>JABXJD010000050.1:1437500-2037500 GCA_013375575.1 Percina caprodes | reverse complement strand
CTTTGGTAATTTACTGTAAGTTTGCTGATAAAATGATCAGGACATAATTTACAGGAATGCAATACTTACAAATGTGGTTTAATTAGCAAACAGGTAATATTCAGTCAGAGAATGTGATGTTCAGAGCTCCTGAACAAAAACCCAAGCGTGACTTGGGATGACTGAGAGTACAGTCACAGGTAACAGCCAATATGTCCCCCTGCTGCATGTCAGGGTGCTTTGCTCCGCCAATATATGTCAGTTTACCCATGACTAACCTAATTTCAGCTGAGAGCCTATAGTGCAAGACAGGAGTCTAACTACATTGCTGTGTGCAATTTCTCCTTGATTAAAGCTGTTCTTAGGGCCAGGTCGTCTCAGTGCCATGTCATCATTCATAATGGGACCATTGAATGTAATTTGGGAGAGTGATTGGGAAGTAAAGCCCGACAGAGAAAGAAGAAAGGGATGAAATACAAGTGAGAAAGAAAGAGCAGGACAGAGCTTAATGTAATGTCATATTGAAGGGATGGCCTCTGTGCTCAAGCAGATCCATAATTTGATATAAAGATGGACATCAATTCTGTTGGTAGGAGACACCATAGACTATACTATACTATACTGTCTGTATACCAAAAGCAGCACACACAGTATATTGTAAAGGGCTGGTGTGGAGTTCAGAAAAAACCTGAGGAAAGGTCACTCATGTGCATCCTCAGCCTGACGACAAGATAGAAAACTGGAAACCAGGGGCCTGTTGCACAAAACCAGGATAAGGGATTAAGCCGGTATATGCAAGTTACCCTGGATGAATTTAGGTTTGACTTTGTTGCACGAAACCAGGTTGAATTAAACCCCGCCAAGTAACCATGGAGATTTATTCTTTGCGGCTAATCTAGTCCAGAGCTGGTTTACAGCCAGGCTAAGATTAATCCTGGCGTCTCGTGTTAAATCAGCTGCCGCTCTGATACGGAATAAACATGTTTAACAGTTATTCCGTTGTCTTCTGAATGTGTTCTGCTTTATTTTTATTAACATGCATCATTTGTCACCATTGTTGTCACGAGTTTTATTTAAATCCTAGCCTACTATTGCTGTTGTTTAGATGGTTAGAAATAGTTGCACTGGCACCCAGATGCGGAGTGGCAATCGGGAGAGTCTGGACTTTCCCGGTGGGCTGGTAATGTTTCGAGGCTGCCTGGTGTGCAGGCGCTGCCCAGAGGCCGCTGCCCAGTGCCAGTGGCCGCTGCCCAGAGGCCGCTGCCTGCCCAGTGGCCGCTGCCCAGTGGCCGCTGCCCAGAGGCCGCTGCCTGCCCAGTGGCCGCTGCCCAGTGGCCGCTGCCCAGAGGCCGCTGCCTGCCCAGTGGCCGCTGCCCAGTGTTCGCTGCCTGCCCAGTGTTCGCTGCCTGCCCAGTGGCCGCTGCCTGCCCAGTGGCCGCTGCCTGCCCAGTGTTCGCTGCTTGCCCAGTGGCCGCTGCCTGCCCAGTGTTCGCTGCCTGCCCAGTGGCCGCTGCCTGCCCAGTGGCCGCTGCCTGCCGGCAGACCTGTGCGTCGCGACAGTGTCCACTCGCTCTGTAAAAGTAAAGATGAGCAGCACGGCGTCCGTGGTCTATGCAGCTTCAGGTTTATACAGGACGCTTTGGAGATTAAGTGGGACAGTGTGGCTATATTCCCAGATGGCAGATGGCATTCCCAGATAATGGCAGACTGGTCAGAGACCAGTACATTAATGATTTCATTTTCTTGTTGCTGGCCCTTCTCTAATAAAAAGTAGTTTGTGTTACTCCTTAATATGTAGGCCTAATGTTTTTTATTATAGCTTACTTTGGTTTCATAACCTTGTACATTCATCACACGGAAACACCACAATTCTTCTTAATCTTTTATTGGTGCACACATACCTTTCTGCATATTATATTCTTCACTTCCTCGTTACTTTCCATTAGAAGCTGCTGCTCATTGGGTGAAACATATGGCGCATGTGTCTTCTCCATTTCTGCATCAGTAAATCTGTGATCGATACCGTGGTCTATTTAAGAAAGCCGTGAACGTGCACTTGACCCAGCTCACCTGGCTTGACATAGCTTCACCTGTTCATCCTGGCTCGGCAAACGTGCAACCGATTAAGCCGCGATGAGTGGATCACACTAAGTCAAGCTGTGCTTTTTGTAATCCAAACCATCCACTCTGACTTCCCTCCTGACAGGTTTTAAGACATAAAATGTCTCTCAGGAAACTTTCGGCCGAGCGACGTGAATCGACGTGACGTGTAGTTAAATTTTTGGTGCACATCAGGCTAAGGCATAGGGTCTGGCGTAGGGTCATAGGGTCGAAACAGAGAGGTTGTCAATGAATGAGAGCGTAAACAAAGTCTTCCTGACTGAACTTTTGCTTAGCTTCATTTAATTTTAAAGCAGCTGTCAGCACGGCTCTGCCCACCTCATTATGTGTAGGTGTGCAGAACCTTCTTTAATAGTTATGTTGAGGATGACAACACAAATGTAGTGGGTACCCATTGTAGTAACAAGAATTGTAAAATGCATTTTTCACGACGCATGGCCCCAGGACAATAGAAAGTGTTTCTCATTTGCTCTGGGTCAAAGACATTTTAAAGAGAAACTTCCCTGGCATTAATATAATTCATCATTCATATCCCAGCTCAGTGTTTTTATTTTTATTTGTAGTTTTAGAATGGGGAAAATAACCCCCATGTCCCCATACTCAAGAGGCCAGCTTTGATTGGATTTTGGCTTGTTTTGCGAGTGATTTATTTATTTTTTTTTGTCAATTAAGTCTCACTATTACATTAATTCCAAATGGGATACAAAGGCTTTCCCCCTGTGATAGGCTAAGACACCTTTCAGAATAACAATCACGCTCCAGAATTTACTTCACCTCAAGCCTTAATGTTGTATTTCCTTAAAAAAAACGATTGGCACCAGGCAACAAGTAAGAAAGTTTACTGAATGCACTTAACCCATACTTAATGCCCCAATATTTGGTGGTATTTAGTGTATCCCAAAATTCCTCACAGTCTACAGGCTCACACCAGTCTGGTTTTTCAGGGCAATGCTCCGAAATTATGGGCACTCAAGTTGACAGGTTAGGTATAAATCAACTTTACACTTGACTAGAAGCTAATCACTTCAGACTGGTCTTACACTCAAATTATGATCACCTGTGAACCATTGTTCACCCAGGTTGACAATGAAGTATACGGTGACAATACAATCAGGCAGTACCACAAACTACAGGTTAAGCTGTGACGAAGTGGGTTTGCTCACCACTTGTCAGGTACATATCATTAGTAAAGTAAACACACAGTCATGTTAGTTTCAGTTCCATTTTATTAGGTTGTAAGTTTAATTATGGTTTAAAGGTTTCCCTGTGTTAATACTTACAATTTGTTCCTTTGTTTAGTTCCACCATGCAGGACAATTGTTTGGGGAGGGGCCGGCCTAAGCATTTCCTGTTTTATAGGAAAAGGGCTACAGGGATGACATCACCGGGCCAAACCAAGTAGAGGGGTTTCTTGTGTACAGGAATGTTTATTTTGGTTGTTTTTGGTTATTATATAAGACAAGGTATGAATAACCGTGATCTGTTTGAAGTCAGTAGGATAGGAGGGAACTGGTAACAAAGTTCCATAGGTTAAGAGATTGTTGGGTATTAATGTTATGGATTTGATCAACCTGCTGTAGGATGGGGTGGACTGAAGCAGTAGGGTGTGAATTGACAACCCTATATAAAGAGTAGGATTTGTCCTCCCGGGGGGAAGGAGGTGAGGCTGGGCTGCTACTAGAGGAATGTGTAATTGTTTGTAAATTTTGAGTATTTAATTATCCAGGTACTGCAGACCATTGGAAATAAATAATTATCTTTGGAAACGTACAATGTCTGAGTCTGCCTACCTACCACCATCGTAGCCACTCTGGCCAACACTTCCACATTTGGTGGCAGCGGTGGGATCCAGGCCAGTAGGAGGCAGTGAAGACAATAGGAAAAAATGTCAAGCAGACAGAAGAAATTACAAGGAGTACAAGATGTCGCGGACCAACAGGAGGATGAAAGAGGTCAATCCTCGGAACAAGAGTACATGGCTGAATTGTCGAACCTTATGCGAGGCCTGATGCAACAGCAGGCTGACCGCGATGTCAGGATGGAGCAGGAGCATAAGCGACAGGAGGAAAGGTGGAAACGAATCCAGCATCAGTTTTCTCAGCTCCAACATGAGGTACAACAGGACCGCCAGGATCATCAGCAGCTGATGGAAGGTGCCGCAGCTACATCTGGCCACTCTGTTGAGCCTACAGTAGAGCCCCTCGCATCTTAACAAGCCAAGTCAGCCATGAGGCTAATCCATTGCAGGCGGTTCTGGGAGAACAGCATTCCAGTTTGGTGAGGTCTCCTGGATGGAAGAGCCCTAAAATGCAGCCCTACAATGAAGGTGAGGACATTGAACATTATTTAATCACCTTTGAGAGAATTGCTCATGCTTGCCAGTGGCCTCAAGTGGAATGGGCACTTCATCTAGCGCCACTGTTAACTGGTAAAGCCCGTTCTGCTTATGTAGCTATGGATAGTGATGACACCATGGACTATGCAAAGATAAAGGGTGCTGTTTTGCAGAAGTTTGAAATCAGTGCAGAGACATATCGAGTGAGGTTCCGTTCCAGTGTGCCAGGAGAAGGGGAGACACCTAGAGAGCTTCAGGTACGCCTCAAGGATTTATATGGCAGATGGATGGCTCCCAATGCCAAGACAAAGGAACAAGTTGGTGATACTATCATCATGGAGCAATTTCTTAAAGTCCTAAATCCGGAGCTTTGTACCTGGATTAGAGAGCGGAACCCAAAACCTCCAAAGAAGCTGCAGAATTGGCTGAAGCTTTTCTGGCTGCCCGCCGTCCATCCCACGAATACCTTCCAGCCAAGCCCCGTCCACCCTCATCAGCTGGTATGCATGTTAGTGGGAATGAGTTTAGAGCTAGGAACACAAGACAAAATTTTGTCCCCTCTAATTCAGCTAAACCTGAACCTAGAAACCGAGCCCTCTTGGCATGTTATACATGTGGTCAGATAGGTCATTTTAAAGGAGAGTGCCCTAGGGTCCCGGTTAGTAAAAACTACATGGGTTTTGCTCTCCAGTCATCAGTTAGTGAGCTGGACAGGGAGGAGGTCTCAGAGGGGCAAGGCGAAGAGCTTACAATGGGTGTGTTAGTTGGAGATAGACCCTGTGTAGCTCTTTTGGACTCAGGAAGCAATCGCACCCTAGTTAGACAGGATAGTCTCCTAGAGAGGCTATTTTTTGTGGAGGGACCGTAGATGTTTATTGTATTCATGGTGATAGGGTAGAGTACCCCATTGCTGAAGTAGATATCCAGGTTGAAGGGCAAAACTACTTGCTGTTAGTAGGAGTATTTCAACAGCTGCCCTATCAGGTTGTATTAGGCAGTGATCTCCCAATCCTTGCTGAATTAATAACCAAGCAGTCAAGTGAGACTAGGGCAAGCTGTGCCAGTGCTAGTTTTCTAGCTGTCACAAGGTCTACAAGCAGGCAGGAGCAGGATAGTTCAGTGGGGTGGGAGGAGTTGCCTTTTGCAAATCAGGAGGTGACTGGTTTTGAGCACTCCAGACAGACTAAGGAAAAGAAAAGCAGGAGACAGAGGAGACAGGATAGAGTAAGTGGGACAAAAATAGCAGAGCATGTGTCTGAACCTTTAGAGTCTGACCTTTTTGCTATCGCTAGTGACATTGCTAAGCTACAGAATGAGGACCCCACATTAGCAACTTTGTTTGCTAAATGCGTGCGGAGACAACCCAAGTAGGAGGTAGAGGGAAAGAGGTATTTGTGGTCAAGGGAGACATGCTGTATCGCCGTAGCCAGAGTGGGGATCAGCTAGTTGTTCCTCAGAGTTTCAGACCCACAATCCTTAACCTGAGCCATTCGATCCCATGGGCAGGACATTTAGGGCAGAAAAAACATTTGCAAGGATGGTTCCTCGTTTCTATTGGCCCCAGCAGTATGCTGACACAGTAAAATATTGTCAGTCTTGTCCACAATGTCAGTTAACTGCGCCAGGCAGGAAAAGAGAGAGGCTCCTCTCATTAGCATGCCCATTATTGATACACCCTTTTCCCGCATTGCCATGGACATTGTAGGCCCACTAGAAAGGAGTAGTGCAGGCCACAAGTACATCCTAGTGATCTGCGACTACGCCACAAGATATCCTGAGGCCTTTCCGTTGAAGAAGATCAAGACCCGCCAGATTGTCAACTGTCTCATTCAGATGTTTTCCAGAGTCGGCATCCCAAAGGAGATCATCACAGACCAAGGCACCAACTTCACTTCAAGTCTACTAAAAGAGGTGTACAATATGTTGGGAATTCAAGGTGTGAAGACCAGTCCCTACCATCCACAAACAGATGGCCTTGTTGAGCGCTTTAACAAAACCCTCAAATCCATGTTGAGGAAGTTTGTGAATGACTCGGGATCAGACTGGGACCAGTGGCTCCCATTCTTGTTGTTTGCATACAGAGAAGTCCCACAAGCCTCAACTGGGTTTTCACCTTTTCAGCTGCTGTATGGACACTCAGTAAGGGGTCCAATGGATGTCTTAAAGGAGGCCTGGGAGGGTCCCATGCCACAACAGCAATGCAGCGAGCTCTCATATGTGTTGAAGATGAGAGACAAACTGGACCAGTTCCAAGAGCTTGCCAATAATAATCTGGCCGAAGCACAACAGCAACAGAAGCAGAGTTATGACAAAGCTTCTAGGAGGAGAGTTTTCCAGGAGGGTCAGCAAGTTCTGCTACTGCTGCCAACATCTGCTAGTGGTCTCCTTGCCAAGTGGCAGGGGCCATATAAGATTAACAAAAAATGGGCCCAGTTACATACGAACTCTTGTTGCCAGACCGCCGGAAAAAGCATCAGGTCTTCCATGTTAATCTGTTGAAGGAGTGGGTAGATCAACGAGAACAGTCTACAACCCTGTGGGCACGCACAGTGATTGATGAGGAAGAGCTTCAAGAGCAGTATTTTCCCTCGTCAACTGGGGCTCCAGTTTTTCCTGACCTAAGCCATCTTACAGCAGTTGAATCCCAGGAGCTGAAAGTCCACATGACAAAGGAGCTCTTCAGTCTGAAGCCAGGTTGTACCCAACTCATTAAACATCATATCCATCTGTATTCACCAGAACAGCCGCCTATCAGGGACACCACCTGCCGCATTCCAGCCAGACTTGTTCCTGAACTGAAGCAAGAAGTGGAGGAGATGCTGGCTACAGGGATTATTGAGCCATCTCGCAGTGAGTGGTGTAGCCCTGTGGTGTTGGTGCCAAAGAAAGATGATTCTAAACTGAGATTCTGTGTCAACTTTTCAAGTTGAATGCTGTGTCTGCATTTGATCCTTATCCAATGCCAAGGGTTGATGAACTGATTGAGCGCTTGGGGAAGGCTAACTTTCTAACAACTCTGGACCTCTGCAAAGGGTACTGGCAAGTGCCCCTCACAGAATCTTCAAAGGATTTGACAACTTTCAGAGTTCCAAGTGGCCTTTTCAGATTTAGAGTGATGCCGTTTGGGTTGCATGGAGCACCTGCAACGTTTCAGCGGCTGGTGGATGAAGTTTTGAGAGGAGTGGAGGACTATGCAGCAGCCTACATTGATGACATTGTCATTTTCAGCAGAACCTGGGAGGAGCATCTGCAACATCTGGCCAATGTCTTTCAACGTATCCAGAGTGCTGGTCTAGTCATCAATGCAAAGAAGTGTCACATTGCCAAGTCGGAAGTGCAGTACCTTGGCTATGTGATTGGAGGAGGAGGTATTCGTCCTCAGGTTGGAAAGGTAGAGGCGATTGCCGCTTCACCGCTGCCCAACACCAAGAAGAGGCTAAGGTCATTCTTGGGGTTAGTTGGCTGGTATCGCAGACTTATCCCTAACTTTTCATCAAGATCTGCTGTACTAACTGACATGACTAGCAAAGCCAGCCCTGTAAAGGTTAAATGGACTTCCGAAAGTGAGAATGCTTTCAAAGACTTAAAAAACTGTCTATGTCAAGAACCTGTTTTGCAATGCCCAGATTTCACTCTTCCCTTTACTGTGCAGACAGATGCTTCTGGAGTAGGTCTCGGAGCTGTGTTACTGCAAGGTGAAAATGGAAACCAGTTGCCGGTCCAGTATATCAGCCAAAACTCTTCCCAAGGGAAAAGAGGTACTCAACTGTTGAAAAGGAAGCTCTAGCTATTAAATGGGCTTTAGACACCTTGAAATATTATCTCATTGGCAAAGAGTTTGTTCTTGAGACGGATCATAGTGCTTTGCAATGGATCCACAAAATGAAGGACACTAATGCTAGAATTACTAGATGGTACTTGTCACTTCAGCCGTATCGTTTTCAGGTCCGGTACAGACCAGGAAAGAAGAATGTCATTGCTGACTTCCTATCCCGTGACTCTGAGGAGTAACGTTTTAAGGAGGGTGTGTGACGAAGTGGGTTTGCTCACCACTTGTCAGGTACATATCATTAGTAAAGTAAACACACAGTCATGTTAGTTTCAGTTCCATTTTATTAGGTTGTAAGTTTAATTATGGTTTAAAGGTTTCCTGTGTTAATACTTACAATTTGTTCCTTTGTTTAGTTCCACCATGCAGGACAATTGTTTGGGGAGGGGCCGGCCTAAGCATTTCCTGTTTTATAGGAAAAGGGCTACAGGGATGACATCACCGGGCCAAACCAAGTAGAGGGGTTTCTTGTGTACAGGAATGTTTATTTTGGTTGTTTTTGGTTATTATATAAGACAAGGTATGAATAACCGTGATCTGTTTGAAGTCAGTAGGATAGGAGGGAACTGGTAACAAAGTTCCATAGGTTAAGAGATTGTTGGGTATTAATGTTATGGATTTGATCAACCTGCTGTAGGATGGGGTGGACTGAAGCAGTAGGGTGTGAATTGACAACCCTATATAAAGAGTAGGATTTGTCCTCCCGGGGGGAAGGAGGTGAGGCTGGGCTGCTACTAGAGGAATGTGTAATTGTTTGTAAATTTTGAGTATTTAATTATCCAGGTACTGCAGACCATTGGAAATAAATAATTATCTTTGGAAACGTACAATGTCTGAGTCTGCCTACCTACCACCATCGTAGCCACTCTGGCCAACACTTCCACATAAGCTGAACATGAAGTTTATTATAGAGGGCATTATTGCAGGCAAGTTGTACTATACTGCATTCATTTTAACTTACTGATAAACTATCTATGAAGACTAATGATACTGCTAAATGGTTCATTAACCAATAACCGTAACGTGTTATTTATGTATTTGACATCAACCCTGTTCAGCACTTTGGTCAACTGTTGTTGTTTTTAAATGTGCTATAGAAATAAATTGACATTGACATTGACATTGACATTAACCATAACACATTTATTGGTCCTTAATTGTTCCTCAAACACTTTTAAATATTAAAAAACAGGTAAAGGAAAAAACCAAGCATTCATCAATTAATTTGTAATTGGTGAGGTAAATCCATGAATCAATCTCAAGTTGGTGAACTTCGACGTGAATTTGCGGCGTTGAAGCAGCAGTCTTGCCAATGTTTAACGGAAAGCTGGAGAATCCAAAATATAGAAAGCTAACGTCGCTTATTACCTACCATACACTTATTTAACCTCCTGTTGAAGTAAAAACTGCAACACAAAAGAGTCGTGGTTTGCAGATAGAACATAGAATACATGTTTTAAATATATTGTGACCTTTTGTCCCATTGGCAACCAAGCTTGCTGGCTCTGAGAGGTTTTTACCCTTCTTAAAGTACACATATTATGCTCATTTTCAGGTTCATAATTATATTTAGAGGTTATATCAGAATAGGTTTACATGTTGTACTGCACATTGCTGCCGCTCCTCTTTTCACCCTTTGTGTTGCGTTCTCCATCTTCCATCATTGTTGGGAGACGCACATGCGCAGTAGCTAGGTCAGCACTACTAGCCAGTCAGAAGCAGGGTATGAGGGCGTGCTACGCTAGCAGCTAGTCAAACCTTATTACGTGTGTTACGGAGTGACGCGTTCGTCACTGAAGTAAAGGCTGGACTACAATAGAGCTGTTTGGAGCAGTTTGTGAACAGTGTTCTCTGTTGGAGCTGGTAAGTCCCTTGGGGAAGGGGGGGGACTTTGGGCTTTTTCACTTTGTAAGCCTATAACGTGCACAAAAAAGATAAATAACCATAAAGGAAAGGGAAAAAGCCAAAAAACATAATATGAGCACTTTAAGCTATTGTGACTCACTAGCACCAGCATGTTTGGCTTTCTCGTGTGTTAGGTGCTACAGTAGTTCACCAACTAGCCCTGTGTGTCGTCACTACATGAATTCAATTTGTTCGGCTCCATCTCCCTTTTTTTCTTTTGTTCTCCTCTCCCTTCCTTATCTGTCGCCCGGAGCTCTGGCTGAGTGATACTGCTGCAACAGTATGAATACTGGATGAGCTGTCCATGTTGCTTACATTTTCATTTCAAGCAGGTAAGCTGTTAGACACACACACACACACATACGCGTGTGTGTGTGTTTGTGTTAGAGAGTGTTTTTGTCAACCACCTCTGCACCTTCCTCTGACGTGGCGCCTCTAAATTCACTCCCAAATTCTTTTTATTCATGTTGCCCGCTGGTGTATAAAGCAATGCTGTGTCAACCTGATTTAAGCCTCCAGTCAATGGCTGGCAAGGATTAGGGTACACACAGGCAACATCTTTTATTAAAAATGTTTAGTTGACTTTAAGGAGAAATCTTGACATGTGTGATGTTATTTGCTACTGATGATGTAATCATCAAAGCCCTGTTAGCTTTAGATCACAGTGGAGATACTTACATCTGGAAATGGCGCAAATATGTTTGAGTTTGTATAAAAAGTACCCATATTATGAAAAAAAAAAAATCACTTTTTCTGGGATCTGGGTGTTATTTTGTGTCTCTGGTGCTTCCACACAAATACAAAATTACCCATGCTGTTTTGAGTGAGATACAGGTTTCTGAATGTCCTCTGCCTTCAGTCTCCGGGTGAGCTGTTCAAAATCGGCACGGCTTTCTACGTCACTAGCCGAGACGTGGTGGCTAACCGTAGCACATGCTAGCGCTAGCATGCTAGCTTGTTCTCAATGGCAAAACACTGCTACAACTCACACTAGGTCACCATAATCTCCAAAAGAACTACTTCCATGTCCCTGTTCTGCAGGTGTTCCACAAGTTCCCCTTGTTTAGAAGAAGTCTCCCAGCTAATCCTGCCTTGTACTGACCAAAGTAGGGAGTTGGGCTGGGAACCGGAGGGTTGCCGGTTCAAGTCCCCGTACGGACCAAAGTATGGTGGTGGACTGGTAGCTGAAGAGGTGCCAGGTCACTTCCTGGGCACTGCCAAGGTGCTCTTGAGCAAGGCACCGAACCCCCAACTGCCGCACACACACCTGAGCGTGTGTGTGTGTAATTCAGGCCTGTGTGTAATGTGTGTAATAACAACAAAGAGTGTAAAGTGTAGTTTCCCGTCGTGGGATTGATAATAAAAAAAAAATAAGTTGGAGAAAGAGTTATCTAGCTGATCTTACTTAGCTACTGAGCATGTGTGACTCCCAACAAAGATACTATAGAAGTGTGATGTCTCACTCTGTAGCTAAAACAAGTGTGACGTCTCACTCTGTAGCTAAAACAGAGACCCAAACACACAGGGTGAAAAGAGGATCTGCAGCAATGTGCGGTAACAAAAATATGGTGTTTATTGAAAATGAAACCATGTTAACCTATTCTGCTACAACCTCAAAATACAATTATGAACCTGAAAAAATATGAGCACTTTAAATTACCTCTTTGATTCATAGATAGATAACTTATCTTGTTAATTAAATGACATTAAAAAGTGACCGAAAACAAGGGATTGGACAAAGAAAGCCTCATCATCACATAATTCAGCATGCATTCAGGGCATCCAAGAGCCAGTCCAACACCACTAAGACGTTTACCTTATTTTGGAAGTTTTTCTGATGGTTGAGAAAATACTCACCTGGCCATACCAGAAGGAATTAACATTATTAAGTATGGCATCACCTGACGTCATCTAAGAAAACTAACATTGGCCAAATAAATAAATATTTTTCCTTCATTTTAATGAGACAAGGTTCAGTCTGAACACATGGGTTTTAGTCTTTAATAAAATGCGAAACATCAAGTAGTTTTGTTTGAAAATATACTTCTAGGACACTTTAAATTTATGCTGACAAAGTGGGAGAGAGAAAGCAAAAACTTTTAAGCCTTTTCATCGCTGTAGACACAAGTGCAGTAAACAGGCATATCACTCAAACGTAACAAGTAAAGAGTAATTACACAGATCAGCAAACGGAAGGATGACAGTTCTGAGTGCTTCTGCCTCTGGCCTTTTTATTCAGCTGGATATAAAAAAATCCTTTTATGCAATCATTGTCACCTTGAGTGCTTCTGACATTTTTCTATTTTTTTTTAATTTTTTTTTTTGTACCTGACTCTGTATTCTTTTTTGCTTTATCTGCACTAAAGATAAAAGCCCATAAAAGCATATTGTTATCGTCACAAAATCATCAGTTCTGTTAAAAATAGTGTTACGTGTTGATTTGTATTGAATATTGGGCACATACAGCCTACTAAAAGCTACAACACCACTAACGGGAATTAGTCTTTCTTGGTGTTTTTCAGAATTAATGGCTGCTATCTGAATTTGAAAAAAAAAATACAAAATACCAGGTAATGATAAATGAACTTTTAAATAGGTTTTAGCAAATTTGTCAAAGCTTCGTCAGTGGTCCCAGATTGGATTCTTACGTTATTTGTGATTCCTTGTTTTTTATCAGGTTTGAATTCTTGGATTCACACTTTTCAGATGCACAATATACATTTGGCCATTATTTAACTATTCAAGCAACAAAGAGATAAGATACATTGTCCTTGAAAACCTAAAATGTAAAGTCATTTTAATACATTTATCCTACTGCACTAGTGAACGGAGTGCATGGAGGGATGCCAAGGGAATCACTTTAAAGGGAAGCGGAAGTGCAGTGTTGCCAACTCTTTTCCAATGAGAGTAGCTAGCACCAGCTCCAAAAGTAGCTAGATGACGTCATGTTCTCATTTGCATATTTATGACATCATTACGCAATCTTTGCATAAAACCTAATGATTATGACAGAACGAAATAGTTTCTAGTCGCTTTTGTAAAAAAAAAAGTCACTAAGGTGGGGTCAGAAAAGTCGCTCAGTCTAGCAACAAAGTGGCCAAGTTGGCAACACTGGGTAAGTGGTTTTGAACCAATGGTCTAGTGATGCAGTTAACATTGAAAGTTATTTTTATCATGTAATAGTTACTGTCCAAACATAATGTTGTTATGATTTATCCATTCTGAAAGAGAGCCTTTTAGAACGCCTTAAGGTATAAAATCTACCAGACAAGCAGTCAGGTGTAGCTTTACTGTCGAATCAACATTATTTATTTAGAGTCTAACCCCTATTTTTCACCGGGCGCTTCTGCGAGCAATGGCGTCCATTCAAGTCACCAGCCAGGCCACGGCGCGTCCCAGAAGCGTGCATGAATCAGCTCTCCCCTCCGCTCCCCCAAAAATACGCGCTGGGTCTATTTTCAATAGATTCAATAAATATATCCGGACAGGAACTGACTATCCATTCAATTTACCTAAACACCCCCATATAATTTATGTCTCCTTTACAACACAATGGACGACGAGAGATTCAGTTTGGAGGTTAAACAACATAATACAACATCACCGATTCTTTTAATCAGGAAGCCAGAAAGATGAAGGCGTACTTGTAGAGACAAAAACATGGAGTCAAGCAGCTAGACGCTCCGCTTCTGAGACGCTCCAGGTGTGATACGGCACGTGGTGAAGGACGGATCAAAATCGGAACGCAGCACAGACGCACGCGCCCTGTGGGGAATCGGAGTTAGACTCTAAAAAACTTCATATTCACTAATGAAGACCTATGCAGAAAAAGTCGCCCTTGTTATTAAAAAAACCAGCTCTCCATGCCAAAAGCATGTGGAAGTAATGCTTCCGCCAGGGTTTCATTCCAAATATAATCTGAACATGTGACACCTGCTCTTAAAATGCTGCTTGTGTGAAAGTACATCTCAGTTTAGTTATCAGACGTTGTCAATCACTGATTATTCTAAAAGTGTAACTCAACACGTTCCATAATACTGAACACAACTCCAGACGTTTTGACTTGTACTCTATTTCCTCATTTCCCTCATGATAGCGACGGATTCTTATCAACATGTATTTGCTACATTTTAGGGCTAATTACAGTTAATTTGGCTGGGCTCAAGTACTTAACTTGCCTCAGACAGTTTGGCACTAGTTGAGTAATTAAGGAGTCCAGATGCCATACCACTGCTGCTAGACCAGAATTTGTTCAAAAGAAAATAATGTAGCTAGTGAGCTATAACAAGGCAAATGTTTTCAGCCTCTCAATGCATGACTCTTTCCTATAACCAGATATATGGTTCATAATTTGCAGACTGACAGGTTTGTTGCACCGGGTAGCGAGGTCACAGTCAACAGTGGTGCCGGCAGCGTTTTATTTTATAGTATGCACATGAAATACATTTACACAATCCGCATTCCAGCTTTCATACAGTAGCATTTATTTGCACAAGAGTCACGCAGAAGTTCAAATCCACCACAAAATAATGTAGTCATATCTGTAGTGACTTTCAACAAAACATATATCGAAATAAGCCGCTGTGGGACGGCAGAACTTGTTTGGGGAGCATTTTCTCGGGTAAAAATGAACCAATGTCCAGTGCGCAGTATAATTTGGGATTCGGCGATCCATTTATTCACAGTTATATTATAGGCTACAGTACATAGGCTGGCTGTAATGTTCCACTACGACACACAATAACAGCAGTAACCGGTTTATCACTCAAAACGGTGCCGAGAAAACGTACAAATATGTCGCAATGTCTCACAGAAAACAGCGAGAAACAGCGAGAAACAACAGAGATTTGGTTACTGACCGGAAAGACCTTCTGCTCCACCACACACCTGCTTCATGCGGTAAAAGCAACAAAAAGTCCTTTTAACGGCATGGCGCTGGAAATAAAGGTACCGGTACTGAAAGCCCATGTATCTGTACCCAAATCGGCCCAAACATTCAGCAGGAAAACTGAGTTCTCAACTTGAATGTATGTTGCTTAAAGTGATTGATTAAATGTTATTTTGTCATGGATGCATGAGTTCCCCCAGCCTGCCCATGGTCCCGCAGTGGCTAGAAATGGCGTAAGGTGTGAACCGAACCCTGGGTATGCTACTCCGCCTTTGAGAAAATAAAAGCTCAGATTGGCCGATCTGGAATCTTGCTCCTTATGAGGTCATAAGGGGCAAGGTTACCTCCACTTTCTCTGCTTTGCCCGCTCAGAGAATTTGGCCCACCCATGAGAGAGAGAGAGACATCATGGCTTTCAAAGAGCAAAGTGGCAGTTGGTCAAAGGCTTGAAGGACATAAATTAAACAAAATAATGTCAAATTGTCAATATCAACATTTGACACTGGACATGTTTGCATGCTCAGGTGGACATATACATGTTCTGTATAAATATAGACTGTAGACAGATAACTGGCATAAGCCACCAATAACAACCCTCTTGCTTGTTGAATGCAGCATGACAAGACTGAAATTGTTATTTGGAAATAAATATGACTATTTTCTGTCCATAAACACTAAAGTAACACTAGCTCCCTACTCAGAAAAGAGGAAGTTTCCACATGTGTCAAGCACATCAACACATTGACTTCCAACAAAGTCTGTTTCATTCTGAGCAGACAGGAGCTTACAGGTGTTTTTTTCAACATACTAAAATGATATGCATAGCAGAATTATTTAAACTGACAGAGAGTAAAACCTCTTCTCAAGTCTCCAAAAGTGTAAACAAACATTTTCTGCTTTCCACACATTTTGCTATTCAAAATGACACTTTTTAAATGCACTAAACACGGTTATCTGCACAAGAAACCACAATCTGACAAAAAGTCACATGTTTGCCATTTCAAAACACTGCCATTCAGAGTGACACTACACAAACCAATTGGCCAATATACACTCACCTAAAGGATTATTAGGAACACCTGTTCAATTTCTCATTAATGCAATTATCTAATCAACCAATCACGTGGCAGTTGCTTCAATGCATTTAGGGGTGTGGTCCTGGTCAAGACAATCTCCTGAACTCCAAACTGAATGTCAGAATGGGAAAGAAAGGTGATTTAAGCAATTTTGAGCGTGGCATGGTTGTTGGTGCCAGACGGGCCGGTCTGAGTATTTCACAATCTGCTCAGTTACTGGGATTTTCATGCACAACCATTTCTAGGGTTTACAAAGAATGGTGTGGAAAGGGAAAAACATCCAGTATGCGGCAGTCCTGTGGGTGAAAATGCCTTGTTGATGCTAGAGGTCAGAGGAGAATGGGCCGACTGATTCAAGCTGATAGAAGAGCAACTTTGACTGAAATAACCACTCGTTACAACCGAGGTATGCAGCAAAGCATTGTTTCTGACCATGTTCACCAGATCTCAACCCAATAGAGCATCTTTGGGATGTGGTTACAGGAGCTTCGTGCCCTGGATGTGCATCCCACAAATCTCCATCAACTGCCAGATGCTATCCTATAAATATGGGCCAACATTTCTAAAGAATGCTTTCAGCACCTTGTTGAATCAATGCCACGTAGAATTAAGGCAGTTCTGAAGGCCAAAGGGGGTCAAACACAGTATTAGTATGGTGTTCCTAATAATCCTATAGGTGAGTGTATGTGCCACCTGGCCAAACACCTCAATTGTTACCTCTTCAATCAGGAAGTAAACACTATGAAAAGACCACAGGTGATTCCTAATAAAGAATTTCAGATGTGAGCACTTTTTTTTTTTTTTTAACAACAATGCAAGATGTTGCAGAGACAGGAAGAGGAGAGGGAGGAAGAGTGAGAGGTAGGGGTAGAGGTGGTAGAGGAGTTCATGCCCACAGAAGACAACAACTTTTAAATGAAATGAAATATGTCTCCATGTGAACAATCTGCAGAATTGAACTATTTTAGTATTATGGCAAAGCCTACTAAAGATGAGAGTGCTTGTCATTACGCCCAGCAGTGTGTAGTTGGTAAGACAACAATCTGGTAATATGAATGAATGCCGTTTGGTGCAAAAGTTTGATTTTGATAATGCTATATGCAGTGCTTCATTTTGCAGGATATATGAGGTATTTTGCAATTTGGATATGTGATTTTGTGAATTGTGTTAAGTATTTTGATAAAAACCAGCTTAGTTTGCAAAATTGTGTTTTAGCAATTGGATAAAACTGTAACATTCGAGAAAATGTGAATTTAGTCAGAGATTAAATGGGCGATTCAGATCTATAATGCTCACATCAGAGAGGACGAGAGAGCAGAGAGGGACTCAGTAATCAATTTTAGCTGCTGCATGGCTGTGATAGTTTGTATGTGTGTGTATAACACATTCAGACACACAAAGGGAAGTGTTACCCTCCCTTGATATACAGACTCAGGTCCTCAGTGACAGAAAACTGTGTCTTAAGGGCAGAACTTTACTGTGTGTGTGTGTATGTGTGTTTTGTCATTGCCCTTCCCACTACGTACAGATGGCAGTCTACCAGCATGAGGAGAGGTAAGCATACAATCTGTGCTTGCCTCTTTTCACTTTCCATCAGCATCTCTTATTTTGTATTATATAATCCCAGAAACAGTATCACGTAACACATAATTACAATTAAAGATTGCAAAAGGCACCGTGCAAGGTGTTGCCGGAAATGTGGAACTTTTACATTCTGTTCATACCGTCCAATTAAAAAACCAATTTAACATTGTTGCGGAGCGACTTTTGAAGTTTGGAAGCAGCGCGGAATCCAGATGTCTTTCTTCAGTGTTTTTAGCTAATTTACTTCTAATAATGCAGGATGGTTTAAAGTATTAATTGGACTTCCAAAAGCACTAGCACAGCATAGCCTTTGACTCCCCCAACTTGAATTAATATTAACTAATTAATGTGAATGCACATTTCTTTTTTCTCTTTACAGTCAACCTGTGTGTGTGCATATGTGTGTTGGCTTTAACACAAATGCACTGTATGTGTGAGTATCTGTGTGTGTGTGTGTGTGTGTATACCAGCAGATTAAAGTGCTTCTATATTTTAAAGAGGTCCTAAGTGAGAATATTTACTGTTTTAGAGTATAACTTTGCTGCCCTGGAGAAAGAAAACAAAGCTTACATGTTTTGTGTGTATGTGTCCGTTAGCATGTATTTGTAACTGCACTCTTCTCTATTGCAGCAGCTCTCACTTTCTAAGGTAATCACAGAAACACAGTGTGCTCTCTCTCTCTCTCTCTCTCTCTCTCTCTCTCTCTCTCTCTCTCTCTCTCTCTTGCCCTGCGTCTCTCCCTGTTTTTCTAATTGGTGTGCAGCATCCACCCACCAGCTGTCAGGATAGGGCCCCGACGCGGAGCTCCAAGCCAGCCAATTACTGTCTAGGCAGGAGGACCCAGTCTGACATCCAGAACCTCCCGGAGGGCTCTGCCGAGGCCGCCTGGTGACGGGGAGGGCAAAGCGGGTCAAACACCGGGGCAGCTCCCACCCGTCACCCCCTCTTCCTCGTTCTCCGCCGCGCTTTCATCTTAATGGCTCTGACAAACACGAACAACTCTGAGCCACAGGGTCTTGAGGGGGAGGAAATGTGAGGTGAGGAGGCCCAGATAGTAGAAACAGAGTGGGGGGTGGGGGATGGGGGTGCTGAGATTCGGGAAAGAGGAATAACAACAACACTGAACAAAGAGTGCCGAGTGTGAGACGGTGGTAATGTCGCTGATTTAACATCAAGCATGTCCATGTCTAGTGAATATGAGGAATGCAGCGGTTTGGAAGGAAAGAGATCAGAGTGCACTCGCTTAGAGAAAACAGTGGAATGACAGTGGGAAACTTCTCCCTCACACGTGCCTGTTCTCATGAACCATACATTCAAAAAGCTACAAAAAGTTAAGCACTATGATTCGTATGTAGTCAGGTTTTTTTTTTTTTCGCTTTTAGCACCACGTTGACTGTTGCTGTATAAGCCGCACAGGGACGAGGTCATGGTGGATTGGTGGCCGTTAAAACTCAGGACATTTTAATGCCAGGAAGGTGAGTTCACTTCCCGGTGAAAATGTGTGTCCCTTGGGAGTGTTTTAATCCAAACCAAGTTCTTTTTCCTGAACTTTGTTTTGGTGCATGAACATAACTTTTGCCGCCGCATAACTCTCACTTTTTGTCTCCTAAACTTCACCATAATGTCCACCAAAACGAGTGGCAGCACGCGTTACAGGTACGCAACTCAAAGTCCCTTATTCTTAGGTAAACTGAACCACCAACTGCCGACTACAACACATCCACTAACTGCCACTGACAACACCGAGCTGTGAAGGAGGTCTGTAGCCGTCGTCACAAACCTCTATAGCGGCTTAAAACAAATAGCAACTGCCACTCGGCGAGCTCCTAGCTTCGGACGATATCTTAAGTTTTTGATGATATGACTCATATTCTTACTAGAATCTGAGTATGACGACGTCAGGCTAGTGACATATAGGAGCTTGCTTGAAATGGATGCACGTGAAGAAAATATTTGCATAAGGAAAATGTATTTCCTCCCATGAATTAAAGTTAGGAGTAGAACTCTTTAACAAAAAAACTTGGAGGACCAGAAAACGTAGGTTAGTACGTAATAAAGTCTGCTGTTGTCAGGTCAAATTTTTGGTCCCAGTCAGAAACTTTACTGCCCACAAAAGCAGTAAAACAGCCTTGTGTGTCTAGTCAGAGTCCCCATTTCGAAAGGCCTTTACTCTCCTTCTCTTTACCAACTTATTCTAACTAAAAGTTACATTTCCTTTTTGAAGGACTTTATAAATCAGTTTTAGAACAGTTACAACATCTAATACAAATTAAAAAAGCATAACATTGGCACCTTAATGAAGCAGAAGAAAGAAATGAGGAAATGAAAAGGAAAAGCAAATCTGTGGCACTTCTCTACCGTATCTCAAGGAATTAAAAGCTGAACAGCACAAGGAAATCAAACACAGCACACAGCTGAGTCGAGGGGAAGTAGCTTCAGATTGATTTAATGGGGCGTAATCATTTTACAATCATAAACATTTTTGTGTTAACACACTCAGAATTTGCTTCCCAGTCAGAGAAATGAAAGGGTGCATTAATAGCAAAAGGAAGTGCAGGCTCAAAGATACAAAATGAGGAACAGACAGAGGATTAATTGAGACCTGCAAGGTCTTTATTCTTTAGCCTAATACTGTTTGAAAACAGCACTGCCACCACAAGAACAAACCATTCAAAACCATTCAAGTGTACAATGCATTAAAGGAACAAATCTGATTTTGTTTTTCTCTTTTTTTATTGTTTGTGAGAAAAAAACTTGTCACAGAAGCAGCTTTCAGAATTTGAGTGTTGTTTTCAGCCACAGCAGACGAATGTAAACTGTAGTCAATATCAACGACATTTCATTTCCAGGAAATTCAGCCATATGCCCCACATTTTACCATCCCGGAATGCTGTGTGGACTAGCCAGACCCTCCTCCGCATCGCTGTGGAGGAAGGTCTGGCAATATGAGACTATACAAACTGAAAAGGTGATGAGATGTCAATGTTGTGTTTACACCATGTTTCAGCTGTGCCCAAATGTTCCAAAAGCTAGTTTGTGCAGGCTTAACATGGTATGCTATTCCACCGGTTGACAGCTGTTGGTGGTAACAAGCCCACAAGCGTGGCAATGTGCCAACAAAGGCAGTTTCATGAGAAAGGAAATAGGGTAAATAAGTTATACATCACACGACACAATGGGTTTGGTTGTAACATAACTTAACAAAACAAAACTCCACTAGGCACCTTTAAACGGAGGATGACTATTTTTAAATTAGATGCCAGCTCTTTTTTTTTTTTTATTACAAAGACCAGTGCAATTTATCGCAGCAGCCTGCTACCCTTTACGTCATAGAAATGTTACACAAAAAGCATTTCATAAATACTTGTTGCTGGCTTACTTCTTTCTTCTGCCGGGTTATAAATGCTGCCATTTGTTCAGCTTTGAACACCCACTTACGCGCACCCGCACGCACACACAGAAGGAAGAGAAGAGAAAAAAACACTACCTTAAAGTTAATGTTAGCATGTCCTGAGACATGTTATTAACGGGTAATAGACCACTGTGGTGGATATTTTGGGTGTAATTCCGGTCAATATGAAATCTACAGTTAAGAACCTTAAGTAAGAACTTGACTTGACTTGAATTACAAAAAGTGAGATTTTGCTGTTTGACTTTTAAGGAGGTGCAGTTCTGATTGGAGGACAGTCTGCCTACACTGCACCAGAACCCTGCTGCCTAATGTGTTTAACACTACACCAGCACCTAGCCCTTGAGCTGACTCTGTGAGAGTGGGGAGAGGCTATTAAAACAGCACTGACCTCCCAAATGCACTATGTGTTGCTGCGGAGCGCCACCAGGGACAGCAGCAGTCAAAGGAGGCATAGTGAGAGGACCAAAGGGAAATTTAAATGGAAATCACTGAGCTGCGTAATGTCTCAACACAAACACACACCGCTGCCGCACTCTGCCTCACCAAACCTGGCATTTTATCACATTTGTGTTATTGTGCGACAAAGTGCCTGTTGTGTCACAGAGTACAGATGTGAGCTGAAAATGCCGCTCACTCTGTAATGGATTTATTTATGTGGAGACGTTTCCACATAATGAGTAATAAAACACATTCGCAATGTAACCGACTGAAGTAAAAGCTTGAAAAGGGAAAACGGCTGCAATTGTAATCAACACATAATTATGCAGTAAAGGATTGTCTATTTTGAACTGCCACAAAGGAAACACTTTAACATGCAGCGCAAGTGTCTAGAGACAGTGTTTTTTATGTTACTAGTTTCGCATTGCTAGACTTTCCTCCACAACGCTGCTGAGGAGGGTCTGGCCAGTTTATTGGCATTTCTTCAAACCAATCCCAATCGTCTTGGGCGGGGCTAAGCTCCGGACTCAGCAATGGCGCCTCTGCCTTGGGAAGGAACTTGTTTTGGTGGAACATGTGTACATTCAAATGTTGTTCTGGTCGTGCAACCAAAAACTCAGATTGGACAGAGAGTCTAGCTAGCTGTCTGGATTTACCCTGCAGAGATCTGAGGAGCAGGTAACCATAGTCCTCATGAATCCACCGGAGTTTAAAATGCCAACACAAAGAAAGCCCAAGGTAACGGACATCCTACCGTAAAGAAGGACTTTTAACGGAATTTCCCGCGGCGCCTGAACCGTCCCGGAAGTGGAACGTTGTGAATATATAGACTAAACCTGTTTGAGTCTACAAATTCTACTACAATTCAATCTAAAATAATAACAGCGCCACACACAAACCTCTTCCAACATGAGCTTGTTGTGGTTTGGGGTTTTGTTTGGGTTTATTTTTCCCTTTCTTTGGCCTCCTTGTGTTTTTGTCTTAGTTTTCTCCCCGGTCTTGAGTTGCTGGGGCCTATTGCACGAAACCAGGATAAGGGATTAAGCCGGGATATTCATGTTATCCTGGATGAATTTAGCTTTGACTCGGTTGCACGAAACCAGATTGAATTAAACCCAGCCAAGTAACCATGGAGATTTATTCTTTGCGGCTAGCCTGGTCCAGAGCAGGCTAACAGCCAGGCTAAGATTAATCCTGGAGTCTCATGTGTTAAATCAGCTGCCGCTCTGAACCGAAATAAACGCGTTTAACAGTTATTCCGTTGTCTTCTGCATGTGTTCTGCTTTATTTTTATTAACATGCATTATTTGTCACTATTGTGGTCATGAGTTTGATTTAAACCCTACTATTGTTTAGATGGTTAGACATGGTTGCACTGGAACCCAGATGCGGAGTGGCAATCAGGAGAGTCGGGACTTTCCCGGCGGGACGGTAGTGTGTCGAGGCTGCCTGGCGTGCGGCCGGTGGCCGCTGCCCGGTGGCCGCTGCCCGGTGGCCGCTACGGTGGCCGCTGCCCGGTGACTGCTGCCCGGTGGCCGCTGCCTGCCGGCAGACCTGTGCATCACATCAGTGTCCACTCTCTCTGTAAAAGTAAAGATGAACAGCGCAGCGTCCGTGGTCTGTGCAGCTTCAGGTTTATACAGGACGCGCTCCGAAGATTAAGTGGGACAATGGGGCTATATTCCCAGATATGATATTAATGGTGGCCCGGTCAGAGACCAATACATTCAGGATTTTATTTTCTTGTTGCTTGTCCTTCTCTAATAAAGGACAGTTTGTATTAGGCTACTCCTTAATATGTAGGCTGATGTTTTTTATTATAACTTACTTTGGTTTCATAACCTTCTCATTAGTCTTACATCCCTGGACCAATAACGTGGCCTATATACAGCACGTATATAGTGTAGTTTACATTCAGCACACAGGGAACAACACAATGCTTCTTAATATATTTATTTTGATGCTGTTAATTGTCAGAATAAAAAAAAAACACGAATATTGTTTTACACATATGCTCACAGCGTGTATTGAAGTCACTTTTTCTAGTTTTTGTACCTTTCTGATTGTTCTGTATGAACATTAATTGTACAAAGATATTTAGAATCAGATATCGCTTATAGAGATTTATGGTTGTAAAACATGTTCTCGCGTTGTGAATAAGGGTTTGAAATTAAGCCTAGTCCTTAGGGTCCATCTCCCGAGGAACATTAAATCCCTCTGCTCACTTTTAAGGCAAAATAGGCTAAATAATACATTTTATTTATATTGTGCTTTACATGGTAGGCTACTCAAAGACACTTTACGGTAAAACCAGCACATTTATCACCTAAAAACGAAACATGAAACTAGCATATTTTGAGCAATTAAAACACTGTGTAGCCTACAACTATGTAAAATAAAAAAAGTAGAGTGACTAGTCGGCTAAGTAGATATTTTTACATCCTTACGCATTCAGTCAGTCCGCTATAGCCTAGTCTGTTGGGCTTTTCCTCTCCGTTTGATAAGAGCCATATTTCCCTTTCTGCATATTATATCTTCACCTCCTCGTTACTTTCCACTAGAAGCTGCTGCTCATTGGGTGAAACATATGCCGCATGCGTCGTCTCCATTTCTGCATCAGTAAATCTGTGATCGATACCGTGGTCTATTTCAGAAAGCCGTGAACGTGCACTTATCCCAGCTATCTACACCTGGCTGGACATAGCTCCACCTGTTCATCCTGGCTCGGCATACGTGCAACCGATTAAGCCGCGATGAGCAGATCACACTAAGTCAAGCTGCGCTTTTTTACTTATCCTGGATATCTTTATTCTACTTTCGTGCAATAGGCCCCAGGTCCTGTCTTGTGTTCCCCTGTGTCTGTTTGTTCTACCTTCTGTTTTATTTTGATAGTGTAGTTTCCTGTCTTGTCTTGTCTAGCTTTGCTTTGTTTGTCTGATTGTCCTGTCCCGTCCTAATGTGATTCACCTGACGTCTCACCTGTTCCCCATTACCTCGTTACCTCTTGTATTTAACCCCTGTGTTTCCTTTGTCTCTTGTTGGGTCATTCTAGTTTGTCTGCATGTCTGCACAGCATCCTGTCTTGTTGGTGTTACCTATACCTACCCTTGTGTTCCTGCCTGTATTCCTCTGTGAGTAGTCTCCCTGCATTTTTTTACCGTGCCTGTGTGCCGCCGCCTTCCCCTGTGCCCGGTTTGGATTTCCTTTGGCCTGGACTTCCACCTTCCCTGTGCCTGGTTTGGATGTTTTGTTTGAACGTTGCTTTTGCTGCCTTGGTTTTGGAACTGTTTAAAATAACTCCTTGTGGACTTTCTGCCACTCTGCGTTTGGGTCCTTCTTCCGCTCCCATGACAGAGCTACTATTCCTAGGCATCTTAGCTGCAAAAAGCTTTATAACTTATGTTACGAGATTCAAATTGAGTTACTGGAGTGACAAATGATTTTCTTGATTGGGGTTCACTGCACTCGAAACCCTCAAACAGAGGCAGTGAGTGAACAAACCGCCATCCTTGTGTCCAAATCTGTTTGCTTTATTACAAATTCTCAAACTTGACATAAAACAATATTCAACATTTCCCGAGTGTAAACATGTTTCAGTTCAATTTAAGCACCTTAATACCATTTCCAGTGGACAAAATCTTCCAAACTCACTTTCACGGAAATAGTCTTGTCTTTAACAAAATAAATATCAACCTTACTGTACCGTTCAATAATATCAAAAGAATAAATTATATGACAGCTACGCTTATTGGTTTTTGGTAAGGTTGACAGGAAAACTCAGCCCAGAGTAGTTTTATTCTCACAAGAAAAGTATGCATTCATTTTTAAATATCACAAAAAATCAATTTAATTGCAACAAAAATACAAAAGACATTGCAACTTTTATCGCAATTTCTTTTTACATAAGCTGCCGTAAATTCGGGAATTTTTTGCTGCAACAATCTAAAAAAAGCCTGGAGGGAGTCAATAGGGGATGGACTTGAGGCTAAAGTTCAGATAAGATTAGAAAATTCAATGTTTTCTCTGCTGTTACTAATTGTGATATCGAAACTCTGGCTGTTACTAGGTCTCAAACCATAGGAATAGCATGTATGAATTTGGATTCATTCATAGAGATGGGCATAGTTCAGTGACAAAGACTGTAACATGAATAGATTTTTAAATGTTTTTCTTTATAAAGAAAATATTGTTCTGATGATGAAAACCGCGGATACGATTGTACCACACAAGTTGCCAGCATTTTGCCATCTTTTTCTGCAAACTGTCAAATAGCCTATAGGTTTTAAAGTTTAGACCACCTTTTAGCAGCCAATCACATGCTACTGTTGCAGTATGCAGTCTGTCGCTGCACCGCCACTGGCACTATACAATCATGGGACTCAAGTTGGACACCAGACAGCAGCAAACAGGCTTGTTGTGCGAGTTTCCAACTAAGAACTGACAGTTTAGCACAGTATTTATTTCTGAGCGTTTGACTTAATGCTCCAGGGATGTGAACATCAAAAGTCTTTTTTTGGCACTCAGTCCCCTTCACAAGTTCTCGACATGCATTGTCAAGGTTTGTTTGGCTTTGGTGAAATTTACAAAAAATGCCTGGGGATGGGGAATCCTAACAAGTTGCCAAAAGAACTGTAGTTTGTGTATAAAAACATAGTTTAATTTTGTGTTTTGCTTGGTAAAAAATGTGTTTGTGCATTAGAAAATTATGTATAAAATCTGCGTGTGCTAGTATGTGTATGCTCATCTTTAAGGACCAATTTGAGGCTTTTATCAGTTTTGATCAGACCTGCATGCATTATGATAAAGGAGGATCATAAAGGAGGATCCTTTGTTAGTATGTGTGCATGTATGTGAATGCATACCATCACAACAACACATCCTCATACCTTAATGACATTTTAGGTTGATTTCCAAAGACTCCCAAAACGACATGACTGTTCTAATTACTGCCGCACGGTGGGGGTTTAATCATGAGGCCATTCTATTTACTTCAGGTATTGGCTTAAAAGGAGTCATGCAAAACGGCTAAAATGAGGACGTTACTTGACGCCACAGACTAAGGTCCATAAAACTTCGGTTAATTTAAAATGACAGTTGACTTTTGGTTTCCCACGGGACAAGAACTCTGGTCGCCTGAGTGAAAGTCCAGTGTTGGTTCCACCACCATCCAAACCTACCTGCCTCCTTACAAGCACTTTGGTTATATTTTACTTTGTCGGCTCACTTCTTGTTTGTAATTACTACAGCCATAAGATCGCCGCCTAACAAGAAACCTAACTGTGGGTCGTTATGGGTGGCTTGAATAAACGACCCATAACGTTGTTTTCTCTGTGACAATGAGCTGTTTTTGAATGGAATAAGTACTGTAAACTTATATTAACTTCTACTTACCTGAGGTATGGTTAATTAAAAACAGTTCAACAAGAAACCAATAAATATTGAGTTTAGTGAACATTAAATACTGAGTTTTTATATTTAAAATTATTCAGTTATGTTAATTTAAATCTTTATTGTGATTGTTATTGCCACTGTTCATCACAGTCCTGACTGGCACCGTCAGACACCGTCTACCAAGAGCCTGGGTCTGGCTGAAGTTTCTTCCTAAAAGGGAGTTTTTCCTCGCCACTCTCGCACTAATTGCTTGCTCTTGGGGGAATTACTAGACTTGTTGGGGCTTTATAGATATATTATTATAGTGTATACCTACACTATCTGTAAAGTGTCTTGAGATAACTTTTATGATTTAATACTATAAATAAAATTGAATTTAAATTTTTTTTATTGAATATATTTTGCATATACTGATAATGTTTGAGTTGGTTTAGTACTTTAATAGTAGCTAATAGTACTTTAATTCAACACTAATCCAAAAATGCAATTTCACTTTACTACATCAGGCTTTTAAGTTTATAAACTCAAACAAATTGGGGGAACTGATTGCCTCTATTTAAGAGTACTGCTAACCTATTCGGGTTTACAGTGGTGTGAATAGATTGACTCACAAAGACAAAAGCACACCTGTGCTGAAAATCCTCGGTTAACACCAGTATTTTTTCCTTGAAAAAAAGAGGGAGTAGATCTTTGTTAAAATCCTTTGTAAGTACCAGTGTGCAAGCCTAGTACATCTGCATGCATGTCCGCACACGTGTATTAAAGCATGTACACACCGGAAAACACAAGCACCTAATATATACACTCACCATGCAGATATCTCGGTTGGATGGTTGTAAAGTTGGTCAGAAATGGCAGCTTCCTCTTCCTCCACGAATCACACCTGCTGTCCTCTTCCCACAGCCTCTCACAGTCATTCATTAGGAAGCATGCCACCACCATTTACCACATACAGCTCTGCATCAACCGCTGCCATGTTGGCCTGTACAGCTCTCTGGAGTCACTCATCAGTGCATTTAGCCACACATGCATTAGCATACCACAACGAGGGCTGTGATTAGCGCATTGTAAATTGATTACCTTTACGGGTATTTTGCGATGTTGCCTGCCGAGGCTGGCGGGGTTACCGAAATAAACGTTAAGAGTGAATGAATGCATTCCAGTCGCTCGTTCTCTTGCTCTTTTTTTGTCTCTCAAATGGTCACACAGAAGCATTGCCCCGAAAACATGGCATGGGACGCTCGCATCTGGCTGCTGACTTCCTGGGCTGTGATGAGAGAAGCTGAGCCTTTTTGTCTGCGTAAATAATAAACCACCTGTTTTCAGAAAACTCGTTCATTGTTGGATACTTGTGGATAATTGCTCATGCCATCGTTTTTTTTTTTTTTTTTTGTGTGTGACTGTTGGTAAATGGTAGGGAGTATGGTTTGCAATCAAGGCCTGATTATCTACGTGGTGTGAACATTTCAGGGAAATGGCTCTTGGATTGTACTGCATATGGTAACACCAGGGTCCCACTCGGAGTAAAGCTTGGCCGTGGGCGGTAATTATTCAGCTGCAACGACACCGGGAAGAAAAGCAGGCAAAAATGGTTTCACCAACATCAACAAAAAAGAAATTACATAGTGTGATGTAGCAAATAAACAACCATTAATGATCAACAAGTAAGGTAGCAGAGAAATATTTGGCAAATTGTGTCAATATTTACATTCAGCACTTTCTATCATTCAAATTTAGGAAGCAGGAGATAAACCGTACAACACTGCTGGATTGTAGAACATATATAACGCACCAAAAAAACCTCAATTACAGCAGTGTGCAGACTCTGCATGCTAATTTAATAGAGAGAAAATGGCATGCGTTTTCAAGGGTGCTGGCATATAGATGAGCATCTCCTCCTGTGTGTGTGGGTGTGTGTGTGTGTGTGTGTGTGTGTGTGTGTGTGTACACACAGTATGAGCATGTCAAAAATCCATGCACATAAACATCTTTCCCTCTTCCCACCTTCTGTCCTTCATCATCTCTCACTAAGCCAGATGTGTTTTTTTTTTTTCTTGGCCAATTTGTTTCCTTCCATTCCTCTGTTACCGACACTTCACAGTTTCCATCGCACCTGCTACTACCTGGATTGAGACTTATCTCGAGTATATGGCATTGAAAAAATAGACCAAAAAAAAGAACAATAACAGTGTTTTGTAGACAGTATTTTGTATCTGTTGCAGCGTCCATTGCTTCACACTGGATACCACTTTTAGATATTTATTTCGCAATTGATAGTCGTAGCAGGTGTGTACAGTATGAAATCCGCCTCAGACAGGGCCCTGTATCTGCTATGAGAAATCACTTACAACATCTTTATGAATAGAGAGGGCTTTAAAATACATTCAGGATTGTTTTGGAAACATTATTTTAAAAAAGGTTTATAAGTAGGATTTCTATGATGCTTTGGAAATGGGGCCCAGATGTAAAATTAACTGAAAGACAGAACAGTTGAAGCTTGTCAAAGACAATGGATTGTGTTAAAGCTATAGCGCGTAATCCCCAATCCCATATCACCCACCCCGCAAGATAGGTCTTACATGTCACACATCCATAAACGCACAAACATATACTGAGAAAAAGAATTAAGTCAATGTTTAAAATAAAAATTAAATTAAATAAAAAACAACAATGGAGTAAAAAGTGGTTGTGGGTGAATGCACTCCCTAATCAAAGGAAGCATTTGTAGCTCATTGAAATAAGTAATAAAAGAGTTCCACCATTTGAAAAGTTATCAGTATTCCCTGTGTGAGTGAATTTCACCTTCTCTAATTTCAGAATTTTTTTTTTTAAATAATAAACATCTGTTACTTTCAAGCCATTGCCAAATGAGTTGCTACAAAGCTTATTAAGCTTATCAGCTCCTCACCACTCTCTCTGTATTTCTCAGTGTGACTATGTTTGGAAGATTGTGGCGTCCATCATGAGTCAATCATGTTTTTTAATCCTCCGTGTCCTCCTCAGCTACTATCAACTGCATGGAGGAGGGGTGGGGGGGGTGCTGCGTGATCACCGATGGCTTGTATCGTGTGGATGCTCCGACAGTTTTGTTGTCAATACTTAGAATTCCTCATGAGGGAGACAGGAACTACCCACTATAGCTTTAAGTCAAACATTTGAAAAAGTGAAATGGCCGCTGTTTTTTCATTGGTAATCTTACGTTTACAGTGCTCAACCTTTTTAATTAATATTTGTCATTGTACTCAAATAGTTTGACAGAGTCATGTCCTCGTCTCCTTGGCCCGACAACCTGGAAAATATACTGCCTTTGTCCTCCTGACCGTTACTCGCCCTCCTCTCCCCCTTCATCTCATTCTGTTTGTGTTTTCCCTTGTTCTTTGTTTTAATGAGTCCCTCCAGCCTGTCTCCTTTGAAGCCTTAAGCCAAGTAATTATAGAACAGAAGCCGTATGTGTGGAAATTCCTGTAAAGAAATTGGCATGTGTATGTCAAAGTTGCCTTCAATGCAATCCACACAACACAGAGAGTGCACTTTGCTGTCTTTAAAGGTCCCATGGCATGAAAATTTCCCTTTTATGAGGTTTTTTAAAATTAATATGCTTTCCCCCAGCCTGCCTATGGTCCCCCAGTGGCTAGAAATGCTGATAGGTGTAAACCGAGCCCTGGGTATCCTGCTCTGCCTTTTGAGACAATGAAAGCTCAGACAGGCCGATCTGGAATCTTGCTTCTTATGAGGTCATAAGGGGCAAGGTTACCTCCCTTTTCTCTGCTTGCCCTCCCAGAGAACTTGGCCCACCCACGAGAGAGAGAGAGAGAGAGAGAGAGAGAGAGAGAGACATACATCGTGGCTTTCAAACGAGCAAAGAGGGAGTTGATCATGGCCACACCATGAACCTGAACATTAGCATAATATTGGCACTTTAAATTCTGTGACATTTTCCTTTTCTCTCACAGACTTCACAAGAAGTAGTCACTGCGCTCTGAGTGCTCTGGCCTTTTGTCACGGTAGATGTTTGTCCTTGTTTGAGAAATTCTGAAGAATTTTGTAGCCTTAATGCTCTCAAGTGGATAATCATTTCTATTTCTCGTGCTGACGGTGTTCGTATACGTCTAGTTCTGTGACATAAAATACACTCTTACCTTTATGCAAACAAGATTAGTGTGTTCATGTCTGTTCCATGCCAACTGAGATATTGATTGTTTTGATCTTTTATTTAGGAAAGATTTTGTGGCAACACCATGCGTCACACTCAGATACTTGCATGCACAGACAGGCAGTGGTGGAAGAAGTATTCAGATTGTTTACCTAATTAGAAGTACTAATGCCACACTGTAAAAGTAGTCTGTTACAAGTAAAAGTCCTGTATTGAAAATTTAATTTAAAAGTATGGACGTATCATCAGGAAAATGTACTTACTGTACAATTTTTGGTTAGTTTATTTTATAATAAAACATCTTATTTTAAAAACCGTGTGTTTTAAGTGCAGAAAACTTAATTTGTAAAGTAACTAAAGCTGTCAGATTAATGTAGTGGAGTAAAAAGTACAATATTTCTCTCTTAAATGTAGCGGAGTAGAAGTAGAAAGTGGCATGAAAAGGAAAAGAAGTAAAGTACAAGTACCTCAAATTTGTACTTAAGTACAGTACTTGAGTAAATGTACTTAGTTACATTCCACCACTGCAAAGAGTATAGTATCATCATAGACTCCTCAGGCTGTGTGTCAGCCACCTTTTCCCTCGAATGCCGCACAAATTGACTTGGTTTAATGAGGATAAGCCCACTAAGATAGCAAGTTGCTGGCAGTCATTTAAAATACACACACACACACACACACGCGCGCATATTTACACATTTATTGAGTTGGACATGACTCAAAGACTGAATCCTGGGAAACCAAAGGCAAATAGCAAATAAAGAGAGCCAGAGGAGTGCAAAAAATCAACCATTATGGCAGCTTAAATTTCAGAATAACTCATTTTAAAATACACATCTAACATTTTAATTTTAAACTGAATATTACCATTTATCCTGTCAGTTTTGTTTTAATCCAGCAAGAAATTGCAACTGCTCAGAGACAGACTGGGGATGAAAAATTGACATTTTGAATTTGTAGGTTTATTTTGCTAATTTAGCGGTCTGCAGGCGAGCTGGAGGCCAGCATAGGCAGAGAAAGACAGCGGGGGGGGGGGCAAGATTAACCACGACCGTGTATGTGAGTTTTATTTTGTTTCTGTTAGTGTTGTCAAATGATTAAAATATTTCATTGCGATTAATGGCATTAATGTTATAGTTAAGTCGCAGTTAATCACAATTAAATCGCACATTTTTATCTATGTCCCTTGATTACTTTTTGTCCCATTATTTTTCTCATTTTAATGCTCTTAACATGGAAAAGTGGATTTTTTTTAAAATTTAAAACACCATTGGGATATAGCCTACTGTAGTGTTCAATTTCACACTAACATTCTCACTTGGAGCAAATAATCTCTCACACAGTGTAACACTGTCCACCATTTAAAGGGGGAAAAAAATACTTTGACGGCGGAGAATTGGCATCAGCTGTGTGCTTGGCCATCAGACTGGACGTGCTGCGATGATCGCTCGGTTCACAACAACAAAACACACACACATCACTTTGGTCGTGTCAATGGAACCATTTGGCAACTTGTAAAAAGTAAACTTTCCGTTCAGAATCTTATCGGCGTCCATTTTGGCATCTCACGCTCGCCATCCACTCAAAGCGTAACGTTACTACTCTTTGGCCGACTCGCAGGTCGCTAGATCCGGTGGGTGTTGTAGTTTTTCTAACAATACTAGTTAACTAGAACTTAACAATTAAGTTCGGTGAAAGAGAGAAACTTGAATTTTTATTGTTTATTAGACCAAAACGGTCCAGCAGCCCAATCTGCCATTAATCCCATTTCTTTTCTTTTTTTTTTTTACAAAAGAGCTGTCAAAAGCTTACACGGTTACATTCATTGGATTTCCGTCACAGTTGACCACTGTCCTGTGACACTGACTGCTTGGGCATTTTCACACGACAACATGAGAAGGAAATGAGTGGAAAGTGATTAACTGAGATGGAAAAAGAGGAAAGGCCGAAAGAGAGACAGATTATGTTTGATTACTCATGTCAGATCCAATCAGATTCATACGGATAAGCTCAACCAGATATTGACGGCAGTGAAATTCCAATTTGAATATATTATAGTTTAACGTGTGTGTGTGTGTCTGTGAGATGTGCATGTGCGTGCGTGTGTGTGTGTGTGTGTGTGTGTGTGTGTGTGTGTGTGTGTGTGTGTGTGTGTGTGTGTGTGTGTGTGTGTGTGTGTGTGTGTGTGTGTGCGTGTGCTGACCTCTTTCTGTGAAGAGCTTCCAGGTAACTAATGTATGTAATTACTTTGTCTTTGTTGTAATGCTTTACTTTGTTCTCAGGTACACACAAAAACACAGCCTAAAAACACAAATACCTTGCGAGCAACTAATTGAAAAACTCTGTATCTAATTAAAATGTCAGAAGAGTCTTTAGGAGTTGTGTTGAGCACAACACCCTCACTGACCCACTTCAATATACAAGTAGCGCACAGTAACTTCCATTGCTGCTTTAATTAGAGCCCTTCCTAATTTCACTACCGAGTGCTCTCTCCAGAGACGATCAGCTCTTTTTATATTTGAAGATGAGAAATGAGCATGGGCGTAAATATCATCTAACAGTTGGGGGGGACAATAAACATAAAATGTCTGAAGAACAATTTTCGAAGGTGACACAAATAATACAGCCACAATTATACTTGGGTAGGATATGTGTACACAGAGAAAAGCCTTAATACTATCATAAGTGTAGCATGGAGAGTGTACCATTATCCTTCTTTTTAGTGTTTCTCTTGATTCAATGAAAAAGCTGACTAAATTGACAAGTGTTCTTCTTTAAAACCATTTATTTAAGTTTTGGAAATGAATAATTACTTATGAAAATAGACCAGGCGCGTATCTTTTTGCGGACCAGAGTGCCGCTTCATGCCCGCTTCTGGGACACGCTGTGGCGTGGCTGGTGAAATTGACTTGAATGGCCGCGATTGCCCCCAAAAACAGGGTGACACTTGTAACATTTGTACTGAAGGTAAAAATTGTGAGAGATTCAAGCTGCTAAAACCATAAAGAAAACCAAATTAGTAGTCAGATATATAATTACTCAGATATATGATTTCCTATTACAGCTCCTAAATGTGCACAGCAGTTTGTTAGCAACCATTTGGCGTCGGCATCAGCTCTGCGACTCATAAAAGCTCTCAAGGTTGAACTTCAGATTATTTCCCCCCACTTTTTCTCTCCCTCTTACTCCATTCTGCTTTCTTCTTTCTCCTCATCTATTCATATACTCGTTCTACTAATCATCCTTTCCCTCTTTTCTCTCCATCTCCATCTCCTCCTGCCTCCTTGACTCCGTGGCCTTTCTGCTAATTAGCTCCTTTGCCGTCTACCATTTACAAATGAGAGAACCAGCACTTAGCCATTGACACTCGCACAACAACAATCATCTCCAGCTGACTGTGCCCAACCTCTGCTTTTCAGTGAATTGAAGTGTCCTTGCACCCAAAATCAAAGGAGTGACTGTTGTGCACAAGGGCTGCGCAATATATATATATATTTTTTTTTTTTAAGCACCCATATTATGCGCATTTTCAGGTTCATAATTACGTGTCCAAGCCCGAGGATGCGTGGATTGCAGTAGCAGCAAAGCGCAACGTGGTTCACACAATCGGGCTGTGGAACCCAATGGTTTTTCTATGGATTTTTCTTTTTCTCCTCCATTATTAGGGGTCAAAGCCCGAGGATGCGTGGACCGTAGTAGCAAGGCTACGCGGTTCACACAGCAGGGCTGTGGAACCCTATTGTTTTCCTAAGGATTATTCTTCATCTTCATTATTCTCCGCATAAAGCCCCCGCTGCAGCCTAAACCTAGTAGTACATGGTGGCGGCGTGCCATTTTCAGGACTGGTCCAAAACTCCGCAAAAGACCTCAGACACAAAAATTGACCCACTTCCACTACTAGGTGGCGCTATAGCAGAAAAAAATGTTTGGCCCTAAAACCCCCACACCGACATTCAAAAACCCCGTATCCATGCGTTCCCTGGATCTAACTGAATCTCGTGATATAGGCCATGCCCATTTCTGCCCAGAGTTTTAAGCGTGAAAAATCACGATTTATCAAAAACCAACTTTTTCGAACTCGTCCTAGACCGTGCGATTGAGTTGGACAAAACTTGGCAAATATCTTGGCTGTTGCCGACTGGTGTTGCACATGGACTTGCATGGGGAGGTTTGGACCCCGTCATAACTGCTTGCAGTTCTAGTTGTATTTTGAGGTTGTACCAGAATAGGTTTACATGGTTTAATTTTCAAAAAACACCTTATTTTTGTTGTACTGCACATTGCTGCAGATCCTGTTTTCACCCTGTGTTTAGGTCTCTGTTTTAGCTACAGAGTGAGACATCTCACAGTAGCTCGGTAAGATCCCATCAGCTAGATAACGCTTTCTCCAACTTTGGTCAGTCCAAGGCAGGATTAGCTGGGAGACTTCTTCTAAACAAGGAGCACTTGTGGAATACCTGCAAAACAGGGACATTAAAATGTAGTACTTTTGGCGATTATGGTGAACTAGTGTGTTGTAGAAGTGTTTTGCCATTGAAAAAGAGCTAGCATGCTAGCGCCAGCATGTGCTACGGTTAGCCACCTCGCCTCGGCTAGTGACGTAGAAAGCCGTGCAGATTTTAAACAACTCACCCGGATGGATAGTTTTTGTATGCGTGTGGAGGAACCAGAGACACAAAATAACAGATCCCAGAAATGTATATGTAATACGGGCACTTTAATGTCATCTCGATAGTATTCACTCATCGGGATTGCTCCGTTGCCACCGGAAATTCCGCCAGATGTCCTACTTTACGGCCGGATGTACGTTACCTTCTGCTGTCTTTATGTTAAACTTCAGTGGATTTCTGAGGACTATGGTTAACTGCTCCTCAGATCTCTGCAGGGTAAATCCAGACAGCTAGCTAGACCAATCTGAGTTTTCTGTTGCACGACTAAAACAACTTTTGAACACACATGTTCCACCAAAACAAGTTCCTTCCCGAGTCTTTTATCAGCAGCACCGTTCAGCGCTTAGCACTGCCACAGACAACTGTGATTTGGTTTAAAGAAATTTCAATAAACCAGAGCACGTTTCTGTCCCATCCTGGAAAGCTGTGTGGACTACTGAACACATCGCGAAAGGCTGTGACATAACGCGAAAGACATTTATTTGCGTTTGTTGAACTTTAAGGGTACTTTAAAATGTGTCATTCTTTTTTGAGTGCCTTTATGTTCAATTCAGTGTTCAATTTGTTGCTTAAAAGAAAGTTGGAAATGATTTCCTTTTAATTTGTTTCAAATACAAGAAATTTGTTGATTTTTAACAGAATACAGAAAGCAGCAGAACTGAGTACACTTTAATATCTGTATGTATTGTATTATTATCTGCAATATTTAACAATATTGCATTGTTTCATTGTATTGTGCACACATTCACAGATGCACAGGGATGTAAAAACTGGGGCTATACAGCACAAACACATACAGAAATCTGAATGCAGGGAAATCTGATTGCAGGGATGGTGTGTAGAAACACACACACACACACACACACACACACACACACACAAACACACAGCTCTTAGCCTGCGCTCACCACTTCACCATAATTCGGACAGACCTTTGGCCCTGAGGGCAGATTATTGTGTTAAATAGCATCACTGTCAGAGTGCAGTCTGGGCTCCACGTTGACTGCTCCCGCACAGCCACACAGTGTTGGTGTGCAGCAGTAAAATAAATGCCCTCACACTCCCACCACCCTCAGCGCTCAAGGCTATGTTCCACATGCTATCCTTGATACAACCTCCTGTTCTTCTAATTATGTCATGTATGAATGGCCAAAGAAAGGCTGGAGTGGTATGGATTGAAAAGTAACACAGAAGACTGCAGAAAACTGGCTATATGGGCCTTACAACGGATTACCCTTTAATGTGATCGGTACAGCCACTTCTTAAGCTTTGTGGTCGTAATTACATTCTAAGGTGTCATTTTTACATTTCAGCGTTTTTGTGTGTTTCTACAGTACATGTTTAATGTGCTGTGAGTGCTGCCAGACTCTTAATGACGTGCAACGGCAGTTAGCTACAGACGTGATATTTAACAAAATGAAAATAATTACTCTGCACTGGTTATATACATTGAAAAGCCTTGAAACAACCCAACCAATTCAGTTTAGTTAATGAGATCTAGTTAATAGCAGGGGGAGATTCTGGCCGAGGTTTCTTCCTAAAAGGGAGTTTTTCCTCACCACTGCGCATAGTCGCACTGTCGCACTGTCCCACCATGCTTGCTCTTAGGGGAATTACTAGAATTGTTGGGACTTTATAAATTATAGAGTGGGGTCTAGACCTACTCGGTCTGTAAAGTGTCTTGAGATAACTGTTATGATTTGATACTATAAATAAAATTTGAATTGGTGTAAAAACAAAACAAAAGAATGGATAGAATGACGATGTGTCGGAGGGAAACCAAGAAAATGGGAATTAGAAGAAGAGGGCAGAGAGGGCCTGAAGCAACACCAAAGCAACAGAGTTGACAGGAAGTGAGAGATAACGACAAAAAGAGATCGTTTGTAGAGCACGCGCCCATATATATATATATATATATATATATATATATATATATATATATATATATATATATATATATATATTTTACTGGAATGCTTGGAGATGTACAAGGTCAACAGGACACTAATAGCCTTCATCAAGAACTCAATGAGGCTGTGGAAAACAAGACTGGAAGCCAACTCAAAGCCAATTGCACAAGTCACCATCAAGTGTGGCATATACCAAGGCAATGCACTATCCCCACTGCTGTTCTGCATAGGCCTGAACCCCCTCAGCCAGATCATCACAAAGACTGGCTACGGATACCGATTCGGAGGCGGAACAATCATCAGTCACCTCCTCTACATGGATGACATCAAGCTGTATGCCAGAAATGAGTGAGACATCGACTCACTGATCCACACTACCAGGATCTACAGCAACAACATTGGAATGTCGTTCGGACTGGACAAGTGTGGACGCATGGTATCAAAAAGAGGTAAGATGATCAGAACTGAGGGGATCAAACTACCAGAAGGCCACATTGCAGATGTTCAGGATAGCTACAAATACCTGGGGGTGCCACAGGCTAACGGAAACCATGAGGAGGCAGCAAGGAAGACGGCCACAGCCAAATATCTACAAAGAGTGAGGCAGGTCCTGAAAAGTCAGCTGAATGGGGAAAAACAAGATCCGAGCCATCAACACATATGCCCTGCCAGTCATCAGATACCCCGCTGGTATAATAAACTGGCCAAAGGAGGAGATAGAGGCTACTGACATCAAGACCAGAAAGCTCCTCACAATGCATGGAGGGTTTCACCCCAAATCCAGCACCCTGAGACTGTACACCAAGCGTAGCGAGGGAGGCCGAGGGCTAGTGAGTGTCAAGACCACTGTCCAGGATGAAACAACGAAGATCCAGGAGTACATCGGAAAGATGGCCCCCAAAGATGAAGGGCTTAGTGAATACCTCAGGCAGCAGAAACCCGAAGGTGAGGACAAGGAAGATGAAGAACCATCATGGAGGGACAAGCCGCTGCGGCGTGTACCACAGACAAATAGAAGAAGTGGCTGATATCAAGAAATCCTACCAGTGGCTGGAAAAGGCTGGACTGAAGGACAGCACAGAGGCACTAATCATGGCAGCACAAGAGCAGGCACTCAGTACAAGATCAATAGAGGCTGGGATCTACCACACCAGGCAGGACCCCAGGTGCAGACTGTGCAAGGATGCCCCTGAGACAGTACAGCACATAACAGCAGGGTGTAAGATGCAGGCAGGAAGAGCGTACATGGAACGCCATAACCAGGTAGCTGTCATAGTGTACAGGAACATCTGCCACGAGTATGGGCTGGAAGTCCCAAGGTCAAAATGGAAGACACCTCCTAAGGTAGTCAAGAATGACCGAGCTAAGATCCTGTGGGACTTCAAGATCCAGACTGACAAACTGGTGATGGCTAACCAACCAGACATCGTGTTCATGGACAAACAGCAGAAGAAGGCAGTAGTGATAGATGTGGCGATCCCAAGCGACAGCAACATCAAGAAGAAGGAACACAAGAAGCTTGAGCAATACCAAGGGCTGAAAGAGGAGCTAGAAAAGATGTGGAAAGTAAGAGCAACAGTGGTGCCGGTGGTAATTGGAGCACTGGGGGCTGTGACCCCCAAACTGGGAGAGTGGCTCCAGCAGATTCCAGGTAAAACATCAGAGGTCTCTGTCCAGAAGAGTGCAGTCCTAGGCACAGCTAAGATACTGCGCAGAACCCTCAAACTCCCAGGCCTCTGGTAGAGGACCCGAGGTTGAGGATGACACATACCACCCCACAAGGGGTGAGAAGGGGATTTTTTTTTTTATATATAGATATATATATAAAAGCCTGCAGGTTCAACTCCGACCAGCGGCCCTTTGCTACGTGTCATTTCTCCTCTCTCTACCCTTTCATGTCTTCAGCTGTCCTATCAAAATAAAGGCTTAAAATGCCCAAAAATTAATCATAAAAAAAGTTGTTTACCTTGCATTCAGAGACCTGTTCATAATGCTGAAGTAGTCCAGATTTAGGTCATCTTGAGTAACCCAGTTCATTACTATTTATTCCCCTGTAAGTAAAAAAAAAAAAAAAAAGTGATTCATTTCTGACACCAGCACTGAGAACATTGTTCAGTATGTACGATGTCTGGCAATTATTTAGCCTCCTTTAAAAAAAAAAAAAAACTCACAATCCATCCAAATGCACTATGCTTAAAGCTTTAGAGCCACACATTTTCATAGCAATACACATCTGTTACATACAAGCCATTGCCAAATAAGTTGATACCAAGGTAATGAAGACTATCAGCTCAGAAGCTACCCAATAACTACATACTAGAGCTTTAAGACATCATAATTTGCCATATACTTAAATATTCAAGTTTGATTCAAACTCGGTGCAAGTTGCTAGGGATTTTAATCAGTGTGCTCATGATAAAAAAAGAGGGCACATAGTTCATCCACAATATGGCTGAGTTTTGCAATAATGCTGTTTTTTTTTCTGATCCTTCTTACGTTCTAGCTCCATTTTTTAAAAACCAAAATAGGAAAAGGGCCTTGGCTCCTTCTACTTTACATTGCTGGCCCAATAACCCTGCAAGATACAGTTCCAACACTCTACAGGTGTGTAGTTGAGATCATAAGAAAGGTTGAATTCTAATTTGGTTGTGGTACAACCAGATGCGCAGGAACTAGGGGGTTGGAAGGAAGGAAGAGGCCATTGGCCCCTGCACATTAGGCCCCTGTTCCAATTTGGAGTTGTGGCTGGTGTGATCTGCTCGCAAGATGGTCGCTAGTTTTATCAGTTTCATTATAACCTAATTGTCTTTTCATTGTATCATTATAGTGGACAATATTTAAGATATAAAGTGTATTCTTTAGGTGTGTCTGTGTGGAGCCAGATTGAGTCAAATGCTAAAGACGTTTAATTGATTCAGCAAAACAGGAGGCTAGCCATTCTGCCTTCTGGTGTAGACCGTAATATCTGGTGTTTAGGTAGTCTAACTTTGCCAGACCTACCCCCACAGCGCTGCGGAGGAAGGTCTGGCGTGTCCACACAGCATTCCAGGATGACAGAAAAAACATGCTCTGGTTTAATGTCATTTCTTTCAACCAATCACAATCGTCTTTGGCGCCGCTACAAAATAGCCTCGGGAAGGAACTTGTTTTGGTTGTTTTGTACTCGTTCGAAAGTTGTTTTTAGTCGTGCAACAGAAAACTCAGATTAGACAGATAGTCTAGCTAGCAGTTAACCCTAATCCTCATAAATCCACCGGAGTTTAGAACGCCAACACAAAGAAAGCAGAAGGTAATGGACATCCGGCTGAAAAGAGTGTGTTATGGCGGAATCCTGGTAGTGGAACTGGATAGAGACTAGTGATCAGGTATCAGTCGGAGGGATATTTCCAAACATGCAGGACATAGTTTAATTTCTTTTCAGTTTTCAAGCCACTGTGAGCTGTGCCTATAACCCGTTACTGTGATTGCATCTCCTTATTCTTCAAGGTTAATAAGTCTGATACACAGTACTTCTAACCCTTTTCACTGTAATACGACCTTTGCTGGATAACAGCCAACAACCAGGCTGCTTCACCATGCTGTAAAATGAATAGGTGTATGAGATATTAACCGTGATACCGCTAGAGAGAATGTGAGGGTGTTTTAGTTAGAAAAAGAAAGAAAGAGACAGAGCACACTATCATGACATTAACAATGAGAGAGGTGGAGGCCAGAATGCACAATCATAGAGAACAATAGGAGTTAAAGGGAGAGGGGAACCGTCCTGAGAGATAGCAAGATAAGGGGAAGATGAAATATTTACATGACAGAACTAGACAGGTTTATCTAACTCTGAAAAATAGATGAGTTCTCCAAGGAGCTTTCAGGGTCTGTCCATCCACACAAGAACAGACCAGGAGTCTCATTTAATTAGTTTATATCCTTGACCACCGGGATTGCTCCGGTGCCGCAGGAAATTCCGCCGGATGCATGTATTTTCTTTCCATTTATTTTGTGTTGCAATTTTTTATTTGGTGAATTAAGGAGGACTATTTTTGACTTTTCCTTAGATCTCTGCAGAGTAAATGGAGACTAGCTAGACCATCTGTGCAATCTCTAATCACTATCTCACTATTTTGCAGCGGTTCTGTGCAGAGTTTAGCACCGCCCATGGCGATTCTGATTGGTTTAAAGAAATGCCATTAAACCATAGCACGTTTTCCTCCCATCCATGAATGCTATGTGGAGTAACCAGACCCTCCTTTTAGCGTGCGTTGGAGGAGAGCCTGGCAAAGCGAGACTACATTTAAGAAACTGAGCAGGGATTCAGTAAGCCTACTTACTTATTAACTTATCACAAAAAGCCAAAACAGCATCAGACTCAACAAGAATTGTGAAGCCATATGAATTACAAGGAGTTAAAATCGACCAAGTAGGCCCATGAAAAAGATAGACAACCCTGCTATACTCCAATTATTAACCCCCTTTTTATATGTACAATAAATGCATTTGTAGGTAATTTTCTTGTAAGAAAACAAGATCTGTAATATCATTGGACAAATTTGTTTTATAGTGTGTTCTGCTGATTTTAAGATAATAATGTGAAAGAATAATGTGCTTGTATTCGATTCCATTTGTATTAGACAGCACTCTTCACCACCATCATCAAAACATCAAATAAGGGAATGTTTTGGGTCTACCTCGGGCCATTTATTGCATGTCATTTATTGCATGTCATTCCCCATCTCTCTTATTTCCTGTCTTCTCTTTACTGTCAGCTGGCATAAGAAATCCCCGAAGGTTAAATATATAAAAAGTAGGTGTTAACTGGTCAACTCACACCAAACCAATCTACTCTGCTTGAGCACTATGGGTATTATTTGAGGGTGAACTGTCCCTTTAACAGATGTATCTTGATTAAGTGACTGATCCACAGGAAAGAATGAATTCAACAAATCACTACCCAGGTTGTAAAAAAAAAAAAAAAAAACAATACCTTCCTCTTGCATAAGCATATGTCAGTTTTGAAGAATGTCGTGTAGAGTTTGTATTGATGTACAATAGCGTTTGTAATTTATTTTGACTCATTCTGATCCGGAGCCAAAAAACTGTCCGTCGAACAAATGTATCAAAGATAATCCTAATCTTAATGCACTCAGTGAAAATGTTCCCACATTTAGATTAAATTACTCAACTTGTTTTTTCGAAAAGGCTCCAAAATAAGTCAGAATTCTGATTTAAAACTCCGAATTCAAAACATTTTTTTTTTTTTTTTTACATGAGGCCCTATTCTGTATTCATTTGCTCCAATATATTACAATATATAGGGTTATATAAACCGCATAGCACATATAATACATAGCAGTGCTGTGGTATTTAGTCTTGATAAATAATATACATAATTTGACAGCAGGTTAGTCACACGCTACACTTTTATATTGTCAACCAACTAGACCGCCACTGTTTCTCTGCTGCCTCCACCTCTCTCCTCCGTGTATTCTGTTTGAATATCTTTTTTTTTTTTAATGTCTTTTCCTTGTCCGTCCACATTCAAAATAAGCCATTATCCCATAGATAGAGTGTAATTACTGGTAGAAAAAGTGCCTAAATTGACATTCTCACCGCCACTCAGCTTGGAAAGGACCTCCTAAGAGGCTTACAGCATGACAAACTTGCTGCGTTACTAGGTAATTACTTGAGCCCTCACTGCTGCCTTCACTTCCTCTATACTTTCATGTATTTGTTGTCAACACACTCAGTCATCCCCCCGTTTCTTAACACTTTCCTTTTTTTCATCCCCTCTTTCATAATGCAGTGCCCTATGTGCTTCTTTTTCGTCTCTGGCTAATTAACATTGAACTAACACATTGTTTTCTTTCTCTCCCTCGCCTTCTTCCTTTCGCCTGCCTTTTTGTGTCCTTTGTCTTCCCTCTCGCCTCCCTCCTTGTGTTGTCTTTGATTGCAGCCCTGCTCTGAACTGGTGAGTCGTCGCCATCCTCAAATGAATAATTCCAATTACACAGAGCCACCGTATTATTGTGGAAGTAGCAATCTGCTCTCCTAACAAATACACACACAAACATCCCAAATCTTGACTTTGGATGTCCACGTGCCTTTTCATGGAGTTAGAATGACGACAGTAAGTTTTGGCATCGGAAATGAAAAATAAGAACCCACACTACATTCAAATGTTTGTTTTGTTTTTGATATTTTTTTTGCATTCTTATCTTTTTCAATGACTATCTCCTTGTGATTGTTTTTATGTTGGCATGGTTCTATTCCACTGAAAAGAATCATAGTGAAGAGTCATAATGTCATTATGAATGTAAAAATATGAGGAAATTGTCCAAATGTGCTTTAATGCTACGTCATATAGTCAAAGAAACATTTTCAACGAAGTATTTTTTTTGTTATATTGTGACATTGTTTCTTTGGTAATGTCACATATATTCACCAAGCTTAATTTATTATGTGATGTGTAATCTAGTTTTTCTTTGTTATATGAAATGTAAGAAGTGATAGCTGAGATAAAACTCTTTCTTTGTCTCCTCAAAAAACACATTAGAATGCAAATATCTAAATGAATTTTTTTTAATGCCTCTGTTTATTTTTAAGAACCTTTGAAAGCCAAATTTTTATTTTTATTTGTTTAATGCTAAAACTTACTGTCACTGTTCTAGCTCCTTTGCCCAACTACTTTCACTACTTTTTTGTGTCTTCCATCTCTTGTTTTTTTTTTTCAATTCCACTCCCCCCCATGAGGATGGACCCCCCACACACACACACACACACCTCTATTTCCCATCACCTGCATTGCTTTCTCTTTTCTCTACCTCAGAGATTTCTTCTCCATTGAGAGTAAGCTCCCTCGCTATCACACATAAGAACACACACTCTCACATGCATGTGCACGCTTACACAGACGCACACAAATGGTTGCTGTCGTTTTTTTTACCATTTGTCTCTTCTGTGCGTACAACACGTCTCTTCCTAACACGGTTATTCCCAGAGTGCTCCTCTCCTAAGAGGATGCACATCCGTGAAACACACACAGACACAACAGAGTAAAAACTCTCTCTGTTGATGGATTGACTACCCACATTTTATGTCCTCTTCTTCCCCTCCCCGCTTGTTCCTTCTCCAGCTTCTCTTCACAAATGAGGACTTACAACCAACTGGCCTACTCAGACTCTTATCTCAATAATGCAATATCTGTGTTTTGTAACATTATAGCAATTCCACAACCCCTGAGAAAGCCTGCTTTCTCTCATCATCAGGAATCACTGCAGCATGTTAGCTACTTATATGCATACCCTTCTCATCATCTCGCTCTGCTGAGGGCAGAAATGGCAAAAGAGTAGAGTATTTTATGTGGGAGCTTGTTCCTGGAGGCAACTAAACTTCCAGGTGTGTCCACAGGAATGTCAAAATGCAACTTTAAGCAGCTGTTTTAGCAGCTTTTGATTTTTATCCCAACATTGCTTGTGCTTGTTTAATTGTCTAGTTTAAATTATCAGTGTTTGTGTATTTTGCATTTGGTTTTATTGGTAGATGCGTTGCATTATGGTTTTGGCATGGTTTTGATTAAAAAAGGTTGACCAACGTTAGATAAAACAAATCAAGTTCCCCCCAACCGTCATTCCCTGAACACGGAGCACCAGGTCATATTGTATGACTATCTGTGCTCCGACACTAGTAAAACGTTTATCTATTGACACCTTCTCCACTTTTCTAGTTGTTATGGAAACGACAGGTCTCACTACTCCGCTTGTCATTGGTCATCTGTCAAAAAAGCGCTTGACATTAGGGTTTTTTTTTTTCCCAGAAAAAAATGTGAATTGATGTTGATATTCTGATTTTTTTTATTTCTTTTTTTTCTCAATAAAGAAATGTAAAAAATAGCACTCAGGACTTTTTCATCCAGTGTAGTGCTCTGTGTACTACACAGAGCACTACACTGCAGCGATTGCCCTATAGAGTGCCCTTAAGGACGAAAAAGTCCTGAGTGTATAGGGAGGGATTTCGGGCACAGCCAAGGTCTGCAAAAGTCCATGAAAATGCAGGGGCTTGGAAAAGGTTAAGTCTGAAGGGGAGGCAGGGCAAGTGTCTTCATCAATTACGTTGAGTTAAAAGGAAATAAATTACCCCCAACTGGTGTGATTAGACTACTTTTCTGCACTTTTCACTAATCTACATTAAGTCAGTGTGATATGTGGAACACCCAGGATCTCCAACGCTGTGTTTTAACTTGGTGTTGTGAATTGCTAGCTACAAACCTTAAAAAGCGTATGTAAAAAAAGGCTAAAAGCTGTGTATTTCCAAAGAAAACCTCATTTTTTCATAATAAGGAATACCCAACAGCAAGAGCAACAATCCCAGACAGAGCTCTCTTGAATAAGATAAGAGCTCTTTTGTATAAAAGAACAAACTACATTTTTCTTTTAATTGGGCACATGCATTATCTGTAATATAAAGTTAAAAGTAGTACTTTGTTTAAAAAAAATATGTTTGATACCTTCCAGTTAGCACACGGCTGTTTCTGACTCATTCAGCCCTTGATGTATTAGTCTGGTACCAAGCACTGTTCATGCAGTGATCCAACATCAGTGCTAATCAGTATATTGAGAGAAATATTACATTGCAATACATTAGCACACCCTGTGGGCTCATTTCAGTTTTAATACAGTGGAAGTCTCCCCCTTTGTGTATCTTTTCTAACGTTTATTCTCCATTTTTTAATTGATGGTCATTAGTTTATGTTTGCTATGGGGAAGAGTCAGTTGCTCACTCTGGGATTAATTAAGTCTTTCTCATCTCATGTAACGGCAGCGCCTTCAGCCTTTGCGTTGTCAGGTGATATCGAGCGGAAATAAAAATCTTAAATGGAAAAACTCATGCCTCCTGACCAGCAGCCCATCCCTGGCGCCACTTGTCAACCGAGCAACCGTTACTTCAGGAGTGTGCACTAGTTCATGGAGCGGTAAGTCTCTGGCTTCATGAAGGCACTTACGTGTGGCATAAAGTGCATATTGAGTTAATCAGAAATAAACACACCTCAGGAATACATGGCAGCTGTGAGAAGTGATCAGTCAGTGACCCGTACCTGCTGTACACCAGTACTACTCTAACACAGAGGAGAACCATCTGGGCCTTCAAGGTATTCAGTGAAAGTCTAAGAAAAAATATTAAAATCAATTTATGTTTTTTATTCACTGAAATTATAGTATTGTTGACTAGATTATTGTTAACTTGGACTAATTTATTTTTTGGCAATCTGTGGTTTAATGTAACAGTCGGGGAAATGGACCAATCACAATCTTTCTTCTGTTGGTATCTGGGTGAATCAGTGACTCCCCCCTGGCGAGACAGGGTCTTCAGTAGCTGAACTGAATGCCTGTGTAATGCAAGTGAATGGGGGCATGCATTTGATATTGGCAGGTGTCTTAGCAATCATATTTTGATGAGTTGAGCGTTGGATGACTTCCGACATTTACCAACCGTATCCGTAATACCGCATCATTCAGCAATATGAACAAAGACAAATGAGTATTGATTGACAGACTCTGTGGCTGCACTAATCAAAACTTAATTTCTCAAGATCACCCTTTCAGGAAAAACTTGAAAACATCCAGAAAGGCAACAATCACCCACCTTGCCAGGATTATGGCAAACTAGCAAGAGCTATGAGAGGCGTTTTCAAGCCAGCAGCTAACGCTCCAGTCCCTATCCGTAGCTAGCGGGCAGCCCTCGCACCAACAAGCTGTAACGTTACTGCTGGGATCGCCTGATCTTCAGTCCCAGACAAGGTGCCCTGGTCCACTTCAAGCGAGCATGCTAAAGCAGTGCGGTAGCTATCTTAACATGTCCGTCAAGAAGTCGGTTGGGGATGGTTGTCACAATCTCTTTCAATCTCACTGCTTTATTTAACTTATATTCGTGATGCATTGTTATGAAATAAAGGCCCTACCATCAAATGATGCACACAGAGAATAGATAGCTAAGTGACCATGAGGAGATATTTGCTGAAATTGACATAAAGGCTATCGGATTAACATCATTTACTATACCTTTAAGACTCAGGGCTTCTGTCTAAATCGGCAGTGATTATGTTGTCTGGAAGCTTGTGAGTAAACATGCGTGTACATCTGTGTGTGCAAGCCACTATGACCAAGGCTGAAACCCAAACCAATCAAACTCTTATCTGTAGTACAGCCCTCTTAAATCCCTCTTATTCCACAGGATTACGAGGACATGTGTCAAAAGACTGCGATGGCAAATGACAACAGCGTCTGCCTCGTATTGTAGGAATCCTGCTCTGCTCAAATGGCTATCTCTCCCCCGCACTCAGCCCGACAACAAGCCATTATCTTAGCGCTGATTCAAGAGAGGATGCCAGACAGGCAATAATCATCCATGGTGAGGCCAACAGGAAATTTGCATTATGGGAAAGGTTCATTAATGACACAGGTCACGTTCATGCGTGCACCGGACACGATTGGATTCATTTGGTCAACGTGTTTGAGATATATATATATATCTCCTGAAAGAATAGTAAAGGGAAAGTATCTCTCAGGGCCAAAATGTTCACATTTAATCAAAAGCAATACATATATATGTCCAAAACTCAACACAGGTACACAAGATGAACAATGATTATCTACTGACCTCAGAAGAGAAAGAAAAAAATCCCTGTGATGGCAATGAAATGAAGAATAAAATCCATGTTATTTCCACTAACACATTGATGTTCTTACCTCAGAGACCCGGTGAGGTAAGAACTGTTTGGCACTTTTAATACTTGGCTGAATAACGACTTATAATATGCTTTTTCTTCTCGTACCGGAATTTTCTGTTCTTTAGCTGCTGTCTTCATCTTCAAAAGCACCGTGGGATATCTTGGAATGACCACACGTAAAAATGATGGTTTTGCATTTCACATGTTTAGAAGATGCGTGTACCTTTTTCTCGACCGACTCCGTGATTATCATGGCTAAGAGCTGTGTAATTCACTTATCGACAATTGTACATGCATCTGTTAGGCCATTTCATTTTGTCATAGACTTCATATTACACAGTCAATTTACTTTTAATTGGGGGTTTCACATATGATGGATTTTAAAGAGATATTACAGTTTTGATGTTGCAAATGACACAGCTACGACGGTTGACAGCCATACGGTAATCTAATCAGGTTGAAACGACAAAAACATTTATATTTAAAACATGTTAACTGATGACAATTTGCCTCTTACCCTCTAATTATAATGTGTTTTTGCATTAGATGTTGTCTTTTTGAAGAATGTTGACAGTCTGGAACGTGCAATCAACTGCAGAGAACAGATCACTGAAACAGCTGTACGCAGAGAGAAGATTACTGAAACAGCTGTATGCTTAGTGCTACCTTATTAGCAACATTAAAGAAAAAAAGCGCCAGAATTTGAAGTACCAAGAGACCTGTATATAGTACAGATGATGAGAAAGTCTCTTATTTAATAGCTTAGCATTCATTTAGGTGCAGCCCTGAGCCTTTGGGTACACTACCGAAGGGAAGTCAACCACATCTGCATTTTCAAGACAACCAATAGGAATGCTCTCTCCTTCTCTCTGAAATGACCTGTGATTGGCTAAAGTCTCCCATCACTGCCTAGATTTTCTTAAGATTTTCTGTTTAGGTTTAGGTGCAGAAGTCTAGTTTTCTCTCAAAACACTTAAATTACAATATGCTGAAAGGTTGATTTGACATTTTTGCACAACACCAATAATAATGTGTCTAACCACAGCTTTAAAATAAAATGATTCATTTAAAGAGATGAGTTTGCACCTTTTATCTATTATAATTTCCAACTATAACATTGGACTTTATAGTCATTGTGTGTATTTTCCTACTTACCCGGTACAATGAGCAGATTGAATTGAGCACAGCTGCTATTCTCTTTAATAATGGTCTGGTAAAGCACATTTCTTCTTTATAGAACAAAACGTGTACAGTTAGTTATTTTTTAGAGAGATATACTACCGCCTGTCCTGCATTTTTAATGGACGATGTTATTCTTTGACATGAAGAAGAAGAAGAATATTTAAAAGTAGCTACTGAATATTTTAATCATGATTTAAAACAAACCTATGAAGACCTACGACTAACACAAAAAGACAACAGTGGGAAATATGAGATGTGAGATGCATTGACAATATTTCAGTGTCCCACTGAGACTGCTAATTAAAAAATCTCAAGCTTTGTGTTCCCATGGTTTGGTGATGGCGATATGAGTGCAATCTATTGCACCATTCTCTTTCTGAAATTTCACTGCACTTAATGTGTAAATTGAATTCCTTATTGACTTTTACAGTCAATATAATGAAAGCATCCTTTACAGCCAAAATGGGCAAATGGCCTTTATCTCCTTAATCACTTCTTGTATTTTTTGGGTCGTTACAGTAGTTTAGGTACATATGCAGCCAATTCTCACTTTGCCGCTTAAAGTCAAGACAGAAAACTTTGCTGTCAAAGGCTGGCTTCTCGATTATGTACGAAGACTGAAAATTAAACATACCAACAAAAATATTCTTTTAAATTAACATTCTTTAAAAAAAAAAAAAAATCAAAATATCCTTGGTAGAGAGAGCAAAGGAGTCTTATACAACAATGTGCAATGGAGCTTTTCTGCATAATGGGACACGGACGTCGACTACATCAACTATTTTATGTATTTATTATTAATAACAGTAACCCACTGTCATTGTTAACTTTGGCATTTTATATTTCCATAAACTCTGTCCACCCACATTACCCTCATAGTCAAATAAATAATGTGTTTTAGAGTTTTGATTTCAGATTGTAATTGAGTATATGAGTAGGAGCTTCATCCATATGCACACTGCATGCCTCTTTATGCTAATTCCTTACACTCAAGATATATCCTAATAACCCCAACAACTCTGGAATTTTATTCACATTGGTTTGCACTGTGTCCAGCAACAAAGTGATCGAAATGAAGGAACATTATTTGCTCTTTGTACGCTCTGTTTCAATCACACATATTTTCCTTGGCATTGTATCTGTCTGTGTGAACCATGGTCTGAACAGTCAGCCATGTTAATGAAATGGTAAGCAGTGTAGGACAAACTGGGCAATTGGCTTTGGATCTTCTCGTTATGGTATTTATCATTTATTGAGATATCGTGATTATACTATTTGGGTGACTGTTTTACAGTTTGCCTTGGTTTCTCTTCCAAAATAAGATGCTAACTAGGCTAAGTGGCTAACATAGAGGCTTGTTTAAAGCTTATTTGATCTGTGATCACATTTTTATGGTCTGACTGTCCTTTGAGGGTAAGATCCAGGTTGGAATAAATTACCCTTTAAACATATTTTCTCTTGTAGGTTATTTGTAAGGACGTGTCCGTGCGACATTAAAGCTGTCGAAGCCTCTTGGAGAAGGTGTTCCGCTGGTGGACCAGTGTGGGGTGGAGAGGGTGGTCGGGGTTACCCATGATGGAGAACAATTTGTTCAGTGACCTTCTCTCCACTAATGTCTCCTGTTTTGCAGCCAGTAACGGAGCCAGCCTTCCTGATCAGCGTGTTTAGTCTGTTTGTGTCGCTGGCTCCGATGCTGCTTCCATAGCAGAGGACGGAGGAGAAAAAAGCGCTGGTAGAACATGCTGCTGCACACGTTGAAGGGTACAAGCGGCCGAAATGGGTTTCCTCAGGAGGGTGGCTGGCGTCTCCCTTAGAGATAGGGTGAGAAGCTCAGTCATCCGAGAGGAGCTCGGAGTAGAGCCGCTGCTCCTTCGCGTTGAAAGGATCCAGTTGAGGTGGTTCGGGCATCTGGTAAGGATGCCTCCTGGGCGCCTTCCTAGGGAGGTGTTCCAGGCACGTCCAGCTGGGAGGAGGCCTCGGGGAAGACCCAGGACTAGGTGGAGAGATTATATCTCCAACCTGGCCTGGGAACGCCTCGGGATCCCCCAGTCGGAGCTGGTTGATGTGGTTCGGGAAAGAGAAGTTTGGGGTCCCCTACTGGAGCTACTGCCCCCGCGACCCGATACCGGATTAGCGGATGAAGATGGATGGATGGATGGACGTTGAAGGATCTCATCTTTCTCAAGAAATAGTCTGCTCCTATGAAGGTAAATATGGTGCAAAAGGTGAGAGCTTGTAGAATATGATGTGAGAACTTGCAGGGATGCAAAATGTGGGCACAACATCAGCAAAGCAAGCTCTGGTTATAGCCGGGGAATGGGTCGCTGCTACCGGGAGTGGGGCTCTCCGTGTATAAATATCAATCTACACATTTGTGACTATTTTCTACAAGTGCAAATTTCAATTTACAAGTTCAGAATGTTGTTTACAAGCCCTTGAGTTTATTTTCTTTGTGTGACTTTCAAATTCCGATCACATTTGTGCGAATATTTTCTGCGAGTTCTCACATCGTATTCTACAAGCTCTCACCTTTTGCACCATATGGACCTTCATACTGCTCATCCCTTTCTTGTGTACAGCCGTGCTGTTGGTCTTCCAGTTCAGCCTGTTGTTATTCCCAGCTATTTGTACTCCTCAACCATATCCACATCTTCACCCAGAATGCAAAGGGGCTGTGGAGCCATTCAATGGGCCTGTTGGACTGTTCATCTGGAATATTTCAATTAGTTTACATTGTTTCCAGTGATAAATGCACTGTAATAACTGTGCAGTGAGACAGTTATTGCTGCAAACAAAAGACCGACAGTGTGAACAAAGATCATGATGCAAAGCAGAGCAGCGTGTTATATGCTGCAGTGCATCATTCTGTAATTATTTTATAACGAAAGGCATCAATCACATCGATGACAAGAGCTATTTATATCTGAAACAATTTTTCAAAATGCAGTCTCACTGTTCCTTTTAACCATGCAAGCCATATGCTTCACACACACACAGAAGTGTTTTTGTAATTTCCTGTAGGCCTAAGTCAAGCTTTTGAAAACACATCAACGGTTCTAGAAACACACACACACACACACACACACACACACACACACACACACACAGACAGATCTTAGTAATAGCATAAATTTGCAGGAGAAATAGCTTGATTGAATAAAGTCAGATAAACCACAGAGTCCTACATGTTATATTGCCACACATCACCAAAAACACCAAAGTAAGCTTGGTATGTATGAGTCCCAGTCAATTATCATCAGTATCTTGAGACCGGGCAGGTGTTGTTTTCTATAAAAATAATTCAAAGAGTCATTAAATCTTATTTCATGGTAATCAGTGTTGTCAATAATAGATTTAATGTTTAGATGGCCATCTTCGTTTACAACCTTTTATTGGTCATTTTCAAGACAGAGATGTTCAGAATCCTGTGAACATATTCTCTCATATTACAAAAAACTTATTGTCGGGTCATTTTTTCTGCTCAGCTGTGAAACCCCGAAGAGTGTACATCTTTGGTGGTAATATTCAAGGAAGAGACAATTTTAGAACCCTGTGAACATAGTCTCTCAAACACACTAAAAAAAAAAACTCATTAAAATAGTATTACTGTTTTTTTTTTTTTTATCTATGAAACTTCAGCTGTGAAACCAGCAAAAGAGAGCATGAGAATCGTCCCTGCAAGAGAAGATACTGAGCAGGTCCCATCAGCCCCTTAGACAGCAATAACAGTAATACCCAGAGAATGCAGATGACCAAGTCATTTTACCAGAATCCCTTTCTCTCAGCAGCTCGCTTTATACATTCCTGACTACTGGCAGGCGTAATAAAACAAAGCACATAGCTCTAGGAGCTAATTATGCCAGTGCCGTTAATCTGTCTGGCTGCCTGTCTGTGTTGGATTGTCTTGTTTGTTTGGGCTTGCGCTGTCTGCCCTTTGGCTTTGGCATTGATCTGAGTCGTAAAAGGGGAAAAAAAAAGAAAACATTTGAGGATATTATAAGGTCTACTGAGAGAGAGAGAGATCATACAGTGGCCAAAACAATAGTTTGTCCATTGCTTGTTGCTCATTACATTCCTGTAGGGCTACAAAACAATCCAAAACCCATCCTGAAAATGCAAGAACAAATATACCCCAGTCGCACAATTGTCGATATATTAAAATGACTAAGATGATCGCCATCATCATCATTTCATTTCTCCAATACTAACTTGTAACTAATGACATTGATATACTTTGTGTTTAGGGATAATTAGGGAACTAAGATGGCGTCTGCATGTTAACATTGTCTTTGTGAGCATGTTAGCTCTAAGCATCACTGTCAACCCGTTCATATTCCTAACTTGTCAAATACTGACTCTTGGTCAGTGTCTCTCAGTGCCAGATGCCGACTCAAAATGACATAGTATTAACAGTGACCATGGTAACGAGTAGTACAAAAGACCCAAATTGTGCCACTGAAACCTACATTTTGTAACCCCACCCACAATCTTTTTTCCTAAACCTTACTGTCCTGTCTTGTGCCAAAAGTCAGTTAAATGTACGTCTCAGCCAAGAGTGTTAAAAAGTCAGTTAAGCATATACATCCCACCCTGGACCAAGAACTTAAAAAAGTGACGCCAAATGCAGACTCTTTGCTAGGAGATCATTAAGACCAAAACAGCTGTCCTTTTGGGGGCGGGGCATCTTGCTTCAGCATTTATGGTTTGCATGTGATAGCACCCCTCAATGCAACATTACATGGATAATAAAGCCATGACATGCTGTAGTATATAGCTGTTTACATTTCCTTGTGACAGGAGCGATGGTGGGAAGACCCTCACAGTTTCATCATTGAATATGAGACTATTATGTGCAGTGGCTGTGTTTAGGTTGATTCACTCACTAAGATAGAGAGCAGGAGCCACAGTGAGCATAAGGTTTGCAGTGGAAATGTCTTTACTCGTTGTTTGTTACCGAAAAGGACAATATTACAGAGCCTTTTTAACCATCAGAAACTTGTAGGCAATAAGAAAGCCAAACTGATTAATCACAGTTTTTGAGATCCTCACGCAGCCTTTAAAGCACCAACTGTAAGCCACATTGTAGCCTTCAGTGTAGCGACAGCAGCTTAACGAAAAAGTGCCAATTAAACTTTACGGCCTAGGCTCACAAGAGTTCCAAGTGCCATAGCCATGAAATTCAAATTATTATATAAACTGCTGCAGTGAAGTAAAGGTCACCCAAACTGGCAGGGATTCCTCATTCCTCATCCAGGTCATCAGAGGCTAAATGATGGATGCTATTCTGTCATCTGAGATAATCAATTACCTGGTGTTCAAAGTTCAAATCAATCTCTGATTGTATTGAATGTGACTAGCATGTTTGTGTTGCCTCTAGCAGTCTGACCGTGGCAACAAAAGTCATCTAAAGGAACATGCTCAGTCTTCCCAAAGTTTGCTTAGAAAGTAGAAGAAGAAGTAGAGAAAAAACAAACAAGAACGTTCAAACTTCGTGATGAATGCAAAACATCATCTACCATATCATCCAATGCATTTTGTTTGAATTCAAGTGGGGCTGAATCAAACGAGAGGGGAAAAAAATTGATCTCAAGGAGACCAAATTAACATGTCTTTGTTCACTCTCTCCTGCTCCCCCTCCCTGCCATCCAAGAATACTGCCAAGGAAATCCAATTAGGAATGTTTCAACATGGCTGACAAACGACTTGTATACCAGCTGCACTTCTTCTCCTGTTGGATTGAGCTCCTTCATGGATGGACGGACGGATGGATGGAGTGAAGAATGAAGCAAGAAGCAATTACCAGTTTTTCCGCATACACACGCCTACTCACATATGATCATACAAACACCTTTGTGACAACTACGTGCTTGCAATTAGGCACATATAGAGACTTATACAGAGTTGGCCGACATTCTACACTCACAACAACGGACATAAAAACAACGTTGAAGCACACTCATCTTACATAAATGCAATTAAAAACAGCAGACCGGCCAAGACACAAGTATACCTTGTAATCAGTGGCAGCTGCTGGTCTTTCAAAGAGGAGAAGCTCATTTTTGACCTACATCATTAAAATATACAATAATAATATAATAGTTATTATAATAATAATACTTTATAATAGCCGTGAGATAGTTTCATCAAGAGGCATGGCCAGCAGTACATTTTCTTCACAGCACTTCCGGAGAACTGAAAATACCTGTTACTTTTCCCTATCTTTTGCACTAAATCAATCTTAAGTGTTAAATTAATGTCAGGTGTTGATTGGCCCTGCTGTTTAAGTTTCTCCTCGTTATGAAGACTTTCAAATGACTTTGTCAAAATCTGGTTGACAATAATAGCATTGTCTGCCATTGTGTGCAGTTAGCTAGCTAGCTATTTCAGCCCTACAACACAAGCCTAGCCTACTGAATGAATGAACAAACGATGTAACAAAAAAATATTAAACTGTGGGAATTAGGTTAAACTGAAAACAAGGAATGTGGTGTATAATTGTATGAAATGTATGATGGAAATTGTTTAGCAATTTCGCCTAGCAAATAAGTTGCAGCAGTTTGTCTTTCAACAACACGCGATGGAACTGACCTCGCGGCTTCGGCGACTTTCTATAATACAAAATCGCTGTCAATCAAAAGGAGATGCAGCCTTTCAACAGAGCCTCCAATCATCACGCAGAAGCCCGGCATCCAGGCCAGCCCACTCCTCCATTGACCCCCCAGAGACGCTGAGCGTCCGTGGGCGGGACATAATCGCAGCATTTATCCAATGAGTTTGGAATCACTTCAAAAAAATTTCAAAGCAGCCCCATTGAAGTCCATGGACGCTAGAAATGTATGAGAAGTAAATCGAGTCAGCTGATTCTGAGCAAACCCGACTCCGAGATGAACGTGTTTTAAATCATTTTTAGTCAATAAAATGTTAACACAATAGTATATATTTTACCATTATTTTTTGACATTTTAGGGGAAGCGGCCACTGCTTGCAATAGCCATTACAATGCAATTACCAAGAGCTGTAGTTTAGACACAAACACACATACACACACACTGCCCGTGTACTGTATCTTTGACAATACCCTGATTAGTTTCCATGAAATGATGCGTTCTTCACTGCTATGTGTGTCTTATTGATTCACAGAGTGAGTCGAGAAACACTGTCAAGACCTTCTATCAAACGACTCTCTTTCTTTGCAGAGGAATCGATATACTCTTCATACAGAGACCATGCTCTCGAATACAGATACAACGACTACACTGGACAACTCATTAAGAGCCGAGCTCTGAGACATCAGTTAGGGACCGTTGGGTATTTATGGCATGGACCACTGGAGAAAAAATAGGGAGGTCATATCTTTTTTATTTCAAAGCTGCTTGTTTGGTGCATATTTTCCATGTAGCTCTTAGTCTCTGCTCCCCATCCCTAGCAGATAGGTCTGACCCATATGCAGAGTTTGCGGGGGCAGGGGGGCTGCAGGGGGAGCATTGCCAGCAGGGGCCGAAACGGGTTATTACATATAATGAGTGGAATATTTACATCTGGCATGACCAGATATTTTCTAAATATGTTAACCTTCTAACACTGTTCTGGTCAAAAATGGCCAATTTACACATTCCTTGTACCATAAATATGGCATTTTTCATCAGATTGCCTCAAGCCCTAATGATATCTTTCACAAAAGGCATTTGTACACATTAATTGTGACTACTTTTCTTTGAAAGTTTTTTTTTGATTGCACACACACACATGCATGCACACACACAAACACGCATATACAGACATGGGGAAGATCATCTCTCAATGCAAATCAGACTATTAGTCTAACTGAAATAACACCATGCCAATCTCTATGTATGATGAAGGGTATGTGATGATGTGGGGGGGGGGTATTTTAATTCCAAAGGCCAAGGGAACTTTATCAGGATGCATAATATCCTGATCCATGAAATAACTGGCCTTTAAAAATAAAAATGTGCCTGCCTCTATGGGAATTTAAGGGGTATAGGTGCGTGTATACATATGCAGCCTCTATTTTAAGGAAGAACATTTATTTACATTATTAATTCACAAAGAAAATTGGTGACCTTAAAAGGTTGGGATTTCCTGAATTTTTTGAATTAAGGCATTAAGATCAATTTCCAAAAGATGTTTTTTATTCCTCTTTTTAATCAACTTTAGCATGGGTATGTAAACTTTCTCAAGCCACTGTAAGTTTGATGTCATCTTCCTAAATGATTGCGTGTTTTGTGTAGTTTTGGACTTTCATACGTTTATTCCGCTTTCTATAAACGGTGAAGTGGAGAGGCCTCGTTCACCTGTATGGAGCTGGCTGGTGAATGTGACGGTGCTGGATACACCGGGACCCTTTTTGTGGATCTACTGATCGTCGTGGATTACTTTTATTTTACGTGTCATTGGATTACGGCAAAATACGGATCTTTTTTCTTAACGTGTCGTAACGTTTTATGCTGTGATAGCGCTTCATTTCTGCGTTTGGAGAGGCATCTCAACAAACTGTAGGTACATTTTAGATGAATTTAAGTGCAGTGTCACTCCGCCACCATCTGTATTGCGTTCCAAGACAGCTGTTCCGTGATTACATTTCATGATGGCGAATTGTTAAATTGTTACATTTGTAATTTGAAATGTTATAAACGAGAGAAGAATCAATTAAGTAACCCTAACCACCATGTGTGTTTGTTTGATTACAGGAGTGGAGTCAGCTGTGCAGGAGTCACCAGGCCACCTGCTTTTCATCACGACGCAAAAAGGTCCCTTCAGCGTGTTTGTAGAACGAACCGGACAGAGCAGCAGCTACGCAATGCTTGAAGATGATGTAGTATGAAGAACGACAGCGGTAGCGAGTAGTATAAAAGCCCGAAATTCCATGTAGGGAGGGTGGTTGGGGGGTGGATGGGTCAAACAACACAGGACTTTCACCCCGGAGTCTGGGGTTTGTGTCACTTTACCTAAACCCAACTGTCCCGTTCTTCTTTACCTAAACCCAACTGTCCCGTTCTTCTTTACCTAAACCCAACTGTCCTGTTCTTCTTACCTAAACCCAACAGTCCCATTCTTCTTACCTAAACCCAACTGTCCTGTTCTTCTTACCTAAACCCAACAGTCCCATTCTTCTTACCTAAACCCAACAGTCCCGTTCTTCTTACCTAAACCCAACTGTCCTGTTCTTCTTACCTAAACCCAACAGTCCCGTTCTTCTTACCTAAACCCAACTGTCCTGTTCTTCTTACCTAAACCCAACAGTCCCATTCTTCTTACCTAAACCCAACAGTCCCGTTCTTCTACCTAAACCCAACTGTCCCATTCTTCCCTAAACCCAACTGTCCCGTTCTTCTTTGCCTAAACCCAACTGTCCCGTTCTTCTTTGCCTAAACCCAACTGTCCCGTTCTTCTTTACCTAAACCCAACTGTCCCGTTCTTCTTTGCCTAAACCCAACTGTCCCGTTCTTCTTTGCCTAAACCCAACTGTCCCGTTCTTCTTTGCCTAAACCCAACTGTCCCGTTCTTGTCCCCCATGTCACAGAAACTTACCTTTTATAAGCCAATCCACAATCTTTTCCTTAACCTAACTGCGCCACAAGTGAGAATGTGTTGGCTCTCCTTGATGTACCCGGTTCATTGTGTCACTCAGCGCGAGATTGTAAACTACTCTACCCACTCAGTTGTGCTTCTAGCCTCTTTATAGATTGTTAACTGATGTGCTAACAGCTTATTCTGTTTATTGTACCCTAGTGGCCTAGTCTGACTCCCGCCTCCACTACTGCACACATGGCTCTGGATTCTGGAAATCAACCTCTGGGAACACACTGGATCCAACTGAACTCCTTCCCCGGAATCTCTGAATCTGCCCTCAGCCTTTTTCCTCAGACCTACTATCTCCAATTTAACGTTCTGAATTTAAAGTCAAACTTTATGTATGGCACACAGTGCCTAGCTGCATCTCATGACGCTTATTTGATAGCTCCTCGACTCCTTGGTCCTCAGCTGAACCGGAAGATGTTTTGCCCCTCCTTGGTGAAGGATGCCTCAAAGCTCTTATTTCTGCCCCAAGGATCAAGGAGGGATCAACGAGGAGGGATCATAGAGGAGCTATAGGTGAGGATACACAAGAGCAGCCTTCCTGGAAGCCATGCAGCTGAAAGAGTTTCTAACTCCGTCCACACAGCTGAGGTACTCATGTGACGCTTCAGAAGCAAGGATGTCTTATCCCTCTTAAACACATTTGCTCGTTTCCTCTCTCCTCCCATGCCTTCTCGGTGAGGGGGACTAAGACTCAAGGAAGGGAGGCAAGTGAAGAACTCGAGGAGGCAATTTAAGAAACATGAGATGCAGCCCCTATTTCCTTGTAAAAGAAATGGTATATTCCTGGAAATTAATGATTTCAAAATGCTAGGAAAACCTTCAGACCAATCACTCAGCATCAACTGAATCTCTTTAGGGCTCGGAGGAAACATCATCTGTGTGATAAGCACCATGGAAATGGGTTATCCTACTTATTCTGTTTCTGTAACACTATGAATTATTTACCAAGACACAGAATGTAATATCAGTGAATTCTGTTATATTAGCAGCATGTGCAATTAATTGTGGAACCTTTTTTTTTCAGGTCACTACTCGAAAAGAAAAACTTAATACTTCAACAAAGAAGGTCCTGAACTTACTTTGGATAAATGGCCAATTAGGCTTGTGTGTTTTGAAGCATAAAGTGTTCCGGGTGGATTGCTCTTCTTTTTGATTATAAAGCTCAGTGTGGTACAGCCACTGTTTCACCACCAAATAATATATACAGTTAAGAAAGTCCTCAAGGACAATCTTCAAAGCAACAGGTTACTCAGCATTTTTACCGACTGAAGTGATGTTATCACAAGAGTTTCATTAGCAACCAATTAGGCACATAACTTATTTATTTTTTATTTTTTATGAACCCTGTTAGATTGATTGTTTTGGTGATTGACTGAAACTGTCTATTGCGCTCTTAGTTTGTTCTCTACTTAAAGAATCAGAGCCATCAAACACAAAGCTTCTTTGTGAGGAAACAACTGCATTTCCTTTAAAGCATGGTCTCGCAAGACTGATGCAATCTTGTAATATTCCCTCGGAAAAACATAAAAACAGTGTTCTTCCTTTCTGCCATGGTGGTGCCTTGGGATGCCTTTGTATGTTCCGCAGACATGCTGAAATCCATTAATAACTGAGTGTGCTGTTTAATATTCCGCTCTGCAGCTGGCTTCTTGCACCGTGGTGTGTTTTGAGCACTCAAATCTTCATGTTTATTACAGCATATTGTCTACTGAATCAAACTATATGCGTTACAATCAAGCTTCTCTCTTGATTATTTTGAAGTGCCATTATTGCCACTTAGCCACTGACGTCTGCAGGCTGCAATGCTTCATTTACTTCAGCGTGGTGTTAATGGCTAATGTGCCAGTTTATGATGGATGAGGATGATGGAGGTTAGGGTATGTTAGCTTTCTCTGACGACTATAGCGGGCAAAGTATGAGATGATGGTGGGTCAGTGTGTAATAGCTGCTAATTAGGAGAAAATGTTGTTTAGGTACCATGAGGGCTGGTTCTAAACACATGGCCTCTAGCCTGTATTTATTAATCCTGTGTGTGTGTGTGTGTGTGTGTGTGTGATGTCTATTAAAGTAGACAGATAAAAGACATTCTGAGATCTTCAGACAATTTCAACTCTGTGGACTGAACTGAATCATTTGATTTGCATTTAGCTGATGTTCTTTTTCTGAGAAACAAAGGTGCAGCAGTACAATACATTAATTAAGATATGCAAAAGCTGACAATGGTACCCATCAATGGTTTAATAGCATTCTCAAAATTAGTGATGGGTGATTAGTGAAGTGATGGGGTACACAGACATTTCTGATGATTTTTTTTTTTTTAGTGATCTACTTCAGGACAACAGTAATTCAGACAACTGACAACGATTATGTGCCTCACGACAAAAAATGTAAAACACTTTTTTGGTAGCATTTCAAATGACGGCCCGGTAATAAGATGGTAATCAGTCCCTCCAGGATTTCTCAGCCTTTCTTTGAGATTGTTGCAGTCCAAAGTGCCGGATTTTGCAGGAGCTTTTATTAAAAATGTAATACAATAGAGGTTTTGCATTTTGCAGCACTGATTCATGGTTGTTACACAGAAACTACCAGAGGTGTTTCCAGGTAAGAAGTCACAAGATTAAACCTATTATTTGTAAAGTATTACCTTGAAACAAAAGGGAAATGTTTGGAACATAAAGGGTGGATGAATTTCAGCATTATAACATGGTATTTACCCATTTTAAATTCCAAGAACTTGTATCTAATTTGGAAGGTATTACGCTTATAGTAGTCTATAATTCTGGGAAAACATCAACATATTTATTACCATGTTATTAAAATATTTTATAACTATATTACCATTACATAGATATACATATGGTTATTATCGAACCCTTTCTGACTTAATACAATGGTAATTGCATGTTATTACATCTGTGTTATGACGTGAATAGAAAGACTCAAACGCAATAGTTCACGAAAAATAAAAGGATTTCTTTTAAAGAGGGAGAAGGGAAGTGGGGATGCAGACGCCAAGGACCGGGACGCAGAGAACGGGAAGCTGGGGGTGTCTCTTGGGTGTGAGGACACTCAGTGAAGCGTGGGAGAGCTGGGAGCGAGGAGCTGAGGAGGAGACACAGGAGCTGGTAGCGGAGATGGAGACAGGTGGAAGCAGGGTGCCGTGGGAGGAGGACCGAGAGGAGAGGCCAGCTGACCGGAGACAGAAACGGGAGTGGAGGAGATGGCAACGATCAAGCGAAGGTGGTTTGAAGAGCCGGGGTGGAAATGCTATTGATGATTGGAGATGGAAGGCGGGTGTGAGCGGCGGGAGCAGGTGATTGTGGATGAGACTCAGGTGTGCGTGGTCTGCTTGCTTCAGCAGGAGGGAGAGTGAGGGAAAAAAAAGAAAGCAGCAGGGACAAACAGGGCAGACCAACAGAAAACTCAGATAGAAAATAATAAATAAAATAAAAAACTCACGGCCAGCCGGACCCCAACCATAACAATCTGTTCCCTTATTATCACCTTATCACCCCTGTATTACATCTTATTACTGTGATGCATTACCAAGTTAATACTTTGATAATTACATGTTATTACCTATATATGACCTCTTTATTATCACACTGTTACCATCTTATTACCGGACCGTAATTTCAAGCGTTACCACACTTTTTAATTGGCGCTGTAATATTGTTAATATATTGTTACAGCCTGTTTTCCTTGGCACCACATTCCAACTTCTATCATCTCTTTTATGACATTTTTCATTTGTGTGCTTGTTTTGTGTCCCACTCTGAATCACATTGCATTTACTTCTGCAGGAATCTAGTTTCCCCAGATCATCAATCACCTAATGTGATCTAGACAGGATGCTGAAGCTCAGCCTGAAGGATATTAAAATTACCCTGGCATGTCGGATACAACTTAAATATTGGTATTTTCAGGATGTGTGATGAAAAGGATTCAGTGTATAGACAGCTGGTTCTGATTAAAACTGGAGGTGAATGAGTGGATGGGGGATAACAATTGACTCACAAAGATTAGGGAAAACAGTTTTAAACCCCCTCAATCTGCTGATTAACTTTAGAAAGAAACCTAATGTTAAGAAATGGGAGTAAGCATGACAGATTTCTGTAATTGAAGTCTAAGCTCAATGCACAGTAACTAGAAGTGCAACTAATGGCCGTTTTTATTATATGTTGCTTAGTTAGTTATTATTGGTCTACATCTGAGGATGCACATCGAGGCAAGAGTGGGGAAGTTGAACATCGACTGGGACTTCTTTGCCTGGCATCCTGCTAGCCATTCTGCAGACGTCGGACGGTGAGCTGGGTGGTCTTCATGCCTGTGTCAGTTTCCAGCGAGGTGTTGGGAACTGTGATGTCCTATCACCGCGGCTTGGCTGGATCCTGGCGCGCCGGTGCCATTCAACCGGCTGACTATTTTCTGTGTGCCGATCTGACGGCCATATTCTTCTTTAAGATAAAGCCATTTAACTGGAATTGTACCTTATACGATTTCATGTTACAAATAAAACTGACTGATTGATTGATTGTCGGTGTCAATTTATTTGCATAGCATGTTTAATTACATGTAAACCCAAAGTGCTTTAAAAACAGTGAACATGCAATTAATGATAAATGTATTATTGTTGGTATTATATACACATATACTGTGTTTAATTATTTAAAAAAAGTCATAGTATTGTGTGTAAAAGATAGCCAAAGAATAGTATGTTGAAAAAAGTGATAAAGAGTCAGTATGTATGTTGAAAAAGGTGATAAAACAGTCATAGCATAGTATGTTGAAAAAAAGTCATAGTATAGTATGTCGAAAAAAGTGATATTATAACATGTCCAAAAAAGTCACAGGACAGTATGTCGAAAAACGTCATAGTATAGTATGTCAAATTTTATGGGATACAAAGGTTAGTATACAGTAGTTTGTTGATAAAAGTCATAATATAGTATGTCAAAAAACTAATAAAAAAGCTGCAAAATGTTGCAAAAAAAGATCACACTACAGTGGGACTACAAAAGTCACACTACAGTACAGTAGGTCCAAAAAAGTCATAGTATAGCACATAAAACAGAGTCATAGTAGAGTATGTCAAATTAAGGGATACAAAGGTCCTAGTATAGTATGTCAAAAAGTATAATATATATAGGATGTCCTGAATACTAACAAAGAAATCATAGAAAAAAATCGTAAAAAATCAGAATTTTGTATATCGTATGTATGTTGAAAAATTGATTTAAAAAAAAAAAAAGTCATAGTATAGTATGTTAAAAGAGAGATTAAAAAGTTACAGTACAGTATGTCCAAAAAGTCATAAAAAAGTCATAGTACAGTATATAAAAAAAAAGTCAAAGTATAACATAAAGAACATTGTCATAGTAGAATATGTCAAATTTAGGGATACAAAGTTTACCATAGTTTGTTGAAAACAGTCATAATAGAGTATTTCAAAAAATGTCATAATATAGTATGTCCAAAAAACTAATAAAAAAGTCATAGTTTAGTATGTAAAAAAAAGTGATAAAAAAAGTCATAGCAGAGTATGTCTAAAAAAAGTTATAAAAAAGTCATAGTATGTTGAAAAGAGTCATAGTCGAGTATGTGGAAAAAGGACATAGTATAGTATGTCAAAAAACTGATAAAAAGTCACAGTACAGTATGTCGTAAAAAGTCATAGTATAGCATACAGAACATAGTCATAGTAGAGTATGTCAAATTAAGGGATACAAAGGTCTTAGTATAGTATGTCGAAAAAGTCATAATATAGGATGTCCTGAACACTAATAAAAAAGTCCTAGTATAGTATGTCGAAAAAGGGATCAAATAGTCACAGTACAGAATATTAAAAAAGTCATAGTATAGCATGTAGAACATAGTCATAGTAGAGTATGTCAAATAAAGGATACAAAAGTCCTAGTATGTTGGAAAAAGTCATAGTATAGTACATTGAAAAAAGTGATTAAAAAGTTATAGTATAGTACATTGAAAAAAATGATAAAAAGTCATAGTATAGTACATTGAAAAAATGATAAAAAGTAATTGTATAGTAGGCCTACGTCAAAAAAGTGATACAAAAGTCATAGTGTAGTATGTCAGAAAAAGTGACAAAATAGTATGTTGAACATAGTCTGTATGTCAAAAAAGTGATAAAAAAAAGTGATAATATAGTATGTTGAAAAAGTATGTCGAAAAAAGACATAGTATAGTATGTTGAAAAAGGGATAAAAATGTCATTGTATAGTATGTCAAAAAAGACATAGTATAGTATGTCAAAAAAAGGGACAAAAATGGCATAGTATAGTATGTCGAAAAAGGGATAAAAATGTCATAGTATAATATGTCGAAAAAGGTCACACTATAGTATGTCGAAAAAAGGGATAAAAATGTCATAGTATAGTATGTCGAAAAAAGACATAGTATAGTATGTCAAAAAAAGGGATAAAAATGTCATTGTATAGTATGTCGAAAAAAGACATAGTATAGTATGTCAAAAAAAGGGATAAAAATGTCATAGTATAGTATGTCGAAAACTGATCAAATAAATCATAGTATAATATGTCAAAGAAACTCAGCATCGAAAAATTCAGCAATGAATGGGGATCAAACCAAGGGTCAGTTTGCAGTCCCTACTTGCTGGTGCCAGCTGTCCTTACCACTAAGCCGCCATGCAACCAATTATGGTATTAGCATAGTATGTCCAAAAAAAATCCTAGTAGAATCAGTAGTCAAACAAAAGTGATAAAAAAATTCCTAGTTTACTATGATGAAAAGCTTTATCGTATAGCATGCTAAGAATGTGTTATAAAAGTCAAATAAAGTATGTGGAAAAATGTCATAGTATGCCGAAAAAAGTGATAAAAAAGTAATATTATATTATGTCCAAAAAAAGTCATAGAATAGCATACAGAACATAGTCATAGAGTATGTTGAAAAAAGTGATAAAAAGTCAGTATTTTAAAAAGAGTTGTAGTATAGTATGTTGAAAAAAGTAATAAAAAGTCATAGTAGTAGTAGGCCTTTGTCAAAAAAAGTGATACAAAAGTCATAGTGTAGAATGTCAGAAAAAGTCATAATATAGCATGTAAAGTCATAGTATTGTATGCATGTCAAAAAAGTGATAAAAAGTCGTGGTATGGTATGTAAAAAAAAGAGATAAAAAGTCACAGTACAGTTTATTGAAAAAGTCATCGTATAGAAAGTTTAAAAAAGTGATAAAAAGTAGTATAGTATGTCGAAAAAAGTGGAGTCAAAGAAAGTCTAGAAGAACATGCAAACTTTACACAACAAATTCCAGCCATAGTAGTACAGTCATAGTCAGAGTCATGGTATAGTATGTCGAAAAAGGTCATAGAGTAAGTTGAAAAAAGTAATAAGTCATATGCCAAAAAAGTGATAAAAAAGTCATAGTATAGCATGTTAAAAAAGTGATGTATATAAGTCATAGTACAGCGTGTCAAAAAAAGTCATAGTAGGGTATGCCGAAAAATGTGATAAAAAAGTCATTGTATAGTATGTCTAAAAAAGTGATAAAAGTCATAATATCGAAAAAAAAAAAGTGATTAAAAATGTCATAGTATAGTATTTCAGAATAAGCCATAGAATAGTACGTCAAAAATGAGTGATCATAAAGTCATAGTATAGTATGTCAAAAACTCCAAACTCCACACAACCACTAGCTAACCACTAAGCCAACATGCCACCGATTATGTCATTTTGAAATGTATGTTGAAAGGATTCATAATCAAGTTTGGAGAAAAAAAAGTGAAAAAAATCATAATATCATATCATAGTTATAGTATGTTAAAAATTGTTTAACTTTTGTCACTTTTTTCTTTCGTTAAATATTTATTAATCAGTTAATCCTCTAATTGTTTTAGTTGACTACATAATATGTCAACATGTCAACTGTAACATGACAACAGTAAGCCACACTGCTACAGACAGAGACACTGACAAGACAATCACAAGAGAGAAAAGAAAAGAAAAAGTAACACGACAATGGAAAGGTAGGAAGAAAAGAAAAAGCACACAGTGATGAACAGAGAGAAAAAATGAAAGAGGCATTTTATTCAAGGTTCTTGGATCGTCTGGCAGGATGTGTAAATAGCAGTGGTTGATTCCATAATGGGCTCTCGGAGGTGTACGTTTCTCCCCACAGCCGGAAGGAAGGAACGGGGAGGAGAAACGAGGAGGAGAAACGAGGAGAAGGCGCTTCTTCATTTGGGAATCCATCATTCTGACGCAAACCCAAATATAATCGTAAAAGCGTGATGTAGTAAAACAGCTCAGACTGCCTCTTACGCGCCGTCTGAATAATGCAATAGTCAGAATGACGCATAGTTAGAGGCTTACACACACACACACACACACACACACACACACACACACACACACACACACACACACACACACACACATAGATGGATTACTCTGACCAAGACAGATTTTCTTTTGATTCATTCTTTCTATCCCATTTCTTCTCTATTACATGCACATTGTCTCACACTCACACACACACACACACACACACACACACACACACACACACACACACACACACACACACACACACACACACACACACACACACGTATGTACGTATGCGCGTACGCACACATTAACATCCTGTATTTAATTTCTGATCTGTTGTTTTCACATACCCGTACATGCACAAACACGCACACAGACACGCACACATACACGCACGCATGCACGCACACACACGTATACACCTTTCTTGTGATTGAAAGGTGTGAAATCCCTGGTTGAGGTGAGAATTGAATGTTCATCATTCATTAAGAGATCCTCCCTTAGTGAGCACACACACACACACATACACACACGCACGCACGCACACGGGCGAGCTCACAGCTTCACAGGTGATTTATAACAAGGGACCTCATTTATAATTGATGCCAGATTTTAATACCTATTCATCCATCAACATGTAGCCACAGTGGATGCTCACTCTGGTTACCACTCCCATTATTAGCCTACCAGACACCCAATAATCAGTAGATATACAGTTCATCCTCGTGCACAACCCCCCTCCTTCTCTTTGACAAATGATCAAATACAGGAGAGGGAAGATTAGAAAAGTCTTAGCATCTCACCAAGCAGTGGTCAGGCGTGTTCCTGCTGTTAATTATACAACAATGTTAGAGCCATTTAAGGACTGCTTTGCTCCTGTAACTCCTCCACAGTTCAGAATAATAGCAGTGTGTTTAAAAATGCTCAAAATCCTTAGATTAGTTATCAATATATATATCAATGCACTGGGAACACTGCACATTCAATTCTGAATCAAAACGTGACCAAAATTGGTCAAGTTTGTGTTATACCTTTACAGAAAGTGAAGACAAAGGAATATTAGGCTGTGTAAACTGAAAAATGTCTCAGGGGTTTTGCTTTACTTTGAATCACTGCACTAATATTTAGTTGCATAACCATTATTTCTGAGAACGGCTCCACATCTCCATGGAGTCGACCAACTTCTGGCACCTGTGTGCAGGTATTCCAGCCCAGGATGATTCCATAATTCTTCTGCATTACTGGGTTTTGCCTCAGAAACAGCATTTCTGATGTCACCCCACACATGTTCTATGGGATTGAGGTCCGGGGATTGGGCTGGCCCCTCCATAACATCGATCAACTTTCAATTACAGATTCAATTACACAGAATGAGCAGCATGCATGTCATGACTGTTGGGTCTGTTGGTTTTCTGTGACTCTACAACACTTACTAGTAAATTATTTGCCATGTAGAAATATCACTTCTACCAAAAAAATCTGATGGATGGATTATTTTTTAACACAACTGTACTTTAAAAAAAAAACAATTATTTCCACATTCACACCTCGGGCCACCAAACTTGTTTTTCTTTTGGACTGAGGAAACCCACACGGACACGGAGAGAACATGGAGTAAGGAGTTGAGAAAACAAATACAAACACAGCCAGGCCAGATGTTGTGAAGAAATTCAGGTCAGCTTCCTTTAAGATTGAAGATAAAAAGCTCAGTGATGTGAAGCGGATCCCACATGGAGGTCAACACTTGATATCTTCTGTTGTGGTTTGATGTTGAGCTTTTTTGACCATTAGTAGTCAGATATTGATTTTCCAGGAAATCTTACTTTGGCATGTCTTTCACTTTAACAATACATGTGAGCTTTCTCTGCATTGCTGCAGCCTACTTTAAAAAAAAATTGCACCCAGAATCTGCTCATGCATTAACATATCAATAGATTGAGGAAAACTTTCAGAGAGGAAAATCTCAAGGCACCTATAGCTGTGATTAGTGTTCTCCTATCTGCCTGAATACATCGCCACAACTCTTCTGTCTTCTGCTGGACTTGAGAACTCCATTTAGATCGGCTAAAACCACTTCCTGTACATGCAGAGGACGTTTTAGATTACGTCAAAGCGGAATTGCCTCAGCCAGAATCAGCTGTTTAGCAAGTATAATTAAGTCAGAAGAACAGGTGGATGGGCTGCTATTGCTCCCTTCTGGCTAGCAGCCCAATGCAACTCTGCACAATAATAATGGCCCAAAAGATATAGTTAAGAGTCATTAAGAGTCCTCTGGTCTTCACTCTGCCCGTCCAAACATCACCTGTCTTTTTTTTTTTTTAACACCACGCTGAGTGATTTGGTAGTGTTAATAAAGGCTGCAAACATACCCAAAAATCCATCAGTGTAATGTTGCTTTGTTTGGGTTTTTCCGAAGATAATCTCATATTTTGTGATCAGAATCAGAATACTTTGTGATAACGAGGAATGCCGCAACATTCACAGCAGATGTGTGAACTGTAAAACACTTGAAAGACAAAGTTGTAGCAACAATATGTCATTTGTATAGATACAGTAAGAAAACAGTACTTTCTCATGTGAAGAAATAACACGATAAGTTGACCAAGGTGTTACAAAACTACAAAATGGGATGTGAGATGTTCAGAGGAGCACGGAGGACAAACCAACATAGAAAGAAAAAAACAAGGAAAGGAAGAACAAAGAGGGTCCGATGCACGCTGAGAAAGTAAAGATTGAGGCACGGAAGATCTAAGCTGTCAGGTCGGCTCTGAAGGGAACAGAAATATGATGCGAGAGTATGAGATGAAGAAGGAAGGGCTGGAGGATATCTAATGGAGATGGACACGCAGAGGTCAGAGACGAGTCGAGAGACAGAAATGTGAAAGGAAAGATGGAAAGAAGAGATACAGTGAGGATGGGGAGAAGGAGTAGGACAGAGCAAAAGAGACAATGAAGCAGAGAAGGCAAAAAACATGAGGATGAACAAACGTGAGGTAGTGGAGGGACAACACAGAAGAGTACTTCAGGGTCAAAGGGAAATAAAATGGCAAACTGAAACATGAAGGCAGATAGAGCCACGGAAACAACGGGACGGGAGTATTAATAAAAGACAGGGAAAAGAGCAGTTAGATGCAGAGTGGGAAATAAATAAGAGCTTAAAGATGAAGCAAAAGAATCAGAATCAGAATCAGAAATACTTTATTGAGCCCCGAAGGGAAACTCTGCGTTGCAGTTACACAAATAGTAGAAATATAAATAAAGAAATATAAGGAGTGTGGATATTTACATAGTTAAAGGAATATTATGATACATTATTTACATAATTAACATTATAAGGTGTTGCAATGGTGAAACGTAATAATAATAATAATAATAATAATAATAATAATAATAATAGTAGCAGTTAAGTATTAAGTATGCACACATTACAGTGTTATTGCACAGATAATATTGTCCAGTTTTAACCTCTAAGTGTGTGTTTGTCAGACACTTAGAGGGAGGAGTCACAGGCAGGAATGACTTCCTGTGGCGCTCTGTGGTGCATTTTGGGAGAATGAGTCTATCAGTGAAAGTGCTCCTGTGATTGAGCAGCAAGCCATGGAGTGGGTGCGAGACATTGTCCAAGATGGCATGTAGTTTGGACAGCATCCTCCTCTCTGACACACCCAACAGAGAGTCCAGATCCACCCCCACAACGTCACTGGCCTTGCTGATCAGTTTGTTGAGTCTGTTGGCGTAAGAATGATAACTGATGGACAGAGCAGAGGTTACAAAAAAGAAATGCACCTCAGACAGGAAATACATAGAAAAACAGCAACTGTCATTGTTTTATATAGTGAGTGCTGATGGATTAGGCTACTGTTATACAGGCTAGTATAAGTAATATTCATAAGTAATATGAAGAAGTCTTCAAGATATTGAAAAACTGGACCATACATCTGTCAAATGTTTAATTGGCAGAGGTTGCACATGAGCTGCTATAGCCCAAAGGTGTGTATATATATATATATATATATATATATATATATATATATATATATATATATATATATATATATATATATATATATATATATATGTATACAGAAGTGCAGAGTCAGGTGTAGCTAATATGTCATTGGGGTTGTTTGATGCTTCAATACGGACAGACATGTCAGATAGCGCCCATCAAATTAACCGCAACATTTCTGAACTTTCTTTTTTCCCCAAAACAAATGAACTGAATGCCAAAGATGTCTTTGTACGTGGCTAGAAATCTAAAATCACCTGCAAGTAAGCAGAAAAGTTAGGAGGTAAATGGAGATGGAGCTGAAACAGGTCGCAGAACAAAACTGCTGAGGTAGCATCTGTGCAGTCCACATTAGTGACCTTAGTTTTATTTTGTACTTTTGGCCTCTGGGTGGTTCAACATGAAGAATCCATGAATCCAAATGTGTTGTAATTTGAATTTACACTGACACTTAAACTACATTTACTTTACCCAATTCTGTAAGTTGCCACTTTATGCTCAACACAACTCAAACTAATGCAGTCTAATACAACAGCCATGCAATTAATCCTACCTTCATTAAGGTTATAGTGTTCAGTTTTTTTGGAGGATGTAATTTGCAGTGCTGTATTACATTATACAGAAAGGTGCATCCGTTATTTAGCCCACCCTCATTGGTATGAGAGGACTGGATAATATAATACAATTACTGTGCTTAAAAATGATTATCACACATGCAGTAGAGTCAGATGGAAATAAATGTAACTTGTAGAACTGATAAACATTACAATCCGCCTTGTGGATACTGTACCACAAAGCACACACAAACAAACACACACACACACACACACACTCTCATGTCTGCACAAATACTCTATTATCTTACATGCAAACACACATATACTCTCATGCGCTTTCAGTAAAACACACTCTGTTAGACAGTATAATCCACTTTTGGCATCCTGGAGACTTTTCACCCTCTAACTTATGGACACATTTGCATAATTATATTAACACACACACACAGGTTTTCTGTTTTCCCGTCTCACACACAAACATAACAACAAAAACAGTTGAACACACACATGGGCAGATAATAACATAATGGGCCCCTGGGCACACCCATGCAAAAATGCCCCACCTTTTTGTAATATTTCCATTTCCTGCCTAAAATGTTTTTATAATGAATTCTAAATCAATGTTAAATAGTGTGAACTGTATTTGCATAATGGAGTTTGCTACTCAGGATGAGGTTTGGCTTTGTTTTTGTTTTTTTTACCGATGCAAATGTAGGATTTGATTTCTGTTTCCTCATCTTGCAAGCAAATAATAATTAGATTGTAAATTGCATGTAATTGCAACGCCTTTTTACAAGATGAAGATGCATAATCTACGTGATTTGCTTAAGGTGAGAAACAGGGTTTTATTTGAGCTTCCTTTCATCACGTCATTATTGTAATGTAGAGGCTCAAAGTGAAATGTACCATTCACACCTAATTAAACTGCATGCAGAGTTTTGATGTAATTACAGCATTTTTCAGATGAGACAATCTTTTTGAATATTGGTACAATCTGCTGGTTGCTTGTAGCCCTTTTATCTCATTGCACTGGGATTTGATCCATGCATTGTGGTCAAAATCAGACAATTTCACATGCTATGTTGAAATGTCAACTTTATGTTAGTACTCTAGTTTCATCTACCTTGGATTTATCTGTTTTTGTGTTGAATTGCAAACTTTATACTATATCTTTTTGTTTCATGTCAGCACTGGGAAAGTGTTTATTTAAAATGTCTCTAAATAATCCTAGAATTTCATGTTATGTTTTAGAATAGCTAAATTCTAACTAGGTGAGCAATCTATAATCATGTAGTTCAAGACTTCTAATCTCCGTGAGATGCAACAAGAAAGAAACTCCAGAACTGCTCCTGTGTGATTTTCCCATTTGTCATCAACAGATTGCAGCTGTCACAGGAAGTTATATTAAATTTAATCATAAAAAAAGATGTTTTCATTCCACCAATACAGCATTATGGAAAGGATTTTCCATATGCTATGAGCTATGAGCATTTCAACAATGACAGCACTTTGCATGTGACAAGAAGACAGCAGGTGTACATCTTTTTGGCATTTTGGGCATTAATAAAACCAGAATATTCCCTGACTTGTCTCTGATCAAAGGCTTCCTTCTCTAGCAACGACCCTCATGGATCACAGCAGTTTGGAAACATGCCACAAGTTTTTTTTGTTAGCACATACAACCCTATTCTGGAACTGGTATATCTAAAATGTCAGAGGAAAATAAAATAAACTTGTACTTTGAAATTGCAAATTCAAAAAAAGACTAGCTCGGGGAAAAAGTAATTACATTTAGCCTTACTGTCAAAGCCAGTGTAACTGTGTGGCGGTGCTCTTACTGTGATTTGACTTACTTTAGTTCCATTTAGCGGTACATTATGTAATTTAATATGCTGAAATGACACATTTGGATAATCATTGTTTATGTGATACAACAAATGTCAACTATTGAACTATTGTTCATGAGCTAGTTTGGTTTTAATGTTTTGGGCTAGGGCTTTAAGTTCCCTTTAAAGGGAATAGTAATGCTACAGTGGCATACAAACATATTATAAAGCACAAAACCAAGTCCATGAAGAAAATGTTTTCCCAATTTGCTGTGGAATAATTTAACCTCCAACACCTTTGGGATGAAATAGAACACCTTTAAGCCAGGCCTTATCAGCCAACATCAGAGCCTGACTTCACAAATGCTCTTATGGCTGTAGCAGCCAGGTAAATCCCCAAAGCCAGGTTTCAAAATCTGGTGGCCAGCCTTCACATGATAGTAGAGGCTGTTATTGCATATGGGTGTAATGATCAGGTTGTCCACAAACCTTTGACACATTGTTACAGTCAGTAACATTTGAACCACGAGATACAGGAGGAGACATGAGCACACTTAACTCTATGAAACACACTTGCGCTGGGCTGGAGAAGAGAAAAAGGAAGAGGATAGTGCAGGTAAAGTGGGGTCAGGAGAAGTGAGAGTGGGAGAGAGCATGGTGAGGGTAATAAAAGGACAGATAAGAGGAGACGAGTAAAGGGGACAGAAGTGAAAGATGGGCGCACCTCTTCCAAACTGATTTCCCCTGATTGGTATTACTCTCACTATATCACTAGTTTCCTCTCTAAGCATGGGAAGTCTTGTTTCAGAGTAAAAGAACAGACTTTGCACAAAGATAAGAAATACGGATGCTGGGTCTGCAATTAGTGTTTGGGTCAAAGTTCTGATTAATCCCAGTTCAATGACTGTGTGTGTGTGTGAGAAAGAGAGTCTGAGTGGAAGGTTAAAGTGTTTTCATGTGTATCTAAATGCCATTGTACTGGTGTGCATACCCCTGACCTGACACAGGGTGCAATAACATGCACATAAACAAAAGTTACAAATGTATGTGGATACCTGAATATGACTGAGACCCCCCCCCCACCACATTTTAGAACCTGGCTGCAGGGATTTTCTCCCATTCAGCCATAAGAGTGCAAGTGAATTCAGATGTTGGATGATAAGGTTTGGTTAGCAGTCGGCGTTCCAGTTCATCCCAAATGTTTTGGATGGCGTTGAGGTCGAGCTCTTTGACACCCAACTCAGAGAACACATTCTATAGTGACCTTTATAAAACCTTTGGATATTGCACAAGATGCTGAAAGGTTGAAACAAGAACGGGCCTTCCTCAAACTGCCACCAAAAATATGAAATCACAATATTGTATGAAATATTAAATTCCTGGTAAGTACGTGGACAGGGGAATAAAATAAATACTGTACATTATTTATGAATAAAACAATAACACATCATCTTATATGCTATATATATATGACAGCTGGGTGTGTGGCTTTATGAGGATTTTGGGATGAGACTAACACCTGCAGCTCTTCCTCTGGCTCCTGTCACTCCAATGACGAGCTCTGTTGTCATCTACCTTTCTGGGCGGTTATTACTTTTCAAGAGCTGGCAATTAAAGCGCTAGATCATGGTGAGGGTGATGAAAGAGGGCAGGGAGGTTTGCTACTGACCCCGCATAGCCAGACAGCCACCTGTTCCAAAAATTGTTTTTGGCAGAGCGACCAGCAGGACGGTCAACAAGTTTGAATGTCTTTTACCGACTTGACTAACTCAATATACTGTATGTTCAGACTTCTAGTGGACAACACGTCCACAGATTTCTTTTAAGTAAAATATTACAATTAAAAAGTAGTACATTAGAACCAAAACAACTGATCTGTAATGTGAAATGAGTCAGTTGTGGTGATGAAGCAACAGAGAATTATCCCTTACTACTGCATGTCTCCTCATCTCTACAGCCCATTTTCAGCATCTTTCCGTCCATTGTTATGGTGTCATGGTTTTTAGTGCAAAACCTGACATGACATACAAGGGTTACTACTAGCTGGTGCATAAGTGGAGCATTTAGCAGGGAAAGAGCCCAAACATTTCACTCGGGAGATGGTGGAGACCAAAACAAAGCAACCCAGTCTCACAGCAGTTTGTGAAATAGTCTTGTAATTTAATCTATTTATTAGGCTCGTTGACCATAGGTAGCTTCTCTGTTCCCTCCCCTCTCCCTCTCTCTTCAGTCCGGATTGCAGGAGTGGAGTCTGGTGTGTGGGAGTCAGGGTTCCAGCTGCCTCTCATCTACCACAATCAACCTCTGCTTCATATACCCGGTCAGTCATCCACTCTGCGTCAGATCGTAGACAATACTGGTTAACACTTTACTTGAAGTTTTTTTACATAAGAGTGACATGACACTGTCATGAACACATGACACTCACATGACACTGTAATGACACAGTCATGACACATGAACTCTAACCCTAACAATAGCCATAACATAGTCATGACAAAACCGAATGACACCTACTAAAAAACGCTGAATTGTTTATAATGTTTTATGACACGTTCATGACAGTGTCATGTCACTGTTATGTAGAAAACGTCAAGTAAAGTGTAACCCGATACTGCAACACTGCCAGTGGAACCTGCCTCCTGCTACCTCTGGCATACTCCAAACCTGTAGCCAGTTAAACGGTCTCTCTCTCTGCTGACTTTAACCACTGCATTTATTAATTTACATTTATTCACAAGATGTTGTCATTGTTCATATTTATTTCTTTTAATGTCATTAATTCGGTCTTATTGCCCGGGATATTTATTCATATTTTTAAAACTATTACATTACATTAATCAACATTTATTTTGTTGTTATCATGGTTTTTATTTCTTTATTTTAATTATTTATTTTGGTCTTATTACCGGTGAAATATGTCGGCATGCTCTAAGACATTACCGTACAAGCAAGGGTGACATTCAAAGTCCATATCCCACAACGCATTATGGACATTCATATCAGTGATTTTGGGCACGGACACGCGCTTTAACATTAATATTGCTTCAATATACTGTACATATTAAATAAGTGATTTTGTCAACAGCAACCATGGGACAAGTTGCTCAGTTCTTTCCCCCCAGTAAGTTATGCACTGTAATAATGTGTACCCAATCCAGGGAAGTGACGTAGTAATTACCGCTACACATAAAAATGAATACAGCTTGTTTCACAAGTCCCAAGTGGCCACAGTGCAAAAGCACCAAATGAATAGCAAATATCCTGCATTAAAATGTATACTAATATAAAATAAATATTATCAGCACAATTATCAAAGCACTAAACATTGGTGGACATTGTCTGTGTTCATTATGTGTGCACCTTGATCTTCCACTCACTTTCTCTCTTTCATTTCCTGTCATCTCTGTGCTCCAATAAAGGCATAAAATGGCCAAAATATATGAAAAGGTTTGTTTTGAAAGAAAAAATTTCACTGCACATAATTTCGCACAATTGTCTACTACCAAGGGCTTTAAATCCAGGCTCATTTCCAGGCATTGCTTGTGTGGCAAAATATTTTCATTTATTTCACCCTAGGTGTGCACTTTTTAGACTATGGTCTTAAGAAAGGAAATATAGACCTAATATCTCTATACTATGCAGGAAATCACCTGTTTTCATTCCAATAACTGGCTGACTGAGGATTGCACAGCTTATTTCCTGAGATGGATTTTGAAATGACACACTTACTATTTACCTATTTTCATGGTGATTTTCATGGCCATTTTCAGAGAGCGGTCTTCTGTGTGTGTGTGTGTGTGTGTGTGTGTGTGTGTGTGTGTGTGTGGTCATTGTGGATGGATTGCCACATTAAATGTTCCAGTGTCTGGCTTCGTAGCTGCTGACACAGCATTGCGAATGAACAGGTATGCACTTTAACTTTAACAGGGCAATGCTTGTGATGCATCTGTACATATGTATATATATATCTGTATATATATATATATATATATATATATTTATCATTAAATAAAACAATGCTTTAATGGCCTTTAATGGATGTATAATCAATATGCAATAGGACCGCAAATTATCTTCTACACTTCCCCAACACATTAAGTGCTCTTCATAAAATGGGCATTTTGAGAAGACTAAAATCGAAAAAAACTGAATTTTCTCAATAACAATGTATTGCAAATATAGACATATATGTTTTTTGTACAGCAATTGCAGGGAGAAAGATTACATGGCATTTTACGAACAATTACGACAATGAGAGCTGTAGCTGTTTTGAAATGATTACTGTTGAATGACAACTATAAAACAAACGTCTCCTGCTGTGAGCGTTTGTGTCTGTTGAGATTCATCACATTGGATTGTCCTTCTAGATAACTGAAACCAAACAAGTGGGTAGTGCTGTGCTGCTGTCGCTTATTGCTGTTTGGAACGTCAACAAGAACTGAACAAGGTGCTAATTTTGACATTGAACCCCATCCTAAAATCAGCTGGCACAACTGATTCTTTAAAGGAGTTTCTTCTGGGTCAAAGACGTCCATGCACTGAATTAAGACATTGGAACAGCACAACCTCTTGCTTGTGCTAATAATTTGTTCCACAATGAGGACACAGACGCTGATGACAAATAAATGACAGGTCCCTTTATAGAAACTGGCAGTGATAGACAGGCTTTAACTGGCCTCCTGCTGTTGTAACCAAGTCGTGGGGACTATATTTTGCACAAGTATCACAGTATGACAGGTGCATGATTGGAGATGTCTGGCTTCCTGTCCCTCTTAAGGTGTCGTTGGCTTTCTGAAGGGGGCTATTAAAGGACCAATTTCTGCCGGGCCAAGAGGAAACCGAGAAACAGCTAAATATAGTTATTACAAACAGTTTACCTTCTAGAGTGTACCTTCAGACATTTTAGGCAAAAGGGCTGCTTCTCCTGAAAGGACTAAAGCCTCAATGTGTTAAGTAATAATGGTTTTCACTGCTTCAGCACAATCAATTGAAATGTTAGTTTGAATTGCAGAGTGTTGCTGTAGAACAATACAAACTTAACAGCAGTAGCCTAAGGAGTTCGGCAACTTAGGTCCAAAAGGCAATGCAAGGACAAGTTGGAATGCATGTTCACACAATTAATAATAGAAGAGGCCATAACTATAACATTTCTTTCTGTGCATAGGGCACTTCATCTCACATCAAAAGCTCTTTTGTCATATCGGATGAATTTGTACCCTCTTGCAGCCCCATTTTGTGATTTGGCCTGTTAAGACTGATGTGTTATATGGAGTAAAGACAGATAGTAAGATTGTTGGGTTTGGGGATGGGGATGGAAATGCCAAATGGGAATATAGAGTGCCTGAACTCCTGAACTACAGAACAAGTGGTAAAAGATAAGAGAATAAAACAGCAAATCCGGTTGTCTTTGATTTATACTTCTAGATATTCTACGACTTGGTTGGCTGATATTCTTCATACAGAAATGGGTGCATTTGGTGTATCTCATGAAGCTCAGATGGACGATAGCTAAGGACACACGTGGGAAGAGGAACATACTAAGGCGGCATGATATAAGGAAAATATGCGATATGTGATAACGTTGCTAAATGTACTGTAACGATGACGACATTACTTGTGATAAATAAAAAAAGATACTAAAGTGTAATCAGTTCTGCATTTCTGCTGTTTTTAGTATTCTGCTTTAGTACAAGTTATTGTTGATTTTAAAACAAATGAATGAAATCATTTCCAGTATTTTTATTACACAATTTGAACATTGAATTGAATAGAAAAAGCACTACTAAAAAAAGTTCCATTTTAAAGTGCAGTTTTCTACTGATATTTTCTTTGATCTAACACATAAAAGTGTGTCTTTTTATCTTATACGTATATTGTGACAGAAGATATCGTAATGACAATAAAAAACAATATATTGTGCAGCCCTAGTACATCCTAAATGGAAACAGTACAAATATGGTACTCTTTTTGGAGCCCATTCGATCATCATAATGGACCCCTTAGTCTCACTTTGACAGACCTTCCTCCACAGCGCTGCAAAGGAGGGTCTGGCTAGTCCACACAGCATTCCGGGATGAGAGCAAAAGGTGCTTTGCTGGGGCTAAGATCTGCACAGAGCCCTGATGCCGCTGCAAAATAGCCTCAGGAAGGAACTTGTTTTGCTGGAACGTGTACATTCAGAGACACCTCAGACAGAAAACTCAGATTGGACAGATAGATAGATAGATAACGGAAATCCAGCCGAAAAGAAGAAGATCTGGCAGAATTTCCAGCGGCAATGGGGCAATCCTGGAAGTGGAAGGTCGTTGATATAGACTATGGACCCCTTGATCAGTCCATAGACTTGCCTTGTCAACACTTTATCTGCTTGTTGTAGGACTCATAGGGAGTAGTTTGTTGTTTGTTAAATTGTTAATTTGTTAAAAGCTGCTCTAAAACTGAAATATATGTGCTAGGCTATGTTCCAAGGCTGGATTTTTAGTTATTTGCATTATTAATAATGTAAATGTGAAATGAGTTTTACTTCCATATACTGTATGAGTTCAATAATATGGATCTCTCATGGCCCATGTGTGTTGTCTGGTTAGAAAAAAAGAAGAAGAATGTATCATACAAATATCACTTGGATAACAAATGTTTTACTCAAATGGCCAAAACATGTAATCCATTTGGGGCTTGTAACAGCTGAACATTCATCCTGTGTTGTCCCAATCCAAAGTCAAAGGATAAAAATAGAGCACCCCACTAGTGGCCAACCTTGGTCCCTTGACCGCCCTCCTGGGCCAGAATGGACCTCCATGGCTCCGTGGCCTACAGAACATGGAACAGATGGACAAAAAAAAGCCAAGAGCCCCTGTGGGGCCCATGTGAACATTTCATCTCAGGCCATGAAAAAACATCCTGTGTCACATTCAAACACTGGATTTTATAGACTTTAATCTTAGCAATGCTCCAAAACTAGTTCATTTTAATAATGGAATGGCAATCTAAATAGTTTAACAAAGTAATACAAGGTGTGGCGATTATGAAAAAAAAGGAAATACTTGGGTGAGTTTTCAAATTTCTCCGTGGCTGTAACCATCCTCCCTCTGTCTTCATCTGTCTCTCTCTGTTTTTTGCCATTTTATGAGGAAGTGATATGAAATGTCAGTGGACCGTCCGTGTCTCCAATCCTTATTCCCATCGCCCTGAGCAACCATTGTTTCAGTGGCCCAGATACTGGGTTTCTGCTGAGAGAGAGAGAGGGTGGATGCTCTGCATACTGATACGAAACTCTCACGCTCCCTCCTTCAATCACATTAAAACAGCGGAGAGAGGGAGGGAGACAGGCAGCAGTAAAATAGATAGATAAAGAGAGAGCGAGAGAGAGAGAGTGAGTGAGTCATAGGTAAAAGATAGAACATATTAATACAGATTCGGCAAAAAAAAAAGGGAGATAGGAGACGGGGCAAATCATTAAACAAAATGCTGGTGCCGCTGTAGTGCTTCAAATCAGCTGTCAAGTCCCCAGCCCTCACGGCGAGATAGCAGGAGGGAGGAAAACAGCGAGAGAGTGAGAGAGAGAGAGAGAGACGTGGAGGGAGATATCGAGGGAACTTAAAGGTCAGAACACAATGAGTTCCCATCAAGGAGGAGGGCAGAGTCAAGTGCTTACATCTACCAGCCCATCTCTGTTTAATGCTGCAGGCCATCGGTGTCGCTTGCACCACAGGCTTCCCACCTGCAAAACAACTCTCAGAGCCTCATGGCTGTTTAGAAAATGCAATTCAGATAGCTGGAGTCCATTAGTAGCATATCCAACATAAACAGCTTTTGCATAATAGTAGTAGAGCCGTCATTTCCTTTGCCGAATGCTTTATTTTATGGTTTAATTTCCAATTATAGTCCTTAACTTTATCAAATGGGGCTTTATTTAATTACATTTAAATGTGTTCTCCAAATTGAAATGTACACCATTTCGTGGATTTGTCCCGGCAACTTGATTTAACAGCTGTTCTACAGTAAGTGTTACCCAACACTAGGCTGGAATCCCGCTGGTAGGGAATGATGGCAAAGAGTTTGCCTTGAAATCAGCCTCATCACCTGTTAAAGGTCCCATGGCATGACAATTTCACTTTATGAGTTTTTTTAATATTACTATGTGTTCCCCCAGCCTGCCTATGGTCCCCCAGTGGCTAGAAATGGCGGTGTAAACCGAGCCCTGGGCATCCTGCCGATCAGGCCGAAAAGAAGGACATCCCGCAGAATTTCTGGCAGCAGCGGAGCAATCCCGGAAGTGGAACGTCACGGACAAAGACTTTATTGGCATTGACTCAAATTACACATGGTGCACTCTCTGCACCTGGGTCTACTTCTCAATGCCACAACAAACGACTTTAAAATGAATGATGGCACAAAGGAAATGCTATGCTCTTTGTTAGCAATGCGCACTAAAGAGGTCATCATCATCATCACATACGCGTCTATCGACAGTTGTAACTAATTGGTTTGTAGACGGGCTTCCCCTCATATTCTCTCTGTGTCTGAGTTTTTCCAGCTGACCAATGCTCTTTTTATTTTGTTGCGTTGGGTTTGAGGAGCTCCAGTATTTATTCAGAGACAAACTGAAACCTACACTGTACATTTACTACAACGGAACAAACCAACTACTGATTGATTCTCTGCTCTGATAGCCAACAGCTGTCTGCTCTGAGCGCTGACACCGTTACCCTCTCTCACATATATCGCACTAAGGTTTTCCTTTAGGAGCTTCCCCCGGTCATTTAACACAAAGACAGCCTTGTATTTGGTCCGAAAGTCCGAACTACCAAAAATTGCTTTCACTCTAGAAACAAACCGAACCAGAGTTCAGTTTGATCCGGACCGAGACTACCTCTTTTGGTCAGACCAACTTTCGGCCATTTGGTCCGGACCGGGGTCCAGGGGAGGTTTCACACCTGTAATTTTGGTTCGGTTCAAAATGAAAAAGTCCGAAAGTCTGGACCAAACAAGGTAGGTGTGAAAGCCCCCTTAGTGTTCTGATGGCCTATTTAAAGTCAAATGAACCATTTATCTAGCCTGGCATCACCAGACCAAACCAAGCTCAATAGATCTGAGATTGAGCTTTGGTCTGGGGAGTCTGTTCTGTATTGTCTCTGCACAAGAGGCGTGACTAACGGGCATAGTCAAGGTACTCTGTACGCAATTGGATGGTCCTTCAACCAATCAGACCAACTATCCGGGTGACGTAGAAGCGACAGCGGCGTCAGCGGGTTTGCCGCGCTTCAGTGGCGTTCGGTGGCCGCCAAATCGCCAGCGGAGTGGGCGGGGTTTACCCAGTCTACGATTTGTCACTTATTTAGTCCAATTCAAGCAGATTAAGCAAGTTTTAAGTTTTAAGTTTTGTGTATTGAAAGGCATACAAGACCTGACAAGAAAAGTTGCTTACCTACACTCCTATTGCAAAAGTTCACCATATTTCACATTCAAAGCCGCTGCATTTTGGGACTTCTAACACAGCAAAATTACTGTCAGACTTTTTGTATACTGCAGTTATACAAATAAATATAATGCAGGAGATGAATGTTGTCGAGGAAAACTCCTCCCCTGTGGCAGATGTTTTAAAAAGGAATGGTTTGGTGTAATGCATTTAGAGTTTTTTTCCTGTAAGGAGGTGGCATTTGAAGATTTGATTCAGAAATGTAAATCTGTCTCTCATGGGAGAAGGTTGAAAGAGGGATTTGTTAGGGTGTAATTTGAGAGCTCAGAGGAACAGGCTTTTTCCAGTGCCTCGGAGGATAAATACTTTGAAAGAGTGCTGCATGGTTTAGGATTATCAAAGATATTACATTTGTTGATGGAAGATCATATACTACAGTGGCGTGACGGGAACAAAAGTGTGATAACGCAGAGTGCCATAAAAGATAACATAAAATGACTAGAAAACTGTATATTTATGTTCAAAAAAGAAAGTTGACAGTATTTTCATCATATTTTCATAATCAAACACTTATTAATGTGACTTACATTGACTCAGTAAACACAACCATGAATATCTGCTCGATGAAAATACAGGAAATCATGCAAATATAACACTTTATTTCATTTGTCATTAGGGACATTTTTTTCCACCTCTATACTCTGGATTTTCTTAATAATTACAAGTAGTCATTGCACAGTCTCTGACCGTTTACAGAAAAATCTCATCCCTCGTACCCACCACCCCCACCACCTAGATCTCCATCCCTCTCTTCCCACCCTACCCTCCACCGAAGAAACATATAGAGATAACAGGCTCAGTAGAAAAACAGTAATTTGTTCCTACAGTTTGTACAAAATTCACAGATTTATCTTGTTTGTTTGCCTTCTTCATTAAGTTTACACTCCGATTCCCCCGAACAGGCAACCAAACTGGATTAAAAATCACACCGGAAATAGATCAAAAGTACATGATGAAAAGCAAAACAACAGTAAACAAAAGTGAACATAGGCTGGATAGAAATAGCTACTGCCGCTGATGTCGGTCAGTGGACATTACAATAAAGCAGCCTGTTAGTGGGGGGGCCAGTACAGTGAAGACAAATGATGTTCACATTTCAGCTCATTGTCAGAATTTCATCAATCTTCACGCATGTCCCACAACAGTGTCATGGTTCTCCTCTGATCTGTCGCTTCGCATAACGAGTGTAACTAATAACATCTGGTACATTAATAACAGGCTTTATTAGTGTTGACTGGGACTTGTAGATGTATCAGTGGAAATGAGTTGTATTTTTCTCCCTGGATTTATAAAAATGAGAACCTGGAAGAGAAAAGTAAAGAAGAATAAAAAAAAAAAAAAGGCGGGGAAATAAATACTATCAATAGAGCACCATCAGGGGACGGCCTCACCCAGTAAGAGCGTGCACCCCATGTAGGCTGAGTCCTTTTGCAGTGGCCCGGGGTTCAAATCCAACCTGCGGCCCTTTGCTGCGTGTCATCCCCCATCTCTCTCCCACCTTTCCTTTCTATCCACTGTCACTATCTAATAAAGGGAAAAAAATGCCCCAAGATATATTAAAAAAATAAAAAAATAAAATAGAGCCCCTTCTTTTTTTTTCTATCTATTGGCTAGAAATAGAGATACACTAAGGGAAACAACTTATAAGGAATATAATTTTCATACATTTTGTTTCAGCTTTTCAGTGTTCACAGGAAAAAATCTTTCCATTTGTGTGAAATTGGGTTTTTAGGCTATTTTGGGAAATGTGCAGTAACTATGGTCAGCAGTGAACAACTGGCAGTTCAATAAATTATGAAGGCCTTTTCACACCTGAAAGTCCAAATCAAGGTCCGGACCAAGGTTCCTGTTTTTGTTACATTGTATAAATTTGATTGGGTAAGTTTTGGTTTCACGCTGCAGTTATGCAAGCACAGAACCATCCGACAAATGCTTTCACACGGACCATGGTTCAGTTTGATCCAGTTTGACCTCTTTTGGTCCGGACTGTGGTCCAGGGGAGGTTTCACACCTGTAATTTTGGGTTGGTTCGGAAGTCCAAAAAATCTGTACCGAACGATTAAAGTGCCCTGATGTTCATCCCAAAGGCCTGTACAAACCCTCAGTCTAATCACAGCTCATCTGGATGAGAGACACTGCAAATGTAAGCAGAAGGAAGTTGGCCAACTGATTGGGCAGGACAAACCATAAATTACATGTTTAAAGGCCACAAGGTGCATATCCTAACTTTTGGAAATGGTTTCCGAATAATAATAATAATAATAATAATAATAATAATATGTTGAAGGTCCCAATTTGGACTGTAATTCATAGTTGTCAGTTTTGAGTGCAGAGGGTAGATTTTGTAAAATGTGCATCTTTAGCAGATCAATCCAATTATGTGTACTGGGAGCTGCTCTTTGTTTATCTGTGTATATCATGCGTAGTATATCACTATTAGTATTAGTGTAATAGTATTAGTATCACTAATAGTAGAACACTATTTTCAATATGCTTCAGCTTCATAGGGGAAAAAAACTAGTCAAGTTTTTGGGTTGATTTTTTTCAACAAAGAAAGATTTTTACATTTGAAAAACAGGAATAAAACCGAATGTGAAAGTATATGGCTGATGTACGAAGATTTGGGAAATTAATGTTGCACAAAAGGTTTCATTTCAAAAAGATATCTGAAGTTTGAGAAAAAAAAATGGCACCACTGGATCTTTAAACTGTTCACCTCCGCTGGAAAAAAATCATTGTGTTTCAAAGATGGAATCATCTTTGTTGTGGAATCAATTAAAACATAAATTACAGCTCCACAACATTGTGATATGAAATTGCTCATCTGCAGGCAGTGAATATGGCTGATAATTATATTGGAACAAGACAACATCCTACTAATGGTCCCTTGCGGCAGCTATGTTCATCATACTAAACCATCCAAGGCACATAATGAATGACATTCTGATGAGTTTACTGTTCTTCTAGCTTGAAAGTGTCACCTGAAGGTAACTTCAGAGGAAAGGGATCAAATAGTAACTTTATTTACTACTTGGGAAAATGTTAATCAGCATATTTAATGGAAATATACCATCATGACAAATTTTATCTACACAGCCAATATTTTGGCTCAAAGAAAAATCCTGGATTGTCCAAATTCTTCAGGATTCATCCTCTGGGGAGCATTTGTGTGATCAGGGAATATAACTGCAATCTGCCCAGCTTACTGTGTTTGTTGTACATTGATACATAACCGGGAGAATTTTTGTGAGGAAAGAAACCAAACTTATTAATCTTCTGGGGATCATGAATATCCACAGCGACTTAAATGGCACATGTTTGTAATGATCAAATTTGATGAAAAATGATGTGTCAATTGTCTCTGACCATTTCACTTGCGAGCATAATATGTGTCCCCCCAACAGTCTCAATGGATGGACAAACAGCTAAAACATTTGGCCATGTGTCGGATGGTTAACACTGCTAAATCTGTTCAGGCAGACAAACTTTTTTTTTTTTTTTTTTTCTGTGTGTTTTTGCATGGCACCAATGAGCAGTGAACTGATCGGTTTCTCTTGACAAGACCCTGCCCTCTGCTCTGTGATTCTCTCACCTGGTGAATGTCTGTCTGTGTGTGTCTGTCTGTGTGTGTGTTATTCTTCAGTGGGAAAGTCTGACTCTATTGTCACTCATATGAGGTCACAGCAAAGTCACAGTACAGAGTGTAAAAGGCTGCAGGCACATAGTACAATGGCTCTCACATGACATTACATACAGTTATTATGATTAGGCTAAACCACACACACCATTAATGTAATGTGATTGCCCCAGCACACACACACACACACACACACACTCACACACACGCACACGCACACACACACGTGGCAGTAAGAGTGAAATGTATGCTTGATCAGTTTCTACACACACACACACACACACACACACACACACACACACACACACACACACACACACACACACACACACACACACACACACACACACACACTGGTGATTATAGTCTACTCCTCTCTCTCCATAAACAGTTGACCCTCTCTCGCCCCTCTGTTCTGCCAGCCACATCCCCAGATAAAGCAGAACAAACCACATTAGTTAATTTGTTGTGTGATTCCACCAGGAAGCCCCTATCCTTTTCTCAATAAAAACAAATTGCAAGAAAAAAAAATCCATGTTAAGCCAAAGGATGATGGAAGGAAAGGTAGAGGATAAAGATCAATGAAGTACATGATTGGTGGTTAAATAGATATATACTGTACTGTTACGCTGAGTAAAGTCACAGCTTGTGGGTTGGCAACAGACATTAATTGAAAGTAGGAGCTGCCCAAATACTTCCCATGAAACTGGACAGATGATTGACAAGTGCTCTGCTTTGCTGACTGACACACTGACATGCAATTTCCACTTACTGGGCTTTTGTAGCTGAAGTTCGGTATAGTCCTGTGTGACTTAATTATAATACAGCAAAAAGCTACAGGAAGGAGGTCAGGGTATTACAGCCTAAATGATTGTTTATGCAAGAACTTGTGGGTAGTTTGTTTTTTGTGGGTTGGCCTACAGAAAACCAAAAAATCATTTGTTGCCTTTTAGTTGTAGTTCATGTAGGGTTAACACTGATCTAACAAGCCACTTATACATGGTATCTGCCCTGCACCACCAGTGCTACATAAACCAGTAAGGGAAAATAAGTACATCTTGGATAGTTTGCTGTGATAGGCCTCAACTGGAAGTTGGAACATAGCAACCACATCTCTGAAAAAGGCTAAACCAACAACAGTGAACTATTTCTGCCACACATTTTTAAAACTGAACAGAATGGATATTGAATTTCAATTCAATTTTATTTATAGTATCAATTCATAACAAGAGTTATCTCGAGACACTTTACAGATAGAGTAGGTCTAGACCACACTCCAGCGCAAGCAACAGTGCAAATGCATTCTAAAAGCTTATTCTTATGAAAGCTGAAATATTTAATTTTAGTTTAAAATGGCAGTAGGCTACAGTAGGTTGGCAGTGATTTGCCTTCTTCCACAGCTGAAGGAACCGAAATGAGTTGCAAAGCCAAAAGGTACAAGAGAGGAAATGAGAGGGAGGTGAGAGGACGGCTGCAGCATGACACTTGCTGAGGAACAGCGGGGCAGAGACAATATCTATCTTGGTCACTCCAAAGGCAGAATTAGCTGTGAATAGCTGGCAGGCAGAGACAACTGTCCCCTAAGACGAAGGGCGGGAAATGTGTTGATTGGCTTATTCGGCAAATTATCACTTCAGAGAGACTATTGTTGGACTCTAATTGAGATGGGGATGATGTTTCAGCAGCGTGAGAAAATGTGGTGGATTTGGAGTCCACCGGCGTTCCACCTGGGGCCATCGCCATGGCAACAGCTGGAGATGTGGTCTAAAAGGACTATTAAGGCTTTTGCGATTAAGGCCATAGAACGGCCAATGGAACACAATTATGCCATTGTGTTCTGAGAAGCTTTCAAGCATTTTCTTCTGGAGAACAATCTACTGGAACTGTGGGAGCACTGAGTTACATCAGTGCAGCGGTGAGAAAAATAATAACGACAAAAAAACGGTTTGCGTCCACATGATACAAGCCTTCCGTGATCGCACAGTCCCTCCACCCCTTCTGCACACAGTTGCTTGTAACCAAGGAGGATTCAGAAGCGGTAATTATCTTTGCTTGAATTTCTGTGTGCAAAAGTCACCGGACGACACTAGTTTCTGAAATTAGCCTTACCAGGAATAAGAGAGAAACTTGTGTGGTGCTGATAGTCTTAATTAGCGTTGGATCACCTCATTTGGTAATGGTTTGAATGTAAGGGATGTTTATTAATAACAAAAAGTTACACACTAAAGCTTTAACACAATCAATTAGAATCAATCCGTTGCTTGTAAACCAGCACACAGCTAAAACAGAACCTGCAATGTGTCTGTTTCTGAGATTGTGTAGCTGCATTTATTATTGGATGGAACCATGTTTACTTCCAAAAGCGAAATCATTCATCACAAAATTTTAAAGAGCAAAAATGTGTGCCACAAAACCAGTAGCATAATGGCTAAGGTACATACCAGTAGCTGCCACGTGCACATGTCATTTATGGCCGCAGACCTTGTTGCATGTTCATACCCTTATCTCTTCCCTTGCTTCTTGTCTACTTCTGTACTATCATAAAGGTAAAAAGGCCTGAAAAAAATCTTCAAAACAATTTAAAACTTTGGACACAATCTTTCCCTGATCTCAGCCAAGTACGTTTAGCTTCTAGCTCACCCAGTAAGAGCGTGCGCCCATGTTGGCTGAGTCCTGCACCGGCCCGGGTTCGAAATCCGATCTGTGGCCATTTGCTGCGTGTTATCCCCCATCTATCTCTCCCTATCTTGTCCAGCCACTGTCACTAATAAAGGGTAAAGCCCCCCAAAAATAGTATGTTTAGCTGCTGTAAGACACTAGTCTATATTCACGACGGTCCACTTCCGGGATTGCTTGAAAATTCCGCCGGATGCATAGGTTTTCCATCCGCTTTCTTTGTGTTGGAATTTTAAATTCAGTGGATTTCTGAGGACTATGGTTAACTATGGTTCAGATCTCCGCAGGGTAAATCCACGACTTTTCGCAAGACTATGTTGCAGCGGTTCTGTGTGGAGTTTAGCGTTAAAGCAGAGCACGTTTTCCTCCTATCCCGAATGCTGTGTAGAGTTGCCAGACCCTCCTTCAGCGCCCTTTGGATGACGGTCTGGCAAAGCAAGACTAACCAAACATTAAACATAGCGATGCCAGATCAGAGAGCACTTTCAGATGGAATTAAATGACAAATTTTGCTGTTTATATTGGAGGAATTGGCAGTGTACTTATAGGCAGTTGCACTTTGTGAACCCAGAGTTTGAATAACCTTAAATGGGTCCATGCATGTCTCTGTCAGTGGACAGGAGTGTGTTAGTAGACATGTTTTGAAGGCATCACTCTCCTGCTGCTTAAGAACCTCTATTGATGGATCGGCATGTAGTCCACAGCACATGACCCTGCTATTTTATCAGCATTTATTCTTCCTAGCTCCTATCCTCCGTCCATCCCACCCTCTCTTTCTGTTCATTCAGTTCAATCTGCGTAAGTGGTTCTCAAAACAAGCCCAGTGTCAGGATGGAGGGGAGGATCATTGATCATCTGAAACGCCCACACAAGGAGGAAACCCTGAATGCGCAGCGTGCATGCACACACACACACACACACACGTGCATTACACACATTAAAGGACTAACTAACTGTCCGTGCACAGGCAGTAAAGACCACATGCCACTATATTATTCTGAACGCACAGATAAATTAGCACATGGGAAAGAGTTGGTTTATGTGGCAGTAAAAGAGTGAAATGAATGCCTGATCAGACCATGTTTCTGTTGTTTCCATGGGCAGTTCCTCTCTCTCACACACACACACACACACACACACACACACACACACACACACACACCCGCATCTCCTCAGAGATGCCAGGCACATTCTGATGAAACTCCAGTAACATGGTGTCATTTCAGCTGCAAAAGAGGGAGGGGAAGGTGAGTGTGGCTAAGGGAAACAGGGGTAGCCAGAAGGAGAGAAATGGGAGGGAGGTAGTGAGGGATAGTGACAGATGGGGAGAGTAAGATGGGATGGACATTGAGAAAAAAGGACGAGAGAAAAAGGTGGGGGGAGGTTGATGCTTGTCCAAGCGGTTCTCCCAATCGTTTCAGGAAAATGTCATTCCATCTGGGTCCAAATAACTCTCTCTCTCTCTCTCTCTCTCTCTCTCTCTCTCATGCTAAATGTACTATTCTGCCTGGAGCACGACAAGCTGCCTCTATCATATTTCATAATATTTCCTTTCTTGTCTGTCCATATCTTTGACACTCTGTCCCTCCTCGTACGATGTGGTGGGACTTTAATTTAAAGGACTAGTCTTTAAAAAATCTGAATTTATTTTGACAATGTCAATCATCAAAAGTTCACTGGGAAATCTTTAGACATGTGGCCTGTGTGTGGGAATTTTCCAACAAGTCCTCATGCCTACACAAGGGTCAGTTTGCATTGCTTTACAAATGATTACTGTCTGTTTTCCATTGTGTGGGCAAATAACTGGGATTACCATCACTTCTCTAATGATGGAAAATGCATGTCAACACTTCTCAACACAGCCAGTCTGAGGCCCATAAGCCGTCAAGCAATCACCTGAATGATGAACATTCTCTCCCTGGATTTTCTGTTAACCCTTGAGTTGTCTTTCCATCAACATGAAAAAAAACACTTTTGTCGTCATCTTAGCCGTTTTTCCCAGTTTTTGACGCTTACTTCCAGTGGTTTTTACCATAGTTTTTGTCACTTTTTCCAATATTTTTAATGCTTTTTTCCCCCAATGTTTTGTCGCCTTGTTCAACATTTAACTTCCTATATTTCTGATATAAAAAAACTTGGAAACGGGTCAAATTTGACCCTAGGACAACATAAAGTTTGACTTTGCTTTTGTTCGTCTGTTGCAGCTGCCAGACAACTGGAACTCACCACCCTGCATGGCTGATTATGTATTTATCCAGAGAACACCCGAGAGAACTGGCTTTAATTGCCTTTTTGTAGATAGAGAGCGGCAAAATGGACATTGATTAAAATGAAAATGTCACACATACTTGAATGTTTCAATCTCGCAGCAGTAAAACAGAAATGACAGCACTATTCAGGTATATCAGGGAAAATAACCTGCCAGAACCGTCTGTCAATTTCACATTATATAAAGTTCATGGCGTGCTCTTGTTCTTTACTACATTTGTCAATTTCTTTGCTTAGCCATCTTCTTGCTCAAAAGTCATAAAAACAGGATTGTCACTCTTTGGTGATACAGCTTTCTATAACCCTCTGTTTTCCTGTTCAGTTCTAAACAGATATCGAACAGGATATCCGCTAAGTCATCTCCTTTGGTGCTATCCTCCAGTTATTTCTCTCTCTGGTTTTCTAGCGCCCAATCCCTCTATCCACTCTCTCTGCCTTCCTTATCTTAGAAGGGACATTTTCAAGCGTACAGCTCCGACTCTGACGCTACTCTTTCTGTATCTTGCTTTGCAATCATTCTGTCCTCAACAACTCAGTTCCCCTCTTTTTTTTCAGCTTCCCTCTTCCCTCATCTCTCTCAGCCATTCCTTTGTCATTACCTCTTCATTTCTACTTTCACAATTCAAATACTACCATCACCTCCTCCTCTCCTTTTCCTTCGGGATGCATCACACCTACTGTTTGATTTCTTTGACAAATTACAGTGGAAAGGTTGAATCTTTTTTTTTTCTTTTGATTTTACATGCAAACCTGGACTTAGTTAACGGTTTTAGGGACTGTAGCTCATTTATTTACCCCCACATGTGCTGGTACAGGGGGTGTGAGAATAAAGGCGTCATTGCTTGTCGGTTTATCAAACAGAATCTTCTGAGCTCCCACCTCATCTTTTATGATACAAACAATCCAGTTGACCCCCTTCTTTCTCAAGCTCTTGTCACTTTTGGTGTCTACCAAAATGAGTGTAATGACCAGACTGACCAAATGTGTGCTTTCAGGTGTCCATTCTGGGTAATCCATGTTCCCAGGGTCCTATGTTCCTGATAGGAACTAATATTGTAATAGATTGGTAAGGGCTATCTCAAAAAGTTTTGTTCAGCCCCTATGGCGATATCAATGTCTAAGAAAATTTGAGTGTATAGGTTTCAAGGAGTATAGACTTTAAGCTGTAGGTGGGTGATTTCAGCTTGTTGACCCAGGGAAAAACATTGCTGAGAACATGAAACCTTTGTGTCAGATTAAGAGGACATGAAGCTGGTAAGACCGGGAACATAGATACGCTCCCGTCTATTCAGAACCGATTTACACACTTTCATGGTTTTAGACATGGCCGGACGGCAATAACATCTGCACGTTTCAAACAAACCCCGGGCTTATGTCCTCCCTCATACTTTCATTAATCTCTCCTTTTACTTTCCCCTTTCTATTTCAACTTCTTTTTTTTCTCCTTTTCCTCCTTGGGTAGCTCTCAACCTTCTACCAGCCGAAGTTCTGTACCTTAACACATCTTTCTTTCACCATCTGGCGTTTTAATCTTAATACGTCTTCTATCTCTTTGTGTTCTGTTCTCCTGTCCGTTCATTTCCCTGTCCCAAAATCTTCGGCACATCTCACAGGTATATGTGAGGCCGGGCATCATAGACTCTAAAACAGTAACTGGTCAAATTTGCTACAAATACAGTGACAAGATCAAGTTTAGGGAGTGAGATAGGCAAAAAGACAGCAAGCCTTAAAGTATTTCACTGCATTGCTCAAGCAAAACCATGCGTGCGTGTGTGTGTGTGTATTGGTACACATTCTGCTATCCCCCTCTGTAAGCCAAGAACACGAGTCTTGGGGGCTTAACATCTTCCCTCTGAGCTCGAGCTCAACGGTTTTATTGAGCTTTTATCCTGCCACAAAGTAACACTGGGCTGTGCGAGACAACTGTATCTTTAATAAGCGTGAGGGACATGAATGGACAACAAGTCAGGAGCTCGAGAGCATCTTTGTTGCCAGTCTAAGACGGGTGCAGGCTTGGGACAACAAGACTAGCTCGATAAACTGACGCCACTGGAGGACAGTTAAAAAGACAGGTGCACGGTGTTCCACTTTTAATCAGGTGGGTTATGCATAAGAGAATTGCCACTATATTGCTTTGTGTTCAATCTGGCAGATTTACACATTAGGTTGTTAAAAAACAAAAGACAGATGCCCATTTAATCAGGCTGCCTTTCACGTAATAACGGCTGTATACCGTTGCTTGTTCAATGATGTAGCTGTTTAAATTAGAGCCCTGAACAAACACAAGGCGGCAGAAGGTGTTGTGTTGCTTTTCACGGTGCAGTTTTGATGAAAGTCAGCACACGAACGCCGAGACGCTGAGTCTTATCAAATCAAACGACTCGAAGCTCGGTTGTCAGAGGAGCATGCAGATTATCTCTCCGACCGCAGCTGACGAGGCATGACATGCCACCTCGCGGCTGCAATTTTCTAGAAAATCGTCCAAATTAGCTTCAACTGTAAAAAAATAAATAAATAAAAATAATAATGATGTTCACATTTCATTGCACGGAAACAGATTTTGGAAGACAGCATTCCCCTGTGGGGCATGAGATGTTTGATGTTTACCTCTTTGAGGTTCTGATCTGACATTTTCATGGCTGTCCAGACAGGTTGACAGCAGAGAGGCAGAAGAACATCTCAGATCAGATATTCTTACTGTAGCTCAGATGCAACTTTTTCTTAAAGCATGGCCCATGTAATAATGGTGAATTACTATTCTAAAAATAAGTGTGCCTGCTCTACATGTCTTGTTCATTCTCAGGGGGGATATAGCATCACACTACAGGCAAAATCCACTACTTTGACCTCAATGAAAATGAATATAGATCTTTCCTCTTATGTATTTTAATTATTTTTTTCAATCTTTCTTTGTCACCCCGCCTTATTGTCGTCTTATCTCTCGCTCTCCGTCTCCCTTTTGGATTCGTCCTCTCACGTTGTGGAATTGATAGATGCTGAAAAGGTCATTAGCTTATTAGATGTGTGTGTGCGCGCGCCTATAGGTACACACCATACTGTATGCGTTAATTGTGTGTGTCTGCATCCCGCTCCAATATACACCATCCCGTTCGTTCTCTGCCACGGCAGCGGAAGGCAATTAATAAGAACCTTATTTCTTATCTGCTACCTTAGCAACGTTGACTGTTCCGCCCGTTGCCCCTGGCAACCACTGCTACCGCCTGTAATCGATTGCATCGGCACACACGGACAACGTGACATTAAAATGAACCACTGACCCTCTGCACTGCGGGGGACAGAGGAGTAAAACATCTCTGGGATAATCAGATATGATGTTATGATATTTTTCAGCTACAGTGACGTTTGGTAGAAGAGAAAAAAACAGAACATTTAGAAGGATTTACTGTGAAATGTTAACAGTAAATGTCAGGTTTGTGGTCAGTGCCTAATAATCCAAGGGCAAGGGCCTCTTTTAAGAGCCGCCATTTTGTTTCAACAGCAAGTGCCCTGAAACATTTTATTACCAAGGCGGGTCTCCTTGCCTGAAATAAAAGCCACTTTCATTACGTCAGAAGATATTACTGTACTTTCATGTAATGAAATGAACCGTCATCGAAAGACCAGCCAGACATGAGATGACATTGCAAAGGACATATAAGTGGAGCAACTGCTCATAACAAAATGGATTTTGAGACAAGATGTGTCAGAATGTGTCAGGCTTAGCTCATCAGATAACAGTAATTGATGATTGATCACAGTTTACATTCACTAACCACCTCTGCTTACACATTTCCCATGGGGGAAACTCTGAAACTACGAAGATGAGAAAAAAAAAGCCATCAAAGAAAATAAAGATATTACGGATTGCATCGTATTTTGAGTTAAATAAAACTTACTTTTATTCAACTGGAAACTGTAGCTTTTTAGCATTGTTTCCATCTATACATATTGGGAGTACCACGCAATTTCAGTGACGGGTGTTAAAGTTATTCTGGGGAATGCAGGGAATTGGTAACCGATATTACAGAAAGGTTTAGGGAAAGAGAATGCACCGAGTAATGAAGAGAGACAATGCTATCTGCAAAACGTAAAAGAAATATCAGTATATTCAACCTCTAAAGACACATGCACACAGTCCAACAGATATAGAACAGTCACAGCACTTCTCCTCTGCACAACAACCCACTTCCTAACATCTCACATGCTTTCTAGACCCAGACATTTGCTTGGTGTGTAGCTGCCTTCCACCACTCTCACTATTTGAATGCGAGTTATTAATTTAGCAGCATCTGTTCGCCCCCGGGAACGACCAAAAGCATCAATGCATTTCCCTCGGATCATGTTCCAGAGTTAGTAATTGCCAAAGCAATTGTTATTTAAGTGATGCTCAAGGAACAACGGGTGGCGTACTGTTGCCGTTTCCCCACTATTGTTAATATTTTAATGCACCGCTCCACATTCTCCTGGGACTTAGCGACTCTGGGGTTGTTACATAATTGAATAATACTGCCTTGGCAAGACAAAAAGGTTCAGGGTGCTCAGGAAGTTCAGTCAGGTCTGATGTAATGAATGTCTTTTAAAATTTCCATTGTGAAATAGCCAGTAAAATAAAGGCTTTTTAAATAATTTTGAAGATGAGTGCTTTGGATTTCCTTTTTTTTTTTCAATTCTGTCTTTTTGGGCTGTATTGGAAGTTTCCATCAAGTGGATATCCCTCTAGCTAAGAACAATTTGGCTGGAAATTGTTACTTTTTTCATGTTGCTATTATTTTACCAGGACAATATGCCAAAGAAGGCACTGTTATTCAAAGAAGGAACACTAGAGGCTAAACAATGGTATTCCACACTTTGTGATTTACTGACTCAAACGAGTGCTGATACCCAATAAAAAAATAGGCCTTTAATATCTAAATACACTTTTGTAAAACAATATTTACAGCTGATCAGAGTTGACAATATCAGACGCAACCAGCTGCCAAATATAACTACAGGTCACACAGAGCGATTCAGATGCAGCACTGGGAAAACAATTCTGTCTTATTGACTTTAAATGGACACAAATCAGACATGTTGGAGCTTATATGAGTGTCATCTACATACTAAATACACATTTTTATTCTAGGAAAGCAACAGCTGATGGTGAGTGGCAGTAATAAAAGCAATAATAAACTGACTAACACATTGTTGGTTTTGGTCTCTTCATTGGATTGGCTAACAGCAAAACCGTATAATCAGACGAGTCTGAGCCTTTAAATGTAGTTTTTATAAGCGGGTTAGGTAATTCCTATCTGGGAGCCGCAGAGCACAGCCAGTCTGACCAATGTGCAGGTACATCAGAGATGTTTTCAGCTTCAGTGCCTTGCTCAAGGATATTTTTTTGACCCGCAGCCAGCCAGTCAAACTGCAGTACTCGCTATATGCACAATCATGCCATTTTTGCAGTGCTGCGTGGCAAGGTCATTCACACATAAGGGATATAACAGTAGGAGATAAAGATGACTTATAGAGCTTCTAGTAGCGCACGCACGTGCACGCGCACACACACACTTTACTTTGTGGACTTAAACTAGATAAGCTTCTCTAAACCATCTTCATTCCTCAGTTTTTTATTGTTGTTGTCTCACCATACTTTTTGTCCTTCTTTTCTTTATCATTACTGTGTGTCTTCTTCAGTTTCTTCCTCCTATCTACCTTTTTTCGCTCTCGACTGACTGAACCCAATGCCAGTAAACAGCTGTGATTGGGTCACTGCAACACTAGGGTTTAACTGCCAAAATTCAAAGCCCTCCCATTACTTAACCTAGGTCTGTGTGGGGTCTGTCAGGCAATTATTTTGCCTCTGCCCCCTGCTGCAGGGCAGGAGTTGGGAGCAACTAGCACACCACGCTAGTTGTCAGAGTGCAAGCTAACCTGCTGCGCTAATGGCAATCAGGCAACAAGGGGCAGGAGCATTACAGAAAGGAAAGAAAGGGAATTCACTCAACCAGAAGGATACAGGGATGACAGTGATTTGTAAGAACTGAGGTGTTGCATGCATGAATAGGTATGAAATTATAGTATAAGACAATATTCCCGTGTTAGTGAACAGTGTCTGTTCAGGCATGGCAGTGTGTCATTACAACCAATGTGTTTGGATGATTGTTTGCATACGTGCCAATGAAATGTGTGTATGAAATGGGCAGCATGCAATTATAATCTATGCTCGTGTGTCAGAGAGAGAGAGAGAGAGAGAGAGTGTGAGTGAGTGAGTGAGTGAGAGAGTGTGTGTGTGTCAGGGAATAACAGCAAGCAAGTAAATGAGCCCGGCATACTGAAAGGCCGATTAATTGAAAATGCTTCAGATACCCAGCCTCAGCCATCAGTCTCGCGACAGAACAGACCTTTATGACAAAATTCATATATATATATATATATATATATATATATATATATATATATATATATATATATATATATATATATATATATATACACACACACACACACACACACACACACACACACACACACCACTAGTCTCATGTTGAGGACGCAGTCATGCAAAGCTGTACTGTCAGACAGACAGGTTATTTGAAAGCAGATAAAAATGCGCGTACACACATAAACGCTGTCACACACACAGAGGAATACACAAGCACTGAGACACACACACACACACACACACACACACACACACACACACACACAGGATGATGCAAATTCTTACAGAAGAGCCAGCTCAATCTTCCAAAAGGACATACTAAAACTCTCCCGCTGTTTTCTTCTTCTTTTCTCTGCCTCTACTGAAAAACAAGGTCCTTGAAAAGGCCAGCGGTGACAGGCATATTATCAGCTCTTCAACACAGCTCTCAGTGTGTGTGTGTGTGTGTGTGTGTGTGTGTGTGTGGATGGTTTTGCCTGTCTCCATAAAGCCGAAGAAAAAACCTCTTTGGTTGAAATAAAACTGAATCTAATCTTGAATATAAATATGGGTGTATTAGTTGATTAAAAATTGTGCTCTCATTTAATCTTTGTATCTTATTGAGGGGGGCAAAGCAAGCAAAGGGCTTCGTCAGAAGTTGTAATATGTAGATGAACATAGTTGACTACTCCGAGTAATTTTAAAGTCAGGCAGATCAGAAGAACCCATGAGAACTCCAAATATGACATTCACAATAAACAATTTCATTCCAACATTCACAAAGATAACAGAGTAGAACAGAATCATGAGAACTGGAACACTACAAATACAAACAGTTGAGAAAGGGAATGCATAAATTATACAGAGAATATATAACAAAAACAGAGAAAAAAAAGACACTTAGGCTTTTAGGCCTGTAAAGACACTAAGTTCATTTCTACAGATGTTTGGTTCCCGTCCGCACATTAACCTCGCCATTTTGGCACTTTAAGACCATTTGTTTCTGTAAACGTGGACAGAAATATTCAGTCCATACTTTGTGTGTGTGTGTGTGTGTGTTATGAATACTCGGTTATGCGTTGAAAGGTATATGTTGTATGTGTTCTCATATTTCATGTCCATATAGTGTAACTCTAATCTATTCAAACACGTACAGTATATTCATTGATTCTCTACATTAGTGTCTGTGCGTGTGTGTGATTGTGTCAGAGTGTGTGTTTGTCACAGTTGGCCTCCGGTAGAAACTCCTCCGCTTTTGTTAGATTCATAAGGGAACTCCCGCCGTTAGTCTTTGTCAGTCGGTTGACAATAAGTCAAATGATCAACAGATCAGGTCAACCCGCGATTGATTCAACACATTAACGACTCAACCTCAACAGCAGACAGACAGCATTGTTTGCAGTAAAAACCACAGTCTTGCTTCCTCTTTAGAGCCATTGAAACTATCCAGGGCCAAGGTCTGCTAAGCTAATCTTATAGAGGCTAGTGGCCGAACTTCCTGTGTAGCTTTCAGTCAGATAGAAACATATCACTCAAGGGCAGAGGATCTCTGAAGGGAAAAAAGTTATTTCTTTAGACAGAGCCAAACTGCAAACTAAAATGTAGAAAGTACTCAATGAAAGCATACAGGTGCCAATATATCTCCTACTGTGTAGTAATAACAGAAAAAGTAAAAGAAATTATTATTATTGTAGAGTCCTGACCCAAATCTGTAGCAAAATATATTTTTATCCAAGTGCAGTGCAGGGATTTGTTAGAAAATAATTTTAAAAAATGGTTCATATATCAACATTACGAAATATTTAAAACATTAAAAAAAACAGAACTGAAAACATATACTCCTTGCCAGAGGTAGGCAATGGATATTTAAAAAATAATTAATGACCATGACATTAATGCTAACAGATTGACAAGCCAGGTAGATGAATAGCTGAATAGCTGGTGCAAACTAGACAATGTCAGTTACATTAAATGAGAAGGTAGAAAACTGGCCAGTTTGTGTTATATAATAATATATAATAATACACTCATAATATGAGTTACCTGTTGTATTATATCAACCACCTTTTCTGTAATTATGCTCCATGTTTAGTGTTCACTGTGCTATTTTTGTGGGGGAGCTTGTGCTCTCAGCTGAGCCTTTCAAACAGTACATTCTCCAAGTCTGCACATTGCCTCCATTGTCTGTCAATCAAATGATCTATTTGATTAAGATTCAGACTTTGGACATGGTATACAGCCTTAAAGGATGGTATGACTTTGAGACAATGTAAAGAAGCCTCCTAAACATTTGGCTCTGCCTAACAATACTAATCACAGCCAAGAAGATTATATTATAATTACAGCAGCTCTGCATGCGTGTTTGTTTAAATTTAACAATCCATGTGGTTAAAATGGGCATGGCACTGCCACACCACAAAAAACTGAAAGTTGTGTTTTGGTTCTGGACCATAATTGGATTAACACGTTCACCAATTTGCCTTAATATTGTATTAATAAGGCATTGGAAGAAAGAAATTGTGTATATTAAACTACATCATTGCTTATAACCCTTGATGTAAGTGAAAGTTCTGATAGCTGTAATAAACTGTGATTTAAGCCCTGGATAGCCCTGTTTAGCTCTATAGTCAGAAGCAGTTCCACCCTGTCACACTTTAGCAGAAAAATACTTATCAAATTGCACCAAACTGCAGCTTCTGAAATGTATCCGACGTAAAAAGGTATTATATTTTACATGTTTACAACGTAAATATATTATTCTGTTTAGCAGAATGCACAATTTTGTAAGGGGACATAAAGATAAGATATACCAGGGCAAAGTTGGAGATTCAAATTCTAAGGACATTTGGTCTAACTTTTGTCCCAAGACTCCTATTTTCTGCACTGATATTAAAGTCCAAGAGCAGTGACAAAATGTTGCTCACAGCCCCGGTTCAAAGTACCATTAACTTGTTAATGGCGAAGGAGAAAGGGGCATGAGGGGATAGGAAGAGGAATGCTTCTGGGTTTACACCTGCAAGTGTGAAGCCAGCCTCTATCTAAACAGTGTTTCAATGTTTACAGCATTAAAACAAAGTCTACATTTCCAATGCAGACCTTTTTTTGTATGGATTTAAAAGTTTAATTAAACAGGAGCAAAGAGACCTCACTGCCATTCCCAGGGAACCATTGAAAGTATACCGTCTCTCTGCCAGAGGTTTGCATTGAGCAACAACTCCAAAGGGAGGAAATCGAGAGGGTTGTTCCATACTTTTCCATTACTATTAATTTGAGATTTTCAATAAGCCTGAACTTCAAAAAAACTTACAAAACTGAAATGAGAAACCAAACTTGTGTAGCAATGAGTCCCCGAGGCAGCCAGCAATATTGTGTAGAGCAGTGAAAAAAAGACATAAATTAGTTTGTGGCGTATAGAAACTATCTACACTAATTCTTAGATTATTGAAAAGCTTGTTGCCTATTCATCAGAGCTGTTTCACCCAAAGACCCCATTAATCACAAAGACTATAATCTTAACTCAGATATCTCTGTACTTAGACTCTCTGTGACCCCAACTTGGGAAAACAAGAGGCCTTTTTTATGATTTTGTCCAGATCAGACCCCGTGCCTAATTACCAGTTCCAATGTACGTCTGGGATTCACAGCTCTGGACAAAAAGGGTTTATCTCTACTCCTCAGAGACTGCCACAAGTTGTGCCATCAGACTTTTAGGAATTCCTCCACATTGATTGATCATTTTTTGTTAATTGGCCAGACTGGAGATAAGACACAAATACAATCCCTAAGGTACAGTATCTGTACATCCGTCAGTCTCAATTTGTGGCCACTGAGGACTGGAGTCATACACCCTTCATTGTAAGGAGATCAAAAACCTTGCTGTCAAGTGAAAATAACGTAGATGATTCAACTGTGGGGGAATACATGCTTAAGGAAATATATCAACTGAGGAAGAGGAGCAAGGCTTGGCTGTATGTTCAAACTGAAAGGTATTATATTAGTGATATGTGCATTTATACAAACAGGGCAGAGCAAAATAAAATCTATTTGGAAAGAAAGTGAATTATAGAGTAAGTGTAAATAATTAAATAAGTATGAAGGGGTTCAAATAAGAACAATGGGCCATTGGACATAATGATTAATGATATCAAGCAAATTATGACAATTGGACACTGTGCTTATGAATAACTGAGCTAGTTATTCCTTAAATCTAGGGAAAAACCTTGAGGGTATGTGGAGGACACCTCAGCTCTATTCCGCCCATTCTTCCAAATGGAGCCATTATTTTTAAAGCTTCCACCTCTACATAGCCTGTGGTACTAATCTAAAACTAATTGATTGGTGATTCCTTCGACCTCAAACGTAGGGGAGCTGCCAGTGGAATTTGAATAATAGGCCAAAATAGAAAACTGGGCTCTTTATAAAAAATGGAAGCTGTCCAAGTGAGTGCCCACGGGAATTTGCTTTGTTTTTTTTATTTGGTCCCAAAGCCCAAATTAAGTTATATTGATCTGATAGCAGAGTAATGGCATGCCTTGGACATCCCATTGTGAATGCTAGTGGGTCTATTGGATTGGCTGCCACAGATGACATAGAGAGCGGAGAGAAAGTCATTATTCCTAGGAATCACAATGGAATATCAAAAGCAAAAACAGTGGGTAGATCACTACAGCATAATTAAATGGTTGGCTCACCCAAAGTACAAAACCTATTTTATTATTTCCCCCTCGAGGTATCTTGCTGTTCAAATAGCTTTTATTTCATTTGCTTAGGTTTTGAGATGTCGGTCTGACATTTCTGCCACCACACCAACAGGGGAGGTAAAGATAATTTGTTTTTAATGCTCACAGCAACGACATACCACAATTTAATAAAATGATCCTGGTTACATAGGGTAACAGACTTTGCTGTGATCCATTTTTTTCTTGCTAGAACTACTTTCTACTTAAGCAATAGAGTGTACTCTTTAGGTAAAAGGTCTAATGTGCATGCTCTTTATGCACATGAATCTTCTTCTGTTACTTCCCAACAGATTTATCTTCTAACTTCTGAATAGAGCCTAATTCTGTAGGCAGAGATCTTCAAAGGTCAAAGCGTAAATGCCACCCATCTCTTTCCCTTTCCTCATCAAACTCACACCTTGAACAGCGAGAGAATTCTAGACCTGTCAAAACAATGATATCAAAGTTAACCCAGTGGAAAATCAAAATAAATAAAAAAAATTCAAATTCATTACCTCCAGGCTTGATAGACTGGTCCTTTTAGACCGATCTGACTCAAAAGAGAAATACTAATGCCCAGGAGGTTATATCTGCATTAATCTGACCTTAGTTCTTTTAAGACTGTCTTACTGTGGACCGTTCCTGGTTATGCATCTGATGAGGGAGGCAGGGATAGAAGAAAGATAGGCAGACCAAGAATGCCGTCATTAATTTCAATCAGGCTCCCAGTCAGGCAGAGTTAATAATATCAGCATGCTCTTCTGACCTCAGACGATGGTACGACATCAACCTCTGCAAATTACTCATTAATTTACCCCATTAAGTTAGACCGAGGTGGTGGGCAGGGGGAAAAAACATGGAGGAGAATGAATTAATTAGACATTTTAAAACAGAATTAATACCTTTTCAATTGACATGTATCACAGTAGAGAAAGAGAGGTCAGGATGGCAGTGGCGAGGATAGGAAGAATGGGCAGAAAAAAGGATTACTGACTATACAGACCGGCTGACATTTTCATAGAATGTATCTCAATGCAAAGGGAGTGCATACAAATAATTTATATGGATGAGAAGTAGTATATGCATTTGTAAGGTTAGAATCATCAGCATTTGTGTCTTTTGTGTGTGAGAATGTTCTGTGCATAATGTGAGTGAGATAAACATTTGTCTCATAACAAAGTGTCTTTGTTTGGTATGTAATAATACTAAGCCTTGCTCCCATTTGTTAACATTTCATTGTAACACCCGTAAAGTCAAACCCAGATCTTAAATAATAAATAAAATTAAATCCTTGGGGCTACATTATTCTCTATTAACCATTTGAAAAGGAAAAGGAAAAGCAAATATAATACATATAATTATAAATTTGTGAAATCATACCTCACTTTGGGCACTTTGGTTCATAGCAAACTCCAGCCCAGAGCAAAGTAGCGTCATATACACTACCGGTCAAAAGTTTGGGGTCACTTAGAAATGTCCATTGCACTCCATTAAATAGAATACCAGCTGAGATCAGTTGTGTTGTTGTTGTTTTTTAACCAAGGCAGCAGTTCAGATTATGTGCTTACATAATTTCAAAAGGGTTATCCAATGTTTTCTCAATTAGTTATTTAAAATGATATCAGATTAGTAATCAGAATGTGCCTTTGGAACATTGGATGAATGGTTGGCTGATAATGGGTAATGTAGATATTGCATTAAAGCTCAGCCACCCACTCAGATCAGCTGGTATTCTGTCTATAATGGAGTAGTATGGGAATTTGTAAGTGACCCCAAACTTTTGACCGGTAGTACATAGTGAGTGGACGGCCATCCAGTCTGAAGCAGAGTATCCTTTGGGCCTTCACTCTGCTTATTATCCATTGTATCTCACTGTGTAGTGCAGGGAACATTTTACATATTTATATTGCCCTGAGCTGATATAAGGACCTTATTTTGTCTCGTTAACATTGGCAACGTTGGCATGTTCAACCTCACGTTGCAAACCTCTAACCTGCTCTCAATCTGCCTCTATTCCTAAATGTGATTACCGGGTTCTTTAATATATAAACTAATATGTCTTCCCAACCTGCACAACCCACCCTAAAGTAATTTCTGCATGACTTGCACTATTGAAATTTAAATTTCCAACCTCATAGCTTCCCTTCTCAAAAATGTCTTTTTAAAAAAAAAAAAAAGAAATACGCTACACCTGTAAATAAGAAAAGGGCTAGGAGACAAAAGTGCCTGCCAATCTCTATGGGGTTTAATTCACGTTATCTAGATCAACAGGCCGGCTGGGCTACACATATGTATGTACATACACAACTCCTCAACTGGGCGTATCTCTATATGCAAAACTAAGCCATCCACTTTACTACCGCCTGCTACAGCCTCAACCCCAACCCTATTCTCCGACCCACACACAATCATCACCCCAGCATGCACAAACTGTATACACGCCCACACACCGTTGAACATATGTAGTTAGGTGTTTCGAATCGATAAGCATGCTCAACACGCATCCTCCCCGACCTATTATTACACTGGCTAAATGCCAGGAAGAACAATTAGCCCGATAAGTACCATCTAATGTCCTCCCCCAAAGAGGGATATTCAGGCTACTCTAAAACAAATGCACCTAATTCCTCATCCTGCTCCCTCCCTCATTATCTCCCTAAATGATGCTTCTATAGGAGAGCAGGTGTTGGAGGTGGAGTGAAATGATTGTTGTGTGAATGGTGGTTTGATGGGTGGAATGATTGTTGTGTGAATGGTGGTTTGATGGGATTAGAAGCTGGGGGCCTGCTTCTGGTGAAATAACCGAGCTACAGTGTACCAGTATTGAGGTAAAAGACAGGTAAAAGAAGAGGTGCTTGTTTCCACCTCTTTTTTGCTCATTAGTAGGGATTCAACAGGGCTACGGAAGCTTGCAAGAACTAAAGTGCCCAGTATAAGGTAGTCCATTGAACAGTTTGATTCTTGTCAATTACTACTTAGTGTTGTGGTGCAAACAAACAACCTCTTAAAATGCCAATAGATTATCATAGAATCAATAAAAAAATATCACCCAGGGAAACGACCCATGTCACTTGACACCTCACAGGAAATATCATATATCTTGCTACATTAACATCTATTCCCCTTTATTAGTCTGCTGTTGGGATCTGACTTCAGAATCTTCCTAACAACATTCGACTTAGCTTCTTCTGCTCACAGCTTCTGCTGGGCAGAAACCCCCTTCCAGTAGTCCAAAATATCGTGAAGGTCCTCGTCCTTGGCAAACTGAACCTTCTTACGCAGGGCGTGGCCTGCTGCTATATAGGAGGCCTCCTCTCTGGGGCTTTTCTTGTAAGGCCGGAATCGCTCCCAGATCCTCAGTGTGCTCTCAGAGGAATACTCTGGACTGGAGGAGTAGCCAGAGTAGTTGTGGTGACGAGAAGGTGAGAGCTGGGAGTAGGTGGATGTGGCATCCCTCTTGGCGCGGCCCAGTGGCTTCAGGAATGAGGCTTTTTGGGCCTGTGAGGGTGAGTCGTTGCCGCCCTCATAGTAGAGTGCAGGAAAAGAGTGGCGGTGCTCGGAGCTGTGGTAGTCTGGCTGAACTTCCAAGTGGTGTTGCTGCTGTCCAGGGCCAACCACCGCACCTCCACTCCCGTTATTACACCCCATCCCACCCCCATTCACACTCACCCCACCACCATTTATGTTTCCCATCCCATTGCCGTTGCAGCCCGCTATTCCGCCAGCTCCTCCACTTCCACCCCCTCCAACACAACCCACAGGGCTGCCTTTTTCTGTTGGGTACTTGGGAGGATCGCTTCGCTGCTCAGGGATATCCACACTGAACACTCTGTTGCTCTTGACAGATCCCACAGCGGGGACACCACAACGGTTTTTCACTACAGCAGTGTCAGCGCTCAACTGCCTCTGAAGGGGCCGCACTGCATTGGCTGGGGGTGGGTCACGGTAAGGAGGGGAGAGAAACCCCCCACCACTGATGCCTGGCCGCTCAGACAAGGGCATGACCAGGGGCACTGGGGCCATAGAAGGGGGGTGAGGCGGCTGATGTAGCTGAGGATGAGGCTGAGGATGTGGCTGAGGATGAGGCTGGGGGTGAGACTTTAGATGCACCTTTGGAGAGGAAGCCATGATCTGATCTCCAGGGTGGCCTGGAGAGAGGGGCAGGAGGTTGCGGGGTAGGGACGCAATGCAAGGTGGTGGCTGGGAGGAGGAAACAGAGTTGCCATTGTCAGCCGTGGTTACAACATTAGCAGAGGCATCCAGCTTCAGGGCATCAATGCAGTTGTTGATGATCTGGTTCACCTTGTCCACCTCCTTGGCAATGGTGGAGATCTCTGACGCTGAGCCATGGCCATCGTCATCCGAATCCTCCCCAGCCTCTATCCCATTCTCAGCGCCACCTCGCCTATCCACAACTACCTCCCCTGCTATCACTGCTCCTCCAGCTCCCACCCCTCCCTCTCTGCCTTCCCCTGCCATTCCTGCCGTCCTCACATCCATGTAGTTGCCCTTGCCGCTCATTGCCTCAGAGAAGGCAGTGGCCATTTTTTCCACCTGCGGCAGGGTGGAGAGGCGAGAAGAACTGGTGTTGGCTGAGCCATGGAGCATGCCTGTGCTGGAGGTAGCAGATGGGGGCAGCTTGCCTCCTGCTCCTCCTGAATGATGGTGCTGGTGGTGAGCCTGCTCCTGGAGACGCTGCATGGCACCCGGGTCATTGGCCACTGCCGCAGCCGCCTCTGGGCCATACCTGAAGAATAACAGATTCAATTTAATACAGACAACACATATAGTTTCGTTCTCGGATCTCATTTTGTGTACATCATGCACATTATACTAACAGCATGATTGCAAAATGCAGTTGTACCTAATACCTTTTTTAAAAGTTCATTTAATTTTATATGTCCTCTCAGTGATGCCATGGGGGTGACAGAATATAGCTGTTTTAATTAAAGAAACTATGAAAAATAGCAAGGCCCAAAGCCTCAACAAAGTTGGTTGGGGAAAATATTTGTAGTAAATGAGACTTTTTGGAGTTTGAATAAAAACAACTAAGGAACTGATGCCTTTAGCAGAAATTGTGACACACAGTAGTGTTCATTTCTGTTGTGGCTAAACATCTCAGACGCAGTCACTATGTCTATAGTGGCAAACAATTTGTTGGCATGAAAAAGGGTTATAATGTGGCCCTTAAGACTTCCATTAACAAACATAAACAATTGTCCAGTACCTCATCTCCAAAATAGTTTTCTTCACACTTATAGCTTTCTTCTTCTCTTCCTGGATGCGTCGTCGTCTGAGACAGTAATAGACTAATCCAAGCACAATGACCATGCCGAACAGACATCCCAAGATGGTCATGATGTAGTGGGTAGTTGTGGATGGATCAGTTCGCGGGTCCTCTAACCCCATAGCACGTGTGGAAAAGGTCAGACAGGTGTGGTTGTAGCGCTGAGTTTTGCTTGCGGAAGCCACACAATAAGTGTAATTTGTGTGAGGTTTCAGTTTGTCCAAAGTGAGTACCTCCTTTTTGTTTTTAAGGGGCTTGATGTCTTCAACAAACGTGTGGTTGTACTTGGAGAGGATGTACATCTTACTGTATGGCCGTGGGATCTGCACCATTAGAGAAGCGGTGTAGAGGGAGACAGTTTGAAGCTTCATGGAAATCTGATGGTTATAGGTAGGGTCTGCAGTGGACGATATGGTTGGTTGGTGGTACAGACCTTGGTCTGGGTTGTCCAAACCTGAGCCATCTTGATCTGGTGTCTGGGACGTCATTCCTGGAATTATCACACCATCGCGACACATTGATAAAAGAGTGTAACGGGCATTTTTTCCGTGTCCGGGCAGCGGGCTCAGAAGTGGATAACCAGTCATTTCAAGAGGAGTTTCACACTGGAGGCGGTCATAGGTGTGGGTTACATTGTTAAACGCCTCCAGCCAGGTGAGGAAGCTGTAGAGCTCACAGCCACAGTGGAACGGGTTCCCTGCTAGCTCACACACCAGCAGCCTGTTGAGGGCAGTGAAGGTAGATGGGTCAAGACGGGCCAACTTATTGGAAGATAAGTCCAGGCTGCTGAGGCTGGGGCACTCCCAGAAGGCATTGGTGGCAATGACCTCAATTAGGTTGTGTTGCAAAAAGAGGCACTGCATTCGACCCAGACCTCTCAACATGCCCTCAGTCAGGTTTGTCAGCTTGTTGTAGCCCAGCTGGAGAACCTGAGACAGAAAAAGAGAGTAGCCCCTTGTCATTTTTAATAAACATGACAAGAAATCTAATTGCTAATCATTTGGTGAGGGGTGTTTTAAGGAATGCAATTTACATCCATAGGGTATGTTTTATCAGGACTAGACGCATGATTGAGACACTTTTCTGCTTTCTACAAAGTTAGAAAGTTTTCAACAGCCACCTATGAACAGGTTGAGAAAACTAGAGTTTGTGGTTGGATGATTTCAGAATATATTCCTAGCTCTGTTTGTTTTAAAATATTGCACTGCATTGTGTAAGCAAAAACTGATATGTTAATAAATCCAATCTAATCTAACTTAATGGTGGTTTGGGGGTGCTCTCATTCAGATTCAACCACATTTGTAGAAATGCATGAGCATTAAGAAGAACATTTTTATCATTTTAAATTAGAGATAAACAAAGACATGCAAACAGTTGTGTTCTTGGCTGCAGACCTGTAGGTTCGCCTGTCCAGCAAAGGCTCCATCCTCGATGTAACTGATCTCGTTCTTGGTAAGATTGAGGTCTGTAAGGTTTGTGAAGCGGTACATGGAGGTAAAAAGCACAGCCTTAAGTTTGTTCTCATTCAGCCTCAGGTCATGAACCTACGGGAGACAAGAGAGTGGATGACTTTCAGTGGATGTGTTGTACCCTCTGGCAGCCATAGAGGAGAACCTAAACGCTTTGCCAAAAATAGCTGCCAAGAGCATATTACACCTCCAAACATTCAAGTTTGCTGTCTAATGAGTCATTTTCCCAGTTATACATCTTGTCAAATTAAATTCAGTTAATCACAGCCTGTTTGCAAGCAGCTGAGCATCCAGCCTGAGATATCTAGCAGTGGTAAATGATGCTGGAAATGGAATGCAGTTGCTTGTTAATATTGCACCCAATGGTAATTTGTTTTGGTTTTCGTCAGTTATGCAGCAAATTGCAGATAGTAATTGAAATACCTGAAACACTTATATTTTAAAATGTTCCACTGTTAGTTGTGTCCCAAGCACTGTTCTCCCTCCCTCCCTCCCTCCCTCCCTCCCTCCCTCCCTCCCTCCCTCCCTCCCTCCCTCCCTCCCTCCCTCCCTCCCTCCCTCCCTCCCTCCCTCCACATGTTGGGTTTGGAACATGTTTCTCTTGTTTCTCTCTGTCTCCCTGTGTATTTCTTCCATTCTCCTATCTGTGTGAATGATGTGCTTCAGTTTTGCTTCTTGGGTGTGTACAGTATGTGTAGCCTGTCCTCTTTCCAGTTTACAGGGTGAAGAGGAGGTTGTGTGTCTCAGGCTCTAGCTGTTTGGTGACACAGTAGCAGCTTGACATCACCGTTGATCCATTTTTTCATTTATGTTCACATTCATAGTCTTTATTGTAATCCTATCATTTTGTTTTCCACTCTGTACTAGGTATTCCCCTCTTAGTTGCTCTTGAGATTTTGTAGTAGTTAGGTAGCCAACAATTCCACAAACAACAGCAACACAAAACAATTGGTTTATGTATATGTCTTCTATGTCACCAACTTAATCTATTTAGCAACGATTTGCTTTAATAATTTCATCACAGCCACATAACAATTGAGATATTAATGCTGCCATGATCACTATCAATGGACAGATGAATATAACCTTGCACTTGATTAGGAAAATGAAACATGCGTTTTTAGAATAAAAACATTATTAAAGTACATTATGAATACTGTATTACCATCGCTGTCATAGTTGTCACCGCAATCAACAAATTATTATGAACCACAAACAGAAGATGAGATTTGACTTGCAGCAAAAGCCATTATTATTAATTATTATTGGTAATAATGCCATGTGCTTTTACGCTGACACCATCATAGCTCAGAGTGCATGAAGACATATGGTTTAATAGAGGTGGCTGGGATCCAGGCCGGTTATTGCAGCACAACGGTGGAAAGAACTTTAAGGGGTTTAAGTTTGCTAAAAAACAACTGGTCCTATAGCTCATTATTATTACAGAAGATAGCTACAAGCCGTTGATAACACAACTCTGTTTCCTACACTCTTGCCGATACAGCTGCACCTGTGAAAAAAATACGGTGCATTGCTCAAGAGCAACTCCCACTTATATATTTTGTACTTATATTTTTGTAAATATATACAAATGTAACTCATTGTGTTAAATTTGCTTCTATATTGTCCCTTATTGCAGGCCTTTGAATCGAATCAAATCAAAATTGTAATACGGCAGGCTTTGTGATATCCATAAATATTGTATCTTTATCCAAAGAATCGATATCATATTGTATCGTGATAAAATATGTGATTTACACCAGTAGTTTCTACCACGGTATAAAAGGCTTACAGAAGATAGTTCATACTGACCGTGCTGTTGATGTGCTGGGGGATGGTCTCGTATGGAGGCTGGTTCTGACTGCAGATAGCCAGCCAAACATAGCCTTTGTCCCCTTCTATCAGCCAGCAGTCCCCTTTCACCATGCCAGGCAGGTGGAGGAGCAACAGTGCAGGGAGCAGGAGGCAGAGAAACAGGGAGGACAAACAGAGTCTGCTGGCCATGGTTTGGATTAAGAGTGTTTGAGAAAGGAGAGGCAAAATATAGGAGTTGAAGGCGGAGAGGCAGCGAGTTGCAGTTTCAAATTAAAAATGACTGCAGGTCAGGGGCAAGCAGGTTAACTCTACGTAGAGAGAGAGAGGTGAGCGGAAGTCTTCGCGGTGATTAGAGCTGAGCTTGCAGCATGGCAGCAAGTCTGGTCCCCATCTTAGGTGTTCCACGTCAAAGGGTTTTGGAGACTGTCACCCCAGCAGCTACTCATGGCCCCTGACAACCGTACGTCTCGACAACACAGATGAGGAAATACTCCCTCTCAGAGAAAAGTAGAAGGCCTATATAACAGAGGGAGAGAGAGGGGGGGGCAGAATATTAACATTAGTGATAATGACAAAATAATTAAAACTATGCAGAAAATTGTTATACAGTTCACACATCCCGTAGATGATTTTGAATTAATTGAGCGTAGGTCTTGTTTCTAAAAGCACTGTGGTATATGAACCTAATACCCATGCTACCCAATCCTTTCAAGATAATGCACCACAGTAATAAATCCATTAACTGCCATGATTATTTCATTAAGTCTTAATAAAGCCCAGAAAAATATATTTTGACTTTTTTTTATTCAAACCAGGGTTTTTATGTTCTGTAATTAGTCATGTTCATAAAAATAACAGCCTCATATGAGAACAAATTGCAGCTCTTCTGTTCATACATTAGCATATGATGCACCAATAAAAATGGAAATTGCCAAGACTATGAAAGCAACAACGCTTGTCTTTGGGTTTGTCATTGTTTACAAGGTTCGCCAGCTTGCAGCTGCCGTTCTATTATTTCAACTTTGACGTTCATAATACAATCATAAAAACGTAATAGCTGCAGTTATATAAGGGTGAAAACGGGAAGATGGGCTAAGTGGAAAACAGAGCAGGGCTGTTGTAATTTGCATGTTTTAACAGGATACTAGCTGACATTTAGCTATTTACCTTTCTCAGGGGATTAACTGTGGATTAGGCTCTAATCCAGCATAAAATAATATGTATCTCATCACCACAGCTCTGACTCTTTTAATTTGTTTTCAAAGTTTTGATTCCCTCCCCAGGGAAAAGTTATCTGGCCACGACATGAATGACAGGGAACTGATAGTAAGAACAACAACTGGGGAACAGACTCCTCTTGAGTACTCCGTATTAATTCCAAATACAGTTCCCTCTGTGATTTATAGGTTGTCTCTGCCAGATGAAAACATAACCTGCAGCAAGAAATGAAGTAATGACATGGTTCAACTTAGTCTCGCTTTGCCAGACCTTTCTCCACAGCGCTGTGGAGGAGGGTCTGGCAGGTACACACAGCATCCCGGGGATGGGAGAAAAACATGATCTCGTTCATTGGAATTTTTTTTTTTTTTTTAAACCAATAACAACAATCGTCATGGGTGACGGACAGAGCTACGGTGCCTCTGCAAAATAGCCTCGGGAAGGAACTTGTTTTGGTGGAACAATGTGTACGTTCAAAGGTTGTTTTTAGTTGTGCAACAGAAAACTGAGACTGGACAGACAGTCTAGCTAGCTGTCTGGATTTACCCTGCAGAGATCTGAGGAGCAGTTAAAGGACCTCTAAGTGATGTCACGCGTATTTTAGGCGACAACATTTGTTGTCACATACAGCAAAGATCTCCTCACTATCCGCGAGCTGCCTGTCCCCAGAACACATTGTAAAGACCCGGGGTCTACAAACTGCAACCAAAACAAACTGTGCCCACCTGCACCACGAAGTATACACAAACAGTTACTTCTTGTTGAACGTCAACAAGAAGTAACGTCACCCAACATTGCCTAGAGCACCTTTAACCATTGTCCTAATAAATCTAATCTAATAAATAAAATGCTATTAAATCATAACAAAATATTTGTTTTTGCTTTTTTTTCCACCAACTTCTAACTTGCTCAAAAATACCAAACATTTAGTCATTTTACTCAGGATTTCAACCCTTTAAATGCAAGTTTATTTAACAGTATTGTAAGTATTTTATTTTTTTACAAAAAATAAACACAAAAACCATATAATGAATGATATATAGATGGGGCTTTGGTGGTGTCTTATGAAGATAAGCAAAAAAATTAATTTAATTAGTATTTTTTACGTAGTGCCAGATACTCCCTCTGGACACCTTCGTGGACAAAAATGTTCATGCAAAAACTGCTATTAAATCATCACACATCAATGTTTTTTTCAGATTTCTTTCATACATTTCTTTCATGCATTTCTTTAACAACTTCTAATTTTCTCAAAACTACCAAACATTCAATCATTTTCAGGAGTTTAACCCTTTAAATACCAGTTTAATTCTCTAAAGTAGTTATTATTTAATGAAAAACCCCAACAGAACATGAATTATTTTCCATAAAATAAATTGTAGGGGAATGGGGCTTTGGTGGTGATTAGAGTCTTGGATACGTCAAAGATAATCAACAAAACTGATTTGATTGCATTAGTATTTTTTTATGTAGAGCCAGATACTCCCTCTGGACACTTTCATGGACAAAAATGCCTCATTGACTTCCATTAAAACCACGTTTTCATCTCACTGCCTTTAAAGTATAAAACCTAGCATTCCGTAATGTCAGCACTTCATTTTGAAGAAAAGTGGTAATACTTGACATTTTTACTGTATCACATTTAGATTCAACCATTTTCCCTTTGTAGGCCGATGCATGAAATTATTGAATTTTTGCCAGTTATATTATGGAGCAATGTGTGTGTGGTTAGTTTACTTCATTTCCAGCAGCAGACCAGCCAGTCCCTGCTTCAGTTTCGGGGGAAGCTCAGGGCAACTTTCTTCCTCAGAAGCTCCTGAACAAGGGAGTAGGAAGTAAAAAAAATGGTCACAAGTATTTGTGACCCCCTTGAGCCCCTCAGACATGTCCAGAATGACTCACTTTCCCTGGCCCATCTCTGGAGCTCCAAAAGCAGAAAGTATTCGGAAAGCAGAGAGCTTGCCCTCCTTGTGTCGAGAAGGACGGGTGAGTCGGTCATTAAATCGGACGCTGGCGCTTATTTCAAATCGTTTGTGAGACATGGTGGCCCTGAAGAATGCTCTCCCACTATTGGCATCCCACAGGCTCCGGGTAGAATCTCCTTAGGACTGGTACACACCTGCCAGGATGAGAAGTCCAATGTATGCTCGAATCTCTTGAGCATCCACATCACTCCATCTGGAAATTGAACGCCTTCCTGTGTAGTTTGTCATTGGCTGGATCATGTCAGGAGTGTAGAAAAGGTCGAAAGAGGATACCACATCGTGGATTCTTTATATGGCATATCTCGTGGGCCCTGGCATCATGTCAGTTGGTGCTTAAATGTAGCACAGTGTCTCAATAAGTCCACTCACTGTTAGGATGGACATGATCTTCAGTGTCCTTTCCACTTTCAGAGGACTGGTTAGAGGCACTCACAGAATTGGAGGTTTCCAGTGACCATTTTGTGTCAGACTCCCTCTCGAAACATGCATAATCTTCAGATGAGTGCTGCAGTTGGCAGGCAGATAAAAGCTGCATGACCATTTTCTAAAGCCTCTCTTACACTAAAATTCCTCTTCATTTTTGCTCCTTGTCTTTGCAGCTTGGCTGAGGGGTCATTTCATTAGTGAGCAGAGAAGGAGAAAGACCTGGAGTCTGCTCACTAATGAAATGACCCCTCAGCCAAGCTGCACTTTTATCTTTGGCTGTGAAAGCAGCCAGTTGCATGAACACACTACTAGTTTTTTGTTTTTATAACAAAGGCAGGAGACAATGTTTTTATTCAAGCACCTCTTCAAAGACATATGAAATGCATCCTTCAAAAGATGCCCTTTTTTCACCCCTAAAATGATCAGTGCTTGCTTACAAACTCTCTCTCACACACAGACATGGCAACCCATCACTCCGAACGCGTAAAATATGGACGTTTGGACAGTGGCTGTCCACATCTGATGCGATGAAAAAGGCACGACAAAGGCACCTGACCAAGCGTCCGTATTCTACGAGATGGGAGTGAGAAAGTGTTGGACATTTACACACACACACACACACACACACACACACACACACACACACACACACACATAATAATTCCTTCAAAGAATTAAACTGGCATTTAAAGGGTTAAAATCATGAAAATGATTGAATGTTTGGTAGTTTTGAGCCAGTTAGAAGTTATTTATGAAAGAAAGCAGAAAGAAATATTGATATATGATGATTTAATATCAGTTTTTTGCCACAAAGGTGTCCAGAGGACGCAAAGTGAATCAATCAAAAAGTATAAAAAACACAGAATTTAAAAATGTTGACCACAAAGAAAGTTGCCATAAGCAGTAACACAGCAAAAAGTATCACAATGAATTGGGATTTTAACAAGGGTTAACAAGGGTTAAAATTTCAACACAAAGAAAGCAGAAGGTAATGTACATCCAGCCAAAAAGAGAGACATCCGGCGGAATAATTTAGACTAGTTTCACCCCAGTCTACTCAGAAGTAATGGAAGCCAACTTTGGATACATCTGTTAAACTGGCCCATCCCTAATAGCCTGTCCTCCTCCTTGCCTTCCTTCTCATCCACTGACCTGACATGCACCTCAATTAGCCTTCAAGTCACTTCTTATTTCTGCTGCACCACACCCCCCAGCAGCTTTCAGTCCTCTCTTCAAATTGTTCCATGAAATTGATATTGACAATTCAAATCCTTCACCACGGGCCTTCAATTTGCCTTTGACCCAGCACTGTTGTCTTCCTTACGGGCGTCTACACACAACTCTCACACTTACAAAAAAAAAAGCAATCACATCTTCAGCTCCGAACAACAGCTCAAGTTACCCCTTTCCACCTTAATAATTATAAAAGTCATTCACTAATCATTTGTTATGTACTCAGTTCTGAAGCCGATTTACTGCACTGATTTAACTGCTGCGTAGAGCCGTGTGTGTGTGTGTGTGTGTGAGCGTTAGTTCACGGCACGTTGTGATGAAAAGAAGCAAGCAAACTGAATTATATATCAAACGATTTGGACATTGATCATAATCATTCTTTTATCAACCTATTTCTAAATTCCTTTTTCTTCCCACACTTTGAAGACGACTCCAAGCCTAGTGTCATCGTGTAGTGATCACTATCTTTTTTTTGTTTTTTTAAATAGGGTTTAAGTAAGGGTTATGTACACAGTATCTGGCACACTTTAGCAATTTAAGATTTTAGAGACCACAAAAAACTAAATACTGTGTCATTTTGTGATTACCGCCAGCATATCTGAGACGAAATGACTGCTACCCTGACATGGTATATACTGGGCTCTGCAAACATAAAAGACGAGTCAGTCAAGACTCAAAAGAGTTTTCAGTGTCGAGTCACAACAGCTCAGACCAGCACAATGTTGTTTTTTTTTAATATAATTATAATGCCATAATGATCCAGACCACACTCTTCCAGTCTATCTTAACATCTGGGTCAGTCTCCTGTCTCGCTCTCCATCTGTGTCTGTATGTCTTTTCATCCGTTTACTTCTTTCTCCTCTTTACTGTCCCTTTCTTCACTCTGCCGACATTGTTTTAAGGCTGCTTATCTCGGCTGCCTTTCAACTAGAAACACAAATGAATATGCTTCATCGCCAAAACACAACCTGACACCTTTTGTTTGCATTCACATCCCCTCCTCGCTGCTTTTATCACATGCTTGCCATTGATTTTATTTTGACAAGAAGCCAGAGGAAGAGACAGCCTTATTTCCCCTTCCTTTCTTCTTCCAAACCAGGCTTTCTTTGTGTTTAATTAATGTCCGCGATAGCTTGGCTTTAATTAAAGCTTTGCATCTGACAAACACTAATGATGTCAGGTCACGCAAACAAATGGAAAGTTCCCAAAGTAAGCCCAATAGGGGGATCAGGGCCCCTGGTTTCCTGGTGTTTGTCCTCATTGGAAAATACAGATCTCAGATTTAGGTTGGAAGTAATAATCAGTCATTTGTAATGACTAAATGTGTTTTTCCACATTCAATCAAGTGTTGATTCAACCAGAGATACAACAGGGAGTCATTGTGCATGGGTAATGAAAGCCTTTACAATCACAACACTTTATATTTGCAATTGATGATAGGATCTATGGTGGAATAAGCACGCCGGCTCGCACATAAACTACAATATCAATTTTAGAAATGAATACTAACACCCTCAAAGGCATTGTTTAATCAACATGAGGGTTGGAAAGTTCAATTAATGGTTAGCGGCAGCTTTTTTTCCCCTTTTTTTTGCCAAAAAATCTTAAATCTGTAAAATTGTACTTTTCTAATTGCCAAAACAGGCACACAACACAGATTGCCACTGTGTGTGTGTATGTGTGTGTGGGGGTGTGCATTCAAAACGTTGTTTAGACATTTCACCTAAAACCACGAACAAGACTTTGCTAAAGTCATTAGGATACTTCTGCTGGAACCCTGAATATATTTATAAAACTTAATGTGATAATCGATCAATTAAACATTTCAGTTTCCCTTAAGCATGATTGGTCAGGTATTTATGACAATTCCCTTCCAAATAATTAATGAATTACTCATATTTTGTTTGCATTAAACATTCAAATAGCCCAAGGGTGAATTATTTCAGCTAAGATTCATGAAGCAATGAGAAATACAGCAGTGGAACTGTGACTAGTCACCTAGTCTGGCTATCACCAGACCAAGCCAAGCTCAATAGATCTGAGATCGAGCGTTGGTCTGGGGGAGTCTGCTCTGTATTTTCTCTGCACAAGAGGCGTAACCAACAGGCGTAGTTCAAATGACTCTGTACGCAATTGGATAGTCCTGCAACCAATCAGACCAGCGATCCGGGTGACGTAGAAGCGACAGCGGCATCAACGGGGTTGCTGCGCTTCGGTGGCGCTTGGTGGCCGCTATGATGAATGTAAAAAAGAAGCTGCTTGGTTGCTTCTCTATCATCATCATCGTAGTTATACTATATCTATATACTATATATCCATATTAACTCTATCCACCGGTTCCATTCATCACACAGCTATTTGGCCTGACTGACAGCACAATCTGACAGAAAATAGAAGGTTTAAGGTAAAGGCCAGAATTGGGCTTTTTATAGATTAAAGTTAGGGTAAGGGCGGCTTAAAATTCGGTTTCTGCCAAGTCTGAGCTGCAAAAGTTGAAGAAAAGCAACATCAATGAAGACAAGAGTAGCACAGCTACCCTGGGGAACAGGTCATGAACCTTTCTACTGAGAAAGACAGATAGATAGACAGGCGGCAACAAAAAAACAGACAGCACATAGAGGGAAGCGCGAAGTGCGAAGTAACATGACACCCAAGCTGGTGATTCAGAAATCCAAGAGACCATCTAGGAAATCCGTCACCAGTCACTCAGACAGACAGAAAGAGAGCCTCCCAGTTTGCCAGCCAGACAATCAATCCAGTCCGTCAGCAGGCCCAACAGACGGCCAATCAAATACATAGCTAGTCAGACAGACAGCGGGGTCAATCTGTTGATTGGCTAACAAGCCAGTCAGTCGGCTAGTCAGTCATTGAGAATTAAGAAGTATGCCTAATAGTGCTATCTTTGCGTCCCAGCCTGCCAACCAGCCTGCCGGCCTGCTCTACCTTCAAAGCTGCTGCACTGTTCTTTCAAATCCATTTTCCTCGCTCATGTCTCTTCTCTCTCTTCCTTCCAAGCTTTCATGAAGCGGCTGCATGGTTCCTTCAAATCCTGTACACATATTCCCTCTCTTTACATGTCTCGTACTTAATTCTCTCAGGTTCATTTATCGCATGCCTTCCTCTTAGTCTCCTGTTAGTCTCCATTCTTGCATGACGTCATTTTTTTCTGTTGTCACTAAATATGTGTCCCTGGCTTTCTTTGACTTTTGTATTGTCACCCATCTCTTTTGTTTCTGTTGTGATTGAATGAAGAGGTGGTCAACGGTCATTGCTTTTAAACGGTCCATGGAAAAACAGTTGTTTTTTTTATGAAGAAGAACACATAAATGCTAATTACAATTAATGACAATAAGTAAATTGTTGCAGCATGAATCAAAAAATATTACAGGTTCATTTTGACGAAACCCCTCCTCTAACAATACTCCAAAATAAAGGGTATGACTTTTTTCCCACCATGGTGTCTTTGTGGTAATTATACGGACTAATAACATTAAAACACAGGGATACACCGATGTTTACAACTGACATATTAGCAACTTTGATAATGTAATTTCTGTTTTTCTGCATTTCCGCTCTCTCCAACCCACACGCTACTCCATCCCAGCTCAACATTTCATGTCTCTCTTTCTCTATTTCTTTCCTGTACATTGAACTCCCTCCAGTTTTGTGTATGTTACATATGTTGGCTGTCTGCCAAACAAGCTCCCACAGGGAGAGCAGACCAGAAAGGAAGTTTCAGCCGCTGAGTGCTTTCAGCCACTTGCTGTGTTTCTGTGAAAGCCTGGTGGATTTTACCAATACAAATTGGACAAGTGGAGCATCATGGGACACCACCAGCGTTCGAGTCAGTAAAGTTTTAGGTCCAGCTGCATCAACAACTGAACATTTCTCCTGAAACCATTGTCCAGTCCCGTGGGAGGTCTACCCATCTCGCTGTGGAATATTTTCATTGAAAATACTGAAAAAAAAAATGTACTGATGCTTTAAGTCCTTGGATGGCTATTAAACATCACCAATTTTGGCACTGTTGTCCAATTTACGTAATTGACTTACACGCTTGAATTTAACCTGCTTCATTTACTCCAGTCAGTGATTTCCTAAATTTCTAAGAACAACTTTCAGCAGCCTCCAGAGGCAGAAACGCATGTTTAGCACAGCAAGTTATGTACATAGAGGTCATGTACAAAAGAGCCCGAGAGAGCAAGGGGTTAATGAGGCTGTCTTTACACAGTTTGAGTAAAGAAGGCCAGATCTGAGCTCTTGAGGCAAAGCCCTAACTAGTGCTGGGCTGCAGTTCTGCTTGTTCACTTATAATCAAAAATGCGGATGTTGTTTGGGCTTGTTAGATTACCACCGGCCCAGTGGGAGTCTATTACAGTCTGATGTTCCTGCTGTTTCTCTGGATGAGGCTCAGCCATGCTTAGTTGTGTTCTCATAAACTCAACCCAGAGGCATGCCCAAAGCTATTTTCCTCAATAACTTGGGAAAGACTATATGAGTCATAAAAGAGCATACTGCAGGCAGGGCCTTCTTCATCTTACTATACAAAGTGTGCACGTTCTTTTACTTCTATATTTGTGAGGACCAATTGAGTTTTACACCGTAATGGTGACAGCATTTTTGGAAAGGCCTACCTTGGCGGGTCTTTACTGCTTCTAAGGGCTGGTTATGGGTTACTACTTGAGACTTCTGTAAAGTCAATACAGTAAAAATGGACCTACTTAACAACGTTCTTCACTGCTGGCTAGGAGTTAGAAATCAAACACAACAAAGGCTGTCATTTGAATGGAGTTTTGAGCTAACGTTAGCAATCAAACAATCATAGATATCTACAACGTTTCTGAAATGATTTCCATCTTCTGTTATTGTTTGTAATGAGAAAGGTTTTTCACAAATTTCCGTATGACAGTTATGCACAACTAACATCTGCACTCGACCAGAGCCGGTCTGACTCGACTCTCATCGGGTACGACGCGTTATGCTGTAAACCATTTACATCTGAGCATGCGCGACTCAAATCTGCACTTTCCTCACATTGGGCAGTGACAGTGGAAGGTGACAAACGCAGAAACAGGAATGCCTGACGACAATGCATGTTGGAATTTTTTTCCCCTTCTCTTGCCGAGTTGGACAACTTCTACATTGTGTTCCGTGACGTTGACCCATTGGAGCACAGAGCACCCTTAGTGCACGAACATGACATGACAAATCCACATAGAAGCGATGTTGGAGCGCTTTGGTAGAACAGTCACATTATTCCCTTCTCATCTGCTCCAATGTATGTCATAAAAGTCGTGATGAAAGCAAGCTAGGATTGGCTATGATCTCCAAAGATGAAAAATAGAATGTAGTCTGATAATGGCATACGTTGTGAGGTATCTGTCTCAGACTTCGCTCACAGCATTGCAAAAGGACTTAAAAGAATCAACAGCAATTTGCGAGGCCTATGTTCTGATTTCTTGTTAGAGCAGAGCTCACAAGTATAGACAGAAGGTTGCCCGTGTGTGCAGATTCCTCGTGCGGCAGTGAATACATTCAATCCAAATGTATACAGTTAGCACCAACACTTTTTTATGTGCTTGTGTGTCCTTGTGTGTGTACACGTCTGCTATACCTCTGTGTCTTAATTACTTTTAAAACTCATGCAGAAGCTCTCTCCCCCCCAGCTCGACTCAGCAGGTATGTTGAAGTAACAACCCTCTATGGGATCAGCACTTCCTTGCCGGGAGGGAGGCAGCAGGAGGAAGACAAAGAATGAGGAAAAGAGAGTGAGAGAAATATGGAAGGAGAGAGAGAGAAGCAGAACTAGGATAGCAGACGACGAGCAGGGTGAAATAGAAGAGGGACTGTAGTGTGAAATTATTCATCAGTTTTAATTCCGCCTCTCAGTCATTCCAACAGGTTAACCCAACTGGGGTTTGAATCTCTTTTGCAAGGTTGACCTTTTCATGGAAATGAGAGATGAGGATAAGGGGGAAGTGGATGACAGAGGGATGATGGAGGCGTTTTAACCTTTATTTAATCAGGCAAGTTGAAGGAAACACACGTTTTCCCCCAGACCCAAATCCGCTTCAGTCCAGGGAGGAGAGGATAAGGAGATTTCTTAGGAAGCACAACAACACTCTGTTAAGATCAATAACTAATCCATTACGAACTGCTACTTCAGTGTTTTTTCACAGTGATACCAGAAGGAGGGAACGGTTGGACATATGCACACATTCACACATGGAAGCCGTCCAGTGTAAGTGCCATCCTCTTCTTTTTTGGCAACTAGAGCAGCTCAGGGCCCAGTGCCTAGTTCAGAAATAGCTTATTTATGAGTATAATGAAATGGTGCCCAGTTTGGTGTTGACATACACTATGCTGGAAACTGACATATTTACTTGATGGCTGCCAATTTAAAGGGTCGGTCCATCCAAATGACAGAAAAACACTGGTTGCCACTTATCCCCAGAGATATTTAACCTCCAGTCACACAACAGATACACTCACATTTTTATTTTATTGGGCTTTCCCACCTTTATTGCACAGGACAGCTAGATATGAAAGGGCAGAGAGAAGGGGAAGACGTGCAGGAAATTGTCACAAGTCGGACTTGAACCATGGAACTCTGCGTCAAGGCATAAACCTCTAAGTATATGTGCGCCTGCTCTACCAACTGAGCCAACCCGGCCACATACACTCGCATTTTAATCTACACAGCACCGTGCAGGCTAACGTTCCACGGGCGTGAATGCAACCTGAAGCTTTTATTTACACTTCAAGTCTAGTCAAACACTGCTAGTGACTATTAGTATTTGCGTGTATTTTTTTCTAAGCTGCTGGTTGGCGACATTACCGGTGTCTTTGCACACACATGACCCATCACACAGAACTTCACTTCCTGTTAACTGACTTGTATGCATTGCTTTTGTGTGATTGGTACATTTGTATATTAACTGTATAATGTATTTTTAAATAGAACATACCAGAACATTTTTTTTTTACTTCTATCTCCTTTGCAATCACGGCCATTCTGGAACCAGCTAACAAGGTAGCGATGGACTCTTTCACGCTATCGTCATGGCTGAGCCGGCAAAAAAGAAGCAGAAAGCTAGGAAAGCATTGTCGGAGGAAGAGAGAGAGAGAGAGGTTCTAGACACATATCTATTCCAAAGCTGTAGGGGGAGCTCTATGGAGAAACCTGCAAGCAAAAAGCAAAAGAAAACAGCAAAGAAATGGCCAAAACTTCACGAAGCCCTATGACTCGTATCCAGTGGCAGCAGGGTGACATTATCATATAAAACTACAGAGAGAGGAAGACATGGTGGATGAATCAATGTTGGACTTTGACATGGTAGACCAGTGTTTGCTTCGTGTGTCTTACCAGTCAACATTAGCTTCTCTTACAATCTGTCCCTGACCAGAACTAACACATTTTTCTTGTAAACCTAACTTAACCTTTACCCTATGCAAACAGGAAACATGTTTGTGTTTCTCAATACCAGTTGTGGTATAGATCCGATTGTTTTTATTTCCCTGATCTAAATATACACATTTTAAGACGTGTGGAGAGCAACTATTGTATAACTGTAGCTTGAAATGCGAGAATAGTTGAAACTATACCCAAAAACCACCGCGTTGACCAAAGATTGTATAGTTACTGTATGACAAAATAATCCACTTCACCGCCTATTCAGTCACCCACCGCCCACAAGCAATGACAGAGATGATGCTCAGACATAGGAACAAGTCATATCTTGGTGTTGTACAAGTATATTTTTGCCAGTTCTTTTTGGAAATAACATAATAAGAGGTCCAGACCTGTGTGTCCTCAAGATACGGCCATGGTCAATAAAAGCCATTATTTCCCCACTTCAGTATAGGTAATTCAAAATATTACTTACTTTTTGTTAGTTTAGCTATGCAGTTAGATGTACTTGACTGTACTGTGACAAGCAATTTTTCTAAAGCATCATAGAAAGAAAATCCAAGATAAAATAGCTTTAAAACTGTTTGGCGCCATTGTCAACTGCCTGCATACTGTGTAAGAACAGTGTTCTGACAATTGTTCACAAGCTTCAACCTGTCAGCAAAACCATGTCCTTGACAGCAAACGAGGAGCTTGCACTGTAGAACTGAGTGTTCCCTACAAACTGTTACAAATCAAGTCATGCGGGCACAGAGCAATCGAAGTGATGGCTTTGGTCTGTCGCGCAAGCGTAGATAACAATCGAAACCATCGGGGAAAAAGTGGGCACATACAATCACATCAGCAGGGACTCGCACAGCTGCATATGCACTTCGACTTTATCACACACACACACACACACACGGAAGCTCGGTGCACAGAAAGTGGAGACACAGGCACGTGTGGACATATACTGGGAGACACTGATACACACAGCGACATGATGGGGTGCAGGTTGTGAGTCATCAGTCACAGTAATCGCCTTTAAACAGACTGAGGGGTTTTGTCTTGTCCTGCTAAACGTGTGGCAGCGACAAACGCAAACACCATTCTTCACAGGTCTGCATCTGTCTGAGATGAATTATGAGGAGAGGAAGATGCTTTATAGAGAGGAAGTGGAGGTCCTCCAAACCAAACGACGATGTAGATCGTTTATTCCTATCCTTACCTTCTACCACGACCCACAGGAGCGTTTTATAAATCACGTACAAACATAGTAAAAAGCTAGTAAGAAGTAGCTGTTCCTATTAGGGTGGGAATCAACAGAGGCCCCCACAATACAATATTACTACAATTATTTTTACGATACTTATGTCACATTACGATATTATTGCACATTTTTGTGATATATATTGCAATTAATAATTGTTTTTCCAACTTCAAATCTTGCCCCAAAGAAAAGCTTTATCAACATCTGTTTTATCTAAAAAAAAAAAGACACATTTCTGTTTTTGTCCATCTGACTTCAACTTTGTTTTGTTTTTGCTTTCAAGTGACGGGACAGTTGTAGACGGGGGGGGGGCAAAGGTCTGCGGGTTTGAATTGCACCCGGGCCACTGTGCTAAGGACTGGGCCTTGGTACATGGGGCGCACGCTCAACCAGGTGAGCTACCACGGCGCCCTCACTGCAAAATATGATTTTCAAAAAAAAAGTTAAATTCCCATGTACTATATATCACGATAAAAGATTGATACCTAACAAATACTGTGATACTATGCTGTATCGATTCCCCCCCACCACCACCACACACACACACGCACACACACACACAGTTCCTATCTTGTGTCTAATGCAATTTTAAAATGTGTCATTTAGGGATCTGGTGAATGTTCATATGCTTTTATCTCTCCCTATCTGGAATTTTCTAGCTCTCTCTATGAAGGATTCATTCAGCTGCCTTTCCCCAGCAGCTCCACCACAAGACTCCTCACTGGTGCCAAGAGAAGAGGTTTTACAGTGTCTCTCCTGTACTGGTCTCTGTTACCTGGCACTGTGCTGCAGACACCCAGACATCTCCTCACTAAGGAGACTTAAGTATGACTGGACGGCCTATGGGATATAACCAAGGTTTATCAAAATAGGCTGAAGTGGAAGACCATTCTACAAAGCCCCTAAAAGGACATGGGCATTTTTTTTCTGTTGCACACAAGAAACCAATCGAGTATCTGAGTATCAGTCAAAATGGCTGCCGAGGAGGAGGTACAAACTCAAAAATGATATGGCAACTGTTAACAGATTTCATGCTGCGGATCTGAAATATTAACTTTAGCCGCATAACGTTAGTAGTACTTTGTTAGAATAATTTTTCTAGCTTTAGATTGGTTTCTTGTGAGCACCAGATACTTTTGCATGCACAGCAGAAAGAATCGTGTTTTTAAACAATGCAAACTTTTTGGTGTACGCATCAGAAAGTTTCTAATGCACATGGGGTGGCAGTAGCTCAGTCCGTAGAGAGTTGGGTTGGGAACAGGAGGGTCGATGGGTCAAGTCCCCGTATGGAGTGCTAACTCATAGCTGGAGAGGTGCCACTTCACCTCCTGGGCACTGCCAGGTGCTTTTGAGCAATGCACCATACCCCCCAACTCTTCATTTGTGCATGAATAGGTCTTGAACATATGTGTGTGTGTGTATTTCAGGCCTGTGTGTAGTAATTAGTAACAAAACAGAGTGTAAATTGTAATTTCCCCACTGGGGATCAATAAACAGTATAAATTATTATTAAAAAATAAGACAGGAAAGAGGAGACAGCAGCTGTCTCCTCTTTCCTGTCTTCAAGCTATAATTTCCATGGCCATGGGTATTAACTATTTTACTTACTGCACCTTTTTTGTGTATGTGGTATGTGTACTGTGCATTTCTATCAATTTAACTTCAAAGCTGTCACATATAATATTTATTTTAGTTCTTTCCTCATCATGAATTGACACAACTACACAAAAGAACGATGAACACTATCATTAACAAGAGAAAGACATCAAATTGAGAGAGAGAGAGAGAGAGCTGTGCCAAGGGAGTGAGTCCTGGGGGAAAAAAACATGCATGCTGTTGCAGAGCAGCATGGCCACACACACACTTTACTGACATCATGCGTCATCACTGCTATTGTGCAGGTCTAAAAGGGAATCCAGGAGCCCCTTTTAGTTGTTCACAATACATTTCTAATGCAGCAGGGTCTTTTGCACTCCTCCGCCACGCAATAAACCTGTCCAGCTGCACATGTGTTGAAGCTAGCTAGTTCGAGTTGCACTTCACATTAATATGGTTACATGAATTCAAAAGCAGTAGCTAATCAACTAAAACTTTGCTATAAAAAAAAAAACATCTTGGAAAAGTAATATATTTAATTGGTAATGATAAAAAAGAGAATATAAGGGTGACAGAACATAAACGCTTATTGGTATTGTTTGTTTTATAAGATTGTAGAGCTTTAAGCAGGATTTATGGTCCTGGGAAAAGTTAACCCCCTCTTTGACTTCATGTTGTTTGTGGAGGAGAACCAGGAAATGCAACCTTACCAAGCCACGGCCGAGTCACGTGCGTAGTATTTAAGGACATCGGCAACTTCTACTTAGATGTGGTTTTTCTGTCAGATTCCCATCTGCAACAGTGCAAATAGAATCACGGATTCTGGAGTTTCTCTTCACAGTTAGTGAAATTCTGACTGGAGCAATCCAACAACCTTTGTGTTGAAATGAAAATGTTTGCCCTGCACGAACCACTGTTCAATGTGCATGTGTTTGACATTGAATCAGGTGTTTGACACTGACCAGCATTGAAATACTTATCAACTCTCAGATCTCTTCTCTTCCTATTCACAGTTGGACCATTTTGTGCGCAGTGAGGGTTACTCGCATACTTTCTCTTTCACAAAATCTAATTCAAAAACTTGTTTTCTGCGTCCTTCTCTTTGTGACGAGAAAAGAAACGAGGCCATGGTCTTCCAGGCTGACGCACGGCTTTGTCTATTATTTGGTTTTTACTTGGAACATGAACTGGAGAAATGACCTTGCACTCACAAAGAATAATAACAGCAAGATCTAAAAAAAAAAAAAAAAGAGGTAGATTATTAGACTTTACATCAGTATATAATGAATGAGATTTCTTTAATATCAGCAAATGATGTGATTCCCACTCTGAAAAACTGACGGAAAATATATACTGAAAAATATTAATCATGCACCCGACTCCCATACGGTCACATCCATACAAGAAAGCAAGTGTATACTCATGCCCCCTGTGTTTTAAGGAAAAACATAATTTTATTTACGATACATTATTCTTTCGCAAAGAAAATTGGCGTCCTCAAATGTAGGATTCTTTTTTTTAATTAAGACAAGATCAATTTCCAAAAGATGATTTATTTTATTCCTCTTATTGGTCCACTTTAGCATGGGTTCCTAAACTTATGAGCACCACTGTATATTATTAGTATATATATGTAAAAAAAAAAAAAAAAAAAAAAAAAGTAAAACCAAACACAATGGGAGGAAATTCTAATGCTTTTGGTTCATTTTAGGGCACTAGCAGCACTTTTTTGCTCCTCTTCATTCTTCTGTATTTTTCCTTAAACAGCCCACTATTCTTCATCTTGGCCTCAAAATCATCCTTGCTTTTCTAGTCATCTGACGCATCCTTCATCTTGGCCTGAAGTCTTCTTCACTTCTCCTTTTTACATTTTTTCCTCATTCTTCTACAACATAATAATTACCCCCCCTATCAGCATCTTAGTCTCAAAATTCACGACTTCTTGTTCTCCCCCTCTATTCCTTGATTCCCTTAAAGCCTGAAAAAACCTCTTTTTATCTCGGCCTCAATTTAGATGACTCTACCTCTCCTCCATTTTTCCTCTAGCACCTCCCTCTCTTCTCACATATTGACCCTGTGATTCACAACGCCTTCTCCTCTCTTTCTTTTTCCTTCCATCTCTCCACAGCTTCCTCTTCCCTCCCTATACACAGCTTCAAGATTCGTGACACCTCTGATTTGATGTTCCTCCTCCTCTTTCTAAATTTCTTTCTCATCTCCACGGCTCCTCATGAAAATGTTATTCCCTTTGCTTTGGCATTGAGAAATCTTCTGTTCTTTATTCTTCCTTTATCTCTTCTAGCCCATATCCCCATCAATAGATGCTATGCTGTCAACCACCAGCTACCCTTCATTTTGGGGACTGACTGGTTTTGCAATTTTGTCCACCTCATGTGAAGTTCCATCTCCAAAAACTCATTCACCCTTTCTGCATGGTCTGCCTCGACATATGATACACTCAGCGTTCTCTGTCTCTCACCCACTGTTGCTTTCCCCTTTTCCTGCAGACTTTGGCAATTAGGTACACTTTGCTTGTGCTCTTTTCTCTCCTCTGTTCCTCCATTTCTCGCTCCCTCCTGGATTTAATTGATAGTCTGGTTGTGTATGAAAAAGCCTCATCTGCCAAAGTTAACTTGAGAAAGACTCCAGTTGCTGTGTAGAGAGTGTAGGAGCATGTATCCATTCATCCGTATAGCTCATCATAACAGATCTGGCGACAAAAGGGGTTTCCTACTTACTTTTGCAGATGGAGATTAGAGGATACTTGGTCAAAATACAGAAGGGGGCAAGACTGAAGAATTCCTGAATGTCATTTATGCCACTTGTGTATGCATCTGTTGAATATAGCAAATATCTGATAGAAATTGAGAGGATTTAGCTTTTTATGTTTGGAAGCCTGGTTTATGTGGATTACTGGTTCTGCCTCATTAAGCAGGAATTTCAGACGATGCTCAAACCAATTCCCATTTCTATCCACTGGCAGAGGGAGCACATGGGGCTTAAAGACAGAATGCTGGATGGAATCTTAATCAGGCTCTAGCAACCCAGATGTTGCTGCGCAGTTGTGTTTTGTGCTGGCTGGATACAGCTCTGCCACTCATGAGGAAAGCTGACCATCCGGAAATGAATGAACAGCTGTTCCTGTAGTCACTTGAGGTTGACCAGACTGGACTTATACCACTTTTAAGTATGCTACTCAGACCTGGCACACTGCATCTGCAACCACCTGGAAGAACCACCTCTTTATGAGGGTTTCATGGTGACGTAGGGCCCTATTTTAACGATCTAACCGCACGGCGTGAAGCACCTGGAAAAAAGGGTTGTACTTTAATTAATTCATAGGTGTATTTTGGTCGTAACATGCAATAAACCAATCAGAGTGTCATCTACCCATCCCTTTAAAGGCCAGGCACATTTGCGGGGGCTGGCTGTGGCTCAGTGGTAAAGTGGTTGCCTGCCAATTGGAAGGTTGGTGGTTCAATGGGATAATGACCGAGAGAGCATTTTCTCATTGATGAATGTCCTTTCTGCTGTTCAGTGGTGAGGTGGCAGGAGGAAAAAAGGGTCTCCTACTTTTACTGGCCTAGTTTAGCCCTGCTGGGAAGATTCAGTTGCATCATAGTTGCAGTAAGATGTGAAACCAAAGCTCTTTGACAGGGAGGAAAAAGTCATAGACTCTAGCACTGTGTATTCTTTTCACAAACTGACACCCAGAGGGAAGGCCTTGAGAGAAGGCCAGAGGAGACCTTTACAGGGCTACACGCCTGCTGACAGACTCATGGACAAATCCTCTCATTACATTTTTCATTTTACCTCCGAAAGACACAAGATTAAGATTTGTTCAGGATTAATTCATTGTCCATTATGGACAAGCTAGATCCAAGACGGATAGTGGGTTAGGGGTTGACAGATATTGTTATGAACCAGGGGAGGCTGCTGGCTGATTGGCTTAGGATGGAAGATGCATATTATACACTGACCGATAACCTGGAGACCCTCAGAGATGAGTGGGAAATTGTTTTCTCTGAGCTTCTGATTGAGTGTTTTATTGGTTATCTGTGTGGGAAGGTATGTGAAAGGATTATGGAAAGTAGATGTATGAATAGTAAATGTACTTGCACTCTCTATGTGTGTGAACATCTTTCCTATCAGGACAAAATCAATTTAGCCTATTGTGTACCCTCTATCTTTGGTTTTATCACGCAGAAACACATGCGTGAAGCTGTCTCTAAAAGTAAAAGGACATAAGGCTAGTGGAGAGACAGGGTCTGTCTGTTTGTCTGTGCGTGTGTGTGTGCGTGTGTGTGTTTGTGTGGAGATATAGGCACTCAGCGACAGACAGAGATGACAGCAAACAAGTGGAGCTGAGAAGCTGTGAAGTGGTCCAGAAGATTGTTTGCCCTGACACCTCTACTTTACCTTTTGGGGGTCTTCTTTCTTTCCTTATATCCCTTTCTTTTTTCTACATCTTTCCTTGACTTCTGACTTACACCGCTTAACCGGATTCCTTCTTTCTTGCATCCCTTTTCTTTCCCATGCATTAATCCTCTTGCGTTGTCTTGTACTTCTGACTTTCCCTATGTCTGCCCCCACCCCCCTTCTTCCAAGGTTTGTTTTCTACTGTAAAATGAACCAGTTTACTTAAATAAGAAACCAATAAATTAAGCAGTGAGTGAATATGTACTGCAAATTAATATATTCTGTCTGTGCAATGCTATTGCAATGTGCAAAATACTGTGCAATGCTCAGTATTCGTGTGTTTTTCTGCTTGCAAATATGTCTGTGCTGGAAAACCTCTACAAAGCCCTGGATGTAATTATAGAATAGAATTACACCATATTTATTGTTTATTTAATTTAACCCTGTCTAAATGTATTGCATGTGTTAAAGACTTTAAAGTTAAGGCAACTCAATTTGGGCTTTCAAAAGAGCCCATATTATGCTTTTTTTCCAGGTTCATAATTGTATTTTGAGGTTTACATGGTTTTATTTAAAAAAAAAAGACCATATTTTTGTTGTAGCTCACATTGCTGCAGATCCTCTTTTCACCCTGTTTGTTTAGGTCTCTAGCTACAGAGTGAGACATCTCACTTCTATACTATCTTTGTTGGGAGTTGCACATGTGCAGTAGCTAGGTTTTACAAACAGGTTTCATGCATGTCAGTCCGTCTGTCTGTTCTTGAGGCAATGTATTTATATGATGAGCAATGAATATGTTTTCTTTGTGTGTGTGTGTGTGTGTGTGTTTGGAGACTACTGAGTCATCTCTAAGCCATGGGTGAACTACACTATTGGCACTGATTTGCATTACTTAGCCGGGTCATTATGAATATGTTGAGACACAGGCTAAGGGGTGTGCGGGATGATGAACAAGCATTTAACGATTGTGTGCACATTTGTTCTTATCCCACTATGTAAATTTGTGTGTGTGTGTGTGTGTGTCTTTGTTTTCCTGCCTACAGAGAATGTCAATGCATGCGCGTAGTATCTGTTCCCCAGCTTTGCTCATGGACTAATATTTGCACAAATACATGCATCACAAGTTAATCACCTGTTGTCGCACTGTTGCACTATGCTTGCTCTTGGGGGAATTACTAGAATTGTTGGGACTTTATACTTTATAAATTATAGAGTATGGTCTAGACCACCTCTATCTGTTAAGTGTCTCGAGATAACTCTTGTTATGATTTGATACTATGAATAAAATGTTATTGGAAATTGAATTGTTATTCTAACAATACTGACAAATACAATTAAAAACCTTTGAAACCTTTGGAATTCGCATTTTGAACAAATGTATTGTAACATTTTCATTGTTATGAAATAGAATGATCCAACCAAGCCAAAATTTGACTTAAACTAAACTACCCCCAGTAATTTTAGCTACAGTATGTGCAGCCCGTTTGAGCTTATCACATCTCAACCAGACTCCTCAAAAGTAATGCCCAGAATTATTACTTTGGATTTGAATATTGTTTCCCTGTCCATGTTATTCATCTTATTTTTAAAATAGGTTTATCAGTGTTCAGGAGACTGGGGAATGAATTTTTTTCTCAACAAAATTCTGTAAGCAAAATACACCAGGTTTACAGATTCTACCTACCGGTTTCAGATTCATTTCTGAGGATATTATTAGTTATGAGTTGATATCATGGTCATTACCTGACTGATTGAGTCGCCTAGTGGTTTTGATCCTGAAGGGGTGATACCTATGTAGAGCTAAGGGAAAGACAAATATTTAATTCATCATTATTCAATAAAAAAAACAAGTTTATCCTAATCTGCAAAATGCCACATGGCGGCCCAATGGAAGGTTTCTGGTTCGAATCCAGGTTGTTCCGGGCCTTTCTGTGAAGAGTTTGTATGTTCTCCCCATGTTTGCGTGGGTTTCCTTCGGTTTCCCCCACCATCAAAAAACATGAACTAGGTTCTCCAGTCAGTGCCCTTGATCAAGGCACTGGCTCAGATCTGGAGTTGGACCCCGGGCGCTGTAAATGGCTGCCCACTGCTCCCTTGAGGAATGGGTCAAATGCAGAGAATGAATTTTGCTACATGTATGTGTATGTGACAATAAAAGTACCTTTATGTGGTCGCACCTGCGACAGTGTTTTTTGCCCTCAATATGTTTCTTCATGACGTGTGTGATTATGCCTATATTACTGTATGTTTGAAAAATGTTGTTCAGACCAAAGATTCGCAACAAGACAAAACCGTTTTCGAACGTTGCAGAGAAAAGTCGCAGCGGTCTGAACCGGCCCGCTGATCAGTTCGACTCAAACCAGCTGATGGTGTCACTGCGACTCAGCTGGTTGAGTGCAGAGGCTGGTTTTTGAACGTAAGAGACGTCACCTGTTTCAACATCCAATGGAAAAGTCAACTACTAATACAATGATCCGTAATCCATTTTATTTCTGTTACAAACTGTCAGCGGAGGCTCAACGTGCGCCCGCAAGCACGTCCGGTGGAGCGAGCTAGAGAGTGACTAAAGGTTGGGAGCGCCTAGTACAACGCCGCGAATCAGAGAAATCAAACGCGTTTTCACTAATTCATCACTAGAAATGTAAGTGTAGCAAGCATCTCACCATCACCAACGTTATCCACATTCATATTTAGACTCAACAAATGATATATTTAACTACAAATAGCCTGGAAGTCGGAAGTTAGGACGGAAGTATAAAGAAGCGTTGTTACGGAGACGATACACCGTCTCGTCTTGACGCATTGGTGTGAACTGGCAAGTTTCACAATGTTGCCGACCAACGCGTTGCAAGTAGTTGCAAGTTTGAATCTTTGGTGTGAACTGGGCTTACCTTGACAGCTGCGTGTCTGTGCATGATTATGCCTGTTTTGCCTCTGGTGGTGTGTGTTTTTAAATTTCATTTTTGCATCTTGAGGTGAAGAACGATAGTATGCATTCCCTTTTTCTCTGTATCCACCAGCCATTGAAATGTCAGAGCACTGGGGGAAGTATTTCGCCACACATCTGATTACTGAAAATATCACCGCGGAGGGTTGAGTAGGCAGCACAGGGTGACACACAGGCCAAGGACTATACTGACGCTATTTTCTTACATTTTACACACATTTCTTGAAACTCAGTCTTGCTAGAGTTCTGTCAGATATTGTAGTATCAATCCAGCAATACTGCAACCACGCATATGTGGAGTTTTTATTATGGTAATTAAGTGATGATCGTCTTGAGCATTTTAAAGGGTTGTTTGCTTGAAAAGGTGTCATTTAAATGCTGTATCTCCGACTAAACTCAAACATATTGCAATTTCATTCAACATTAATTACTCATATACATATCAGCAAGAAATATGTCTATTCATATGCATCATTCATAATGTATTATCTAGAAACAGCTCAAATTAATCAGTTACGTTTTACATGACGTAAAGTACACAAACCTGTTCCTGTGATGCTTTTCTAAAATTATAGAGTATGCCATGTCAGACTAAAGCTGGCTGCATGTTCTTTTGAACTGTATCCAATCTGGTAACTGGGCAATGTCCTCCCCACTGTGAGAGTTTTAATTGCTCCTCGTTTTTAAATGTCCCGGTGTGACACTTTAATGGTGAAGCCTATATTTAAGTTTATATTACCATTTTCAACAAATCCTATGAAAAACAGATGGTAGCCAACAATGAATGTATCCTATACTGACAAGTAGTCTCTATGACTCAGTGCCAATTAACTCTGTCCACAAACTGTTAAAAACTGCTGCCCTAGATATCATATTCTTTCTTTAAGATGAAAACAAAGTGGAGCTTATTCTTCTCACAACATGTGAACACATCACCGAGCATTCTCAGCGTCACATATGTATGAGTTGTTCTCTAGTGTCTAGGAGGATACCATTAAACAGCCTTCAAACTGGATAATTTTACTTTGAAATGGGGATGAGCCAAGAGAATTAAACCCAACGATGGAACATTAGAGCATCTATCTATCTAAATTCCCACAGATCTAGTCTCACACTATTGCTACAAAGTGTATCCTTATGTAAAATTAGTGTTTGTATGTGTGTTGCTGTTATATGTGCTTTCTATAGTATATACTTACAATGTCTAGAGGCAATTTTTCTTTCCAGTGCTATGGACAAAGAGGAATCTCAGACTTTGTGTTTTGGCAGAGATGAGTACCCGACAAGTGAATGTATGATCTGAATTTCTCAGTGGATGTGCTTTATGCGAGAGCCAAGCTATCACACCAAGCGCCATCATTGCTAATGCACTGATTCACTGCTTGTGTGCGCTACAAAATGAGGCGTTAGCTGCATGACAGATGATATTGTTTACATTCACATCATCACAGAAACACACACACACACACACACACACACACACACACACACACACACACACACACACACACACACACACACACACACACACACACACACACACACACACACACACACACACACAGCTTCCATTCCTATGCCCCGGAGCTTTGAAAGTGAATCATAGAGGGAACATTCACAGGTTTAAAATCTAATCCAGTTAGCATGAAATCTTCAAAGTCAAACAGCTACTGAAAGTACGAGCAAATGGCTAGCGTTTAGACATCGCCTGAGGCAACAGGTGGACCATACTCCAAATTCATTCATACCGACAGTGAATGAGGGTAATTCTTATATGTTCATAAAGGATCATTACTGTGTAAAGGGCATTTCACTCGGCTGATTCATAATTTATTTTGTGAGCTAAATACTGCAGCAAAAATGTCTCCTCGGGGGTGTCAATTACACAACCGAAAGCAGGGCTAAAACTGAAACCAGCTTAGTTCTGGGCAAAGTACTTTACAGAGGCAACGTCTCAAGTAAACACAAAACTATAGAAAGGGTGGGTTGTGGTTGTTGATGGACATGTGTTGGCTTAGAAGGGGAAAGGACCTGTCACTTTTAGTTAAAGGACAATCTTTGCAAAGATTACACCTTCCTGCTGCACACTTCACAAGTTTTCAGTAAACCGAATCACTTTGCTGTGTTTCTTTTCTCTATCAGGGAGCTCAGGTAAGGCTGTTATGAAGCTGTCACACTAGAAAGAGAAAACCCAATGAGCAGCATATCAATAATCCAAGCGCTCCAAGGATAGAGGACACCGTTGAATATTCATGCCAGCGTAATGAATATTCTCAGAGTGATAAGCAGACAGCAGCTCAAATGACACTCATTAGCAGGCATCAAAATCACAACTAAGCCACATCAATGAATACAGACGAAGACACAGCGGCAATGGGGAGCTGAAATATACTGCAGCAACACTTTTGTTAGTATTTTGGTTCTGTCCTATTAGAATTTTGATAGAAATGTCAATGTAATTTGCAAATTTATTCACACTCATACTGTACAGTATTGCAACTGTTCATTGAAGCAGCACGTCATTTGGAAATGGTGCTAATTTTAAACATGTTAATCTTCATTTTCATTGTGTTTTGTTCTATAAAAGGCCTGAAATGCCAAAAAAATAATCTTTAAAAACACATATAACAAATAACACACATTTAATTGTTGTGTTATTGTCCCCATTCCAAATAGAAATGATAAAAACAACTGTTAATTTTGTATTTATCTGATTATTTCACTTTACATGCCTGTAAGTTAACCTTATAACCAATAGTCACATAATACACATTATAATACGCAATTTTGGTACTTCTCCAATTCTCTGCCGGATAAGACTCTCAGGTGCAGACCAGAATTAAGACAAACCTGATCTATGTTTCCCTTTAACTTCAAATGACCATAAAGGGCTTATCTGTGCTTAACAATGTAATTCCCCTTGTGGTAGGGCTCTGATGTTGATATCAGTTTAATAATCAGAGTAAAAGCATCAGTCCAGACTGCTGTTCATTTTGTATAAGTAACTTCTGGCTTTTGGAAATTAACATCTCCTATACCCACAAAATCAAAAGGAGCACTACAATTGATTTGAAGGGGATCAAGATAGCTGGTTTAAATGCTGCTTTTTGATATGCATGGCTGTGTTCCCGGCTGCCTAAATGAGCCTAATTAAAAAGGACTATACAACCCAGAGTTCCAGTAAATCTCCTGTGCCATACAGTGGGTGGTAAGCTTTGGTGGCAGATTCTCATTTTACAAAAGCTAATGTGGGTCAGAAAAGGTCTTTTATTGTCAGTAGTACACCACTGTATGTATTTGATTTGCCATGCTGTAGTAAATGCTCAAAACTCAACAGCCACAACTGACACATATGTTGTGGAAAATTAGGCTACGTTGTTCTTGATCGTGAATGTAGGCTCAAAAAAAACAGACAAATAATGAATACCAATATGGCTTTGCTTAATCTGGTGCTAGTCATAGCTATGAATATGTTGCTAAAATACAATAAATTGCTTGTTATACCAGATTATCTAGAACCCAAATGTTATATGTATACTAGGGCTATCTAAAGTAAATCCTTGTTCATTTTGTTTGTTAGATCATTGTTGTTTTTTGGAGCGTTTTAATCTGTTTTGGGGAGCCTAAACACGCTGTTTTGTACAATACATGTCCTGCTGCACTCATTAAGATCTCATCTGAGCAGATTTCTGCCATTCAAACAACTGGCTATGGCCTTGACCAACTGCCACTTTGCTTGTTTAAAAGCCATAATGTCTCTCTCTCTCTCTCTCTCTCTCTCTCTCTCTCTCATGGGTGGGCCAAATTCTCTGGTCGGGCAAAGCAGAGAAAGGGGAGGTAACCTTGCTCCTTATGACCTCATAACCAGATTGGCCCATCTAAGCTTTCATTTTCTCAAAGGCAGAGCAGGATACCCAGGGCTCGGTTTACACCTATCACCATTTCTAGCCACTAGGGGGGGGGCATAGGCAGGCTGGGGGAAATCATATTAATGTTAAAAAACTTTTCATACCATGGGACCTTTAAGAACATATGGATAATGTTATATGCAGATGATACCATAATTCAATGTGCTGTTAACACTTTCAATTAATCTAACACAGTTTTACTAAAAAATTCTCTAAAAAAAAATCTCTATCAAAAATGGAATTGTGCTAATACGTTGATACATTTGATTTTGTTCAAAACAAAAAGTGAAACGACAAAACAACAACGCTCTTAAACTCTACAGGTGTCTGGAGAGTGAATTCAGCAGTTGCTTGGTTCCTTCCTAGGTAGCCATTTATTTTGGAGAGACTAGATAAAACCTATTGGGACCCTAATGGCCCACAACAGCCCCAAGTCCGATGACTTTTGTTGCGTGTAATTTACTTCTCTCTCGCATCATCATCTGTCACCTCTCCAATGTTGGCTATAAAGGTGTAAAATGTCCCCAAAATGATTAAAAATCACTGTTATGGAAAAAGGAACAAGGGCAGATACCAACTGTTTTTGTGTTTTTATACTATACAATCACATTCTTGGCTGTTCTGTCAGGTAACTTCTTTTTTAAATGTACAGCTACAGCAGAGATAGTTCACATTTCAAGATACTCATACACACATAGGCAAGTTCATTCATTTAGTCAAACAATCAATGTTCATGCAAAAGGAATCATGTAATCTTGACATTATGATCCCTTTAATAATAATAATCCAGTTCACTCCTAAAACCATTACAGAGCCTTAGAATTATATAGTAATCTTCCAGTGTATTCAAAATGTGAATTCTAAGACTGCTTTCTGAACGCTTGGGCTTTAAGAGAGTTTTCATTTCAGGAGGATATTGACGGCTGTGCTCTCATTAACTGTCATCATTGCAAGATATTAAGACTGGCCATAAATGGATTCATCTAAAACAAAGCAGCCCTCGTGTTCTTTCTCTAATGTCGGTTTTCCATTATGCGTGAGGCAAGCGTGGCTGGTTGTCATAGCATGAAACTGCCGTGATCTAACGCAACACCGTTGGTTTTGTAATGGAAAACCAAAAAATGTGAGTAGAGTCAAGGCGAGTCGAGTAGGTACCATGTAATGGAAAAACACTATAACTCACGTAGGGTGTGGCTTGCCTTTAGCAGATCAAGATTGACTTCTGAATACTTGACTAACCATGGCCATCTCTGACACACCAAACTAATAGAAAGAGGAAGGGGGAGGACCAAGACGACTGAAAGAAAAAGTCTGTTAGAAAGCGAGAGGTAGAAAGAAGTAATGAAATGACACTAGAAAAAGCCAGTAAACTAATATATTGAAAGAGACTGTGTGGGGAAGCACATGAAGGGCAAGATATTAGTCTCAGAGAGAGATAAAGAGATTGACAGGAGACAATGAGAGTCATACTCAGTAATGAGAGGTTGATTGCGGGTAGGAGGAAGAAAAAAGCTATTAAACAGCTCTGGGTTGCGGGTGATACAACAAGATATTCCAAAAAGAAGGTTGATAAAAAAAATTTATAAAAAGTTTACCTTCCCAGAAAGAGAAAACAATGACAGAGAAGAGGTAATTATAGAGTTTGATATAGGAAAAAGCGGTGCAGTTTGGTTTGGGAAACCTTTTCTTGGAAATTGCCAGAACCATCTTGGCCTTCAGGCTCCCCATCTGCAGGTATTATTTAAGTGTCAATTTGATTAAGGTGAACATGACATACACTCAGGACTAGGACACAGAGAGCAATGGGTTCTGTTTGCAATGAAGACAACAGAAAAAGAGGGACCAATGGGATTTCTTCCTCCAAGGTCTAAAGCTCTAGGCTTGGTGTGTGATGTGTGTAATTGAATTGAATTAATGGCACTTCCCTGTCTCATTATTGGGTAAGATAAGTTGGGGTGTGAGAGTTTGAGGTTCAATGTCAATTGTAGTGGAAGATTTGGTATTGGAAAGAAAGAGAGGGCAGACGTGGAGAACAATTGTGGTTTCCCCAAATCACAGGATGACTAGTTTTGAGGATGGCAGACGCGACTAATGAAGAACAATTCATTTATCCACTCTCTGCCTCCATCTTTCTACTTGTGTCTGATTTATCAGCTACAAACTTTTTACAGACAATGATGTAACCTCGACTGAAATTCCATGTTTTTTTGGTCGAAACGGCATACCCAAATTAAAAATAGTACAGCTCCCATACACTTTGACACTCTGGGGTGTGCTTAAAATCATTGGAAAGGTAACACGCTACAGTTTTTGTTATTTGTCCAACTGATTCTAGGCCTTACTTTTGTTTCCGTCCATGTAATATATCTGTACACTGACTAAAATACACTGCTGTAAACACACCTAGGGTGTGTTTCTTCTCAAATACACAAACAGATACACATCAATCACACACAAACTTGAAATAACTATTTACCTAAATACATAGAAATAAGTAATTAAAAATTGTTCAGGGTTTGCTGTGCATTATAACAGTAATAATTTAACACCTTGCACATGGCCCAAGGTGTACGGCGAAACCAAAAGCAAAGCTGGATTCATTCGTGTGGACGGACGCAGGCGCATGCTCATTGGCTTTTTTGCAAATCAGTGTATCAGAAAAAGCAATGATCAGCTGAAAATAGTGTCAATATTTTATTATTTTACTCCACAAGCAGCTGCTTGAACTATTTAAAAATTCATTTGTTTTCAAATTCCATTTACGGAAAAAGTAGGCTGTAAAGCAGATTAGCTTAGACATTGAGGTATTCCAGAACCCAAGTATTTGACTGCACAAAGATTTTCAATAGTTCCCATTCTGGCTCTTCACATTAAACAATGCAAGGTTACAGCTGTCATTTTACCAATGGGTTTTTGAGTGCTATAAAAAAGGAAACACCGAACACAATAAGACGCTAAAAGTGATTTCCTCTTAGGGGCTTTGCTTCCTCTCCTCTGTTGCTTTCTTGTTTCTATATTTGGCTTCATATTTGGGAGCCTGGCGCACACTAATTAAGGAGTAAAGTGTTGGTTTGATTTGGCTATCAAGCTAATTAGGACAAAACCTTCTCCAGTACAAGTGCTCATCACCATCATTCTAGCCAATTACCAACGGGAAGGAGGAATTTGTTTCTGAGTGTTTGTTAACCTGTGATTCTTTGTGTGCTTATTGATTTTTTTGTATGCATCAATGCATATTTGTGTAAATACTACAAGTCCTCTATCTGTTTTGGACTTTTTAATGTTTTCAATCTTCCTCACCATCCATTCCTCTTATCTTTCCATCGCTCTCACAGCTGCTTCTGTTCCCTGCAGCCACTGCATACTGCAGCTCTCGGTCGTCACTCATAGCTTGGCTCATCGCCGATGTCAGCCGTCACTTTTAGAAGCTCAAATCTGATTGTTTAAAAGGAACACACAGCCCTGTTTTTTTCTTTCGTTTGGTATATCATACTGTAGTGCGGCTGTGTGTCAAGAACTTCTACCAGTCACAGAAGAATGCACTTTTGACTCCAAAAAAAACATGTGTTTCAAAATATGGTGGATGCAAAAAAAAACTAGATGATCAGCTGCATGTTATCTGGCCGAGAGAAGTGGGAAAGTTAAAGTTTTTCTGCTAAAGCGTCATCCAATGGTAAAAGAACTGGACAGCTTTCTGATATTTATGTGACTAAAAAAGGTAAGAAAGTGAGACAGTTGTTCTTTAAAAAAAAAATGGCCAGCAAACTCCCTGGATCTAAAACGGAATGAAGCTTATCAAAGCAGACAGCGGGAATGCTGCAGATGTTTACCCATGAATGCTTTCTCCCTGTAGAGTAATAGAATATGATGGCTGAACTTAAGATGCACTTATGCTCAGCATTTCATGCCAATATAGCCATTCTAAGATCCAACCATCGAATACCATAAGTTCTTGTAGAGCCTGATGTGGTGGGGAGAGTAGAATTCATTAGGCTTTGTGTGTCCGTGTATCGAGCAGATGGCATTGGAAATGCATCTCCATATGCAAATACTAGGGTGACCATATTTTGATTTCCTAAAAAGAGGACACTCGACCCAGCCTCTAAACACAAATTCAGACAGGCTTCTCAGAGGTTAATGAACATGCTTTATAATGCCTCAATGGTATAAAATAATGTGTGTAATAAAATAAAATATGGAACAACCTGTAACAAAATAATAGCTATTTTCAAATAAATAAATGTCAAATAATGCTCTATATATGATCTATTCTGTGTCAGCTTCAACTAAATATCTCTTGAAACCTTTTCAATGTAATAAGATAAGGTTTTTTTGTGTGAGGTTTGAGATCTCCAGCACCTTTATTAGACACTGAAACATATGTGCTGTATTTGCACACGCTGCACTCCGCCTCCCACTTGTCCCGACCAGGACGGTACATGGAAATATTTTTTGCAGTTCAACTGTGAAGCTGCACTTACGCTTCGGCTCCGCTGTCTGATCTGCTCCCTGTATGTGCTCCCTGCCTGATCTGCTCCCTGCATGTGCTCCCTGTCTGATCTGCTCCCTGCATGTGCTCCCTGTCTGATATGCTCTCTGTACGTGCTCGCTGTCTGATCTGCTCCCTGTATGTGATCCCTGTCTGATCTGCTCCCTGTATGTGCTACCTGTCTGACCTGCTCCCTGTCTGTGCTCCCTGTCTGATCTACTCCTTGTATGTGCTCCCTGTCCAACCTGCTCCCTGTATGTGCTCCCTGTCTGATCTGCTCCCTGTATGTGATTCCTGTCTGATCTGCTCCCTGTATGTGATCCCTGTCTGATCTGCTCCCTGTATGTGCTACCTGTCTGACCTGCTCCCTGTATGTGCTACCTGTCTGACCTGCTCCCTGTATGTGCTCCCTGTCCGACCTGCTCCCTGTATGTGCTCCCTGCCTGATCTGCTCCCTATCTGATCTGCTCCCTGTCCGACCTGCTCCCTGTATGTGCTCCCTGTCTGATCTGCTCCCTGTATGTGCTCCCTGTCTGATCTGCTCCCTGTATGTGCTACCTGTCTGACCTGCTCCCTGTCTGTGCTCCCTGTCTGATCTTCTCCCTGCCCAACCTGCTTCCTGAATGTGCTCCCTGTCTGATCTGCTCCCCGTATGTGCTCCCTGTCTGATCTGCTTCCTGTCTATGCTTCCTGTCTGATCTGCTTCCTGTATGTGCTACCTGTCTGATCTGCTCCCTGTATGTGCGCGTCGCAGAGCCGCCACAAGGCAGCTTCTCGGGAATTACGTTACACAACAAAGTACCGTAGTATTGTGCTCAAAACGCACAATACACAAACGCTTAATGGTCCAACGAAAAAAAGTGAAAACCGGACATTTACATGAATTTATAAACCACCCCCCGGACAGTAAGTAAAAGTGGACATGTCCGGGCAAAAGAGTACGTTTGGTCACCCTAGTAAATACACACACTGAACACACATTGTTTCAGATGTACAGAAGGTAATGCCAATTAGAAGGCCACTCATGTCTTTCCTAATTGAATATCATTAATAAACAAAATCAAAGAATGACAGTTTAATAAAAAATGTTTCCTGAGTGATTTAGATTCATGGTTGGTTAAAATGCTGTGTATTGAGTTACCTCTTGCTGCCAATTTATTTTCCCTGTAAAGCCTGAACATGGCATTTATTGTCTCTCTGTTGCGCTTGAGACATTGGGAAAATAAGAAAACCTGACATCTGTTAGAGAAAATTAAAGAATTAAATTAATTAAAATTAAGTTTTTCTTTTCTCCAAAAGAACATGAACTCATTGATGTCCGGTGCCATTAACTCAATTTACTTTGATTACGTTATTTATTAAAGGATGGTTAAGATGCCAGTATTGATGTTGTTATTAATTACTTTTTTGTGGCTGATGTTTTTCCATTATGACTTGGCATCTTTTGCTACATTTTATATCCTTTTGTTAATGGATACTTGTTTTTATTATTGCTTTCATGTGTCTGGTTGCAAAAGAATTTAAAACTGAATAAATATGATTCAACAGGGGTTTACTACTGGTGTTACTCGTGTTATAGAAAACATTCTTCAAACAAACCTTTCCATTTTTTGTCCAATCACGGGCCTGGATAGTCCCCTTTTATCCTTCATCTCATCCGGTTCTCTCCCTGCTGACCTTTGTTTTTTTTTTTACTTTTCCTCCATCTCCACTCTTTGATTGCTCTCTCTCTCTCAGTCTCTCAAACTCACTTTCTTGCATCATGAGCTCTTCTTTTCATTCCCATATATCCCTTTTGATTTCACACAAAAACTCTCCCCTACAGTACGTACATACTCAAAATAACACCATTATGTGTCTGTCTCAGCACAATCACACATCTTCTGTCCCTGCATTCATCAAACCATCTTTCATCCCTGCTGTGAGCTAAACATCTTGTTTATCCATCCATCTCAATACCGTATTATATCTCCATGTATCTCTATGTCGTGTTCCATATTTACAACTCAGTCACCTTTCAAGGGCTCGCCTGCCTGCACACAAAGATACACACACTCACTTTAAGGGTACAGGCACTTGTACATTCACTTTACTTACACACACATCCATATTGCCACAGATGTGCGTCAGCTATTTACACACCCCTAGTTCTGTGTTATAGTTTAACACACACACAATGTACACCGTTCTCCGCATATGGACGGACACCCATTCAGCCACTTCGAGGCAATAATGCATCTACAGATGTGGTTATGGTCAGGTTGAATTGTTTAAGTAAAAACAAATGTGCGTAAGTAAGTGTATTTGTATAGCACTTATCACAGCCGCCACTGGTCACCGGACAGGGGACGAGAGTTTTCATCCAGTCTCTGACGTCACGATGAAGCACAATGCTCAGAACTCGACTGTGAGATACATGGGAACATCTCACACGGTTTTCAAATAAAACTTGTCCACAAGAGTGAAAGAACGTCGGGTGAGATCTTATTCAGGATATTGCTTTTCTTTGTGAGTGCTCCGGTTTTGAGGCTTCAAATCTCTCACCTGAGAACCGTAGAAGCTTCAAATAAACTTGTCAACGAACATGCGTCAGAGTGTGCATTCAGTAAGTTTTTTTTTTTCAAATGTTTGGACATTCAAACCTCTTACAAAACAAATCATACGGAGGACTGGGGCAAGTAAGCATAGCATGTCAGAGAAACTTTCTCCCAGCAGTCCCAGATAATGCAATTGCAAAGGTGTCAGATATTCATTTATCCTGACAGTCATGAAATATTGGTAGAAAGCTCTATAGACATCTACCACACTGTGGATTCGAGAGAAGCATTTGTAAATGTAAATGTGCTGTATTTATATAGCGTTTTTCTAGTCTTAACGACTACTCAAAGCGCTTTTACATCATACAGGGTACATTCACCATTCACACACATTCATACGCTGTGGCCGAGGCTGCCGTACAAGGTGCCACCTGCTCATCAGATAAACATGCACACACATTCACACTCCGATGCGCAGCATCAGGGGCAACTCGGGGTTCAGTGTCATGCCCAAGCATGCCTTTTATGTTCAATTGTATGCCCAAGCATTCCTTTTATGTTCAATTGTATTACTTGAACTGACTTTCTAATAGGCAGCATGGATGGTCAAGGTAACAGGCTTGGACCTAATAATGAGGCTTAAATGAATGATTTTGCTGTTTGAAAGCCCAGCTGACTGTACCTAGTGCACAAGTGTCTGCTAATGAGGGCCTCTGTCATTAACCAGCTCTCAGACAAAATGATAAGTGGGTGAATCTAGTGCAGCTTCTGCTCTCTGATCAACAAGTATTCAGAAGGAGTTTTGTTCAAGAGGCAATTGTGAACATTTTCCACCTTCAAACCACATCTCGGTTTGAAGGGTTCAGGCTGTAGGTCTAACCAGACCCTCCCAGGGATCATGCTGCTTTGTGTTAGATGACATAAAATATCAATTGAAAACTGTTCTTTAAGTTCACTTAAAGTGCACTCCAAAATGATTGGGGGAAAAAAGCATGACTTTTTACAGCCATGACATACATGACTTAACCTCTTCGTTCTCATCTTACACATCCCACTCCACTGTTATGGTGGCCATTCCAGTAGATTTACTCACGAATATTGTTATGGAAACACAATAAGCATGGAAACTAAATGCACACTAACTGCATTACTTCAGATACTAAGTTCCTCCTCTAGTAAACTAGTATTCACATGAAATAAAACAATAAACCATTAAGACCATTCAGCAAAGCACTAATTCAACACGTGAACTGGTTGCTATGGACTCATCACTAGGCTTACTCAGTCAATGTATATTTTAGCATAGGTAAAGCTGCGGAAGCTGAACATTATCCAAAACTCCATTTCCATGGTCTCTGGCTGACTGAACAGGAATGGACCCATCTGCTAGAGATGGGGGGGGTCACCGACTGAGAGAGCTACATGGAAGAACATGCACCAAATAAGCCATTTTAATTTTGTTGTTTTCATGAATACAAAAGTTAGATGACCCTCCCCTCAACAAAGAATAAAAAGACATGACCCTCCCCTGTTTTCCTCTAGTGGTCCATTCCATAAATACCGAACGGTCCATAACTGCTATTTTTTTTTTTAGTGGTGCCTTTAACATTCAATTCAATGTTCAATTTGTTCAATAAAAGAGCGATGGAAAGGATTTCCTCTTTTTGTTTGATTTCAACAATAAATTTGTTGTATTTTTTTGCAGAATACTGAAAGCAGCAGATATGCTGAACTGAGTACACTTTAATCTCTGTTTATTTATCACGAGTAATAATGTAATGGCAGTATTGACAAATGCTATCGCATATTGCATATGTTTCTCATATCATGCAGCCCTAAATCAGGGGGGAACAAAAACAACCACAGACTCAGGGGCTTACAGTTCTCTGAGGGAGAAGGCAGGAACTAATCAGTGGAAACCCCTGTTGCGGTCTTGGTTTGAAGCCTCGCCTACAGGCTGCAAGCCCCACCATGGCACATGATTGCCCTTAACTGACTTAAAGGTGTCAGGAAAAGGTGGACAATGGACTTCATTTGAAAAATTGAAGAGGGTTTTGCCACTGACCCAAGATACTTTGTCAGATTGAGTTAATGGGCATTTCCTGGAGTTGTTTTTATGGCCACATAACATTGTTAGAAGACTGTCTTCTCTAAGCAATTTAGGCCTAATTTAAAAATGTTTTTGACTGCATCTGTTTGGGCGGGAGGGATTAGGAATTATCATAACCTAAACAGAAGTGAAAATCCTGCTTTTAATCGTAAACCCTCGAGCAGTAGCTCAGTTTGTAGGGAGTTGGGTTGGGAACTGGAGGGTCGCCAATTCAAGTCCCCGTTTGGATCAAAGTATGGTGGTGGACTGGTACTGGAGAGGTGCCAGTTCACCTCCTGGGCACTGCCAAGGTGCTCTTGAGCAAGGCACCCCCAACTGCTTGGGGCGCCTTTCCATGGGCAGCCCCCTCACTCTGACATCTCTCCATTAGTGCATGTATAGGTACTGAGCATGTGTGTGTAATTCAGGCCTGTGTGTAATAACAACAGAGTGTAAATTGTAATTTCCCCTTGTGGGATTAATAAAGTATACATTATTACATTGGCGGGTTATGGTCTGAGAAAATATGTCCTGTGCCATTTTGATCAAACAATGTTTTCACCCATTACAACCATGAAAATTGACACAAGTTCAGTTAAGTCGTTTAAGTTTTAACTAAAATTTTACAAACTTTAACTCTTTGTTTCAGTTAATTCCCTCCTCGATCATTTCTCAAGTTTTCACTTTCTCTCTCTCACATTGGACAAAGTGGTAGAAGTGTGAAAAGCTTCGGTGTAAAGTGTTTACCACCTAGGGAATGGCCAGCATGGCAGCCAAACCTTGTAGAAGCTCATAGTACATGTGTTTACCTGTGTTCAGTACCTGCCTTCAGAAAGTGAGACGCAGGAAGAGGAAGCAAAGCTAGATGGAGTGGGCAGCCTGCTCCCATGAACGTAGGGTTCATGATAAGATACGAAAAGTTAAGCACTAAAATTCTTAAGCATCCCACGTTTTATTGTCTGTCAGCACCACATTGACTGCTGCTGTGAAAGGGGGTCAAGTTGGATGGCTGGGTCATAAAACGCAGGACTTTCAAGCCAGGGAGCAGAGTTCACTCCCCGGGGAAAACAACATACTTTCACCCAAGAAATGCGTGTCCCCTTAGGAGTGTTTTAATCCAAACCCCGATCTTTGCCCTAAACTTAACTAGTCGTTTCATTGCCAAAACTTAACTTTCCTTGCCCCCCAACGCTTACTTTTTGTGGCCTACATTTAACTGTGATATCCGCTGAAAGAACCGGCAGCTCATGGGTCTCTGTACCCAGCTCAAAGTCACAAATTCTCAAGTTAATGGAACCAGCAACTACCGCTGATACAACGGGGCACCATGCAGAGCAACATAGCCGGTGTCGCAGAGCTCTGAAGCATCTAAAGACATCTACTAACTGCCGCTGATAAGACCGAGCTGTGATGGAGGTCTGTAGCCGGTGCCACGAAGCTCTGTAGTGGCTTAAACAGCTAGTAACTGCCGCACGGCATCATGGAGCTCATAGCTGGCCCCTTAAGCTGGCGTCACAGGACCAGCCTGCGGTCTACTAGTTTTGAAGGATATCTTACGTTTTGGTGCACATACATTTTCGTATTAGATCATATGGATCCGTTCATGGGAATGTGTGGGGAGACAATGAAACAGAAAGGAAAAAAAAACTATAAATAAAACCCCAACTACTAAGTGAGTTAAATTCAAACAGCACCTGAAACATTTGTAAAAACATATACATTTTCAACTAAGAAGTTTTTAGTTTTCGGAAAAAGGTTTAGCATCCAACTGTGGAATTCTAAAAATGTACGGTTGAAACATTTGGCTGTTCAGAGCTTGTTTCCAAGTTATTTGATCTGTTCTGAGGAATGAATATTAGTGCTGTCAGTTAAACGTATTATTAACGGCATTAACGCAAACCCATTTTAACAGCGTCAATTATTTTATTGCAAGAGTAACGTTATTTTTGGCCTGGAAAACTTTGTAGTTTTTACACATGCTGCTGCAACAACTAGTAATGAAAAACTACAACACCACACGGAATCTAGCTAGACTGGAAACAAGACAACAGGCACGCTGCACACACTTGTTTGGGCGTGCGAGCCGGCCAAAGAGTAGTAACATTACACTTTGAGTGGATGGCGAGCGCGAGACGAAGTAAAACTGGACTTTTCAAGTAGCTTAACTAACACTGTCACTCTCAGCAAGAACATTGTATGTAGGTAATTGGTGTGTGTGTGTGTGTGTGTGTGTGTGTGTGTGTGTGTGTGTGTGTGTGTGTGTGTGTGTGTGTGTGCGTGCCTACAGGGATGCTGTGCAGCACTGATTGGGTTGCTAGCCTGCTCTCTGAGAATCTGCTGTAATGGTGCCAGGATGATTTATACCAGGTTCAAAATGGCTGTTTCATGACACACACACACACACACACACTTTCTCATGGTCTTTCCTAATTTTTTTTCCTCTTCCCTACTTCTCAATCACTTGCCTTCCTCACCTTTCTCTATTTCATCCTAGAACAGTGGGTAAAGGTGATTTTGGATTTCTGGGTTTCAGAGAGGGGCCTCTCTTTGTTCTACTTTTCTCCTCCCTGACATTTTAATCTGCTTCTCAGTCGCTCACTGACCTTTTTTTCTACACATCTCGTTTCTTTCTTTATTATGTCCCTCTCCCTTCATCTCTTTTGGGTCTCTCACTTTGCTCTTACTGTATTTCCTCATTCAATCATCTTATTTCCCTCTCCTTTGTAAACACCTTCGCTTTGTCAGAATTTATTTTTTTCTTTTCTTTTATTTTATCAATCTAACACTCTTCACTTTCAATTGCCAATTCAATTCCATTTCCTGTCTTTTTATTCTTTAGTAACCTCCTCTTCCCCCCATCCATCCCTCTGTCTTTCCTCCCTTTTGGCATTTTATACAATGGCAACTGACATTTCTGGCTGATGCCGCCTTCTTCTCCCTCTTGGCCTTTTCATTCTTCTTTTTTCTTCTTCTTTCTTTTACATTCTATTTTATAGCTCCTTTTTTCAGTCCATCTCCGATTCTTCTTTTCTCCATTTAGTCCTCTCCCGTCAGACTTCTCTCACAGGAGGAAACCTTTGGCTTTCCCTCTGGCTTTTAACTTGCTCACAACTCAGATCTTTTTTATTTATTTTTTTACTCTGAATGTCTTTGGCTTCTCACTCCCTGTGCGCATATTGCTTTTCATTATTTCCCTCTACCAAAAATGTTTCTCATCTCCCCTTTTTTTGCCATCTTTAACTCCACACTTGATTTGACTTTTTTCTTTTTTTACTGTCAGTTGGGAACAGTGCTCCACTTGAGCACAGGCATTTTATGACTGTCCATATAGCCAGTATCTAACGTTAGCTTCTCTGCTGTGCTGTAAAGTAATGGCTGGCTATGTGAGACAAGCGTCTAACAACATTGTTGTGGATGCTGTGGTCTCAGCCTGGCGACCTATGTGAACTTCGAGTCTGGAGAGCAGGGGGGCAGGGGAGAAGACTCTCTCCAGTATTTTGAATTTGTAATGCAGTAATTATTTTAAACACTAGCTGTCAGTATTACATATTGCCCCTTTAAGTAGTGTGGCAACACTGAAAAGGCCAGAGGCATATTTACCCAATAAAACCCATCTAAATGGTTCCTTCTGCCTGACTTCTTGTTAAAAACACAGTGCTGTGAGGCAACAGCCAAGCGATGATTTCTCGCCTCTGCCCTGTGGCGCTCATGGCGGCTGTTTCTAGAACAGGGATACGCCTTGTACCAAAGTAGGGCAGTGTGTGTCTGCAGGCGGTGCTTGAGAAGAAGCAATGATGGAAAGCAAGTGACAGAAGGGCGCAAATGTGGATTTTGTAAAGTTCCATATCTTCTTATTAAAATATGATCTCACCTTAGTGGCTCCTTGGTTCTAGTTTACGTTTTGTCTTCGAAGATGACAAAAAAAAAGATGACTTGGAACTCTTGGCATTAAATTAAAAATAGGGCTTCTATACCGGTATTGCCGTCTCACAATGCAAAACCTTCCTCCACAGCGCTGCAAAGGAGGGTCTGGCTAGTCAACACTGCATTCTGGGATGAGAGAAAAACGTGCTCTGGCTTATTGGCCTTTCTTTAAACCAATCACAATTGTCCAAAGCGCTGAATGGAGCCACGGTGCCGTGGCAAAATAGCCTCGAGAGGAAACTTGTTTTGGTGGAACATGTGTAAAGAAGTTGTTTTATAGTCCTCATAAATCCACCAGAGTTTAACATGCCAACGCAAAGAAAGCCAAAAATAACGGATATCCAGCCCAAAAACAGTAAGATCCATCATGAATGTGGAAAGTCGTGTATATAAACTACCAGTATTGATACCAATACTGAGCCCCGTTTCTGTGTGTAACAGAGTTTTTGTGCATACCTCTATGACATGAACTGTTAGTAGCCAAACAGTAACTTGCAGTAGCTGACAGAACTTGGTAGAAGCATGACGCATGCTTACTGGCTCACTGATGCACAATTTCTTCTTCAATTTGGTATTGAAGGACGATGCGTTTTTTTGAAACTCATGAAGGCATCGAATTCGGTATTAAGACCTAATTAAAATGTAGTATATGTATAACATACTCAATACTTCTTCATGTCTTTATTTGTGCTGTCTTCTGACATATGTTGACATCAGTGGAAAGTCCACAGGGAGAGCGGTTTAAATGTTGATGTCTTAGCTTGGAGATTTTGTGTTCGAGCTCTTTTCCCGTGGTCGTGACTGCTGTACGTACATCTATGTCTGCTAGTGGAGTTGAACAATGCATTTTGGAAAACCAAACCACAGAGCTGTTCAAACAAATCCACCCTGAGAACATGTTATAACATGTAAAAGTAATCCATAGTGTCCAGAGCCCTCCACTGAAGAAATACAAACAAACTGAGATATAGGATGAGGCTGCCGCTGATACCACCCAGCTTTCCCTTCCCCGTCCCTCTTGGCAACGACAGCACCACAAACCTGGACAAAGTCAGAGCCGCTGTAAGCCAAATCGGTAGAGCTGTCAGTGCTGGCCGGTGCCAGACCTGGCAGAGTAAGTTCTGAAAACAGGGGACTTGAAAATTAGAACTGACAGTAAAGCATGAGAAATAACCAGTTCCAAACTGCTTGAGAGGAGGATGATTAATGATCTGAAACCTAAGCAAGAACTATGTCAAGTTTCAAAATATCAACAGTAAGCTGGGACTCAACTGTGGGATTTACACAATATATCAGAATCGTAGAGGGTGTTTTTAACATACCAACCAGCTAAACAAGTTCCCAAGCTGAGAGTTTTCAGTTGGAAAAACCTATGTGCAATGCATTCTGGCACCTGTAGGCACAGTGCAACAAACTCTTCAAGCAGGATAACATTGATCCAGAGGTAAAAGCTCCCTAACAATAATGTATATACTTCCTTTGATGTTAACAGCACAATGATTGTGGTTAACCTACAACCTACACCTACACCTCTAAAGCAAGCATATTAATTACTATGACGTGGAAGGGGGTAAAGGGATCGGAACTTTACTGTTTTGGTCAATTCAATTTTACTCATAGTGTCAAAATAATAACAGGAGTTCTCTCAGGACACTTTACAGATAGAGTAGTTGTAATAGTAGATCTAGACTACGCTCTATTCTTTACAGAAACCCAACCTTCCCCCCCAAAAGCACGCATTTGGTGCAGCAGCGACGAAGAATAACTTCCTTGTAACAGGCAGAACCTGGCTCTTGGTGGGCGACCATTTGCCGCGAATGGTTGGGGAGTGTTGTTTGAGGTTTTCTAATTTAAATGTATTCTTGACTCAAGGAATAGTAGTTTGACAAAATGACTTGCAGGACTTACTATTATACTGCATGCATCTGCTTTTTTCTGGAGCTTTCAACTGCATTGCACAGCCTTCGCTTCCTCCGAACTGAGCCAAGTCATATGTTGAATTGAATCTATTACGAAAAAAGCGGAAGATTATAAGTGGACGATTATAAAAAAATATGTTCTAATGATTTGTGTTACTAATTAATTTCATGTAAAAGTTGGAGGAATATGGCAGTTATGAAACTGCAGGTTAAAATGCAAATATTTGAAAAACTAATACAACTTTACTTTATCTATTACAGTAGCTATTTGCTTAATAAGGAATGGCTTTGATTCTTAGAAAATATCGCATTTGTTTGGATCTTGGAACACATTCTCACTCTCCCATCGCGCAAAAGACGGACACTCGGTCATGTGCATTTGGCGTATGTTATTTACGCTAAAAGTGCGTCCTTTGGGCTCAATGGTGTTTTAAGCCCCCAGCGTTGACTTCCAGGCAGTGCTGCGATCGTTGACTTCAAGGCAACTAACCTTAATCCTAACCATTGCCTAATCCTAGTGCCCTCCAGACAGCGTTGCCTGGAAGGCAACGTTGGGGGCTTAAACACCAAATGCCGTCCTTTGGTGTCTGCTTTTCACGATAAAAGTCTCCTTAAGCTTCAGGACTTTTGACGTTACTTTTGAAACTCTGGGTCGGGATGTATTGACTGAAATGTGGCACAAGAACGGGACTGTTTAGGAAAAAATCATAGGTGGGTGTTAGAACGTAGCAAGAACTTTTTGTGTTGTAGCTGATGCTGAGAGCCACTGCCCAAGAGTCTGAATGGTACGAGTTGGGAGTAACAACGGGTTGTCGGAACTCTTTCCTTCCTCACCTCTTTAGTAAAAGGAGTCAGTGAAAACGGTCTAACTTTATACAGGTGTAGTAAGTGATTTCAGTGCAAAGGTGTAGTGTATAGCCTCATCCTCTCTTATCTCCTCCCCTATCCCATTTCTTATCAGCCCCAGAGGGAGAGTAGGGATTAACAAGTCCTAGAGAGAAGAGGGTAAGTGTAGTAGAAATAGTGGGGAGAGGGAGACTTTAATACCTTGTAAATTCCATACTCTTATCTGGTTTCTCGCTTTGTATCAGATATAAAGTTTGCACACTGTGAATGATCCATGCTGATAACAACTAGGTCAAAATGGATACATGAGAGGTAAAAGAGGAGACAACCTGCATCAATGAAGGATAAAAGAATGTGAATGACAGCAGTGGGTTGAAAAGATGACTAAAGAGTTTAGAAGTGAAGATGCTGATGGTGAAAAGAAGAGCATTTAGAAGAAGATGGGCAAAAAAAAAAGCCATTGTGAGAAAAAGAAGAAAAAATAACTATAGAAACAAAGTTGTGGGAGCGTTTCATGATTAAGATGACGATGTTCCTTCTCTGGGCTGACATCAAGATACACCAGGCTCTGAACAGCGAAGCTGAGATAGAATGCTTTCTCATTTTCGCTTCCAGGCCTTTAGCTAGGCTAACAACACTCTAATAAAACAACAATAAGCGTACAATGGGCTGTGAAGGGTCCAAAAATGAGTGCAGTCAAGCTCAAGTACTTCAGTGCAAGTGGTCGATGGAAATTAGTCATTTCATGTGAAAACATTGTCGTTTCCAGTAAACACCTGTGATGCTACAGGCCTGCCATTATGGGCTTTGGTATTCAATTCAAATCACGATGAAATGAAAAAATTGTATCTTCACAATGTTAGCTAATTGACACATAATAAAACATGTTCTCATTAACGGGTTCATATGACATGACAGGAGAACATATCCACAATGACTTGAAAGATGTCTTACCAAATTACAGTGACAATTTGGGAACCAATACATAATTGTAAAAGGGCAAAGTGACAGTTTATTCACCAAAACCACTGGGGGAAAAAAAAACAGTCCCCCTCAAGTAATCATACACAGTCACAATCACTGCTCCGCCTGTGTTTTGCGACCTTTTTTCTACTTACAGTAAGAAAAAAAATGTCATGGTGGAGTGCGGAGGATGAGTCAAGGTGTCTTACAGCCTTAGGAAAGAAGCTGCTCAGTAGTCTGGTGCTACTATTGTTTGCCAGACAGCAGCAGTGTGGACAGACTGCTGCTGGGGTTTGTATGGTGTATTAATATTCTTTGGGCTCTGTGCAGGCACCTCGCCTCACCAATATCTCTGACGAGTACCAATTATGTTCTGGGTGGTTTTAATTACCCGCAGCAGAGCCCTTCTGTACTGGGCTGTGCCCAAACCATGCCAGATTTGTAACATTTCCAGTCTGGATGCTTTCTATTGCTTCTTTGTATAAAGGGTTATTTTCTGCTGCTATAGACTTATTTTCTTAAGTTTCCTTAAGAAACACAGCAGTTTCTGAGCTTTTTAAACCAGGGTGGAGTTGTGAGATAACTATGTCAAGTTCTCTGTGATGCTGATTCAAATCAACCTAAGATCCACTTCAGCTCCAGTGATGTATAGATCGGGGAGTGTGTCGTCACTTTTTTCCTTCTAAAATCAACAATCACCAATAGGTTGTTCTCCGTGCACCACTCTAAACTATTAATGCAAATACTGTTATTCTGCAGTTGTGCGTCAGTGGTGCACAGTTAATATTGAAGACATTTGGTGTTGACAACCTTGAGTAAATAAAAAAAAAAAGTAAGTGTGCAACAAGCAGGATCCTGAATGTATGTGGCAGCTGCAAAGGTGTCTTGATGGGGATGAATAGAACATGATGCGGTAGTGGACCTTGGACAGCACCATTCACTGTGACTGAACAGAAAAATAACAATTACTACACGTCCTTACTACTATTATTAGCGATTGCCATGACATTTTGTACAGGTCACCACAGGAGACAGTCTACTGATTTTGGTGATCGCCTAACGGCACCTCAGTGAAGACATTTTTGACTTTAAGTGAAATGTCTTGAAAGCTACTGGATGGATAGCCATGAAATATTGGGTAACATTTAAAACAAGAGCAGCCAAAGAAGTAACAGGAAAACACCGGTTCGCCAGTGCGAGACTGCGTCCCATGCCTTGCACTAGCGCAAAAATAACTAAAAAAATAAAATAAAAATAAAAATCACATGAGCCTTAGCTGTTCTTTGTGTTTGGTGCTAATTAGCCAATGTTTTCACAAAGAAAATAGTCTAAGATGGTGAACATGGTAAAAAATAATACCTGCTAAACATTAATAATACTGTGAGCATGTTGTATGTGATATTAGAATTTAGCTCAAATCCCCACTGTGCCTTAATGTAGCTGCTCACGCTGACACTTTTATCCAAAATTACCATTCACACACCGATGTGATGTGATCCGTATCAGGAGGTTTTTGCAGGAGTGTCTTGCCCGAGGACACTTCCACATGGTTAGCACGGCCATGGATTGAACCACCGACCTTCTGATTGTTAGACAAACACTCAACCACATGTGTCAAAGCCGCAACAACAAGCCACTGTGGTTAGTTAATTGCTGGGTGCAATGGAGAGCAATGAATTGTTTCATTCAAAACTCAAGATATAAGACCAGATTGTGGTGCTTTTTGAAAAGATGCAACATGAGATCAAGATGAACAAACTGACCTGTATCAGCTTTTTTTAAACCGGGGATAGTTGAATGTGTTGGCAGCTGCCCACTAACTCACGGCATCTACTGTCGGACACTGAACAGCCTCACTATGAGTGTTGAGATCTCAAGAGACCAGCTTGGTTAACCAGTGGCCAAATTTTGTCCATTATCCCACACACATATTTATGGTCTGTGGACTTGACCCGTCATCTTTCAGTCCCAAGGCCACTTCTAACACTCTAAACTGCCTCCCCGTGTTTCATACAATTTTAGAGAAATGTAATGTTATAAATAACTACAATGCATATCTGTATAGATGTAGGGAGTAAATATATATATATATTTATAATTCTACAAATCAAAGTTTGCTCAAAACAAAACTAATAAGCACCAATACAGAAGTGTGAATGTGGCTACTTAAGAATGCTTTCACACAGACAGTACAATTAAACGTTACACACTTTATAGTGTGAATTTTTTTTACACAGCTGTGTGAGGAAGATAATGCAAAAGGGAAGTGAGGATGAATGGCTTTGGAAGTATTTGGCTTAGATGGGAATGAAAGGGTACATTCAGACAAAAGGTGGCAGGTGATGATGAAGTTTGAATAGAACAGAAAAGCAACGTACCAAACAGGTAGACTGACTCGCATTGTATACTTACAAAGAGCACATGCAAATGTCATATTTCACGTGACAAAAGTTTGTTTTGTCTTTTTGATATTTCAGGAAATGTTAAAAAAATTGTTAAAAAAATATGATTGTCATGGTGTTGAACTGTTTGATGAAAATATTAGTCTGAATATTCTCTTCATTTTCTTTTTTGCATTTTGACTCCATTCTTCATACCTGTTTTAAATATCAGTTATACACACATTAATACACCTTTCTTTCTTTCCTTTACGGCCTGATTCACAACTTTGAACTGAACAACTCTTTCCTTGTTGTTGTCAACAGGTAATACCACGGAGGCCTGTCGCCTGTGGTTGTCAACATTGGCTGCAATGTGGATGTCAAAACGCTGGTGCTAAGAGTGTGAAAAGAGCAGACTTGGTAACCTCTGGGGCAAAGATCCATTGCAATCTCCCTTGGTGAGCCTCACTAGGGCTGCATACCCAATTCAGTACTTTTTAGGCACCGACTGAATTGCCTCCAAAGTGTCGGGTTTCGAAAAAATTCCTTATTGTTCAATACCCAATGTCAATACCTAAGGAGTAAATCTAATCAGCTCAGTGAGCCAATTAGCACCCAGCATACTTCTACCAAGATCTAACAATGTTTGTGATTGGCTGTCTAAAGTTACACGTCACAGAGACACGCAGTCAGAGACACGCATTCTACGTTACGCACAGAGAGTAGGTGCTGAAAAATAAATAAAAAGATTTGTTTTACGAAATTGGTATTGAAAAAAGTATTGTTTAAGAACCGGTATTAAAGTCACGGTATTGGTATCGGTACCAGTACAAGTATCAGTATCAAATATTTTTAAACGATACCCATCCAAACATTCACACTGAGCAAGTGTTATGTGCAGATCATCAGTGTTGAGAGTAAAGCGTTACAAAAATAACGCAATTACAGTGGTGTATTCCTTTTTGCTGTAACGCAGTAATATAATGCATTACTAATTACATTTTAGTAATATTATACTTGTTACAAGCTCAGGAAAAGGAGTTGCAACGCATTTTAACGCAACATTTAGTGGCGTGTTGTTTTTTTTTAAGAATTCACCAACACCGCGAAACATTTCTTCACAGGAAAAAAAAAGCAAAAAAGCTGTGAGTGTTATTTCCTGCTGATGTATTCGATTGTTGAGGTGACTGCGGATATATTTGCGAGATGGATATTATTTTCTGGAGTAATTACGCTGCGTTAAAGCAACTAAAGCTGTCCCTTCTCCGATCCCGTCGTCAGATTCAGAACCAGACAGGTACGGACAACAGGTCAACAGGTATGTCAGCGCGGACCGCAGTGTGTCCGAGCTGCGAGATGAAACTTTGAGATGAACTGCGCCTCACCTGTAAAATGGACAAGAGCAGGCCGCAGCAGCCGGGGACGGAGACAAAAATACGCTGTCAATTTGGACAGGAAGTGACAGAAACACAGTGGTCCGATTCCAATTTAATAAAATGTTATCAGACCCATATCTAAGCTTGTACACAGTCTCCAGTAGTTTTTATTATGACAGAGTAGCTCTCAAAATGCTCTACATTCGATCTGTTGCTGATTGTAATAAAAATCAGACTGTATATGATCCATAATCTGAACTGATTTAGTCTCTCTGACTTCTAAACATCACTATCAGCCACATGTGGTTTGTACAGAACAAGCCTTTTAATCAGACAAATGGCAATTAAAATCCCTCCAATTCAAAGACAGAGACAGTAATATTGTAATATAACTAATTACTCTCAAATGACAGTAACTAGTAATCTTTAATGTATTACATTTTGGAAGTAACTTGCCCCACACTGGAGATCACATATAGGCTTCTATCATTTATACGTTAATCCACAGTCCCTGCTTATCATCATTAATTCAATTTTAAAGTAAATCATGATTTTACCTTACTTTGAAGTTTAACAGGCAGGATTATTAGCCTTACTATAGTTATTCCTAAAGGCCAAACCACACAAGTATACCACAGGTTAGCTACAGCATCACTTCACACTCACTCAGACGTTCTACTGTGATACAGTATGTTCAATCCTCTTTAATGTCGTTTGTAGTTCTGTTTCTCTCCTGTATTTCTTTGGCTGTTGCTGTGATGTTTTCCCAGTGTTCAACTTTTCACCTCGAGTCAGCCCAGCGTGTTGAAAGTCCCACCTTTATCTCCCTCAAGCCCCCAAGCTCCCGTCTCATCACTACTAACCCAACACGTGTCAGTAATGATGAGTAGCTGACTATCTTAAGAGCATCCAGCCTGAGGCCGAGGTCAGTGGCAGACATGAATCCAAATTGGAGCTCTGGGAGTAAAATGGTAAAACCAGTCAATCTGGAAATAAAATCTAAGTACTAAAGTTTAACATGTTACTTGTCTGCTTTAAGTTAGACATGTGAGACAGGGCTTTTATGAAATTGCCTTGCCATTTTACACTATTTTGCAACATCTGGATCAAGATGCAAATCTTATTGTTGTAAGGAGATCACTGTCCAGGCTGGTGCCCCAGGTAATTGGTCAATAGCACCAATGGGCACTATTATTATGACCAATGGCCAACATTTTAACATATATACTGAAACAACAGGTGACATTCAAAGTTTTGCAATATTTGTACCAGTGTGTGTGTGTGTGTGTGTGTGTGTGTGTGTGTGTGTATATGTGTATATATATATATATATATATATATATATATATATATATATATATATATATATGTACTTGCTCAAGTCATACAACTTAAATCATGTCAAATAACAGTCTGCTATAAATAATCTGACCTGAATCATATACTAACCCACACCATGCTAACTAACCAGACTTTAACTCCTGCATTTTGAAGAGTGATCGACTCCGCATGCATCTCGTTATCATGGCCCACCGGAGGCCTGTGCTACTTCAAACACCTCCATGCGCTTGCCTGCTACTGCTGAGCCTGCTGCTGGCTATAAATAGAAACCAATCTGCAACCCCACCTAATGAGCACAATCCACCTTAGACCTAATTGTCAACAACCAGCCACTGTGTGTGTGTGAGTGAGTGTAAAGATACAGCTGACCATGCTGTTTTGATCACTGCTCTGCCATGGTGTGTGTGTGTGTGTGTGTGTGTGCGCATGCGTGTGTGAGGTTCCTGTTATCTTTTGTTGCTAAATATAGACGAAGCAAAATTCGAAGTTGCCTTGGCAGGATGACGGCAGCACAACCAGCAAATTGCCCTCTCTCCCTCTCTCCCTCGCTCTCCCCCAGCCCTTGCTCTTTCTTCTCTTTTCCTTTCTCCGTTTCAAGTCCTTTTGTTTTCTTCTCCGTCTCTCTTCTCCTTAACTTGATCAAATCCTGCTGACCTGTCTTAACTCCAGAGTAGAATGTGTGCGTGTGTATGTGTGTACAGTAACTGTGGCGCTGTAGTGGGTTGCCTAATTGCATGTTTCTGCACATCTGTTTGCATTAATATGCAAATGCGTTGTGCGTTTACATGGTGTAGTGAGTACTATGCATAACTACACTGTCAAACTTAAGAAATGAGTTTACTGAATGCGTGTGTTGATGTTAATAGATTATTTATTTATAAGGGATGGGCTACTTACTTTTTCTAGTAAGCTTCTAGATATTTTCTAGTTCTATTTTTGAAAGAAATTCCAGAATTCTTGTGACTTCAAGATTTTGCGTGTTGAGACTACATAAAATGTCTTAGACCTCAAATTAAATTTCTTATGAAGCAATGCTAACTCACTAGCATACCTCTCACCATCATTGTGCAGGAGTCCTATGATTTTTAGTTTTTTATGAAGGTTAGTAGACAAATCTTAGATGTCCTACCCATGTCTTTGTACTATGTAATATGGCAATGGCTATAACTTAAGGGTTATCATATATAGTGGTTTCTTTAACTTAATGGCCCTGGTATCCTGGCAGCAAACTGGTGCAATTGGGCACAATGATTGCATTGATGCCATTGTCCAGCTCTCTTTTTCAGTGCTGATCCAGTCCATTCATTTATAAGCATTTCGCAAATATCATACCACTTGTTTCGAACACACACCAGTAGCCTGGTTCAAACAAGTGGCGGCCTTTTATTTCGTCATCGTCCAAACAATGTCTTTATTACATCGTGAATGGATAATCCAGTCCAAACACAGTACTACTGTTAACCTATACTGAATTTTCAATGCAGTCCTGCTGAAATATGGATCTGTAGCATTCATGAAAGATAAAAAAAAAAAGTATCCCACACTCCCTTATGCATGCATAAGGGAGTGTGGGATGAAGATAATGAAAAAATGGAAGTGAGGATGAATGGCTTTGTAAGTATTTGGCTTAGATGGGAATGAAAGGGTACATTCAGACAAAAGGTGGCAGGTAAATGAATGAAAGAATGAATGAATGAATGAATCCTTGTTTTGCGCTCAAGGGAGCCGCAGGGAGGTGATGACGAAGTTTGAATAGAACAGAAAAGCAACGTAGCAAACAGGTAGACTGACTCACATTGTATACTTACAAAGAGCACATGCAAATGTCATATTTCACGTGACAAAAGTTTCTTTGTTTAATATACTGTTTGATGAAAATATTAGCATTCTCTTCATTTTCTTTTCTGCATTTGACTCCATTCTTCATACTTGTTTTGTACATGTCAGTTATACACACATTAATACACGTCTCTTTCCTTTACGGCCTGATTCACAACTTTGAACTGAACAACTCTTTCCTTGTTGTTGTCAACAGGTAATACCACGGAGGCCTGTCGCCTGTGGCTGTCAACATTGGCTGCAATGTGGATGTCAAAACGCTGGTGCTAAGAGTGTGAAAAGAGCAGACTTGGTAACCTCTGGGGCAAAGATCCATTGCAATCTCCCTCCGTGAGCCTCACTAGGGCTGCATACCCAATTCAGTACTTATAAATACAACTCTCTTTTCCAGTGCTGATTCAGTCCATTCATTTATAAGCATTTCGCAAATAGCATACCACTTGTTCTAGCCTGGTTCAAATAAGTGGCGCCCTTTTATTTTGTTATCGTACAAATAATGTCTTTATTACATCGCGAATGGATAATCCAATCCAAATACAGTACAGTTGGTAACCTATATTGAATTGTCTATGCAGTCCTGCTTAAATATGAATCTGCAGCGTTCAGGAATCAGACAAAAAAGTTCTTTAGTAGTTATTATTTTGCATGCACAAGGGAGGGAAATTCATTAAATAAGCTACCGTTTCCCCAGAAAAACTCAGGTAAATCGGTTTGTCTGGAAGCTGATGGATTTTAAACTGTGAACTGAAACTCTATAGATCTAAAATAAAGTTATGTGTAACCCTGATGATATCAACAAGTGTGGCGGAAACACACACCCTTTACCCTCGTAATGCTGGCTTTGGCCTTAACGTCTCTTTGCACTATAATCTGTCTAAATGAATGAACTTGAGATCAGTTCACTTCGGACACTGGCCTTTATTTTCACAGCGTTCAATGAAAATTACAGCTAATAAAAAAACACATTAAAAATACTTTTGACAGGATTCTGAACTAGATCAGCCAATTGACTATTGTAAGGCACCAGCATAAGTTTTGTTTAGGGTAAAATGGCATGATAGAAGAAATAACCCAAGGTACAGTAGGTCTTTCTTGTCTGTTTCATAGTCTGGATCTTTCTTTTCATTATTTGGCCTACGGCGAGTTTTATGAAGCACCATTCCCTCTAAGATATCCACACCAGTCCAGAAGGACATCTTTTATCATAAGAAATAGCTTAACATGTCTACAGTGTTTTAAGGTCTGTATTCGCCTCCATTTCTTTTTTTTTCTTTCATCTCTTCTCATTTGGTGACATCTGATCAGCTATAGCTGGCTCATGTTTGAAAGCATTCTTTCTTTCTCTCTCTTTCCTTTTGTGGATTGTGTTTCTAAATCTACACTAATTAGAGCGATCATGGCTCAATTTCGGCAGATCAATGGTGCTCAGCTGCCTACTGGGAGTGACACACTGGGGGCCGATACGCATCTGTCGCTGCCGAGAATATGACACAACAGAAGGCCTGTCACCCCAGGTGACAAATACTGTCAAAGCTTCAAGGGGAAATAAAATTATAGAGATCAATGTATAAAGCGACTCATTCTGAAATGGTACATCTAATTTTCACAGGCCAGCTGGGTCATCATGCCTCATTTAAATTACCACTTTTGACATTTGTACTCTGTGAGATTCTCGCTTCTTTAATATTGGCAACATTGTATTAACTCCCAAAAGATCACATGTCAATCAAATACAAAGGTCAATATGACCTTTAACCATTTATATTTGTTTCTTAATTGGATTTGCAAAAATGTGTCTGCTTTAGTGGCCGTCCTTGTTCACGTTAAGAAACCGGTTCTTCTTTTTTTTTTTGATGTGGCGGTCCCTCCGTCCACCACTTAGGTCCAGAGGGGAATATGTCAACAAATTTGTTACACAAATCCATGGTCCCCAATGGATAATACGTAATGACTTGGCTGCTCTCCTGACCTTCCCTCCAGCAACACCATCAGCTTGACATATTTGGTTCAGAGTCAAATGTTTCTATTTGACGTAGGCTACAATCATTCATGTTCCTCACAGTATCAATTGTAATACTTTGGTGAACCTCTGAGTTTTCATCTACCTCTATCATAATGTAAAATTTGTAATATGGCCAATACTTATGACCAAAAACATGCAAAACTAAAAAGGACATTCCCAATAGCCTCTGCTGTACTTTATGTTAATCATCAAATGCTAACATGCTAAACAGTCCAGAGTCACTAGCTGGGCTTAGAACACATTTCCACATGCACAGTGTCAAAGGGATTACTTTTTAGTTGCTTCAATATGGATTAAGATCAACTCAACTGGTTGCCATGGAACCATTTTCTAATTCACAATGAAATTAAATTGATTCACACTGGGATTTTATTTACTTAAATAAGGTACAAGTGTGCAATAAAATGCTAAAGTAGTGAGGTCAGGGTGAAGCCCATAACGTCATCAAATTCTCGAAATGCCCCCGCACACACACAACCTCAGTTAATTTAAAAATAAAATTGTAAAGAAAGATGAGGGGCTCCAGACATTTCAGATATAAATACTGACTGCATTCCAGTAAAGTCAAATGTCCTTGATATTTATCAAGTAATTAAAGAATTCAGTCTTCATTTTCTTAACATTCACGTGCTCTGCTTTATTGGCATTTCTTTAAACTAATCACTATGGTCTTGGGCGGTCGCCATAGTGCTGCGGCAAAATAGCCTCGGGCTACTTGTTTCGGTGGAACATGTGTTCAAGTTCAAAGGTGGCTTTACTTGTCCAAAAGAAAACTCAGATTGAACAGATAGTCTAGCTAGCTGCCTCAATTCATTCTCAAATTGACCAGAGTTTCAAATTCCAACACAAAGAAAAATGGAAGGTAATGGACATCCGGCCGACATGTGAGACATCCAGTGTCAACTGAACAATGTTGAACCTCGTAGATACAGGTTTGAAGTGGAGACTCAAAAGAGCAGAAGTGTTAATAGCTCTTTCATAGCATTAAGTAGGCTGTGGCGTCAGTGAAGCATACAGATTCTGTGACATTTCCCAGAACTGGTAAGTTATTGAGGTATTCATTAAGTAGGAATTCAAATTCTATTAAAAGATAAAACTTCAATCTCCCGCAACAAGAGATATTCAGAAATACAAGAAAAACCCTTGCAAAACATCCTACACAAAAGCTTGTCAAATACAAAAGCAATCATGAAGGCATGCCATTAACATCATCTTAATGTTCAAAAGGCGGCACGTTATGGCCTCAGGTAATAACTCTCAAACGTTATTAATGTCGCCAAACAGACCACAGGATCAGCTCACCCACAGCAGCAGGGCCCACATGTGTTTTGCTCAAGGACACACTGACAAAGATGGACACTCTGCCTACTGTGGGAGCTGACCAGATGATCTCCAAGTGTGCAGGACTGTCACTTTACCCGGCAGCATTTTGTTCGGTATCAGTTGGTGTGGATAAGGGAAACATGATGTCACTCAGCAAAACTCCTATAGATGTTACAATTTGTTGCATATGGTTGGCAAACCATAGACCTGGAGTGTGCCTCTGTGTAATGCAGGTGTTTGCCATCTTCATGAATCAGGCTGTGCCTCTATGGAGCCCAGGACAATGGGAATAATTACCTCGGGTTTGATGTCCTCAGATCGTCTGCCAGTCGACGAAAGCCTGCAATAAAACAGAAAAGCAGAAAGAAACAGGTTGAATAAACCATCAGTGTCATCCATGGCAGAAGGGGCAGGTCCCCGGTGAGTGGAGGATAATTTAGAAGAGAGTGTCCTGATTGGTCCATTTGTCTACATCAAAGAGTGCTAAGTAGGAAAGGAAGCAGCCAGACATGCTTTACATGGAGGAACAAAGCAGCAAAACACAATCACAGAGATATTCCATTGAAATTAAGATTTTCTCCTAAGTGTTAAGCTCATATGGCGAAGCAGCAGCTTAATAGTACCCTATGAGATATAATAGTGTGGAATGGCATAATGTTGTCTATTATCAGGAATAAGTCAGTTCAAGCTACTGAGTTGGTGGCGATAAACGAGCGGTTAGAAAAAATCATGACGAAAAGATCATTGGCTGGAATCCCAAGCATGCTGGGAAGCTCTCGAAAAGTAAAGCAAATGCATAATTCTGAGTGTTACTTTGCTAAACAAGCACCATCAGTCTGCTCAGCGTGAGACTGCAGCAGCAATGAGCTGCTCCCCAGTATGAATCAATGTAATGGGATCCGTGTGACACAGAGCACGGGGGCAGAACAAGGCTAAATACACTTCACTTGTCCTCTTGTACTGTACCATATTTGGTATTTCTTTCTAAAGTACAAAATGTGTCTTGGGGTAGATTTGGCTGTCGGAGATGTTAGCTGTAAGTGTTATGAAAGCAAAAAAAAAAAAAGAAAGTGTAGTGACCGCTGTCCATGGTGCTGATGGGGGTCAAATATGTCTTAGAGTATTGTGGCTTTATATCTTTGGTCGTTGCCAGTTGAAACATTCAAAGCAGCTGAAATTCTGAAAGAGTTGTAAGCACTAAATGAAGTGTCCAGTTAAACAATATGAAATGAAAGCTGTGAAACTCTAATTTGACAGGGAAGGTGCTGAAAGCAGTTGGATTGTTATTTAAAGAGTGAGAGATAAAAAGCAGTTGAACTTTGAGTTGAAATAAATGAAAATCAGTTCATGAGAAAATCACAGCTTTCTGCGACTCCATTTCTGCCTCCATATCATCCGCCACTTGGATGTGATAATAACATCATAAGTCCTGAGATCGCAGCAAAACAATTAGTGCTCTCTGCATGTCACTTTTAACCCATTCACCTTTATTCATCTCAGTCAATCTGTGGGAATTACTTCATCATTACTTCATCGTTACTTCATCAAAACCCAAATAGTCAAACTCAAATCTCATATGTATCAGCAAAGGATATTGCACAAACTGAGAGATCAGTGCTTCCAAAAACAGTTTGAATCTCCATGTTGTAGTTAAAGATATAATAACAGAACAGCATAGGTGAGGTCCTTATCAATACTTAATATCCCAAGGTGATGACATATAGTGTGCGTCATCACTGTAGAGGTGTATGCTTGTCGACTTTTGTTTCAAAGTTAGGGTTTTAGTCAGTCGATTTGTCTCCCTGAAGGTTAGCCATGGAAGAAGAATATCGTATCAGAGAGGGATGCTGGGAATTGATGAGTCTATATGGGAATCACTGATCAGCCATCAATCAACAACCATATGTCAGGCCATCCATCAGTTAGACTGAGTGGAAGTAAATGTTGAGTTCATTTATCTTCACTGGACTTAGATGTGAGTTTGACATGCCGGCAACTTGAGCAAACACAAGATGAATGGAGATGAATGGAGAGAAAACACACACACGCGCACACACACACACACACACACAATTGTTGACCTTACACACCTTACTGTCCTTTACAACCAGTTGAACTACTGCTTTCATTGGCAGGTGATCTGTAACTATTACTGCTATTGTATTTTCACCTTGATGAAGTTACTCGTGGGACAGCACTAATCAAGACTTTGAGGTCGCTGTGTGTAGTTGTGTGTGCGTCTGAGTGTTCTTTTTTTCCCCCCCTACAGGACACTTTGCGAGGCTCAACGTTAATCCTTAAAAGTGACGAGATTTTTGGAAAGTGAAGACCTTTTGAGGGCATCTTCAAAGTCCTGCTTAAGGCATTACACCTTTTTTTGAGTGCAGGTTAGTGTTAGGATAAGAACATCATATTTCTCTTTTTTAACTGTGTGGACACATCTCATCTGTGCATACTGACAGAGAAAAAGACACCTGGAAAACAAAATGTTTATCATATCCTGGAATTTGCGTGGTGCTGAACAGGTAGCACATGGTGGGTTTTTCAGATCTTGTTTGCTCAAAATATCTGCCTTCTGTTTCTTGAAACGAAGTTGATGAGAGCGTCTAGAGCAAACCATGCAATCAATGTATCGTCAAACCAAAACAGTGAGCTAAAAATGGTTACAAAGCTGCACAGAGCTGTAGAGTAGGATGATCATCATCTTTGGGTTTCGTCTCTACAAGTAACACCTTTCACGTTGCATACAGTACTATAGCCAATTAATCCACCACCTAGTAATAACACTGAGCTTCCCTTGGTTTTAAGTCAAAGGGCATTCTAAAGCATGGCTCTAAATTTGTCCAGGTGTAAATTAACTCTAACACAATTACCAACAGTAACTCACATATCTCCACCAGACTCCATGTAAATTATCACTACTTTTAGTGTGTATAGAGCAGCATATCTCCACCAGACTCCAAGTACATAATCACTACTTTTAGTGTGTATAGAGCAGCATATCACCACCAGACTCCAAGTAAATAATCACTACTTTTAGTGTGTATAGAGCAGCATATCTCCACCAGACTCCAAGTAAATAATCACTACTTTTAGTGTGTATAGAGCAGCATATCTCCACCAGACTCCATGTAAATAATCACTACTTTTAGTGTGTATAGAGCAGCATATCTCCACCAGACTCCATGTAAATAATCACTACTTTTAGCAGTAAGTTGCGTAAAAATATACATGTTTTATCTCCTATACCAAAGGCTCTAATGTAGTTTGAGGACAGGGCACACTGTCCAAAATGTCAATTTCTGTAAGTTTTTACCAACAGATCATATTTTTTGAGTGTTGTGAGCTTGAACAAGAAAAACCTTCTATAAAGGGTACTTGTTTTACAGAGAACAGGCGGTTACACTTTACTTGAAGGTATCTACATGAGAGTGACATAACACTGTCATGAACGTGTCATAAACATAAACAAGTCATAAACGTTCATGACACAACGCTTCTTATAAGTGTCACTTGGTTTTGTCATGACAAGTTATGGTTAGGGTTCATGTGTCACTCTTATGTAGATACCTTCAAGTAAAGTGTTACCGAACAGGCAACCATTTTCTGATAGGAACAGAAGTAACACCACACTCTAATGTGTTTGCCACATTCACACACTTGGCTCTTGTTGCCTATCTAGCCTCTGTGCTGAAAAAGGATGTCCATCGCAAGATGTTGAAAGGAGACACAAAGATTGTTTTCTCAGCAGGAGGGAAACAACAGAGATAGTTTGACTGTGGCTGCGGTGTAGAGTAGCTCATCCCAGTAAGGCGTCCAATGGACAACCTACTGCTCCTTCGCACGCCTCCACTCCAGGTGGTGCACACACTCAAGTATTTCCAAAAGCAGTATTTCCACCATTGATAAAAATGCAGACAGCAGGAAAATTAAAAAAATACCGCCAAGAAGGGATGTACTGAATGTAAGCTGAGATGTTTTTCTCAACGTCTTTGGGAAAGAAATATAAGAATAGGTGATAAGGAGAATATAAATAAATGGTCTTTTCTTGTATTATATACTAATAAAGGCTGACGTGCATAACAGAAACTGAATGTCAAAAACTGGAGGAAAAGAAGAAGTGAAGCAACGATTAACAAATCAAATTGAAAAGGTGTGATAGAGTTTGAGTTAAATAAGGAAACACTATAAAAGCAACACCTGCGCAATATGTTGCAATTCAATACCTTAAAGCTTTGGTGCATAACCTTTTGATATTAATAAGTTGCTATAAAGCTAATTAAGACTATCAGCTCCACACAACTCTCTGTATTTCTCAGTATGGCTATGTTCAAAAGATTGGGGCGTCCGGTGACTTTCCTGAGCAGAAACTCGAGTGAAGGGGTAGGGTTGGGTATTGTTTGGATTTTTACGATTCAGATTCCTAAAACGATACTTGAAAAACTGAAAAAATGACATCAAAGAAAGGCTCTTTTTTTAAATTACTTTTTGGGGGCATTTCTAGGCCTTTATTTGCACAGGACAGATGAAGGGACATGAAAGGGGAGAGAGAAGGGGAATGACATACGGCAAAGGGCCGCAGGTCAGAGTCGAACCCACGGCCACTGCGTCAAAGATAAACCTCTATATATACAATAATTCAACAATAAATAACAGTAACACTATTAATAAGTAACAACAAAAGAAATGTTGAGTTGGTATGCTAACCACAGCCCAGAGGGAAAATATGGCACTACAGAGAAAGTGTGATATTTTGACGTCCGTTTCAGAGCGATGGAGAGAACATTTTCAGTCAACACATTAAGTGGAACTAACATGAGGAACCAAATTTGCGTACTAATCCGATCCGATTCCATAATGGAACTGTGTTTCGGTACCCAACCCTAGTGAGGGTGGAGCGTGGCCACCGAAGGCTCGTGTCAGGTGGATATGCCCACAGTGTTATTGTCAAAGTTAGAATTCCTCATGGAGGCAACAGAAACTACGTTACTATAGCTTTAATAAATAGTACCTGTGATTAGCTAATCAGATACCCCAACAGCTTTTTATACTTAAACTGCATATAGAAATTCATCTAACCTTTTCAAACAATGTCTACCTAATTAAATTGTCTACCGTCTGTTAAATATAGTTCATTTATGAATAGAAATATTTGTCCCTTGTTGTGGACAGAGCTTCACGTTATTGATGTTGATGCTCTCATAGACTAATGTTTTCTAACAAAGCTCAGCTTTATGCTAGTATGACAAGACCCCTTTAGCCCGTTATTTTTCTCCAGCACAGGGTGAAATGTGAAAATTACAAACGCTATTGAGGTTGTTTCGCAACGTACTACTGATTAAAGTCTACAATTCATTCGTGCAAGATGCTCATTACGTTCTCCTCAAGAGCTTTAGAGGTGGTGGCACCCACCACCTCTACCGGTGCGTAGAGGGTGAGCCCAACTGAAGAAAAAACTTGAATTTGGAAATTTGTGATTGTTGACATTCCTAGTTTTTTTTATATATATATATATATATATATATATATACGTACATGTGCTTACACAACCATAAGGACCAACATAATGTAAAAATGTCAATTGCTGCAAAAACGGTTTTACCTAATGGTCTGCACTTTAGGATTACCCAGGCCCTCCCTACAGAAAGGACCTAATGAGGCAAACACTACCCTCAATTAAGCTAGTGAGCAGCTGATCTACCCCCCACACACACACACACACACACACACATCACATGACAGGTAGAGCCATAGCAAAACACTATGAACCCATCCAAGCTACTGAACAGGCCTATTTCAAATAATAAAGTAACAAATAAAATAAAAACAATAATCTACAACATTACACTGAAATTAATTATTAAGCAGACACAAAGCAGTATTCATTTTGGGAACAGGGCCAAGTGAGAAGGAAGAACGGCAGCCTTTTCACACTGCCCATTAAGCTGCAGTATGTCAATATCTCGAAAAAGAGAAGCGGCTCAATTTGCTCCGTTCCTTTTAAAAGAACAAAACAGAAGAAGATTCACGTTTGTTAGGGTCAGGATTACCGTCATCTAAGTCAGTGTTTCTCAAATCGGAGTACGCGGACCCCTAGGTGTACTTTGGAGTACTGCAGTGGGGTACGTACATTTTCTTTTTAAATGTTAATTTACAAAATATCAGTAATGCATAATTGCTAAAACAAATTATACAGTGTGGTAATGGATTAATTGAGTTATTCTTAATATTCTTAATTTGAAATGTAGCTTTTAGGTGTTTCTAAGTTACCATATTGTTGCTTAAATCTGAAAAACAAATAATAAAATCCGACATTAATGGCCCTGTTCTGTGTTGTGCCTCTAGGCTTTTTTTCCCAAAAAAATGTTTGTTGGCTGGTGGGTACTTAAAAATATTTCAATGGGGGTACATTCATGAAAAAATATTGCGAACCCCTGATCTAACTTAAATGGAAAGAGTCTCTATATACCTGTTCATTCCATTGATTTCCTACTTGGCGGGGATATTGCTGAGGAGTCAAGAAAGTGCATTGCGAGCTCTTGAGATCTACGGGACATATTTCTGTAAAGTGCATTGAGAGGGAACCCCTAATAACTATTACACCGCCGAGCGGCATTCTGGGTACAGCTCGCTCTTCGTTGCTCGCGGCAACCGCAGATTTTACAGTGTAGCAAAGTGAAACCTTTCAACCATCAGGGATGTAACTTTCAAAATTAATTATTTTGTTTCCTGAATATAGCCTGATCCTAAATAACTAGCGGTTTGCAAATGACAGCTAGAAAGCAACACATTTTATCTTGTTTTACAACCTTCAAATTATTTATACCCACAAAAAGTGATCTACTTTTCAGAGCTAATACACATTTTATGAAATGTGGTGGCTCTCCTTTGTCAGTTTTTTTTTTTTTTTAACAATTTCAAAAGTGGAGTTCAGAGTAGGGCTGGGCGATATGGAGAAAATCAGATATCGCGATATTCTTGGCCTAATACCTCGATGGATGTCGATATTGTGGCGATATTATAGGGTTGACAATTGTATGAAGGTAAATATGGTGCAAATGTGAGAGAGTGTAGATGCGATGTGAGCACTTGTAGAATATGATTTGTGATTCTACAAGCGCTCACATCGCATCTACGAGTTCAATTTTAGTTGTACAAGCTCTCAAATCATATTCTACAAGTGCTCACATCGCATCTACGCTCTCTCACATTTGCACCATATTTACCTTCATACAATTGGTGCTTTAACAAAATCTCTTCACAATGAGATTCAAGATAAATAATCTTCAGTAATATAGATATAATGACTAAGTGAGCAAACGTAAAAATAATAGAAGAGCTAGCAGTCTGATAACATCACCTTACTGTAATGCAGCCTTTAAAACTAGGAAAAGACAACACTCGTAAGCCATTTACAATATTACGATTTCCAAAATCCAACACAATATCTAGTCTCATTTCACAATATCAATAACATATTGATATATTGCCCAGCCCTACTTCAGAGTGTTCAGACTGAACCATGTGACTTCACTGTAAACAAGTGGAAAAACAACTGAAACAAGTTTTGAGATAGCAACAGAATAGTTATAACAGAGCCAAACATCATGTAGATAATCCTACTGTGTCAGACTCATGAACTGTTGACCCCCCACACACACACACACACACACACACTTTGTATTGCTTTAAAATTCATCCCCTGACCTTAACCCTTTAGTGTACTCTCAAACAGGAACCCAACCCAACTAGCACTTTGACTACACATTTGAAGACCAGCCAAATCTTCTCTTGATGAATAATTGGCTTTAGAATTAATGTGTGACTCATCAAGGAGCCACAGACCAGGCAACAGATGGAGCTGCTGAGGGGTTAAAAGCAGACCTTTCCTTCCTTGTGTGCAAAAACAAATCCACTTAGATACTTACATAGGTATTTTATGACTAAGTTGTCCCCCTCCCCCAATGCCTCTAAATGTTGTGGTTCAAACTACAAGATTATGATCAAATCTGCCAGTAATAGAAAATGAAGAGGAAAGACTGGGCTAAACATTTTGCTGTTGAGTCCCTCTAACAAATGGTTCAATTGTGGTTAACTTGCTTATGGTCATTTTATAATGCAATTTTTATTAAGAAGGTTGTATCATGGATTGCTTGTTATCAAAAATGTCAGGTGAATAAGTTTGACTTTCTGGAAGCGGGTCATAAGAACATTTAGCTTTTGTTTTTATAACAGCTTTATAGTTCCCCACTGTCTCCACATGTCTTTCACATTCTCCCGACAACAGTATTTTTTTTTTTTCTTATACTAGAGCACCCTACCGGCAACATTTCCATCACATTTTATACACAGAACAACCAATGTATTTGGTTCAGCTGAAGTACGGAGAGTAGTCACCTAGCAACAGCATTAACCAAAAACAACAATTATGCAAAGTGTTTCTCTTCTGCTGCTGCCTTAAGAAAAGATTTACCATATGAAACTTTACACTTCATTTCCACCTGGTACCTAATCCCCAACTGGGAAGGTCATTATAAACACCTCTGACATCAAATCAAAGCATTAATCCATCCAAGACACTTTGTCAATACATTAATCACGTCAACAATAAACTCTGGATACACGGTAATAGCCAAGCTTGAGGAGATGAACATGCGTCTGTGGATACTTATAAATCTCTGGACTTTACATTTTTTTATAGACATAGTAGCTTAAGCCTGTCCTATAACAACTGTAGCTAAAGCTAATTAGCAGCAAAATGCCTCCTTTCTCCGTGGATGACTACTGCAATCTCCTTCAGAAGATTGCACTTTTGGAAACCAAAATTTCACCCAATAAAAGTAACCGTAGAAGTGAACAGATCATGTGGAAATGACACCACTTTACCATGGGTCCAAAACAATGGACAAAAGCGTGCTAACACACGGCTAATCAGCACCAACAAGACAAAGAAACACGAGGGCTGTGGAACGGGTAATAAATCAACAAATGGTCGACCCTGGAACTCTTCTGTAGAGTAAATCATTTTCCTGGGAAATGAGAGGAAGACTAACGTGCAGGGCACAGCGCCCTGAGATTTGTGATACGACCGGCTGGCCTGCTTTATCATCCCATGAGAGCGCCTCTTCAACCCCTGTACCTAGTAGGACACAGCCGAGGACAGCTGCAAAAGGGAAAATCAGCAACAAAATGCCTCCCCAACAACTGAATGTGCAACTGGATAACAGATTTGCTCCTCTGCTGCAGGACACTGGACCTCCATCTGATGACCGGGATTGCGTCTCATCGCCACACAGCAGGGTAAGGACCAAGAGCATTTCAAAAAGTAAAAAGCTAACAACTGGGCCTCAAACCCTGATTGTGGGTGACTCTGCTGTGAAAAGCAGTAAAAACACTAAAATACTCTGTTTTTCCAAAGACACGGTGTCTGACTTGACCCAAAGAATCCCAGATATCATGGCAGAACACCCAACTGTGAAGAACATTATTCTGCATATAGGGCTACATGATGTTGTAAAGCAACAGTCTGAATTGCAGAAACTGGACTTTATGGAACTGCTGAACACAGTCAGCTCCCTAAATGCAGATGTGTTTAACAGTGGCTATCTATCTATCTATCTATCTATCTATCTATCTATCTATCTATCTATCTATCTATCTATCTATCTATCTTGCCATTGAGGAGAAGGGCTAAAAGATTCAGCCGACTGTTGGCACTGAACAAATGGTTTTTAATTGAATGTACTGTCCATTCTCTGCAGTTCATTGATGATTTTAACACTTTCTGGGACCGCATACAACTTTTTAAAGCAGATGGACTTTTCCTCAACAAGCCAGAAATAAAGCTGTTCACCTCTAACCTGTGTTACTTTCTGCTGGAGTTCACTGACCAGATGAAGCAGCTGGTAGATTTTAGAACCAAATTTACACTCCTTCCCTACTTCCCCCCATCGTTCAACCCCAGCAAAAAAGTGAAATGCCAGGCACCTCTGCCAGAATGGCAGCTAACTAAGGAGGCTTGTGTGCAAAATCCAGCAACCCTTAACTGATATGTGCCAGGTCCAGGCTGCACGCCTAGTGGCACTCATGACTCTTTCCAAGACAATCCTGCGCCCTGTGTATTCAATTCTTCCTCAAATTATGTTGTGATAGGTAATAGAAAAAGAATGGCGAATAAGCACTTAACTGCATACTTAGCATCCATTCCTCGTCAGCTACAGCCTGTCCCAAAAAATGAAAACACACTAACACTAGCTTTACTAAACATCAGGTCTTTGGCAGGAAAATCCTTTTTAATCACTGATTTTATTATTAGTCATAATCTAGATGTTATGTTTTTAACTGAGACCTGGTTAGACCATAATAACAGCGCTGCTGTTCTCATCGAGTCAGCTCCCCCTAACTTCAGTTTTATGAGCGAGAACAGGGTGAATAAGAAAAGAGGTGGAGTTGCCAAATATCTTATGGAAATTTGGCTTCTTTTTAATATGTGGCGCTCCAGTTAAGGTTTTTCCCTCAAGCTATATTTCTAAATATCTACAGGCCACCTAAATACTATATTATAAATAATTTACTGTTTATAATCTGTATTAACTTTGATTGTGTAATCATTGTGGGTGATATTAGACTTCTCTTTATTAATCCTTTTGGGATGACTCCCGCAAGGAAACTGAAATTCCAGCATCCGTTTTTGCAAGAAATACAGTAAAAGACAGTATAGAGAGAACAATAATAACAGTAATAATAATAATAATAATAATAATAATAATAATAATAATAATAATAATAATAAGGAACATTCGACTGTAAAAGGACATTAACCATAAATATTATAGTCAAACGTTTCAGTGCAAGTCCGGGTGTGTGTGTATGTATGTATGTATGTATGTGTGTATGTATGTATGTATGTATGTATGTATGTATGTATGTATGTATGTATGTATGTATGTATGTATGTATGTATGTATGTATGTATGTATGTATGTATGTATGTATGTATGTATGTATGTATGTATGTATGTATGTATGTATGTATGTATGTATTGTCCTCTCTGCCCTATTTCCTCCCCCGAGTGAGGAGTTGTAGAGTCTGATGGCATGAGGGACAAAGGAGTCCTTGAGTCTGTTGGTCCAACACTTGGGAAGGAGCAGCCTTTAACATTCATGTTGACAACCCCCAGGACAGGGGGACCAAAGAACTGTGTTGTGTTTTTCAGAACTATGGACTGACTCAGCATGTGACAGAGCAAGAGTCTCCTCCACACCGGCCCTCTCTGGGCTCTCAGTCACTGAGCTTGTAGATCATTTCAACTGTAAAATTACAAATGTTATTGATGCCATTGCTCCCACTAAGGTCAAAGTTGTCTCTTGTAAGAAAAGGTCTCCATGGAGAAATGTCCCACTGGTGAGAACAGAAAAAAGAGAGTGTCGAAAAGCTGAACGAAGGTGGCGAAAAACTAATCTCCTGGTCCATTATAACACCTATAAAGAGAGACTTCGCATTTATAATTTGGAACTGAGGAATGCAAGGCGGTCCTTCTTTTCTGATATTATCTCTAGAAACAATAATAATTCACGTGCTTTGTTTGCTACTGTCGATAGGTTAACAAACCCTCCAGTACCAGTAGCATCTGCAACGTTTTTCTACCAAGGCCTGCAATGACTTTGCCTCCTTCTTCGAAGACAAAATTCCAAAAATGAGACATTCAACTTCATATGATCAACCATAAAAATGGTATAACAAAATGGTTACTGCGCTCTGATAACGTGTGTGGGGCAGTGGCTTATACACTGTCCCATACTAGCAGCCTAAAATCTGTTATTTTATCAGCTTTTATTAACGGTTTCTAACTGCTGTTTAATGTTTAAGTTCTTATACTGCAATGTAACTTTTGAATTTTATTTTGACTTTTAACTGCTCTTTAATGTTTAATTTCTTGTACTGCACTGTAACTTTTATTATTTTAATCTTTTTATGTGAAGCACTTTGAATTGCCCTGTTGCTGAAATGTGCTATACAAATAAAGCTGCCTTGCCTTGCCTTGTTAATGCGATCTGAAGTCTGGGAACTTCACTTCAGTCCATTTAAGGCGAGAGAGAGTGTCAAATTTTGGAAAATGTTCAAGTTAATGGAGGTTTTTAGTTGCATAGCAACAGCGGCTCACAAACAACTTGGCCTTTAAGCATAACTACCGTTTTTTTCAACCTGGACCCCATTTTCCTATTTTTTTTTGTCTAAGTGACTGATGGGAACAACAATCTTTGACATTAGTCCAGTTTTAAGCAAAATGGCTGCAGTCGGCAATGGCAAAACAAACTACAATGTAAGTTAATAAGGCCATTGTTTAGCTTGTATTTACCTTCACATAAGTGCTGTTTTGCCAATGCAGGCTCAGATTAATATTCTAAATGTCTGACAACATTATGGAAAGGTTCCCTTCAGAGATAGACCTCTAAAACCGCTTTGAGACCTTTCTGTTTAACCAGAAACAGCTCACAAGTCGCTAGTGCTAAACGCACCAGACTCCATTTAAAAAAGCAATACTTTTAGCGTGTATTGAGCCAACTTATTTTCACCTGTAAATCAGTAAACTATGCGTTTATTTCAACCAAAACTAGAGTTGTGATGGTTGGAAAAGTAAAAGAACCCAAACGGCTTTTCATAGTAGAATTTTGTTTTTTTGTCGACTTTGAATGAAGTGGATTTTATGATGATACGAATGATTTAGTGAACGCACTTTCACGGTTGCTTTCGTGTTTAAAAAAAGGATTTTACTCTTTAACAGAAAGGTCGACCTCCTTAAAAATCCTTTCCATTATGTTGTCAGACACTTAATCTGAGCCTGTCAGTGGCAAAACAATCACTTTTTTGAAGGTACTGTAAAAACAAGCTGGACAATTTCCCTATTAACTTACATTGTAGCTCATTTTGCCGATCACGTTTAATACTGGCCCAATGTCAAAGATTGTTGTTCACATCAGTCACTTAGGCACAAAAACATAGGGAAACAGGGTCTAGGTTGAAAAACCAAAAAACGGTAGTCACCATTAAATGCATCTGTGTAGCGCCGCTGGCTAAAAAGAACAGCCCTGTGGACACAGAGGGTGAGACATGCTCGTAATGAGTAATGACAACAAGCAGCCTTGACGTCAACATCCCCCTACAAGAAATAGGGTTGAAATGCCCCCTCTACAGAGCGAGTAGAGACTAGGGCTGCATGATATGAGGAAAATATGCGATAGTGTGGTTGAATATTGCGATAACAATATTACTTGTGATAAATAAAAAGATATCAAAGTGTACGGAGTTCTGCATTTCTACTGCTTTCAGTATTCTACAATATATTGCGCAGCGGTAGGTACGGAGTGAGTGAGTGTGTAGAGAAACAGCAAGGTAATGACAGTAATTCAACTTGACCCGCTGGGTAAGTGAGTGAGAGGGGAAAGTTTAAAACACAGGAGAGTGCGTAGACACAATTCACGGGTCAATGAAAGGACAAAAAAGAGGGAGAAGTGTGAGAAAGAGGTGGTTTAGAAAGAGACAGACAATACGATAGACAATACAAGAAGCCAACGCTTTAGCTGTTTGGTTCCCTGAAAAAACTCAAAGGATCACATGAGAGTTACCACCCGTCACCGCCCTCTACAACACACACTCACACACTTCTCCTCCACTGTGATGATCCCGGTCACACACCACCTCAACACACACAAACATCAATCACTGCTGCAGTCTAGAAGGGGAAGCCAGCGGTGTATTTCCCTCAGGGCAGCAGCACTACTCTTTCAGCTCAGCACCCTCACTGAGTAAAGGTAGCTTCTCACCCTGAGACACAAAAAGACTACTGTCAGTGCTTGTTTGAATAGCTGTGTATCTTTGTGTTGCTGTGCTGTGTGCATGTATTGTGAATACTAGACTACAGTAAAGTTTCCCCTTGTGGGATTAATAAAGTATACATTAATATTATTATTATTATAAGCAGCAATACATGGCCTAAATTCTATACACATCTGTGATTCTGTAGGCACCGGTACAAGATCTGGGTATTGGAAGCGTTCTGGTTTCCATTTGTCATCTGAGTAGTAGGGTTGGGTACCAAAACCTGGTTCCTACATAACCGGTAGGAATCGAACCGGTTTAGAATGCAAAATTCGGTTCCTCAATTCGGTTCCACTGAAACATTTTCTCTCTGTCGCTCCGAAACTGACCTAAAAATATCCCTTTGTTGTCTGTTCTATTGTTTTGTCTGTAGTCTGTTTATTATTGTTGAATTACTGTAGTATGTAGGTGACTTGGGTTCATTTATTGTATATTATATATTTAAGTACTTTAAAACGTTAGTATATTGTTAAATTCAAATCATGTTTTATTTTAAATAAACTATAAAAAAATGCTTTCTTTATGTCATTTTTCACTTTTTCAAGAATCGGTTTAGGAATCGGAATTGTTTTAAAAGTACCGGTTCGGCATCGGAATCGGAAAAATCCAAACGATACCCAACCCTACCAAGTAGAACTGACCAATCACATTAAAGCGGGCTTTGGTTGAATGTAAGTAAACAGTCCATGTGGCGAGCAATTGGCCAAAACCTCGTCTGATGACGGTTTGGTTTTTCATTAGTTTTTTTAATTTAGCCTATTTATCTGCATTTATATGCAGCAATGTACTGTAAGTGAATAAGTGGTTTGAAATTACATAGCACAACATGTAATTAAATAATATAGGAAAAGTAAGTAACCATAGTATAGATGACATTGAGTCTAACCATATAAATATGTACTCGGAATGGAAAAATACAAATACAGATAATAAAAATATATTTAGAGCTGTGGTAAGTAATTGAAACAGGAACAGAAACTACAACATTATTAGGTGGTGTAAGGGTTAAATGTAATCGGAATGAAATCAATTCAGGAAATCAGTGACAAAAAAACAAAAACCCCCAAAAAATGCTGCAAACCATCATTTTAGGCCGCTATGCTCCTAAAGTGGATTGTGGAGACACTGTGTGCAAGACTGCAAAGAGTGTCTGATTCGGATTTTCTGATCCCGTGAACCTAAGTGTGTGCAAGTCACTTGTGAAAATAAGAGTGTGTCTTTGTGTTGTTTGACAGGTAAATGGAGCCCTCTCACGCTGCCTCAGCCACAAACAGCCCATCTAGTCCGTGTCTCTCACCTCTTCTCTGACAAGAGTCTCTTCTCAGCACTAATAGTCAAAGTTCTCAGCCGCTTCTCTCTCTTTTTTTTTGCCACTGCTCCGTTTTCCTCCACACCTTTTCTTGACCTTCCTCTGCTCCCATCATCTTGTACCACACTGTGCCTGTCCTTTCAAGTTACAGAGTACATTCAACTCCACAGACTTTGCCCCCACACTTCTTTGGTTTTCACCTAATTTACCATACTTCCTCTCTTTGTCCTCCCTTATTTCCCTCTTCTCATTCCCCATTAGGCTTTTGCTGCACTGCAGGGTCCAGATGTAATGTCAGCCTGTTCACCCCATCCATTCATTTTCACTTTTCTCTTTCTCTCCTCCCATAAGTTCCCTCTCTCTTCATGTCACCCTGTGATTTAGATCCACATCCACCTAATATTCTCCACTCCTATTCCCTCCTCTCTTTTTGTTTGAGGAAAACTCCTATTGGAATTGTATGTGTTTGAATGTATGCATTATGTTACACATATCATATGCTACCGTTGAAATAGTGAACTGATTTAAAATATTCCATAATTAGGTGTGGGTAGGGGATCCAAAAATGCTCATATGATTATTTTGTGTTAATCAAAGGCATTTCCCAATAACCTATTTTTAATGTGGGTATGAGGACTAGTGGAGCAAGTACTACCCAAAACAGTTGCCTTTGAGCAAGGCATTTTCACTCCCAACATATACATCTTCTCAGATGCAAACATTGAAGAGAGAGGAAGACTGTTATATTTGTGTTATATATATTAAACCGAGCAGTAAACAAAATGTGCAAAACATTTGTTTTGATTAGCTGTCATATTTCCAATATTTCTCTCATTCTCTCACTAAGAAAAGGACTCTCCAATATGGCAACCTCTTATCAGCTTTCACTCCTCATTACACTGCGCTGCCATCCACACAAAACTGGAGGTTTGGGTGCTGGGCCAAGACATTGCTTTCTGTGTAATTTTTGCTACATATTTTAGAGCAAGCAGCCCCAGGCCATAAATCATCTTCTGGCAGTCTAGATGTATGAGTGTGCTCACACACTATGATGCTGCTTGTGTGTATTTGTTGTTAGCAATCCAAAGGTCAAGCCTATCAAAATCCTTTAGCAGTATGACTTTAGCAGTGCCATCAACACACATTTGGAGTATTTCCAGTCATCACATTCAGAAAAAGCTCAAAAATTGTGTCACTCATCAAGTTTGGAACGGTGACTGTATTCATATTAGAAAAAAAATGTTTTGACACATTCAATTACAGACACTGCATTTCATAATTACAGCCTAATTAGAGAGTGAGAGGATAGAGTCTGCAGTGTTTGCTTGTTAGACATTTAACTGACACTGAGAGAAGGCCTAGAAAGCCTACGGGGACTGGCTCTTTTCAGCCAATTCAACACACTCAGCAGTCAGTTTGTAGTTGACTCCAGATGAATTATATTGTCATGGCCCATCAGTAGTGACAAGTGTGGGTCAGATTTTATTTGTTTTGTGTTGGAGGCAGCCCAAAGTGTAGAAGCGTGGGGTTAAAACAAGTATCTATATGCAGTTTTAAACTGAGTTACAATGACTTTTGAGTAAGGCAATGAAATGGAATGGACCATCTGTCGACAACTGTGATTACCTTGCCTCTACTTTTGGTTGTGATGCACAATGTTTCTGGAAGGGAAATCCAGAGGGAGTAATCCAGGAGGCATCCCAATAGGACGTCATAAACCACCTCAACTCCTAAAAGAGCAGCTGTTTTACACTAGGTTCCCTGCAGATGTCTGATATCAACAGATGAGCACAGACACCCTGCGAAGGAAACTAAATTTGGCAGATTGTATCAATGTTTTATGTTTTGTTGTATCAATTGTATCATTCTTTTGGTCATCAAACAAAGCACATGGCCATAGGCGAGGGTTGGTTAGATCCAGAGATGGAGACTCGAGTTTGAGACTCAAACTGACGTTGCACACACAGTGAATTCAGACTTGACTTAAGACTCGTCCTCAAAAGACTTCAGACTGGACTCCGATTCGAGATGCGGGGCTTGTGAACAGTCTTTATATTTAGGAAACGTCTCATGAGCTGACTGTAACCTATCTACATAACACGTAATTTGTAACCCACATGTGAGATAGGACAAACATTTGGCTGCACCAGGAGCTGCTGTGCCAGCTATTAGAAGCTTTGGCTTTACAAACTTTATTCAGCGAGGGCCAATGAAAAAAGAATGCAAAATATGTGGATTCTAGACTTGACTTGGATTGTAGCTCAGAGACTACACCATCAGGCTCAGCTCCTTCTTCTTTGCCATGACAGTCCGATACAAGGCCTTACATTACAGCTGATGCAGCACCAATTCACCATGCTGATTTTGCTCCATCTTACCCCCACTGGTGTAGAAGAACCTCCCAAGATACTTAAAGATGAACTTTAGTTGGGGCTGTGGTGTTCTTTTGGGTATGTTTGCATCTTGCCAACTGGTTAAACTAACTTTGTGCAAAGACTTGTTGTGCAGATGGGTTAGTTCAGCATTCTCCATGCAGCTCATGTTGGACTTCCCATTTGAAACCTGACACACCATATGGTTTGGTAACAGAACCATCTGAGAAGTCGTTATTGAAAACTGTTTGGGACAGGGCAGGCACTTTTAAAAAAATACCTAGCAGATGTTGGATGAACCATCTATCACATTCGCAATAGTTGATTTGAAAGCGCCCACACACATAGTAACACGCCCGAAGCTGACAGAAGCTCCTCACCGAATGCTGATAAGTGTGGTAAGCTGGTAGTTCAGACACAAACGCATTAGGTTGGAGCCTGCCAAAATGGATTTTCACATGGAATGTTTCCTGTGATATTGTGAAAAACCCACTTATTCCCATCTCCTACGTCAATATCTGACCAATCTTAAGTGAATAACCTCCCTACCCTAGGCATCATTATTTTGTATAATAGAGGACTGATGAAGTCAAACATATCAATTACTAATCAGGCACAAATTTACACCTGGGATACACATAGTAATCCACATGCAATTAAGCACTCCAAATCCTGGGGACCAACACTGACCAAGCAAGCAGCTGCACGTATAATACAACTGTTACAAAACCCCATGATCCATACATCCAAACCAAAAATGATATGGTAAGAAAATCAAGGAACAACGGATATAAATAACATCAGAATAATTCTGTAAAATATATTAACCCCTATCATCTGTCACCTGCTGATATTCGATCTCACTGATCTATTCACTATATGGCAAATTTCACAAAAACAAGACGCACTTTAACATAATGCAGCAATTGTCTACCATCCATCTCTGACTATAATCTGACAGTGGACTTCCTTAGGGGAGGACCCTGGAGATGGCATTAGGACGGTGGCTGTCCACTTCCAAAGCAGCATCTCTTTGACTCTCTATCTTTAACATTCATCAGGCAACACTGATGAAATTTAGAGGACCGGCCTCCTTAACCTTGCGAATAATGAACTGACATAACCAGTTTGTTTTGTGCTGCCTTGTTAAATCGCACACTATTCAGTCTCATGTGTGTTGGTTCACCCACACAATACCACACGGCCATCCTGACAAGGGGTCAGCCCGCTACTGGGCAGCTAATAGCTCGCCATATTTACGATTTATGTCGGCACCAATGTCAGAGCACATAAAATCCTCATCTGTGAGTGCATGTGTGTGTACATGTGACAGACTGTGTTAGCATAAGTTTATGGCTGCGTATATATCACTAATTTATCCTGCGTCCTTCCAACTGTGACTGTGAGATAAAACATGAAGCAAGGAGGAAGTTCTTGAGCTTTGAGTACACAACTCAGGCAGTTGGAGACAGCCAGACAGGAAGGTTAACAACTACCACACTCTACTAGGCCCTCTTCCTCGAAAAATGATGTCAAAACAGAGGCAGATTTCTCAGTGAGTACCTTGCATCTCTGCACTTTCCAGGATAAACAAGGCTTGTAGGGACAGCACAAACAGATCATGTGCTATAAATATGATCCTCCTCTCATAGTTTGGTGTGTCTGTGACCCGACAAAAATGCAGGAAACTGCTGTGAATTTAAAAAAAAAAAAAAAAAAAAAACAGCACAGTAGGATCCTGAAGTTGGGAATGTTCTGTCTGTCAAATTTTGACTGGAAGTGCCAACTTGAATCATAAAAGTCGATAGTGAGAAAGCTCACAACTACTAAATACTGTATGCCTTCTCATGACAAAGTGTGCTAATAAATTCATACAAAACAACAGACTTTGTACGAGTGGTTCTTGCATTTAAGCCCAATGTCCTGATAAAGAAGCTTTGACTAGAATGACACCAAATCAGCTGTGTGAAACGACAGCCTACGCTGGCAATCTGCTTTTCCTCATGTTGTATTTACAGTGCAACTGTAAGCCCTAATTTCCATCAGGCTGCGTCTGCGCAGCGTTCCGGGAGTGTGGTGTGCCCCCTGAGCAATCGCGGCCATCCGAGTCAATGTTTGATATTCCACCAGCGGCACCACGGTGCGTCCCAGAAGCGAGACTATCCAGTCAATTTACCAAAACACACCACCAAATATCGTTTAGGTCTTCTTTACTTCCTACTTATCTCTCCATTTGTGTGCATCCATGTCCCAGAAATGTCTGTAACTAACCTAGCTCTGGGGAGTCTTATGTTCTTTTTCCCCCAGCATGTTTTCCTTGGATCAGGGAGGCTCCAAGATCATGGTTACAGCTGTTGCCGTGGTCCTGCTACACATTCTGCTATGCCCTGTTACATCCTGCTATGCTCTGCTGTGCCTTGTAATGCCGTGCAGTGCCCTGCTATGCCATGAACAAACTAGTATTTTTAGTTGCTGTTCCTTTGTCTTTTACTGTGATTATTATTGCCATTATTCATTTCAACCCCAACCGGTCCGTCAGACACCGTCTACCAAGAGCCTGGGTCTGTCCGAGGTTTCTTCCTAAAAGGAAGTTTTTCCTCGCCACTGTCGCTTGCTCTGGAGGGAACTGCTAGAACTGTTGGATCCTTGTTAAATACACCACAAACAACAACAGATTCATCTTGGGGTATGAAAAACATAATACCACATTACAGAAGGACAGGACCAGAGCTTGGAGTGGAAGGTAGATACTAGCTTAATAGACACGTAAATGTTCTGTAAAGTACTTGTAGAGTCAAAATAATGTGCGAGTCGGGCAGCAAGACGCGTGGTGGAGGATTTTTTCAAAAGTGGTACGGATTAGGTTTTTGCGGTCACACAAATATGAAAATATTTTTCTCTGACACAAACTTTGGTGCTTAATTACTTCCACAAATCTGGCTTGTGTATAAGTCCTTTAAGTAACCACTTCAGTCTGTCTTAATTTGGATTTAGTCGATGAAGCCAGACAAATAACTTCCCTGCACATTTTAATTTTACAGAGCAACTTGTGTGTAATATGACTCAGCAGTTTTCTTCAGTTTTACTACTCTACGGCAGGCGTCATGTTTCTGTTGGTGCTTTTAGATATTGAATGATCACTATCAAAAAAAATGAATGATACACTTCTAGTGTGTGTCATAGCTTTCTTTCAATATTGCTCAAAATGCAATTTCATCATCCTCAAAAAAAAAAAAACATTGTCTAAGGAATAAAAAAAACAAGAAATAGAATTTTCTGGGAAGCTACTTCATTTTTCATAGCCCTTTTATTGATTTTTTTTTTTTTACCCACCAAAAACTTCAGTTCCTCCGTCTCTTCTGTGAATGTGCCTGTGTGGGTTTCTCTCTTAAACACCACTCACTTCTCAGTCTCTTTCTCTCCATCACATCCTCCACTCTATTCATTTTGTTGTCCATCAAACAGGCTGATACATGCCACCCACCTATTCTCTCCTCTCCGTGCTGCAAGGGGTACTCGTCCTCAGAGAGCACAATAAGCAGAGGCGCCAGCTAAGTAATGACATTTATATGCAGACTGCCCTCTCCCCAAGCAGCCCTTGTAACCTTTTCCAATATTTTCTGCTATACAAAAAGACATTGGTACAATATTTGAGAGGCACAATGATGAAATGCATGAACCACATTAACATATTGTCTAAGCTGGTCACAAGTTGAAGGCTGGATGGTACACTGCATGGGTATAAATTAATGCACTTCCCCAGAAATGAGCATAGGCAAGACCTATTACAACAAAAACCAAGGAAATTCAGTGATATAAACAGCAAACATTTGATCTTCAAAATCAATATGTTCTAGCTGGCAAGGGACCTGTGATTTCCAGTGTCTGGGACGCTGGAAAGAAAGAGATCTAAAGTTTCCTTTAAAGTTCCCAGAAGTTTTTTTTCCAATATTTACCTCAAAAGATAAAATCTTTATTTATATATTTATACATACAAGGTACAGTATGGATTATAATTTAGTTGAGCTAGGGCCAAACTAGCTGTTTTTCATTAAGTGTTTGCCAGGAGACACACAAATGTTAAGAACTGCAAAACATTATAGTATAGAAACAGGATGTGGGGCCAGAGGGACAATGTATAATAATAATGTATACTTTATTAATCCCACAAGGGGAAATTACAATGTTTTCACTGTTATTACACACAGGCTTGAATTACACACACACACACACACACATGTACTAATGGAGAGATGTCAGAGTGAGGGGGCTGCCCATAGAAAGGCACCCCAAACAGTTGGGGGTTCAGTGCCTTGCTCAAGAGCCCAGGACCCCTCCAGCTACCAGTCTACCACCATACTTTGGTCTGTATGGGGATTTGAACCAGCAACCCTCCAGTTCCCAACCCCTCCCCCTACTGACTGAGCTAATGCTACCCCATAGGCCTTGTACATTGATAATACCATTCATATTTCACAGACTATCATGTTATGTCCATATAAGCCAAAACCTTCCATTGGTCACATATTGGTTGCTATTAAAGTCAGAGAGCCAAAACAATGCCTTCAAAATAAGGAATTGTACAGGCTTTTACTTTAATGTGCTATTTAAAAGAAAACTAACAATCTCCTTTCTTACAGTGCAATTTTACAGTCCCTGACCAAGTATTGATTTGAGTCCTGGTTGATTTGTTGTGTTCTACTTAGGTCTTTCAGGTTGAGTTTGGGTATATATATTCACGTAGAATGATCTGTCTTTCTTTCACTTTCTGGCTGAGGTAGCAATCATTGCCTTACCGCGCTAACCTAACGGTCAGTAATTAAAGAAATACAATACAAAGGGGAAACGTCATGAAATCCCAAATGATTCTGTGAAGGTTTCTTCTTTGTGGGAACCTGATGACCCGGATTAACCCATGATCATGCCTGTGCATAGTTTTGTTCTCCATTCTGTTGGTTGGAACAAAGTTTAGCGGGGAAAAGACGTTCTGAGTTGATGTTCATCTGGCCAGTATCATCTAATTTCCGAGGGGGTCCTTAAAACAATTAAACAGCAAATATAAAACACAAAATACATTCACACATACACACACACACACACACACACACACAGCACTCCCAAGCCTGACTACTCCAACACCAACTGATTTTGTAGGGTAAATTAGCACTTTGCTACTTTAAATGCAGTATGGAACTGTGCCTCCATTGGTTCATGAGAGGGTTCTTAGAGGGAGACTTTCAGGTACTGGACTGTATCCACCGGGTTAACATTATTTTACGACCAACCACGTATGTTCTCAAACCTTAGGGCCACACATACGTGCATTTCTGCTCAACTCTGCTTGCACTGTGGTGATTGGCTGAAAGACATATGGGCATGGATTGCCACTTCACATCCTCAGGGGAAAATAATAACTGTTATAAGTAGAGGTGGCTGCTGTGGTCTGGAATGATGTTTCCAGGGCGAACAATTATTGATAGAAACCACTGGCTAACCCATAATCACTGACAGCTGAAATTAACCTGTCATCTGATTGAACAGTGATTGTGTGTGTGTGTGTATGCATTGTTTACAAGGTGTGTTTATCCATGTAAGTGTCTATATAGGCGGTTCATGTGTGTGGGTATGCCATCACAAATCTCCTCTCGCTAATCAACGAGTGTTGATGAAGTTTGGGCTGAATATGTCATTTCCTCGGACCACCCTCCAGCACCGCTACCAATCAGGAGAAGCAAGACCTGTTATCAGCGTGAGTATTACCTGCACAATCAGCCAAAAGGTTGGAAAACAGGATGGCTGTATCCCTGTTTACAATGAAGCTATGATGAAGATACCCTTCAGAGAATTTCAGATGTGAATGACGTGATTGCAGATACGTTCGAAGACCCAAACCATTAGAATAAAAAGGAGAAGCAAAAGAATGAGAGGATAGGGATGAATGAATCAGAAGGGACCTTTTTCAATATGGGGTGAATGTATGTAGAAAACGTCCACCCGTTCTCACCCTAATGCGTAAAACACAGATGTTTGGACAGTGGCTGTCAGCAACCTGATGCGATGTACTGGGGAAGCAGATTCTAGACGGGGTTTAGCGAATAGTATGTAAGGGGGAAATTCCACGTAAGGAGGTTGGTCGGGGTGGTGGATGGGTAAAACACAGGCGAGCGGAGTTTGTCTCTATCATATATCAGTTATTGCCGTGTCACGGAAGCTGCTTTTTTCTTTAAACCGGCCCGTTATTCCCGCGTGTCACGGAACCGTAAGCCTACCCACGATCTTTTCCTAAACCCAACCATCCCGTTCCTGTGAGTCACGGAACCGAAAGCCGCCCACAAGCTTTTCCTTAACCTATCAGCGTCACAAGGGAGAAGTGTTATATGACTCTAAAGGAGACTTTTAGCGTCAGTAACAACAACAAAGGCACCTTAAACAAGCGTCCGTATTTTACGAGATGGGAGTGAGAATGTGTTGAAAATGTATACTGATCGTCCTTTTGTCAATAGCACCCAGACAGTGGAATACACTTCCTCCTCCCATACGGTCTGCTCATTCTATGAACTATTTTAAAAATCTGTTAAATATCTACCTTTTTAAAACAGCATTTTGGTTGACCTGTTCCCACTCCATTCTTAATGCATTACGTTGTAATTTAAACTGTGTAATGTGTTTTTAATATGTATCTTGTATGTTTTATGTAAAGCACTTGATGATTGTTATCTATGATATGCACTCTATAAATACATTTGACTTAATTATATATGAGCTCTGGTATTTAATAAGAGAAAAGTGAAAATGCATTTTAACGTGCTGTTATGGGAACACACTGGCCACAATGGAAATATGTAAAACTAGACATCGCAAACAAAATACAGATGTGGCTGAAATTATAATGATAATAAGGCATAATTAAGCCACTTACACATGACTGGTGGCAAAACTGCGAAGTAGGGTGAACAGCAGAAAGGCAAAGTTGAAATAATTTAAACTTTGGAGTGCAGAGGGTAGCGCGGCACCTAGTCGGGGGGTTAACAACATTGGAAAACAATGGAAGGTCCAATGGAAGGTCAAAGTGCTTTTACTGCAGATCCTGTGTATGCAGCTTTATGTGTCATTAGTCAACTTTGTCTTTACTGGTTCATTGCAACAATTTGGCAATTTATACAAAGCTGGATTAATGGTTGTGCGTTAAGGGGTTGCGTCATAGCAACAGAGCCAAACAAGTAGCCACCGAAGATACGCTACAGAGTCATTATGTGGAGAAAGCAAGAACTGTCATCGGTGAGCTTGTGCTGCTTATGTTTTCGCCTGTTAACTTGTGTTTCTGATGGTAGTTGAGATTGTTGAGAGTAAGAACAACATGAGGCAAGTAGAAAAACAGTTATCTTCTCCTATTGAGTTAAAGACATTTAGCTGAGCCACCTGACAACGTTTCACTCAGCACAATCACCGCTCTCTATCACAGTGGCTGAAACAATGTGAATGCAGCGACCACACAGTTAAAGCTTTAATGCGTAACTTTTTGATATGGTAGCGCGATCACGGAAGGCTTTTATCATATGGACGCGCTGGTAGTTTTGTTGTCATTACATAGAATTCCTCATGGGGGCAACAGAAACTATGGATTATAGCTTTAAGAGGCATTGACAGTGGTGTTAATCCAGAACTCTTTTTGTCAAATTCAGTTAATAAAACTCTATTTTCTGTGTGCACTGAAAAAGTGGGGCTGCTGGTCCCCTCAGGACTGACGCGTGCACACAAACACACACGGTGGATGCAGGAAAAACCGGGAGATGAGACGTACAGGATGACCTAAATGAAGGACAACTACGCTCATTATTGTAAGTGCAATGATAAGTTAAAGTCCAATAAAACCGTATGAATGTGTGTCCCAGCCCACGATAGGAAATAAACAATGTAAAGATCAACAAGCCACTGACACATATGTTCAAATTTATAAATATATAATAATATATATAATAATAAATAAATTATTACTTTTAGTCTTAAATCCACCAGCCATGTTCATATTATAACAACATTCACAACATCCTGAGCCTTTTTGGTTACTAGGTAAACTCAACACAGAGGAATTAATTAATAGTAATAATTATTATTCTCCCCAAAACAAGTTTCCTTATCAAAAAGCAACTTTTTTTTTGCAACTTTCACTGTCTTCTCCAACTTCATTGTAACAAACATACAAAAGACATTGTAACTTTTATTGCAATTATTTTTTTACAAAAGCTCCCCCAAAATCAGGCAATTTAGGCCGCAACAATCTCAAAACAAAGCAGCGAAATCCTGGTGTGACTGCCCTTGTGTGTTTTTTCATGTGTGTGGAGCGCAAGGGTAGGCTACGTCATCTCATCTCACATGCTGTGTCTCTATGATCCTATCCTGTCAATAGTAGCCTACTTGTGGACATTGCACCGTCATCACGTGCTGTAGTAAAGGGGGGGGGTCCGCCTTGATAATCTTTGCTGCAATTACTTCTTCTGAGTGCTTCTCATTGGACACCTGCCACGTCATTAGCAAAGCTGTCAGTAAGCCAGTTACACACATACTGTACAGCAGGTTTAAGGATAATGATGTACTGTACTATAGAAAAGTCTGTAACAGATCATTTGAAGACGTCGTTAAACAATTAGCCAGGCTGTGCTGCTTTGGTGGGTGTTTCCACAGCCTGTCGGAGCTGGTGTTAAAGACTTAATATGCCCTTTATAGGCTGGTGTCTGAAAAGTGGGCCAGCAGATGGTGAGAGGTGATGGTTGGGATATATGGGTGGCAGCATGGCAAACTTTGCTGTGGTAAACTATCGTATTCAACTCTGCTGTGCAAGTACTTTTTAATTTTTATATTAATATGGTACATGTAAAAATATCTAAACTGCAATGGACTATACAGTAAGTAAGTTGTAATAATGTCTTGCATATTTGACTTTGACAAGCATTGCTTTTATCACTAGAATATAATGTTTACATAAACATACAAGTGATTGGTAATTGTAACCAATTAGATGTCATTCTGTCATTATACTAACTTCCAAGCAGTCACTGCAGCAGCACCAACGGACAAGTGTTACATTCTACTAATTTCACTGCTGCTATTTTCGATATATTGTTAATACTGCACTTTGTACTTTGTATAGTTTAAAGCTTTAGTGCGAAACTTTCTGATATTAATTAACATCCGTTGCTTTCAAGCCGTTGCCAAATGAGATGCTACAAAGCTAATTAAGACTATCAGCTCTCTTTCAGTATTTCTATGTTACTAAGATTCTGTCATCCGGCGACTTTCACGCACAGCAACTGCGTGGAGGACGGGTGGGGCTGTGTGCGATCACAGAAGGCTTGTATCATGTGGACATGTCAACAGTGTTGTTGTCATTACTATAGCTTTACATTAAGCCTGATTTGTAATATTTACATTGATATATAATTATTTAAGAATTTCTAATATATACTGTACATATGTATACACACACACACACACACACACACACACACACACACACTGTAGATACAGTATATACTGTATATAGAAAACCTTGAACATTGTGTCTTTTCTACACTTTCAGGTTTTAGTTTTGGATTTTCTTACATTGTATGTTTGTGTGTTAAGGGGTGGGGGGGCTGGACAAAAAGAAAAGAAAGGGCTAAAACTGTGACGAGTAATGTTAATCATGTGCCTTTCTCAATAAAAAAAATTTATCAAAGAAATAAATAAAAAATTGATAAAAAAAAAAAGGTATTTTCTGTCCCACAGGCACGTCCAGAAACACAATGTCAACATTCATTACAATTTTTCACATTTAAAACACACAGAGTTTCTGATGTCTCTTTTGAACACAAAGCTAGGAAAAGCATCTCACATAATATTAGCATGTAACAGGGGAGCCACAGGTACACCGTTACCCCAGTTAGACAAGAAAGTATAGTTCAAGCTCTCCCTTCATCCGTGGAAAAGTTTTCTCAAATCACATTTGTATATGCATCGAAGCGAAGGAAATCGTTGAGACTCGCGCTGTTATTTGCTTGGGCATGTTAAACGATCCCCTATGATTTCTGCCTAGTACTCTCCGGTTGATGTGCACACAGCCATGCCTTGTTAGCAAAAAAAAAACCAACAACATAGGCAGCACTGCAATGTTTGCTATGAGAGCAGCACGTTTCAAGGTTTTTAGACATCTTAGGCACACAGAGAGGTGCAATTTATTCACCAACGTGATCAAAGCTTAGCCAGTGGAGCGAGTTAACAGAGGGGAAGGAAGAAGAGAAAATTCAATGAAGGGCACAGATTTACTGAACTGTAACAAGCAGACTTGAGTTGCGGGAAAAAAACAGGCCCTATTAGATGCAAGAAAGATCCAATTGTGCAGGAAAACAAGGGAAGAACTTTGTACTTAATTGACTAAAATGTAGCCAAACAGTGATCAGTACCTACCTACTGTACCTGTTCACCTGTAAGTCTCTGAGTAATTCTGTTTGTCCATGTGTATACAAGGTATTGACATATTCTCTGTTAACAGAATAAAAATAATATTTTCTTATGTGTACTGGTACACAAGAGTATTATTAGGTGAATTTACAGATGATTCTCTCCAGCCTGAACATTGGAAAAAATCCATGAGGCCCAGTAATGAGGGGCTTAGGAAGCGCCTTGGGCCACAAGGATTCTTAACTGCCAGTACTCTGCTATTCAACCACACTGGATCAGCATTACACATTTGTACATTTTAAATGCACACCGGGCTAATAACTATGATCATCTGTGTATTAATTCAACATCTGTACCTTAACACCGCACTATGTTTTATAGCTCGTGTTAGAGTCTTATCAACATTCTCCATTCTATGACCCTTGCTTATTTTTCTGCAAATCCACAATGGACATCTATACCATCTCATCTTGGATATGTACCGTAACTAAGAGATTCTCAATGACCATGTACACAACACACTTACATAACTTCTGTGTCCGTCCCCAAAAATACTTTTTCCCATAGAGTTACATGGCAAAAGAGACGTCTGTAAATCTGTGGATATGTTCTTTCACTGTCAGAATTTGATCCATTCCAAACAACCAAGAGTGTTTTTTTCCTCCTATCCTGACTATTTTACATTGTTTCCAGTCTTCATGCTAAGCTAAACTACCTCTCCTAGCTGTAAAATATGTAGCAGACATCCATCCATCTTCATCCGCTTATCCGGTATCGGGTCGCGGGGGGAGCAGCTCCTGCAGGGGACCCCAAACTTCCCTTTCCTGAGCCACATCAACCAGCTCCGACTGGAGGATCCCGAGGCGTTCCCAGGCCAGGTTGGAGATATAATCTCTCCACCTAGTCCTGGGTCTTCCCCGAGGCCTCCTCCCAGCTGGACGTGCCTGGAACACCTCCCTAGGAAGGCGCCCTGGAGGCATCCTTACCAGATGCCCGAACCACCTCAACTGGCTCCTTTCGACGCGAAGGAGCAGCGGCTCTACTCCGAGCTCCTCTCAGATGACTGAGCTTCTCACCCTATCTCTAAGGGAGACGCCAGCCACCTTCCCGAGGGAACTCATTTTGGCCGCTTGTACCCTTGTAGCAGACATGACAGCGGTATATCAATCTTTGTATCAAGCTCTCCACACAAAATTTCCCAAAATGTCAAACTATTATTTTTAACAAACCAAACCTGAAGTAGTGTGGTGAGTGTTGAGAGTACTCTCAAATCTGAGTGGGGTGATTAAAAACCATTTAACTTTTTCCTTCAAGCCTTTGTTTCTCAACGGCTTTCCCACATCATCGTTCTATCAAACCCAGAAGTTTGTGTGCATTAAAAGACCCAGGGCCGCAGGAACCTGAGCAAACTGCAACAACAGCTTAATTCTCCAAACAAGGATTTGCTCATCGACCAAGAGCCTGGATGGGAGTTGACAGCTTTTCTTAACTAAATTAAGATATCTATTCCCAGGGTGGATTACTGCTGTGATCGCATTCTGGTATTCCACTGTGGGTAATCACTTCAGCGCCTGGGTAAAAGAAAGGAGAATCTGTCTGTTGGCGTCCAACTTTGACAGTCAAAGGAATGGCCGCTCTTCTGAGGGTTCATTGTTCTTATAACATGAACAGCTCTGTTCCAAAAAAAATAATATAGTCATCACTTCACAGAAAGGAGCGGTAAGGGAGGTCACACAAGGAAGGTGTTGAGGAGTACAAGGTGTAAACATGAGTTGTACACAGGGGGGTTATGTGCAGATCAGATGTGAGAACAGGTAAAAGCAGAGAAAGAGAATGAATAAATAGATGGCAGAATGATGGACATGACATGTCCCTACAGATGAATAAGTGATGGGGTGGGCTTTAAAAAGGCAACATCATCAAGAGAGAGGATGGGGGGAGCTGTCACGCAAAATGATCAGAACAGGGCACTTGAACAGATGAGGGAAGAAGGGAGGAGGCCAGGAGAAGAAAAGAAATGAATAGAGGGGGAAGAGGGGAATGGATTGTAGGAGGGGTGAGAGGAATTGAGGAGAAAAGAGGAGAGGTAATCACGGCAGACAATAGTTCAAGAGTGAAGAGAGGAAAAGGAAGTGCAAGAGGGGAAAGAGGGGAGTAAAAGAACAGAAGGGAGAGGAATGGAAGGCAGAAGAGAGATATGTCAACAACAAAAAGAGGAAGAAGAAGAAAGTGAAAGGAGATAAAGGGGAAGAGGACCAAAGAAGAGGGGCGGGACACGGAAAGATTGTGAGAAGAGAATAAAAAAGTAACAGCAAAGAAGAGAAGGAAAGTGGGGTACTTGGAGAAGAAAAGACAATTGGGAAAAAAGTAGATGAAGGGAGAGTAATTAAAAGATAAATGGTGAACAGAAACGTAGGGATGAGAAAGTAGAATTAAAGGGAAGAGAGGAAAAGAAAGAAAAGGAAATGAAGGGTTAGGGTAGCAGTATGGCAAATAGAAGAAAGCAGAAAGGAGGACAGATTGGAGAACAGGAAATTAGAATAGGTAGAGAAGAGAAAGATGTAGTGAAAAGGGAGGAAGAGGCAAAAGAAGGATGGAAGGATGAATAGGATAAAGGTCAACACATTCTCACTCCCATCGCGTCGATAAGCCCCGCTTGGTTGGGACTTTTGGCGTCACTATTCGACTCTCTTGGGACTTGTGTCTAGCCTTTTGGCGTCATATTTTAGACGCGTTTGGTGGAGACTCTTGGCGTCACTATTGGCGTCTCTGGGTCGGGACTATTGGCGTCTCTGGGTAGGGATTATTGGTGTCTCTGGGTAGGGACTATTGGCGTCTCTGGGTCAGGACTATGGGTCGGGACTATTGGCGTCTCTGGGTAGGGACTATGGGTCGGGACTATTGGCGTCTCTGGGTCGGGACTATGGGTAGGGACTATTGGTGTCTCTGGGTAGGGACTATTGGCGTCTCTGGGTAGGGACTATGGGTCGGGACTATTGGTGTCTCTGGGTAGGGACTATTGGCGTCTCTGGGTAGGGACTATGGGTCGGGACTATTGGCGTCTCTGGGTCGGGACTATTGGCGTCTCTGGGTCGGGACTATTGGCGTCTCTGGGTCGGGACTATTGGCGTCTCTGGGTCGGGACTATGGGTCGGGACTATTGGCGTCTCTGGGTCGGGACTATTGGTGTCTCTGGGTAGGGACTATGGGTCGGGACTATTGGCGTCTCTGGGTCGGGACTATGGGTCGGGACTATTGGCGTCTCTGGCTTGGGACGTACGTTTAACACTAGAAGTACCGGGATTCCATAACTACTAGAACTGCCGTGAGCGGCCATTTTGACCGCCAGATTCCAAAACTCTATAATCTCTCATGATAAATACCTAATTGCAATATTAATGCATTTATGTGTACAAAATGTACAATTTAACAACTTTAATTATACACTTGAGTAGCCCAGGTGTTTCAATAATTCATATATATATTATAAATTTCAGTGACACGCGGGACACAAAAGGGACATAAACCCCGGTCTCCTGGGTGAAAATCCTGTGTTGTTTGACCCATCTACCCCCTCAACCAACCCCCTTACACGGATTTTTGGTCTTTCATAGTTAATACTACGTCATTTTACAGCGCTGCGGCTGACCTGCCGCTCTGCGTTCCATACACAAGCTAAAGGACTCATCTGTGTCTGACGCTGAGAGACACTGACCAAGCTTGGTTGGTATTTTACAAGTTAGGACTGAGCACGGGTGGTGGGGGGAAAAAAATCTATACTATAGCATAGTATTGCGATATTTTTAGTGGCAATATTGTACAAATCCCATTTTGCAGCAATAATGAACAGCATGATATGAACAAACACAATGTATCTTTTTAGATGTAACAAATGTTGACAAAGTTTCCTTTTAGGGACTTCATTTGAAATTGGGAAAAAAATTAGCAGTTTGGAAAAAAGGTTATACATTGAAATATATCACAGAATTTTGCAATATGTTTAAAATCGCAATAATATTGTATCGTGGCATAAGTTGTGATGATATCGTATTGGGAGGCGTCTGGTGATTCCCACCCTTAGTTGTAAAGGGAGGAGGAGTACTGAGAAAGATGACGTCATGCATAAAGTTCTGGCTACAGCAGTGAGGGTGGAGATACATGGAGGCAAACATGGGAACAGAGGCAGAGAGCAACAGAGTAAGAGAGAGAGCCAAGTTGCATCAGTCAAGAGGTGTAAATAACTATAATGAGCCTGTGCAGAAAATAGAGAGCGGGATGAGATTGAACGACATAAAGGAAACAAGGAGAGAGGTAGAGCCGGATGACAAAAGAGGTTTGAGTAATGCCATCTCTGTGCCATGCGCCCCAAAAGATGACAGAGACAGACGCTGTGACAGAAATTGCAGCATGTGGGGGAGGGAAAAAAGTGATCAAAACGAAAATGAGGCGAGTCAAACACGGTGACAAAAGCAAGTGAGAAAGTGAAAGGGTGAGAGGAGAGGGGGGGAAAAAAAAGAGGATGATGTCTGGCAGAAAGGAGGTGTGAAGAGGAGCTGACGGAAATAAGAGGATAAAGAAGGAAATGAGATTGGTAAGACAGTGAAAGACAGACAGAGGTGGGGTCAAGGTGTGAGGAATGTTGTCTCCGTGCTGTCACCCTAATGAGACAGGTTTTCTTTATGGATGCATTGTGCATCTCCCAGCAACTTTTTCTGTCGGTATCAGCCTAGATTAATGGACACACACACATTCATAAACACACAGAAAGCAGTAGGTGCCAATTGCAAGAGGGGAAATTGCCACCACTGTGAATGATGCTTACTACAAGTACTGCAATAAAGCTGTGTAATAATCAATATGGAATAATTTGCATGCTTACTGCTGTACAATACTATGCTGGGTTAGAATGCATAATATCAAAATCACGGTTTTAAAGTGTTTATATCACGCGCATATGGATCCAAAGTGCTGGCAGAGTACGTGCTACTAAGTCTATGAAAGCAGGTGTATATTGTCTTTTGTAGTCTTGAAGAAATGTTCTCAAATCTGAGAAAATAACCCTGAAAGAATATGCTAAATTATGTCATCAGGGTATCATCCTCTTGGACTTAAAAACTATGGCGTATGGTGGGGAGAAGGGAGTGGTTTTCAGCCTTGTTTGTCTGGAGGTACCCCCCCCCCCCACAGCCCTGTCAGATGAACTCACGTACCCCTTCATTGGTTCCAAATATATCCTAAGTTCCAAATGTATAACATTATATATGAAAGTAGAAATTGTTCATTTCATACTTGTTGAACTGACAATATTCAGTAATGTGTCAACCATGTAAATTAACTTTTAGCTGATTATTTGAACTGTTAAGTCAGGACTACTTTTAGTTAACCATTTCAGCCGCTACTTATTTCTACCATTTATTTAGTACTTTTAGCTACCTGCCTGTTTAAGCTTATATGTTTGCTTGCTAAATGCATTCTAAGCATTCTTACATAACTGCAACATCTAGTGTTCAGGTGTTGCAGCAGATATATTATTTTAATCATAGTTAGGCTGTTCTTCGATCTTTCCACGTACCCCCTGGCAACTGCAGAAGTACCCCCTGGGGTACAATTACTGAAGTATGAAAGACATGGGTGTTAACCATTCACCAAGGGTCTAGTCTATATCCTTGACTTTCCACTTCCGAAATTGGATGGAAATTCTGCTGGATTTCACTCATTTAGGCCAGCTATCCGTTGCCTAGCAAGGGTCAAACAGAAAACACTATTTTCACTATTTTATATTAACACTATTTTATATGTGTTCCCTCTTTCCTTCTGACAGTCAACGTTGGTATCTTGTAACTCTTGTTCTTCAACCTTAACCAACTGTTTATTAATCTAATCATGACAATGAAGCACCCCTAAACTTAAATATTCATTTAAACCCAAAACTATCATCTTTCCCAGACCTAACCAATCTTAAACCATGGCATTGTTGCATCATAGAAAGAGATTTGTTTTCAAAATATGATTTGTAACTGTTTTGGAAAGCAAAGACAAATGACATTGTCCTGATAATACAGGCATCATAAATGAAGGGCATTTATTGATGAAGTATTATGTTTAATTTTTAGGACTTGTTGGGTTTTAAAGACCAATTGTAATGGATTTTAATTGTTCTATCCGTTTCTTTCAAGCCATCCCACTCCATGCAGGTGCAATATTAAAATGCTGGAGTACCACCTTAGAAGAAGATATTTGCATTTGCTTAATATTGAGAGGCAATGCTGCCTCTCCTCCATTCATTCCAATTGAAACAAGGATGAAGAAGTGGATTCATGACCCTTAAAGCCACAAATTGCAATTTTGTGAAACATTGTGAAATGGAATGTCTGTATAAAGAGCGGTAAAATCATACATCTTATGGAAACTGGCTACTTCAATATTTTTTCCGACCTGGACATGGTTTGTGTTTTGTGCTTCGAGGCATTATTCAAGACATTTCTAGGGCGACCCTGTATGTCCTAAAAATGCATCGAGACCAGATCTGCTCTGTATCTGCATTCATCGTCTGCCGTGTATCAAGCCTGTCACCATGGGACAGCACGCTTTGTCAGTTTTTTACCTTTACTTTCCTACCATGTGTCAAACCCATGAGATTGGAAATTATGAGCTTTGTGCACTCAGCCATTCTTTACAGGAAACTGACAACTTTCCCAATGTTGTTAATGCAAATTATTTGGTAGTCTTAATGGTTTAACACTAAAATTTGCATTTACTTACACTGTCTACATTAGCTCCGATTTTACACACAATGGCAGAATGTCCTGTTTACCCTGATATTGTTACAATTTAGACCTAACAGTAAGGGACTGTTTCCTTTTAAAAGTGCTTATATTATGTTCATTTTCAGGTTCATAATTGTATTTAGACCTTGTACCAGAATAGGTTTATGTGGTTTCATTTTCATTTCATGTTGCACATTGCTCCAGCTCCTCTTTTCTCCCTGTGTGTTGAGCTCGCCATTTTAGCTACCGAGTGAGGCGTCACACTTCTGTTGCATCATTGACGGGAGTCGCACATGCTCAGTACCTATAGGTCTGCACTGCTAGCTAGTCAGTTGCAAAGTACGAGGGCGTGCCACGCTGGCAGCTATAGCAAGCGTTATAACACAGTGACGCTCGTTTGTCACAGAAGTACAGGCTGGACTACAATAGAGCTGTTTGGAGCTGTTGGTGAACAGTGTTTTCTCTGAAAGATGGTAATCCCCTTTGAGGTGGACTTTGGGCTTTTTCACTTTTTAAACCTATAACGTCCACAAAACGACATATAACACAAGATAGGAAAGGGAAAAAGACAAAAAGCATAACATGAGCACTCTGAGATATTTGAACAGGAAAAAAAGAGAGGTAAAGACAAGTGTATCCATCCTCATTTCCATTGGCCAAAATCAAGGGACTCCTGTTACACTAGAGAGACTGAAGGTGTGACATGCACAGGCGTTTCAAGAATCCATTCAAGCAGTACTTAACAAAGACAGCACTTTTTAACTATGGACCAAAATATCCAAATAACAATAGATTTAGCCCTAAAACATAGGCCAATGAAGCTACAAAAATGATGCAACAAAAGACGTTTGTGCCTTTTCTTAACTAATTAGTATTTTTTTTTTTTTTAAATAACCTCAATCACCTTATTATGCAAAAAAGAAAACAAAAAGAAAACTTCTGAAAGCTGCTTTGGGATCTACTGGGTTCAGTCTTTCATCTTTCACATTATACTTCTACTTTGTAATCCCAAGGCACACGATCAGCAACTGTTCCACTGACCCAAATATTCCTCTGCGATTCATTCGGCTTTGCTTTGTGTTTTGTAAACTTAATTAAGTCCAGCTCTTTCTAACTACCAAGTGGCTTCTTCAATGTTAAGCACCCCTGGGGACTAGACAGGATTTTGTTGAAACAGGGGTGCTGCGTATTGTGGACTATACCATAGAGGCTGAAATTAATTTCCATTCCATCCGTCATCAAAATTCATGACAGAAGAAAAGAGAAGCAAGCTGGAGCTTTTCCTGTGGCCACCAACAGAAGGCTGATTATACTGGGCCAATCCCAGGTGTGAATGGGTGTAGCTGTATGAATTTAAAGCAGAAGAGTTCTGTGAAAGAAGTACATGCTCAGCAAAATCCTCCCCTGGATAAATAAGGATAAGAAAGAAGAAGAAAAAAAGTGCAGAAAAGAAATAAAGTGGTTGTTGGACTAGTTAAAAAGTAAAGAAAACAATTGACCTGAGAATAGAATTGGGCATTGAGAACTAGCTCCGACTTAGAATTATTTCAAAAAATTACAATTCCAATGAAATATTTTCTTTTTTTTGAATCATTTCGAATCTGATCTCGGTGAGACCAATTGCCATGATGTCTCTCTCTTTCTCGTAGGCGGGCCCCATTCTCTGGGCGGGCAAAGCAGAGAAAGGGGAGGTAAGATTTTGTTTTTTTCTACCTTTCTCCATCATGGGTCAGTTGTTCAAAACATTTAATCTGGATCAAAATTATCCGGATTTGGAAATCCCATTTTTTTGCTATTCAGGATCTGGTAATCCGTCTTACTTTTGTGCCGGTTTTTCAAAGCAACATTGGACTGGATCACCCTGATCCAGAGACACAGTTTTCAAGATTACCAGTGCTCTAAATGGGACAACATATCACAATGTGGGCTACCAGCTATGTAAAGAACAGGTGGAAGAACAAAAATAACAATCTTCTACTTCCATTCATAATTTCTTGTATGACCACTCATCTGAGCCACAATTAAAAAAAAAAATATATATATATATATATATATAACAAATACATTGTGGATATTTTAAAAAATGCCTTAAAAAATGCAACAAAATAAAGAATGTTCAGGGTGCTTCTTCATCTGAGGAAGAGAGACCAGAAATTATTTTTGATGACTGTTTCTTTTAAATTAATATACGGTGATGAATGACAGAAAAAGTGATATATTATTTGTGTTTGTTATTGAAATCTGTTGGGATCAGGACAATCCTGTATTTTGGATCAAAGTTAAATTCAAAAATCAAATCCTACTGACTAAAGTTTTGCACATCACAAACTGAACATTTGAGCCTGATTAAAATTAGGACTGGATTCTGTGATCTAATCTGATTTCAGATTCCTTGTGTTCCTTTTGAACAACCCGTTTTCAAGATTTGATCCAACCCGATAACCAAAATCCAATCAGCTTTGAACAACTGGCCCCAAGTCATAAGGGGAAGATTCCAGATCGGCCCATCTGAGCTTACATTTCCTCAAATGCGGAGCACGATACCCAGGGCTCGGTTTACACCTATTTCTAGCCACCATATGGGAGACCATAGGCAGGCTCATAGTTAAAAACGCATGTAGTGAAATTTTCCTGCCATGGGACCTTTAAGCTTAAACCTGCATTGTTACACAGAACAAAAAGAGCAGAAGCAATTGTTGTCCATTTCTTACAGTGTAAGAAACCAGATCACTTCAACAGTTAGAAGAGAAGGATTGATTACATTAACCAATGACCCTCTGAAAGTATTGTATTACAATAGACCTGGGAAAAAAAATGAGGTGTCCAATGGAAACATCCAATAGATTGTGCAGAGCTACATCTTGGTTAAAGTTTCCACAAACTGTAGTTACAGGGCACACAATCTTTTCAAACAATCAAACTCTTAATTGTTTCCTTTCCAAATTGGGTGGTTTTCAGAGCTGATTATTCAGGGGATGCAATGTTCCCGTCTGTCTGATGGACTCCGTTCAAAGAAGCACCACAATATATTATACAACACCTTAACGATTATTGAGCAATTTGAGTAAAATGCAATGATAATAAAAAGCAGTCAGGTAAAAACAACTGGATTTTTTCTTCTTCTTCTTCTCAAAAAGATACTACTGATAGCATTATCTCAACGAGAAAATGAGAACTTGTGCTTGCCAGAAAGCTGTAAAGTGAATTAATCTTGTACGTTATGCATCATAGTTTAGCAATTTACTGTTAGAGAAATCATGACACATACTGCACATCTGATATGAACTTACAGACTACTTATACACAGCAAAAGTTCATGTGTGAGACTGTTAAGATTAAATCGGTGTGCAGGTCATGAATATGATATATGGGTATCCACGTGAAAGGCTAAAAACTAATCAGGGCTACATTAGCTGTGTTTACTTAATATTTCTAAGGATGTGTAATAAGTCAGCAATAACTTGAATGACGTTAATTATAAGTTGATAAGTAAGGTGAGTAGTTCATCATCACTCAACAGTGTACACAGGGTTCAGCCAATGATATTTGGGGGACACATGGACGATTATGCTGTTTATGTCCTCAATTAATCACTTGAGTAATTTGTTCTCTTGTAATCTGCCGATTTACTGTGGCATTTAATTACATTTTTATCAAATTGATTCTGTTATGGCTTCGTTGTGTTTCCTTTTGGTTATTGATCTTTTTTGTAGTTTCATCGTGATTTCTTTTTTTTTTTTCAACCTTGGGGGGAAAAAAGGCTGATGCAACTTGAGCCAATTGTGAACAATCCAAAACAATTGTATTTATTTTCAAGAAAAAAATGTATTCAGTGGGTATGTGGGAGGCCCAAGGTTTTTAGATATGATGTCAAGGCGAATGTGGACTCAATGCAATGAGCCAGCTACTGGGCAAATATCGGTCTGTATATTCATATATAAGCAGGAGGAAAAAAAGATGAGGAATGTTAACGTGGATACAAGTAAACAGAAGCAACTAATAGGTGGCGACAGATGGTGTCAGAGAGAGATTACTATGCTTGGCCAATGAGACTAATGGAGAAAGAACATGCAGAGAGCAGGATGGTGGTACACAATTTAAGCAAATTGCATGTTTCCATTAACTCCCTTCATTTAAACATAACCAAGCCAATGTTATGAAATTACAGAATTAAACTAGCAGAGTGTGATTATGATACTCGTAGGCACTTCATTGCTGTTGCAATATGCGTAATACACACTGGTGGTGTTGCATGATGTGCTGGTTTATGCATGTGAATATGTCAGGAGACACATCCCGGATTGTATTTCCTAGCACATCGGGCCTTCAGAAATATTTTAGTAATATTTGTTACGTGTCAGTCAGCCAAAAATCACATGATTACATTATGAGTACAGTGTTAATATGTAGCCGTCTCTGACCTCGTCACTCTGCACTACAAAAAACAAGCTCAGCACTACAGCGAGTGGGGAGTGGTGATTACTTTGCCCCCAGCGGAACATAGACTCAGGGCCTATAGGTGGATGTTGGGGAGAAGGTACAGTCGGGTAATGATATTCTATGTGAGCAGCAGGCGTAAGTGATTTAAGAGCTCTTTTATATATCAGTCTATCATGCCGCTGAACCAAAATCAGTAAAAAGGTCTGGATCCAAGAATATCACAAAACATGTTTCTTTGCTGCTCGGCAACCTAAAAAGTGAACTGACAAAGTTTTAGCGTATCGTAACAGTGGTGCTTTCAAGAGAGTGATTTGACAGCTGGCATGCAGACTTTTCCCCCTCTCGCAAGCATACACACTTTTTTTTTTTTTTAATATTATTTTCTCAAGTTTTTTTTATTGTGCATGTTGCTGACTGAAAGAGAAAGGGGATGAGAGAAAAGTGGGGAAGTAAAAAGTGTCAGAATAGGGAAGGAAGGAGAAAATGTCAAAAGGAAAGGGGTCTTGGAAGCTATTCGCCCATCCCACAATTGTGATGGAGTTTGTTATTGGCCCGTTTATGCTCAGATCCGTGCTTCTCCTACCTATTTCTGTCAACCTTTAATGCATCTTCTCTTTTTCAAAATGCCAATATTGTATTTATACATTTTCAGCCAAGCATACACACTTTGGATTTTTTTTGTTCTTATTTCGGGGTTTTTTGTGTGCAAATTGAAATGGGCAGAGAGAGAGAGAGAGATAACAGGTCGTTGGAAAGGTACAAAATAAATGAAGGAGAAAGAGGATGTGAGTAATAGCAGGTGGAGAAAGTGTCAGCCAACAGAAGGAAAGAACAAGTGGCAAAGTAAAAGGGGGAGAAGGTAGAAAAAGGGACAGGAACTAAAACTAAGTGGCAAGATAATGAAATAATGATGAGTCTTATTTAGCGAGTGAATGAGTGGGTTAAATAACAAAACAGCAAGGGGCAACTGAGACTAAGCCCTGTCTCTACCTCTTTCCCCTTCTTTATCTCCCTTTCCCTCACTCTGATGCTCATTGTCGTCCAAAATGGTGATGCACAAAAGAAGGAGGGAGAGAGAAGAGGGGAGGTAAAGAGAGGAATGGCAAGTGCACAGGAGAGTGTGAGAGAGAAGGAACGAGGATGAAAAGTCCGTGCTGCTTTTTGGCAGCTTCAATGTTTGATGTAGCGGAGTCATTAAAAGTGGCCAAGTCACCCGCCTCCATGTGGGAGTCCATTACACCAGATTGGTTTATAGTGGGAATAAGATCTCTCTCTCTCTCTTTCACTCTCTCTCTCTGTAGTGGACTGAAAATTTAATTTAAGGCATTGTTACAGGATAAGAAAAGATTTCCTCTGCAGTTGAGAGAGAGAGAGAGAGAGAGAGAGAGAGAGAGAGAGAGAGAGAGAGAGAGAGAGAGAGAGAGAGAGAGAGAGAGAGAGATAAAGAAAGCAAGAGGCTCTTGGGACTTATCTTTACAACAGGCTTTAGATGCATGTTAACACTTGAAAGGAGGCCTCAACCCCCTATTCTAACACTCACTGACACATGTAGAGAAACACATTTACACACAGGCATGCACTCAGGGATGCCAGACTGCACCTTTGTGGAGCTCTTTCAGATCTACAGTACAGTAGTTCTCACACGCATAACCACATTTTTATTCATAATGCTAGCATATGTATACTAACATACCCACACTGGCATCTTTGTGCTTCTGTGAGGACCTTCCGTGACATAATGTACAGCCGTTACTTTTTCTAATCTTAACTAAACAGCCCTTTAAAATAGTAAGGACCCAATAAAATATCATTTCCCCATAAAAAGCAAGTTCTCAAAACTTAACTACAAAATAGGTTGTTTGTCATTGCCTTTGATGATAGGATGATGCATGCAAGTGTGGTTAAATGGGTTCTCAAAACATGTAGTATTGCCTTCTAATAAAGTTGGAAGTCTGAAAAGAGACAGATAAAAGAAGAAAAAAAAGACAGGTCATCTTTCAAGCAACAAAGATCAGGAATCCTACATTTCCAATAAAGTCACTTCATTGCGCCCCCATGTTACAAATATGGTGCTTTCAACAATGGTGGTCATGGTTAATTGAAAACAACACTGACAGTGAGATGAGATACGAACCACGGCATCTTGTGTCAAAGTCACACGCTTTGTGGCCCATCCATCCTTCACCTCCTTGTTACGTTTCTTGCACAATGTTACACTATACGTTACTATGCAAACAGCCATTCTCCACATGGCCAAATGAAGTGGATTTTTAGGAAACCTAAACACGTTTTACGTAAAAGAAACAATCACTCCTTCCATTTTCTGGTTTCGTTTTCTCGACAATAACATCATCACTCTCATAGCCTAAAACTCAAATTGGTTCTCATAGAGATACCGAAAGACATGCGTATTTGTCTGGCATAGTCTGGCATACCGTCAGACATGCACACATCTAGCAGCAGAAACCATCCTGAGAATACACACACAGTCATCAGCACACACACTGTGACTTCATGAATCCCGGGCAGATGAATAAAAAAAACATTTAAAGGCATCATTTGTCGCCAGTGGAAAGACACACACAGTATATCCAGTGAAAGGGAGCTCAGCATTTAGCATTTTTATCACTTTATTACTCCTACGCATGCATGCATGCACGCACGCACGCACACGCACACACACACACACACACACACACACACACACACACACACACACACACACACACACACACACACACACACACACACACACTCTCTCTCACTCACTCTCTCATGCCCACAGAACACATGTAGTGGTGCCTATGGGAGCTGTGTATGTAACATCTCTATTACCTTGCAGCAGTGTTATGCCGATGTGCACATGCCACGCTGTCTAATCCGGTTAGACGTGTCGCAGCAGAGTTTTTTTTCTTTCAGTGAACAGCAAGTTTAAACGGCCACATAAAGGCTTTACTACGACAGGGATTAGGCACTTTTAACCATTTACGGGTTTACGGGGGGTATTGAACACAGCCCTCCCTGTAGGTACAAAGCCACTGAGGGTTTGGTTCCTCTACTGTTTGTAATTGAATGCTAAGCTATCGCTCAAAGCGTGTCATTACAACTCTATTCAATATCTGTAAGCATTCTGTTTGACAGGAAACTGCGGTAATGGAATACTGTCAGAAATAAGAAGTAAAGCCTCTAGGAGAGAAGATGCCGTTTTATTTTTTAGAACATCGTGCTTAGAAACCAGATTTTTTTTTACTCTTGACCTATCACTGTTGTTTGTTAGTAACCTGTTTACATGTGCATGCGAGTCTCCACCTGGTTTTAAAATACTGTACGTCCTGAATGATCTCATCACACAAGCGGACAGCTTTAAGTACATGTGTTCCCACCTGGCAGCAGATTGTGTTTCTGAATGCGTGTTGAGTGACAACTTGTGCTCACTTTGCCTCTCTAGGCAAATAAACACGTACATCATTTCTATTTCCATCTGGCTAAGGTTGTGTGTGTGTGTGTGTGTGTGTGTGTGTGTTAAGTATGCGGTCCTAAATGTGGTCCATAGACAGATTACAGGTCCGCATATCATATGTGGCCCAGGCCACTTACAGTTTTGGCCTGGGTGATCGGATCTCAATGCGTCCTAAATACACTCCTAGGTGCATTCCCACCTGTACTTAGAGCTGTCCACTTGTGATCAGATCACACAGAACAGATTTTAATAACGGGTGGAACAGGCCTTGGCTGACTACGAATTACAGACGGATGGACTGTAAACGGCTCCTGGGCATAGTGTCTATGACTACCAACATCAACCCAGTCTCTCATGATCCACCACAAATGTTATTGACATCTGAGTGCCTTTTTCTCCCAACACAAACCCTGTGTAGGAAGTGTTAACATGTCTGAAATCAAATGTGCTTTTCCCATCCATCCATTTGGTTATGACCTGTGCTGGTATTTTGTTTTGCAGAATTTGTTTGTGAAATATTTGTGCTGGCCCTGGATCATTTATCTGATTAAATGTGCTCCAGGGTGTAGTGTTCACGGAGGCTCCTTTAAGTAGCCCATCCAAAATAAAAATGCCCTGAAATGTACAATTCTTTAACAAATACTGTATGTGTCTTTTTAAGACAGCACGCATTAGTGTTACGTTCTAACCCAACCTGTGTTTAAGGTCCAGTTTGACAAATACTCCGCCTCATAGTGGTCCTGTATGAGATCTAAATTACAGTGTAAAACCTATAGATGGGAGTAAACTATATCCAAGACGTTCCACTTCCAAGATTGCTCCTGTGCTTCTGGGAATTCCACCGAATCACGCTCTTTTAACCCGGAGGTCCACTACCTTCCACTTTCTTTGGGTTGGGATTTTAAAACTCTGATCGATTTTTGAGGACTGCTCCTCGGATACCTGCAGGGTATATCCAGTAATCCGTAAACATATTTGAAGGAATACTTTTTCTCATGACTAATCTTGTCAGTCCAAAGTCAGTGAGGCGGTCTTGAAATGCAGTCACAGAAACATTGTGAAAGAAAATGTATATTCAGATGATGCTAAAGCTCCCTTGTCCCCCTCTGGAACTCACTACCCATACACATCCGTTACTGTACTGACCTGGACACATGCAAATCACACCTCTTCAGATTGGCCTTCCACCTACAATAGTCTTACATATTATCTACTGTTAGTTACTGGTTTTACCTGGAAATTTTTGTTTTTCTGAGTCAAAATTTAAAATGAAAAACCTTTAATCGAGGTTATGGTTGTCTTGTCTTTTGTAGCTCCCCCTAATGATTTTGTCACTTCTTCAACGTTTGTCAACTTTTTCTGAGCCTTTTGAGTTTTTCACCAAATATTTAAAGCTTTTTTTTTTTTTTTAATTACATTTGTCACTTTTTTCACATTTTTGTCACTTTATTTGACATTTGTTCACATTTTACTCTCTTTTCTTGACATTTTTCTCTTTTTTACACTTATTTTTAAAGTTCTTTTACCAATTTTTTTTTTTCTCTAAATGCTATAAAATTGACAAAAAAAAAACAAAATTCTATGAAAGTAGTGAACTGATTATTTAACTTGTGAGGAACGTTGTTGGGAACCATCCACGTTACTTTTTTTTTGGAACATTAGTTTGAAAGAAACCCCAATTTGTGATGTAGAAACTTTTTGGAAAGGGGTCAAATTTGACCCGAAGACAACAGGAGGGTTAATTACTTTTAATATGCTTTGTTTTATGTGTTGGTTATATTGCCTCATCCGTTTTTAGGGTGCTAAATGTGCTGGTTTTACTGCAAAGTGTCTTTAAGCTCTATGTAAAGCACTACTGAAATAAAATGTATTATTATTATTATTATTAATAAAGCTTTACCTGACGGGGCTTCTCCAGTGAGAGTGAAGCATCCCTACCCTCCCCCCATTCTTCTATCCAATACTAAAGGTGTCATTATTAAATTAGCAGCATGGATGATTGATATTGTAATAGGCTAGTCAATAACACTGCATTCTCTTCTGGTTACTGATGCATAGACCTCAGCACCTCTCTCTCCCTCTCCCTCTCCCTCTCCCTCTCCCTCTCCCTCTCCCTCTCCCTCTCCCTCTCCCTCTCTCTCTCTCTCTCTCTCTCTCTCTCTCTCTCTCTCTCATTAAGCTTTAGTTCTCATTTTGCAGTCATATCTCTCCCACAATGCCCACGGCTCTGCTTCTTGCCACCCTTAACGCTCCAAATCCCTTGAGTTTAGACTTAAGTGTAAAAAATAAAACAAACATAAAAAGATTTTAAAAAGACTCCTTTGGGCTTACTAAAAACATCTTTCCTCAAAACAAAATCAACTTAATCATATCAAAACTCCTCCAATCGCACAAAGAGACACAACAACCATTATAAATGAAGAAAGAGTGAAATAATTGTAAATATTGTAATTTCCCCTTGTGGGATTAATAAAGTATACATTATTATTATTATTAATAATACGTTTATGCAGACAATAAACTGCACTTGCACTGCACATTGACTGACTTCTGTTTTTCAAACTGCTCCTGTGCTTCCTAAAACTAAATATGTTGTGTAGACTGCAAATAAATAGGAACTGATCTGGATGACATGTCTATGTACAATGTATCTGAAGTTTTTTGATGAAAAACCGTGCACCTGTAACCCACTCGAAAATAGCATGTAGTTATGTTTCTTTGCACACCATATTTGTCCAGTAGGTGGCAGTGGTGGCGCTGCATGGAGGGGGAAAATCCTACACTGATTCTTAGAGAGAAGAAGAAAACCGTGAAGGCAGCAGAACGATAGCGAGCTGTCGCTATATTTAGATTTTCCACACTGATTAAAAAGTTAAAAATATAACATTTAAGAGCAAGGTAAAAGTTTCCCACCAAACTTACTTCTAAGGAAGGAATAGCAAAGGAAAGGGTCGAAATGGATGCGTGGTTAGAGAGTGAGTTCCACTGGACAACTTCGCCATTGGCCACGTGGGGCAGAGGAGCAGAGGGCGTTGAGGATCACCTTGCCTGCAACATGGACTGCTTCTACACTGTTAGACTTTGCTGTCATTTCTACAGTTACCACAAAATGCCCAGTAAAATTACATAATTTTCTTTTCCGGTTCATTACTGTAATAAACATTGCATTATGGATATTAACATTTAATTTACAGTGATTTACTGTATATTTTCCATTTAACTCACCATTTCGTCATTGCATCGTACAGATAAGGGCGACATCGAACCACACCACAAAAATAAAAAAACATACTAGATGCACTTTGGTTTATTATTTTGGGATTATTTCATCAGAGCTCTGGAGGTCATTTTTATTTTTCACTCAATTTATGTAGAAAAAGTTTGAAACTAAGAGAAATACGGATTTTTAACAACTAAGAGGACATTACGAAAGAAAAGAGAAACAAGGTCATACTGTTTGATAATTGATGTTTAATAAATGCCGGCTATATGTTATAAGTAAAGTGTATTTTTATTTCTCTCTCCTCTTTTGAAAAAAGTTCCTTAGAAAGGCATCACTTCACTCTACATTATATAATAGGTCCCCCTTACAGCAAAATCCCCCGCGTCAACGTTGTCGGCCAAATGAAGGGGCGCTATCAGGTGTCATCACCTCCTAGTTGGCTCAGTAGGCCGTTATCTTATGTTGAGCTGGATCACCCATCCGCATCAATAGAGCAACTGCTCAACTATGGCATTGTAAAATGATGTTTTTATGAAGAGCGACAGAGTCAGGGAGTAGTATTATTAAACTGAAACTCCGCCTAAGGAGAGATGTGTCAAAACAATTTATAATTCTTTAAATGTGGAAGTCCGGAGTTTGCGTCTCGTGTGAAATCTGATTGTACTAAAGATGCCTATTTATTTTTTATTATCCTAATTTGCCACATGTTTACCTCACCTACCTCACTTCCTGTACACTACTTCCTTTCCTCCCCTGCCTTCACCACTGTTTGGCTTTTGATTCCACCCTAATTACCTGATTGAGTTCAACTGGTCACTCCTTATTTAAAGGTCAGACGACTTTATATAGACCTTAGTGGTCCCCTAATACTGTATCTGAAGTCTCTTTTATATAGACCTTAGTGGTCCCCTAATACTGTATCTGAAGTCTCTTTTATATAGACCTTAGTGGTCCCCTAATACTGTATCTGAAGTCTCTTTTGTATAGACCTTAGTGGTCCCCTAATACTGTATCTGAAGTCTCTTTTGTATAGACATTAGTGGTCCCCTAATACTGTATCTGAAGTCTCTTTTGTATAGACCTTAGTGGTCCCTAATACTGTATCTGAAGTCTCTTTTGTATAGACATTAGTGGTCCCCTAATACTGTATCTGAAGTCTCTTTTGTATAGACCTTAGTGGTCCCTAATACTGTGTCTGAAGTCTCTTTTGTATAGACCTTAGTGGTCCCTAATACTGTATCTGAAGTCTCTTTTGTATAGACCTTAGTGGTCCCCTAATACTGTATCTGTATCTCTTTTCCGAAATTCAGCCTTGGTGCAGAATTACAGCCACTAGAGCTGTTATATAGAGAAATAAATTCTACTTTGATCATTATTTCTTGATAACATGTCTGATATTTGAATGACAGTTTTCTTTATCAAATTACGTTATGATGAATGTGTAAGAATATTGACTTTAAGTTCTAATTTCTATTTGTTTCTTCCAGATTCTCCATGTCGGTCTGTTATGTTATCCATTATCATTTGCCTCAGCCTTTTGTGAAATAGATCTTTGTTGAATGGACTGAACTTCTCTGTGACTCACTCATGCATTCTGACCGATGCCCCATGACGATGGCAATCAACCTCTAAAACCGAACCCTCCTCCTTAACAACAATGTCAATGGGGGTTTTTGTGGCACTTGTGGCCTTTTTAGGACAGCTTGAAAAGAGAGAGGGGGAATGACATGTAGTCATAAATTTTAACTTTTGTATGTAATGTTCCTTAGCTATCGTTTGTAAATAACACCGTAAACATTTAAACCCAATCCACAATCTTTTACATTAACATTACATTACATGTCATTTAGCTGACTCTTTTTATCCAAAGCGACTTACAATTGCTATATACTATGTCAGAAGCCGCACACCTCTGGAGCAACTATGAGTCTTGTTTAGCACCTGGCTGACAAGGGCATAAGTGTGATCATTGTTTCTTCTCATTTTTGTATTTTGAGTCACTTTTTGATATGCCATTTAAGAGTTTTACAGACTTAGAGATGATTGTTGTACAAGTTAGCATGTCAACATATTAGCCTGCTGTTAATATTACCAGGCCAATGAGCCTCTTTAGCTACATGAAAACAGTGTAACTTGACAAAAAAAAAAATGCAATTACTACGGTATATTGGATGTGACAGAGGGTTCAAAGGAGAATTATTTTATATGTCATTTAATATTTTACAAGGCCTTTAATTTAGTGTTGATTTTTGCAAAGAGAGTGAATAAACCATCCAACCATGAAGACCATCTTTCAGTGAGGGATGGCTACACTATGATAATGATTAGTTATGGTCCATAGTACACTGGGATCTATACAAACACATACTTGAATGATGTGATTGCTGGCTGTTAGATGCATCAATGCATTCATATTCTGGACACAATCTAGATAATAATAGACAATAATGATCGTTACTTGGTAGAGTGTGTACCATTAAGGCTGCCCTATCATGTTTTGTTATCATTTGAGTGTACAACATGGGCAAAGATATGATGTTGATCTAGTCAACGATCAATCCTAGCATCTGTAGAATTACAATTATTTGAAAGAAATAGATATATCCCACTTGGATTGTTAGGTTTCAAGAGAGGGAAACTATCCAGACGACATGCCAATGAAGATGACAAGAGGGGGGAAATGTCCAGTGTAATCTCCATATGGGGCATGCAGTTATAGCTCTGAGTCACCAGTGGAGAGAAAGAAGAAAACGGAGTCAAACTCAGAATCAAACGAAAACCCTTTTTACAATTTGAATATGTGCGCATAACAGACGTTTGTCATGATTTGATTTCACTTTGACAATTTCACTAATGTTTAAAAGCTATGTGAATTGTTTAAGTCAAAGAGTTTTTGTTTGGCAGTGCTTATTCAGCAGTCTTAAGTTAAGGTGTATATGTTCCAAGGTTATAATCGTTAACGAAAATGAGCGAACAAAATACCGAAATATATGAAATTTAAAAAAAAACGAGGCATTAGAAAAAAATGATAACTAACTAAAATTGTAATTTGTAATTGCACAACTAACTAAAATAAAATGTTGAGTAAATGTCCTTAGTTTTCGTCTTTGGCAATGTCTTTCACGGAGCAAATAACGTTATATCTTTCAGTTTCCAACAGGGAACCCAGAAATTCCGACATTCCATGTAAAATTTAACACAACATAGTCCAGCATTAACTAATCCTAATTAATGTCCCCTTATTGTAAAGTGTTACCAAAAGGACATACTGCAAAGTAAGTAACACTTGGCTGGTACATTCATAAACATACATATTAAACATTAATAAAGAATACATACACAAAGACTGAATGGTTCAGTGCAGAATGTGCGATGTCTCATATCTATGAGGTTGATAACGGCCATTCAAAGAAGTAATAACGTTCGAAGAGGGTGGGCCAAATGACGTTAATCTTTTCTTTCAGTGCAGCGTATTCTAATACCTAACCATTATATACATTCATATGCTGGAATAAGGCAACTCATCCTGACAGCTTATTCATATTCAATTTTCTTGCTTCCTAATGCTGTAAATCTGATATATCTGCCATCCAGTCCCTGGGGTGTATCCTCCTATGGAACACGCTAAGTATGACAATCTGTAATGTAAAAAGAAATCACAAGAAGGAAGATTTATTTTATCTATGATGCATAGTACGGGATTTTGTATAGTGTACAAAGATAACAATATCTGACAATATCTGACAATATCTGACGCATTTCTTTGTGATGTACCTTTGACACATGCAGTGATGGAAAAGCAGCCATCGTTTATATAAATAGTCCAAGGACTCAAGTTGTAAATGAATTACAGAGAGGCTCTTATAGAGAACAGAGGGCGGGCATTTCCTGCATCGAGTCCTCTGCAGATGAGCAACTCGTATAGAAGAGATAATAGGAATAACTAAAGCTCACCGTGGCAACTGCATGACAAGTAGCAACATCAGATGAATATTAGGCACAGCTATCATAAATTGGAATACATACATAGATATCACGAACCGTACTGAATGTGGGAGAGAGCAATACGAGGAGATTTAGAACAGGAACGCCCCACAGAGACAGATTTCACAGCAGCGGCTTACTTGCTATGTTTCGCTTATAGCTGCCGTCACATGTTGGCACATCACAAACAACAACCCACACACACACACACACACACACACACACACAACAACAAACAAGCCAGCATACTTTTCATCCATTATGATGAATTACAGGCAGGCCATTTGAGAGGCATAATCTGTTCTTACAACATAATCAGACAAACATCAAAACATTACGTTCAATTTATTCTAATGTCCTCAAGTAGACAGCTGTCGCATAAAGAATTCAACTCACTCCATTTGGTTGATTGTTTTTCATGCAACTCATGATCTAAATTAGGGTGGTTACCATGCACTCACAATTGGCTTATTTAGAAAGTACGTTGCCTTGCTGTCGCGAGCTCCACTTCAGCTAAAGTGAGACTGGTTGAGAATCTAAAGGGAGAGACATGCTTTCAACCAGCTGAGAGGCTACATTGGTCACATTTGTGCAGATGACTGGTGTTTATTTTTCTAATGATTGTAGTTCCAGTTAAAGACCGTTGACCCCCACAAAGATGGTTTTTTTTTCAGTTCAATTGCTTATTTGATCTTCTTAGGTATAAATTGGACTGAAATCAATGTATTTAAAAAACATAAAACACCATGCTTAGTGGGGTAATTGTGGGGAACGATTTTACATACAATTGAACTTTATTGAACTGCAACCAGTAACAAATAAATACACTTTTTACGGCAGACATGTGGACATGTCATAGCATGATAAGGTCAGGTTAAACTAATACGACGACGAAGTACAATGCATTAGAAAGCCATAGGCGTTAATTAGTATGCCCGATAGGCCTTCGACTTGTCATAGTGGGAAAAGCACAGGTGGTGCCAGCTGCATTGAAGGTGCAGTAGGTAAGCCTTATAAAACTAACTTTCTGTCATATTTGCTGAAACAGACCCTATGTTGGAGTATAACTATTGTTTAACTGCGTGTCAATCCCTGCTTTATCATGCAATGTTCAATTTTTTGCCTAAGTCCTGGATCTTTACGATCCTACCGGCGGCACCTTTAACGGTGGCACCATTCAAATCAAGTGTCCCAGTATGCCACAACCTTGTGACAGTAATCCAGCATGCAAAATATGAGGACTCTGACAATATTGCGGCTAAATGGAATCCAACCATCAATGATTTATTATCCACACCGGTGCTTTTCCAAGGGTTGACATGTTTAAGTTCCTACGATGAAAGAGGTCTCCACCCGCGCATAACAAAATGGGATGCAGTCATAATGTTATTAATCACGCCTGTTCTTTTCCTGCAGTGACATGCCAAAACGTCTCCTGTAGAATGGGTATATTCCAGTGAGACACTGTCTGGTATAACCGAGCAAAACCAGGTGCAAGAGTCAAGTGAGGCGGGTGTCAATCAGGCACTGTATGTACACGCCCACACAATGACACAGACATGTAATTAGGCAAAAGCGAAAACACCTGTGAGGGAGGACCACTGGGTCATTAACATCATTAATGTTCAATGGACTGAAAATATGGACCCAGATGCAGGTGTTCTATATTAGAAAAGGGAATACAAATAATAATGAGGAGGGTGGCAGGCCATAATCACACTATGGGCCCTATTTTAACGATCTAAGGCGTGTCCACTTTTGCTAATTTGACAGCGGAAAAAAGGGTCCAATGTGTCGGCGCATGGTTGAAAAGGGTTTTACTTGGTGTCTTCATTAATTCAGAGGTGTGTTTAGGGAGTAACATGCAATAACCCAATCAGAGTGTCATCTCCCATTCCCTTTAAATGCCAGGTGCGTTTGTACCTTGGCGCATTGCTGTTATGATGGCGGATTTGCACCGTCATATTTTTATGTAATCTTTTGCATGTTTACGTGATGCTGCGCTTTCCTGTGTGTGTGTGCGTTTGTGTGTGTGTGTGTGTGTTACAGTTTTGGCCTGAGTGATCGGATCTCAATGCGTCCTAAATACACTCCTAGGTGCATTCACACCTGTACTTGTGTGTAACAAGCATAGTGTGCGCACGCTGTGCGTTAAGCCTAGGCACATTTTACTAATTTGTTGTTAAAACAATGAAATGCCACGCTATTGACTTTAGACCAGGTTTTTGTTGCTAAATGGCACGATCATTTCCTGCTGCCTCAAGACAGCAATATGCCAAGAATGCACCTGAACACACCTCCCTATGAGACCAGCACGCCCATGGGCGCACAGATGGGCGCAGGTTCATTTGCTATTTAATCGGCCTGGGGGCTGGATGGGAAACTGACAACTGCGTCGGTCTTAAACTAACACACACTTGCTAAGCAAAAGCAGGCAAAAGCATAAGCTAAGAGCGTGCAAAAGCAACTGAAACCATTTTTCTCATATCTCAATCCCGAGCCAAATTCAAAACACAGGTGATAGTAACGGGCCGCGATCAGAGAACTGTGGTGCTGATGCTCTCCCCCACAGCTGCACGTTTGAACATCTGTGTCTTTAGTTTAAATATACAGTATATCTAGGACAGGTCAGCATGCCTGACTAGATAGCCTATGGTAAGATTTAATAAAAACATGCCTCTAATGGATGCCACTGACTATTTGAATGTGTGTTTTAGTTGGATCTGAGCTGGTGTTTCTGCTTTAAATCTCAGACATTTTGTGGATTTATTTGGATTTTTTGGTTATAAAAAAAAATAATAATAATTCAATCTTATAAAATCCCCCCTCTGCTTTACAGGAGGCAGTTTCTTCATTTCCCAGCAGCAGGGGTGTTCTTGCTAAGGTTTTTTTGTATTTCTGTGCAACATGAGCCTTAAAAATAATCTATCTTCCTCCCAGTGGTGTAAACACACTGTTAATATGGTCAATTGATTGCATTTTCTACAATCACCCCGTTAGTACAGGAGTAGGCTTTTGTTACGTAAATTTGCTTTTCAGCAGCTTTTCGACTTCACACACACACCCCTCAATTCCCTTTTGCTTCTTGCTGCTCTGCCTTGTTCTTATCCCTTTATCCCCTCTGCTTCACTCTCTGTGTCCCTCACTTTTGTCCTGTATCTCTGGCTCTTATTCACCCTCAGCCTCTCTCTCCACCTCGCTCTCCCCCCCCCTCCTCCTCCTCACGCATCATTGCGGCCACAAATCTTTCACGGCTTTGCTCTTTCTTGACTTTTTCCGACCGTGTCTCCTCTCGCACCCGCTTTACGTTCCATCTCCTTCATCCTCGCCACTCTAATCTCCATCTGCTCTTCCTTCCCTCCTCTGTCTGGTTCAGACGTTACACAGACTGTATACCTTTCTGCCAACGGTGGGAGGGAGAACAGGACAGACAGCCTCCAGACACCCTCTCCCTATCTGCCATCCCTCCTTTCTCTTCTTTCCCTCCCTCCATCTCCAGCTGCCATGATACACTTCAATCTTTTTATCACCGGGTTGTGGCAGCTGCTGAACCCATCTTATCCCAGTGTGCTTATAAACTGAAAATTTATAGTGTTTCATTCAGTATATTACATTGACTAAGAGCTCCCCCGTCATATCTCTGATTTTTTTTTAAAGGCATCTGCTCAAAGGCCGGTCTACAGGGATGGGTTTTTGTCTGTTGACATATGACTTCTGCTTCCATGAATCTCTCTAATTGGCATTTAGAAAATAAGAGCTACTGCTAGGCTGATGAGCATTCTGTTTTAGTAGCTTTTCATAGTCTTGGAGAGCAAATTCAGTAATTGGAAGCAAAGTACTTGATGCTTTAAGGATAAAAACAGGCTTAAACCATTTTGTGCTAAAAGTCATTTTGTATAACTTTGTTTGCTTGTATAGCTTTGTATTTGACAGTGTATAATTAATACAACAGAGTAGAAGCTGCATTGTTAAAAATGAAAATGAGTTTTGACGACTACCTTTCTTTTATAGCATTAAACAATATAGTTATCCCCAATATACGCTCGAGTTAGAGATAAAACCAGCTGATATAGCACTACTGTAGGTTCAATTTAAATGGTAATTGATTAGGCTCCTTCCCATTTTGTCTGTTTTCTTTTAAAAATAATGCTGTCATACTTCCTCATTTAAAACTTTTAATCTCCACCCACCACCTCTCTCTCAACCCTCAGCCCCATCTTTCCATGCGGGCTGGTTTCATTATGTGCCAGGGTCTGTCAGCTTTTTTAACTGCCCACCGCTTCCCTCTCATCAATCTTTCCCCATCTCTCTCAATCCCTTTTTCCATTTCCCCCGTACGTTTGGTAGCATCCAGTCCCCGTCACATCTCATTTCCTCCTCTCATTTGCTTTGATTCCCCAAGCCAAACATCTGATACTCGGCCAGTCATCTTTCCCCGTCTTCTCTTCCTTCACTGTTTCCACCCATCCCTTGCTCTCTGAGGGAAATGTGCTGCGCGGATCCACTACTGACCGCGGCAGAAATGGACTTGGCCGCCAACCCCTTGAGCACATATCAAGGAAGTGCCAAGTTGGCGCCCATCTCATTTACACATATTTCTGTCAGCTTTTCCCTAAATCCTCTTATCATTAAGATTGATTATTAAAAAGATGGTGATGACCTGCTTGCAAGAAACCTCAATAACCTAACATTCATTTTTTTAATGTAAGGTGTTGGTTAGGTGGACCTCTCTTAGTCCTTGACGTAGGACTTTCAGGACTTTCACTCAGGAGACCGGGGTTTGTGTCCCACGTGAAAGCAAAAGTCAATGGTCACTTTTTGAAATTAACCAACTTTTACAGACCCAAGTCTGTGAAGTAGTGACCTTATTCTGCAGTTTAAATTTAAGTTTTCATTCCAGTAGTTTAATCCAGGTTTTAAGCCAGTCCCTGATGATTTCCTAGAGGCTAACTAAGTATTTTTGTTGCCTAAACTTAACTATTACCCTTTCACAGCGCTGTAACTGTGAAAACAGTTGAAACAGTGGCCGTTACGTTAAATAAGAACGTCCACATGATTAAAACCGCCACGGTCACGTTTGAAACGGCAACGCATTCTCATGAATGGGTTTGTACGATAACGTACAAAAACAAGATGCACAACATTTTGTATAATATTCTACACAATGACGTCCGCCATTTGGTCATATGGAGATATGTTTAGTTGTCTTTACAGTTAAATTTACCCAAGAAAGGTTACTGTGAGCCGCTCCGGGTAACTGTGAGATGCTGGTCGTTTCAGAGGCCGCTGCAGTTGAGTTTAGCCGATAAAAGGTGAAGACAGTTAGATTTAGGCACCAAAACTATCACCAGACCAAGCCAAGATCAATAGATTTGAGCGTTGAGTCTGTTCTGTATTTTCTCTGCACAAGAGGCGTGACCAACGGGCATAGATCAAATGACTCTGTACGCAATTGGATAGTTCTTCAACCAATCAGACCAGCGAGCCGGGTGACGTAGATGCTTCAGTGGCCGCCATGTTGAATGCAAACAAGAAGCTGCTCGGTCGCTTCTCTATCGTCATCGTGTTAAACCCGCCAATGGCGCGGCACGTGGATAAGCCAGTTTGTGATTGGTTCCCGCAAAATTAGGAACTGAAGCAGGAGAATTAAACGTGCAGGTTTCCAGACGGAGCTGCAGGACGAAATCAAATCGCCGGCAGAGTGGGCGGGGCTTACCCAGTCTAGTACCCAGACTTCCCTGGGTGAAAGTCTTGTAATTTCCCTGGGACACAAATTCTGCCCCACCCTCAGACTGAAAGCCCGGTGTTTTATGACCCATCCCCCCACCTCGTCCCTATGCGGACCAGAGTGCTGTTACACAGCAGCAGTCAATGTGGTGCGTCCAGCAATAAATATGTGCAATAAATAGGAATTACAGTGCGTTACATCATGTATCTATATGTACAAATTGTTGATGAGATCAGCCTGATAGCGGCCACAGTGCAGAATGTTCATATATGTCACCTATTCCGTCATGTAGATATGAGGACGTGTTGTCTCATTTTAACCCTCAGTAAGCAGGATCATTTCTTCAATGATTTGCTATGCCGGCTGTATTTTCTCTTTCTCATGCAAAGCTTGTTTTTTTGTCAAATATACCTCCATTTCTTTGCTAATTATTATTGTGAACCGTATAGCTCTATTCTGAAGAACAATTGCATAAGACTTGCTATTGTAAGATACTCGGATAAGGATTTGGGGGGATAAGAAGGTTCTTCTTGCCTCCAAATTGCCCCTTTCAATAAACTAAAACTATCATGAAAAATCATTTTAGAATTAGACGCCTCAGAAGCTAACAATTTCTATTAACAGTTACATCATTACTGAGATGTTAAAAAAAGAAAGAAAAATAGGTCTCTCTTTGTATGACATTGTTGTTCCATTGATTTTCATAACACACACACGCACACACACACACACACACACACACACACACACACACACACACACACACACACACACACACACACACACACACACACACACACACACACACACACACACACACACACACACACACACACACACACACACGTCCACCTCGCCTCCTGCTTTTCCCTCTCATCCAACTCAAACTGGCCCTGCTCTTTCTATTTCCCTGACTACTGTTCCATCTTTTCTCTCTCTGTTTTTATTGTCTTCTACATTTCATTTTTTTGTACTCTCAGCAGCTGCCATCAAAGCAGCCACCACAAGTTCATTTGCCAAGGAGACCTGTTTGAGACATTTACACTTTGAAAATGATGGAGGGAAAGGGCAAGAGACAGCACAACTTTTATGCATTTCTTTCACAACTACTGCATCCATATTCACTGTGCTCACTCAGAAGGAACCAGTTCAAATGACAGGGCACTTGTTATGACATCTCGAACGTGTTAAGAGGCTAAACGCATGTTTAACCCTCCTGTTGTCCTCGGGTCAAATTTGACCCCTTTAAAAAAATGTCTATATCTGAAATATGGGTTTCTTTTTAACCAAATTACCACAAAAAAATGGATTGGATTCCATACAACGCGCTTTGCAAATACAATTGATCACTTTCATTCCTGATTAAACTAATTTAATTTACTATTAGTCAAAATAATTCTTAACTTCTGCTTTTTAACTTAAATATTAGGTAGAATTATATATAAATGAGGGTTATTGACCATGAATTCCAAAAAGTACTGTAAAACTAGTGGTAGTAAGATGGTGTTAGTGAAAAAAAATAAAATAAAAAATAAAAAAAAAGCCTGAAAAAGGGACGAAAATGTCAAATTTTTGTCCATTTTTGACCTGGTAGGACAACACAAGGGTTATAACATGCCCAGTTTCAGCCGCCTGGATGTGAAAGTTAGCAGAAGCATAACTTACTGATTATTTTCGTTTTTTTCTCACTACTGACAGCAATATGTGACAACAAACAACGTTCTTACGTGTTGAAATCGACCAGAATTCTCCTTTATCCACTTTGACCTTTGAGCTTGTCAAAACCGGCGGTGTTTCAGGCATAGGCATGTTTTCTTATCATCTGTCTCAAGTGAATATTGATAGATATACTTTTATTTTAACCAATACAGCTGTCTACTGTAATGGGAAAATTACATTCCACCAATGATTTTCATATTATTCATATTAAGCTCTCCAATGCCACTCAGAGTATATGACTTCTGTATCTTTCCTCATTGTCTTTAGCTTATAGGAGACAACTGAATTTGTTATGTCTCTGCATTTGTCCTCCAAGGGCAAATGGCATAAAGGCTGATAGAAACAGTTGTCTAAGTCGTGTTTATCATAGCAGGTCCCAGGTCGAGACCATAGCCAATCCAGAGAGACAAGATGTCCTTTTTCAGCTGAGATAGAATGACCGGTCAAGAAAACTTAACGCACGGAGGACAGATTCAGAAATACGTAACAGATCCAACCGTCAGCTTGAGCTAACTAATTGTTATGTTTAAGATTAAACTGTTTTCCAAACATGGCCTGGTTTCTGCTGGGTGCACAGGGATATAAGGAACTGTCATATACTGTTTGGGGCACAGAACTGTGGCCACTATGTAACTCTGTACATTGTGAAAGCTGTTCTTGTCATTTTGATTGTTCTCTGCAGAAAACAATTAAACCTTTTCACCGAATCCCTTATCCCTTTAAACCAGTTTGCAGCCTGTCTTTATTTTGTTTCAACAAGGTCTCTCATGCCACTGGAATTCATCCCTCGCTGTGCAGAAACTTCCACAACACTACACTGGATGTGTAATTATTTGCTTTTGACTTGAGTATTATGCACGTAGTGACCTGAAACGTTTATGTTCAAGTCTCTCAGTTTCTCCTGTTTCACACAACTATCTTCTGTGATTGTGTACTGGGCACTGCCAAAATCCGTTTTCATTATGCTGCCAAGGGCCATTTTGTCCACAAGTCTACATGCTCAGCAATCAGGAGTTGGAACAAGCGTGTGCTATTGCTGCTGACTATGTAAAGATCATTAAGTGGACGTAATAGGTTTTTATATATATATATATAAAAGGGCCGTAGGTCGGAGTCGAACCCGCTGCCGCTGTGTTGAGGAGTAAACCTCTATATATGGGCAAATCACACTTTAACCCCTAGACATTGGCAACATTGTTACTCCCCCACATCACAAAGCACATGCCTTACAATATCCTTGATAACTTGCTACTTGTAACAGAGTAATTTCCCAATTTGGGATTAATAAAGTCAGTCTATCTATCTATCTATCTATCTATCTATCTATCTATCTATCTATCTATTGTATCTATTGTATCTATTGTATCTATTGTATCTATCTATCTATCTATCTATCTATCTATCTATCTATCTATCTATCTATCTATCTATCTATCTATCTATCTATCTATCTATCTATCTATCTATCTATCTATCTATCTATCTATCTATCTATCTATCTATCTATTGTATCTATCCATCGTATCTATCCATCCATCTACCTGGGAGCTTTATAGGCTTGTTGATTAATTCTACCAGTGGTTGCCTTGCCAGCTAGTTCAATATTTGACTTTCAAACACCATGCTGTATAATCTGTTTTAAAACAATTCTCTGCTTTTAGGAGTTGATTACTGTTATTGAATTTGGTTTTCTTCCACCGTAGCTTCCAAATTGGATGCTGTGTGGCATCTGACGTTTGGCATGTTGGAGCTTCCCCAGCTCTGACCGCGATCACGACTCAGGCTTGGCATGGCTTCCATATATGGATAAGCCCCTGCATATTATGGACTTAGGCCAATTAGCTAGCTTACGTGTCTCCTATGTTAAAATGGGACTCTGCGGTTTAAGTCAATTACAGGCCACTGCACCTCAGAATGTCCTCTTTGACTAAACTGAATACAGTAGGAGCTCTCACAATTAGTTGATATATTTACAGGCCAAAGGCAGAGGGCCAGTTCAGAACTTTTATGTTTATGTCTATTTATGTTTAAACTCTGTTTCAATTGCAAAGTTCCAGCATGAGCAACATATTGTCACCTTTCTTTAAAAAGAAAGCAGTGACAAACACACAAAGAAGCAAGGAGCAAAGACAGTTTGCATGCATAGACATGGGTGTGTATAATCTTACCTGTGTTCACACATGCACCTCGGTATAATAGCATTTAGTAACAGATGGACTGGCCCCCAGCAAAGCAAGTAATCAGCACCTGCAGCAAAAACGAGAAATTAATAGTTGGTGAGGTGGGAGTTGAAATAGATTACAGCCACTTCTGAATGAATAGAGTTTAGACAAATACTGGGACACTGCACCAAAGTTTGTCCTGCACATTCATCATAAAACTAAGGACTAAGTTTGAATTTAGACTTTATGTTCACATTCTGCACAATGATGTACGCTGTCTGCCTTCTGTATAGATTGAAAGGGAGGGGGACTGCAGATGTACAGAGGGAAGATGAATGAATAAATGTCATTCATCTTCTGTTGGGGTTATCCGAGGAGGGAGCTGAAAAGGGCGGGCCAGAGAAATAAGTTTAAGACTTCAAGTCCTAAAACTGCCATTGGTCATGGTCCAACTATCTGCTTGCAAAACAACCCAATAACCCAAATGGTATACAAATGTCAATGTTGTCACTTCATCAAAAATATTGATATTAATATCTAGTTTCGAAAGTAGATCGAAACACCAAGAAGATGGGTTTCTCTCTTTTTTTCTCTCTCTGTTGAAGAATGGTGCACGGCACATTTGGGGCCCTATGTCACACCCAGCGCAAAGACAGTGTCTTCCCCATCCAGCACCCACGTCGTTTCAGTATCAAGATGTACCTGCGCCCATCGTTGCACCCATGGGTGTGCCGGTGTTACATGGAGGTGTGGTCAGGTACATTCTTGGCGTATAGCTATCTTGAGGCAGCGGAAAATGATGGTGCCATTGACCCAAAAGAACCTGGTCTAAAGTCAGTGACGCAGCATTTCATTGTTATTTTAACAGCGCATTGGTAAAATGTGCCTAGGCTCGTGCACACTGCGCGCACACTATGTTTGTTACACACATAGGGACGTGTAGCAGCACACAAACGCAAAAAAAAATGCAAAAAATAAAAACATTACAATGTGAAATAGTATTTAATATGAACTGCTCGCACACTTCACACACAAGCAGATCAGTTTCTTTTCCTGTAAATCTCTCCTTCCTGCTCAGCAAATCCGCAAATCATAATAGCAATGCGCCATGTACCAACGCGCCTGGCTTTTAAAGGGAATGGGAGATGACACTGATTGGTTTATTGCATGTGACGCCCAAAACACACGTATGATTAATTAAGACAGTAAGTACAACCCTTTGGAACTATGCGCCCAGCGCATGGACACTTTTCCGCCAATAAAAGTAGCAACAGTGGATTCGTGCGCGCCCTAAACGCACCTGCGCCAGGCGCTTCACGCCGTGTGCTTAGATCTTTAAAATAGCGCCCGATGTCTTTACTGCTTATGTAAGCAACAACAGCAGTTCATTTGGAAGTATACTTTATTAAATTGAGCATCTTTATTACTGTACTTTGGCCCAGTGCCCAACTGCCCACAGGTTGAATACCAGCTGGCAAACTTTAAAGCAGTATGAAGAAAGGAATACCAATCAGTCTTCCTTTTCCTCAACTCTAGGGGATCAGCTCATTAGCAAATGATAGAAAGCTATACCTAGTTGCACTGAGCAGCTTTAAGAAGATCACACACACACACACACACACACACGTAGATTATTTTTTGGCATTTTAGGCCTTTTTTGGACAGAACAGCTTAATTCAATTCAATTTTATTTAAAGTATCGAATCATAACAAGAGTTATCTCAAGACACTTTACAGACAGAGTAGGTCTAGCCCACACTCTATAATTTACAAAGACCCAACAATTCCCTTAGACTTGAAAGGGGGAGAGACAAGGGGAATGACATGCAGCAAAAGGGCGGCAGGTCGGAGTTGAACCCCTCAGCCGCTGCGTCCAGGAGTACACCTCTATACCAGGTGAGCTTCCCGGGCGCCCGGGTGGGAAGTGTTTTTGAAAACCTTCAGCTTTCTCCACACAAGACTGCTTCAGGCCCATGTTAACCATGACAAAATGTTTAACATTTATTATACATTTACCCCCTTTAGTAGCCTACTGTTAATCTAAGCCAGTGATGACACAGTCCTAAAACAGCGCCACTGGTTCTGTTCATGTTTTTTAAATAAACCACAGTGAAGCAAAAGAGGTTTTTTGGATAAAAAGAGAATGAATGCAGACACAGAGATAAGCAATTCCTCATGCTCGGGAAAGCCTCAAACACCAAAGTCAACTGTGGGTAAACTAAAATCTGGACTGCTGCTGATTTCCATCTATTTCCCCTGTGTTCTAAGGCATCCTGAGGAGCTGTGCTTGTAAGTCAATCATGCTTAGCTTGAGTTACAAGAAGTGGAATCAGATTGAGTTTGACTCACCCTCACTGCGGAAATGTCAAAGCAGGCAAGATGACAGATTCACAAACCATCTCTGCATTTAATGAGTGACTTGTGAGCCCATGGGACCTTTGTTTACAGGTCTCTGCTCTCCACAAAACCGCACCGGCACAGTGCCGGGACTGTGGGCCGAGTCTTCATTCCATCAATCTTAATTCTCAAGTTAAAGACATTTGCTGTTTGTGCCAACTTTTAAGATCAAGACTTTCATCCCAGGGAGCGGAGTTTGTTACTCGGGGAAAATGCATACCTTGCTAGTGTTTTAGTCCAAACTGCGATCGTTTTCCTAAACTTAACTAGACGTTTTGGTGCCTAAATTTAACATTGTGGCCGCATAACGCTCACTTTTTGTGACCTAAACTCAACCGTAATGTCCGCCGAAAAGAATGGTAGCTCGCGGTGCTCTGTACCAGTCACAAAGTCACCTATTCTCGGGTAAACTGAACCACCAACTACCGCTGATACGACCGAGCACCATGCGGAGCACTGTAGCCGGCGTTACGGAGCACTATAGCCGGCGTCACGGAGCTCCGTAGCGGCTTAAACTGCTAGCAACTGCCGCTCGGCGTCATGGAGCTCGCAGCCGGCATCATGAGACCAGCCGGCGGTCTCTTAGTTTTCTACAACAGCTTACGTTTTGGTGTGCATACATTTTCTTACGATGTCATACAAACCCGTTCATGAGAATACTTTGACCCGTTACATCCCAGTGAGCATTTATTTACAGATTGTGGATCCTATTTTAACGATCTGATCACACGGCGTGAAGCGTTTGGCGCAGGTGCGTTTAGGTTGTGCCCAAATTCACTTTTGCTAGTTTGACAGCAGGAAAAAAAAAGGGTCTGTGCGCCAGGTGCATGGTTCAAAAGATTTGTACTTAGTAACTTCATTAATTCATAGGTGTGTTTTGGGCGTAACATGAAATAAACCAGTCAGAGTGTTGTCTCCCATTCCCTTTAAAAGACAGGAACGTTTGTACCTTGGTGCATTGCTGTACTTCCTTGTGTGTGTGTAACAAGCATAGTGTGCACACATGGTGCACAAGCCTAGGCACATTTTACTAATGCACTAACTATAAAATGCTGTGTTACTGACTTTAGACCGGGTTTTTGTTGATCAATGGCGCGATCATTTTTCTCTGCCTCAACATAGCAATACGCCAATAATGCACCTGACCACACCTCCCTGTAAGACCAGCAAGCCGATGGGTGCAAAGATGGGTGCAGGTGCATTTGCTATTTAAACGACGTGGCCACTGGACGGTAAATTGACAACTGCGTCAGGTCTTAAAGTAGCAAAGACACTTGAGTCGGGCTCAGTGCTGCGCTGCACCGGGTGCAAGATAGAGCCCTTAATGTTCAAAGGACATCTAGTATAGTATAGTTTAAACTAGGCTGAATTTAATTGAGAAGTTAACGTTTTATAGATGTCTAGGATACATTTAAAGCAGCCTTTCAATGACTATATTTTAATGTGTAATTAGCATGTGATATAATCATTGGAATGCTGTTGAAACAAAACATATAACTAGACATCCTTCATTTCAACCAATTTTAATCTAAAAGTCGGATATTAACCTATAAATAACCAAGTTAATGCCTATTGGAGTAGCTTTCTATGGCTGAATCCAAAATGGAAAATTTTTTCTACAGTATTTGGCAACAAGAAAGATGGAAATGTTTGCCTCCCCCTATAGTAATGTTGGTTGCAAAATGAATTACTCTAAAAACAACAGTCTATCCCTTTCTTTTGCTGCCTAAGTGATATATACCTGGTTCTAGTCATCCTGGTAGCAACTCATCCTCAAAGAACAGCAGCTTGAACCCCGCTACCCGCTGTTCTACATCAGCTGATTGAATAACAGAGATTTAACATTTAACCGGTTGCCTCGGGTGATGCCCGCACTCCATTTCAAACCGTTTCCCCACCCTTGGCTACTAAAAGCATGTACTAATTTTCATTCAGTGACTTCATCATCTTACATTGTTCTGCTACAACACAGTCTCGAGTTAAGTAGCAGACTCTAAGTCAGTTAGTGGTGCTGGTTTGAACGGTTTGGTTCATTTTTCTTGCATTTCAAACCTTAATTTTAAGACCCAGGAAATCAACTGAGAAAGACGCTCATTTGGAATGATGCATAAACAAAGACATCGAAACAAACAATCAATAACAAACTACTTAAAATAGATAGAGAAATATAGAAATATCTGATAAAAACTAACTACACTTTCAGTCCACACATTAGAGTCCTAACGCGTCAAAGTTCATGTCTGTCTGACGCTTGTCTGATTGTTGGTCAGCTATGTTTCAAGTGTATATTTAACTTAACTTTTCTTATATTTAACTTTAATAGTAGTACTTTTACCCAATGTATAATATATTGCAATTGTTATGGTGTTATATAAATATGTAATTTTACTTCTTAGGGTGACTTGTTAAGATCTGTCTAGGGACTGCTGTTGAAAAATAGCCTTTTGGCTAACTCTGGCGTATTGACAGAAATGTCCATTAATATGCACTGTCCCTGTATTAAATAAACAAAATTAATAAAAGTGTTAAAGGATTTGGTTCAGTGCAAAGTAGGCCTATATAACCATTGTTTATTCATCATAATTGTTTAAGGATTTATGGGCTGTCACTACACATTTGACAATAAGAATCTAAAAGCAGCTAATTTGGTGTTTTTTTTTTTTTTCGAAGATTATTATTTGGGGCTTTTGCCTTTATTATAGTGAAGGTGGATCGACCTGAAAGGGGGATGACACGCAGCAAAGGGCCGCTGCAGGACTCTTAATAGGTGAGCTAGAGGACACTAGCCTCAACAGTAAAAAAAGGTGAACATTTTCTCTAAGGACCAACCAAAACAATACTGATCAAGCAAACAAACCATTTATGAATTCAGCATGAATTGGAGTTCTCCAGTATCAGTATGCCTTCTTATCTGTCGTTTGTGTATCCCATTAGAATTCTGTCCCTGTAATCCCCAACCATCGTCACAGGTGGATGCTTCCTTCCACTTTTCACACAGAAACAAGATAAGAAGTTTGGGAGTGCCTCATCTCTATTCTCAAACACTCTCCTGGCTCTTAAGTGCTCATTGAACAATCAAGATCGTCTGCTGATAGCATCGCCCCAGCCCGATTTATCTTGATTACCATCCAAAAGCTTGTTTTTCTAATGGGAGTTGGAATTAATTTATATCCCCGTGTAGAGCATAGCAGAGTGAAGCAGAGCAGGTTGGATGGCTTCTGGATAATGAAAAAAAAAAAAAAAAAAAGGAGACATGAAAACAGAAAAGCGATTGAGATGGGTGACAGAGATTGGAGGGTGACTATCAGAGAGGAGGCCGAGTGAGAAGCGACTCACTGATTTGTCCCGTTCCCTCCATTTTGCTTTCTCCTTCGCTCTGAGAATTGTTGTTTCTTGCTGCTACACGACTCCCTTCAACCCGTTCACATGAAGACTTGTTTGATATCTGACAGAGCAGCCCTCTTTCCATATATACCTGCCATCTCATGTGCTTCTCGGTGTCTCCCACTCCCCTCTCTCCCATTTAACATTTCCCACTCAGCTTTTATCACTTTTCTCCTCACATTTCTGTTTCTCACCAATTTACTGTCTCAAACCTGTCTCCCCTTCACACCAGCTTGTTTTCTCACTCTGCCTTTTCTCTCTTTCTCTCTCTTTCTCTCTCTCAATTCTATTTGACTCAGTCTAGTAAGCTCTATAGAAGTGAATTCAAGGTACTAGACTACACAACTGATTCAAATAGGTATTTAATTTAAAGTATCATTTTAACTTGCATACGGTACTGTGTGACTGTGTGTGTTTGTGTAACTGTAGGTGTGTGTGTGTGTGTGTGAGTGTAGTTGTGTGTAGGTGTGACTGTGTAGGTGTGTGTGCAAGTGTGTGTGTGTAGGTGTGAGTGTGTAGGTGTGACTGTGTAGGTGTGACTGTGGAGGTGTGTGTGCTGGTGTGTGGAGGTGTGTGTGCTGGTGTGTGTGGGTGTGTGTGTAGGCGTGTGTGTGTGGGTAGGTGTGAGTGTGTAGGTGTGTGTAGGTGTGTGTGCTGGGGTGTGTGTGTGTGTGTGTAGGCGTATGTGTGTGTAGGTGTGTGTGTGCAGGTGTGTGTGTGTAGGTGTGACTGTGTAGTTGTGTGTAGGTGTGTGTGTGTGTGTGTGTGTGTAGGTGCAGGTGTGTCTTGGTCCAGATGTGTGTACACTCTAAGAAAAATCTGTAAATTAACAGTTGTTTGACTGTATATTTTAACAGAAATTGTCCGTAGTACGTGATTCACAGGTATAATTCTGTTAATTTACACTTCGAATTGCATTATGGGAACTTCATCTCTGCCTAATCATTCTGGCGGCCATGTTCCCTCCACGTACAAAGCGGGAGAAGGACAAAGCGGTACAAATCTGACCTGCATCAACGGTAAGTCATTTTATGGAAAATATTAACAAGGTGACTGTGTTCTTAGCAGTATTAGTTTTGAAATACTATATTGTCTTTTGGTAGCATTCAATTGTTAATTTTTAATGGTTAATGCTAATAACGTTAGCTAATATTACCGTTAGCTAGCTAACGTTAGCTGGTGTTCAACAGCATTACAGTGTGTTATGTATGAGCTCTTTGGGATTAGGAGATTAAAAAACGGATTTTTTACAAACTGAGCAGCTTTGTATGAGGTATATTTGTAGCATTAGGTCAAGTAAGCATCCATTATGTCCCGCTTCAACATTATTTGTGGGTCCTTATCTAGGAATTATTTACAGTAAATTGTCCGTATTTTTAATCCGAGTTGACTTTCGCGGCATATGAAATAGCCCCCCCCCCCAACCACTGTCTGAACAGGCAAACGGTTAAAGTTGACCTCCTCCCGTTACGTTTGTGTAAAAGGTAATTATTTCATATAAATTTAGAAGAATATGATGTCGATTTTGTCGGTATTGTGAGTGCGTTTCGTGTGGTTGTGGTCAGAAGGTCCGTTAACTTGGTGTTAATGTTGATATCGCGACATTAGCGGCTCATCCAACGGTCATCTCGTTAACGTTGTTCCGAGGGCTTGTCTCTGTTTGGCAGTGACGTTAACGCGATGAGGAGCAAGGCTGTTAACGTTACGTGACACAGTTCACATTATCGTATAATAGGATGCTAAATGTAGTCTTTAGTCCCCCGAGCCCCCGATGTTGTCATTGATAGTATTATAAAATGTTTAACTTTTTCGAGTGAAATCCGAAGTTGGCTGCCACCTGTAAATTGGCTGTTGTCGAATGAAATCAGAACAAATATATAGCACCTATACTGAGAGTATTTTTTAATATTATCAAGCATAATTCACTTGTCAGTGCCCCATTTCCGGCTTAACATTGTTGCCTTTGAAATAAAAGCTGAGACTCACCGTAAGATAGCCGGTGCATTCAGTGACCAAGTTTCGTGCTTTTATTTTGAAGGTTTTCCGTTATAACTGTTCGCGGTGCTAATGTTTCAACTCGATTGAGGATAAATATATTTAGCAACGTTTTGAGAGTGAGTAAAAAAAGAATATTTTTGGAGATATGTTGTTGACTGAACAGGCTTCATGCTTACATGCATATTTTAACATTGCTGTTGGCTAGTTATTTCTACGGGAGTGACTTCTGTGACGTTACAGAAGCTAACGTTAGCTAGCCACAGTCGTCTTTGCCCCAGAAATCATTACTCGTCACGTTACGTTTCTGGCAGGCACAACTTGGTAAAATATTAGTGTGTAATGATCGCCTTAAATCATTAAGTATGTTGTCCACATATGAAGAAAAATATGTTGCAAAATCCGAGAGCTAGTACATTGACATACTTTCAGTTCTAATCACTATGTATACACGTTTGAGCTGATAAAGTGGGAGCTGGTAAATTTGCTCTAACTGACATTTTTACTCACAGAAAATACACACCCACTTTCTTAAAAATTATTAAAAAATGTGTACATTGGTGTTTACATGACTACAATGACAGCTACAAACCTTTTTTGTTTTACATGTTTTCGCATTTTGCAACATTTACCTTCATATCCAACATGAATATGAATATACCCTTAGTGGTTAGGTGTATGTGCTTTTTGACTTACACTTAAAAAAGAGGCAGTACATTAGAACAATGGGACTACAATGGCTTGGAACTAAAACGACTGCTGTACTTGTTATTTTCAGGTTTCTACCAGTGCACGCAGCAGTTGGACATCTCCGAAGACACCATAGAAAGCCATGCAGTCTTGCTAGCCTTTACACTGCCTTACTACTGGTACATTATTGGAGACCGTGCTATTTTTGCTTGCTCTCACAATGATATTTAATTGTGGTAATCACAGGAGTAACTACAGACCCATTGAAACTCCTCCAGGGTCTAGTGAAGTACCTCGCAGAGGAGCAAAAGGTGCTTTTAATAAATGAAGAAGTAAGTTCTGCTGCAAGACATCAATTCCTTAATTTGGTAAATTATGATTTAGCCCAACAAATATGTCCCCTCACTAACTTCCCCTCTGCCTACTCTGTCTTCACCTCTCTCACAGGATGCCTTAGCAGAGCTGCCGAGCACCCGTGCATCATAGTTATGTGTAAGGACATGCATGTCTACTCTAAAAATACTGGGAGGTGTTGTGTATTTGTTTAATTGAAAGATGTATGTCGTTATTTCTGTTTTGCAGATGAAGGAAGATACAAGATGTCAGTGGATAAAGTCACAGTTAACATCATCGGCTGTCCACTAGTTGCTGTGAGCTATATGTTCAGCCTGTATTATGTGCTGAACATAAAGTATCCAACGGGAGCAGCCCTGACTCTGGAGTTCATACAGAGGTAAGTTTTGACCATATTTTTTGTCCGTTTTATAGTATTTATTTTTGCAATTTCAATTGAGACATGTTTGTATGCCACAGGTGCCTGCTAGGGTAAACCCAGAACGGGCACGAAAGCAGAAAAGCGGGGGAAACAGTACAACATCCCTCCAAAACTGCTTCGATTCCTGTCGGACCTTAATGACTTCAAGAATCCGTGGAAGATTTAAAGGTAATTGCACACACTTTTGTTCAGGGTAAAAGTATTAAAAAAGTCTTAAATTTGATTATCTCAAATTAAGGCGTTGAACAAAGTCTTGGACCAAACACCGAGTGGTAACATCTGCAAAGATTGGATCTGAGAGCGCATTTATCTGCTCAGTGTGCGTCTTATAACAAACAGAGTGAGCAGCTGCCGGACTCTAACATCTGTTGATCTGAGCAGGACTTCCCTGAGCAAACTGTTTAGAGACAACGTGACCGTTAAAGGTAATCTGCTGCTGTATCAGAGCTGCAAGTAACCGCTGAACTGAGCTGTGTGTTTCAGGGTTAAACACGACTGTTGTTGGTGATCTACACATGGAAGAGGAATCTTCGCAACAGTTATTCTGACTTAAATAAAACTCGGCACAGATGTTCGGCATGGGCCATCGAGGCTCTGTGCCAAATTTGGCGTCAATTGGTTATTAGATGGCACTTTTAATTTTTAGAATTCGCAAAATCGCTATATGCGCCCAGATAGCTCAGTTGGTAGAGTGCGCGACCATATATAGAGGTTTACTCTGATGCGGTGGACGTGGGTTTGACTCCGACCTGCGGCCTTTTGCTGCATGTCATTCCCCCCTCTCTCTCCCCTTTCATGTCTTCTGCTGTCCTGTCAAAATAAAGGCTGAAAATGCCCCAAAATAATCTTGGTGGACCCTCATGACAAAAACTTATTAAAAGAATTTTGATAGTTGAAAAAATGCAAAATAATGAGTCATTTTATTTTTGTTTTCCAGCAGAAGAAGCATCTCAGAGAGAAAGGAGAGCGATGTGTCTGTGTACAGCTATCTTTACGGAGGACAACCATGGTATTATTAACGTTTTTTTCCAAAGTGAGGACATTTCAGCCGACTACACTTTATTTACATTGGCCTTTAGAGGCTGTTTACAATTTTCAGAGAGATCCTCAGAAACGTGCAAACATCTGTTACTGTGCGTCTACGCCTTTGTACTCTGAATACAGACTTCTGCTCTCTGTTGCCCTCTACTGACATGGATTTATTTGCACTGGAACAACAAAAACTAGAGGAAGACATGTCATATGGTTTTAGTAGGTGAAATGAAATGCATATTCATTGTCTAGTTTGTCTGTCAAATTCTTGTTTTAATCGTCTAATTAAATAATTTAATGTTATGTTGTAGATAGGATGTTCATACCCTGTCTGAGATGTTCTTAAAATGTAAATTGCTACATTTTTAAATTCAAAATGGACTTACTCTAAATGTATAGCCTGTTGTTGTGCCTGACTTATGTTACAGCCAACGCGTTCTCACTCTGATTTTGGCCAGTGGCTTTCCGCGTCTGATGCAACGAAAAAGGCGTCCTTCGGCGTGTGTACACCGTCCCGGGGGGAGCAGCATCTAGCGAGTAGTATGTAAGGGGGAATTCCTCGTAGGGAGGTTGGTCGGGGGGTGGATGGGTCAAACACAGGACCTTCACTCAGGAGACCGGGTTTAAGTCCCGCGTGTGTCCTTAACCGTCCCGTTATTGCCGGGTGTCACGGAACCATAAACCCCACAAGCTTTTCCTAATAACCGATAGTCCCGACCAAGCGTGTGTTACAGTATATGCGGTAAAGGAGACTTTTAGTGTCAGTAACAACTGACCAAAAGTCCATATCTTACAAGATGGGAGTGAGAACGTATTGGATGTCTCATTACTCTGTGTTCTGCTTTCATTCAGGACACATCCTGTGTTCATCACACACCTTGTCTATTGTGTGACAATTGTGTTAATGTTGTTTAAAGTTATTTAATTTCTCTTTGGGTTATGTTTTAGTCCTTTTTGTATTTTTAAAGAATTTTGAAAGATGAGTTAAATCTTTTTTTTGGTGTACTTTATTTTTTACCAAAATAAAGTACACCATCAAGTAACAGAAAAGTTACATTTGTATTTCTGTAAGTAATAAATCTTATATATAAAATATCCTTATTTACTGTAGTTAAACCTTTTAATTACAGGACAAAGTCCAGGTAACAAGCTGCCAGTACATTTGCTGTTTTTTTTACAGATTTATGTAAAATTAACAGAAAATGTTCCGTTTTTTTACTGTAGAAACACCATTAAATAACAGAAAATTTTCTGTTTTTTTACTGTAGAAACACCATTAAATAACAGAAAATGTTCTGTTTTTTTACTGTAGAAACACCATTAAATAACAGAAAATGTTCTGTTTTTTTACTGTAGGAACGCCATTAAATAACAGAAAATGTTCTGTTTTTTTACTGTAGGAACGCCATTAAATAACAGAAAATGTTCCGTTTTTTTACTGTAGAAACACCATTAAATAACAGAAAATGTTCAGTTTTTTAATTACGGTAGAAAGTCCGGGTAATGAGCTGCCAGTACTTTTTCTGTTATTTTACGGAATTTTTTCTTAGAGTGTAGGTGTGTGCAGGGGTGCCTAGGTGTAGATGTGTGTGTAGGTGTGTGTGCGGCAGCGAAGAAGAAGAATGTCAAAACATCATGGCAGTTTAATCCTGGCCGTAAGCAGGATGGATGGACAGATATTTATTAGTTTTCAGAAACATTGAACCACATATGGAATTCAATAACTCCTTTAAACTCTCCTTTATCATCTGCGTACCCCTCACAAACAGGACTCTGTATTTAAACTCCTTACCCTGAAATATTCAAACTTTGCCACGTGAAATGACTGTTTGGTCCTCGTCCCACTGTCCGAGCACCCCATTTGGCATCAGATTCTACCCATAATTCCTTGCATCACGAGACCCAAGATGTAATTGCTTTTCCACAAGAGACCCAGCATCACGAGCGCAACAAAACAACTGTTAAAAACATGCCAATAAAACTATCAAATTCTGAATTATCCAACAGCTTAATAGAAAGAGAATCCCACATGGACAAAAGAAAAAGAAAAAAAAAAAAATGTGTGTTATCCATTTTGTGTCAGAATGCATCAACTCAGCAGCTTCTGAATGATCCCAAATCAGATTTTCTTGCTTTGTGATCTGCTGAGCGAGAACACATCTTAATCTCCTCACAGTGTACAGTAAACAAAGATTGTGCGTTGCCCTGCATGACCGGTCTGTCTGACTTATTGTGTTTCAGCATGCAGTCGTACAGTTTGCATGTGTGTGTTTCTATGCGTGTCCCAAGTTTGTTTTTAAGTGTGTACACTGCGAGTCCATTATTATTCCCCTCATGCGGCACCTGCCATATGCTTGATTAACTTCCAATCTCCTTTGTATGTCACAGTGACACACACACACACACACACACACACACGCACACACACTTGTGTGACTGACTTCCTATTTTTTGGCACTTCCATCCTCGCTTCTTTTCTTTCATCACCTTTATCTCACCTCTGTCTCTCTCTTTCTCACCACTTCTCACAACTCGCACTTTTTCTCCCTCTTTATTTCTATCTTTGCCTACCTCTCTCTCTCTCTCTCTTTACATCTCCTTTATCTTCCTCTCTTTTTCACTAAAAAAACATCATCTTGCCGCCTGGAAAGGAATCCAGGAAGTATACGTGTAATGAGAAAGTTTAAGTCTCTCAAAGAGGATTGTACCATAGCGTGAGCTTATCTTTCAAAACGTGAATGTGTGTACGTGTATATATATATATATATATATATATATATATATATATATATATATATGTGTGTGTGTTTTTCAGTGTTCATGGATTTGCATATCTTTGTTGAAAAGTGTGTCTGTATTTGCATTTGCTGTCATTAAGTTTTACATTTTGTCCTCTAGCTGTTTAATTTTAAAATGTAGCACGTTTCTTTTCTCTCAGCAATGTCTCTTTTATTTGGTTCAAAATTACAAGTTAATTCTAGTTCCCAGTATGCAATTAACCCAACAGACTCAAAAACTCCTTTTTCCCCCCTCATGCCATCATACTCTAGGGTAAAGAGGACAGAAAAGGAAGGAAGGGAAGGAGTGGTAATTAATTAATTAATTATCTACTCACATACATACCTGGACACTCACTGCTCTTAACTGCTAATTTATGCTTTTAATTCTTTTTTATAGCTACACGTTTATTGTTATTTTCATACTGTTTTTTTTCCTATGCTTCCTATTTTTTAATACCTCTTTATTTTCTTTGATCCCAAAAGGATCAATAAAGAGAGGTCTGAGTCTAACCGGACAGCAGTTCTGTTGCACGTGGACACATCCCTCCATCTACTTTCTGACGAACATCTGGGTCCTGTTCACAGCGGCAGCCAGTTTCCTGGGGGAGGGGGGGGATCCAAAGTTCCTAGGCTATCAAAAAGCTACACAAAGTTAAGCACTGTAATACGTCGCATTCCACGTTTTTTGCTGTACGCACCCCAATGCATAAGAACAAGGCTGGCCGCGGAGGGCTTTCAAGCCAGGGAGCGGAGTTTGTGTGCTTGGGAAAACAGAAGTCTTTCACCCAGGAAATGCGTGTGCCTTGCGAGTTTTTCCTAAACTTAACTAATTGATGATGCCTAAACGTTACTTTTGTGGTCATATAACAGTCACCCTCTGTCGCCAAAACTTAACAGCAATGTCCGCCAAACAGACCGGCAGCTCGCGGTGCCCTGTGCACGGCTCAAAGCCACCTTTTCTCAGGTTCAGTCAGGAACGCTCGTTATAGATTTAACCATTTATTGCAATAAATGGAAATACAGTCATGCTTGGCGCTGATGGCTCTGCTCTTGATAATGCTCCCTGGACCAGCCAAGCAGCATGGTAAGCTGAAACAGGGAGCACCATGCAGAAACCCCTCTGGGTAAAAAGAAGAAAAAAGGCCAGTAAGCCAAAGAAAGACATTGAAAATCATTTTAAACTCTCAGTCATGTTAGGATTCTGAACTAGGAAGGTGGAGGCTAGGTGGGGGAGGAAAATGGAGAATAACTTGATTGATGTGTGTCAGATGGGGATGATAATTCAAAGGAGTGGAGCAGCTCCTTATGGATGTCCAGACTCTTTACCCTGTAAGGATGAACCTTGATTGTTACCCATAGCTCATGACCGTTGGTGATAGGTTCACCACAGTACTTCAGAACAGTATGGTACAACCAATCCATCTGTTGATTTACTTATCCATTGTAACCTAATTTGTGGACCCTGAGCTACTTAATTTGGGAAATCACCTAACAATCAGCAGAGTACCATGGAGGTGTTGATTCTTATCCAAGCCACTTGACACGCGGCCGCAGGAGGTCTTGGTCTGATGAAGCCAGCAGAACGACATCATTTCAAATTCAAAGAGCTTTCTTTACTCTCCCAGATTCTTGTTATTGAGAATCAGTCGTTATGTGTAAGCATGCATTTACAATGTGCATTGAAAGTTTCTAACCATTCACATGTACCCTCCTTAATATGTCATCTTCTCCACAACCCTTTCAACAACTTACAACTGGCGTCCCCTTGTCTTCTTAACACATCAATTTCAACAATAAATTAGTAATGGATGACTATGTCAGGGGAACAACAGGAGTATTTGTTATGTTGGCAGTAAAATAATGTAAGCAGATTCTGTTACCCTCATTGTATGCCGCTCTAAAGTAGTTAGCAGTATCTACTTAATGACTAAAATGCAAATGTGACCTAAGTCAGAGACTGTTTGCTCATTGAATTGAAAGCACTATAAATCGCTCTGGGATTCTCATTTATTTGACCTGTGGGTAGCAGGTGTTCCTTGATTGCTTTACATTACATTTAGCTGACATTTTTATCCAAAGCAGAGGTTGCATGCCTCTGGGGCAACTATTGGTTAAGTGTCACAGGGACATTGGCTGATGTATTACAGTGGGATTTGAACTCTGGTCTCCGACACCAAACACATATGTCATATCCATTGCGCCATCACCACCCCAAATTTGTTTCGGGATATAGTTTTAGAATGGATGAGAAACAAGAAAATGAAAAACAAGAAACACGACAAACCTGAAATGGCAGCCAAATGTCAATAAATATACTACCAGATGGTATTTCTCTCTAATCCCTCAAGTGTCTCCCAGAAATCATTTTTGACATCATTTTATTATAATTTAGCATCTGCTGTCGCAGGCAGTGAAGCAGAGGGAATGCTGGCTGATTCAGGCAAACGCTGGTATGTTGTATCTGTCAGCGCAAAAGGTTTTTTATATTCGGTTTCCCTTTTTGAATGACGAACAGATTACCGCCGCCGGCTGGCATGGAGAGTTATTTCCTCTCAAACAGGCACAGAATGTACATTACATGCTAGTTGGCCATTGACTGTAGTTCTGGTGGTGTGTTGAAGGGAAACATTTGGCCCAAGACACAGGCCACTTGAAGCAACGCCAAAGTTGGCCTTCGCCACCACTAGTTCTCTCCCGTCTGCTTGGTGTGTGAGTGTGTACACTCCGCATCAGAATCAACAGACTTGTGAATTCATGTTTTCTCAATACGTAGAAAAAAAATTTTTTTTTCAAAAGAGCACTGTAATTGTTGTTTTTTTTTGTAGCACTTCAATTGCATCTGCTAAAAGAGAGAAATAAGTTACCTCTCCATTCTTCCCCATACACACCCCCTAACCTTAGTCAGTAACCTGTCTGAGGGATCAAACCGGTGCCCTTTAGAGTAACACCATCCACATAATTATAATTCTTTCCCCTCATTGTTCTCCTCTCTCCGACATTCCTTGTTGAGTTTGTGAGCGGTTGCTTCCCAAAGACTTCCAATTACCACCCGTCCACATACATTTAAAGTCATCTGTCGTGCCAAATAGCCAATTAGTGAAGCCCGAAGTTCTGAACCAATCAAAGAGCACGGGCCTCGAGAGAAACGGGGTCACAATGGGAAATGACTTGAGGACTGTGAAGAGGTCACTCACCCCTCAGGCTCTCAGGTTGGCTCTTAAGAATGATTAATATGTTAGTCTTCAAATATATAGACGCAGAGGGCCAAGTTAATGTGGAGTAAAGGTCAGGACTAAAACAGGTGCAGTTTAATGTCTCCCATGGGGTGTTTTGTGAAGTTAACTAATGAATTAGAAACTTGTTGCGTTTGTGTGATTTTCAGCCATTAAAAATACTATGTGTGTGTGTGTGTGTGTCTAGAGTTATCCATTATGTAACAAAATTGGCAAAGGGGTAAAACTAAATGGATATACAACCACTGAATTGAAGTCAGTGAGGAATTAATCAAAGTTAGCTGCCTAACAACAATTTTGGGCAAATTCAACCAATGACTTTCTGTTATTAGATATGTGTATGTGTGTGTGTGTTCCTATTTTTTTTTTCTCCAAAAAGTCCTTATCAATTCAAAGAGCTAACCATTAATTTAACATCTGAGCTGAATAGAAAATGTCAGCCGTAGCGGTTTCTGTTGAAACACATTTAAATGGCAGTGTGTCAATATCTGAAAGTGTACAGTACACACACAACGGGAATAGATCACGTCAATAAGAGAGAAAAAAAATACTTTTAAGTCTGTATCATCAGTCACTGCTCACGCTTTGCGCTTCTCCTCAGTCTGTTTTTCTGTCACCATAATGAGTTTTTCACACTTTTAAGTGCTCCATCGTTTGCATTCTGCTCATCTGCTGCCGTCTCATTTTCCCATTTGTTTTTATTTTATCTCTTTGTCCTTCCCCTTCTCTTTCTCCTCCTCTTCATACACACGTCCATATCTCCTCATCACTTTGTTAGAAGAAATCCTTTTCACAAAAAAAAAAATAGTTTTGTTTCCAGGCAACAAGGCCACTGTATGTGGCAACAATGTGTTCTTCTGGTGTTCACAGCCAATGTGTGCATTAGTTTATGGATGTGTTTATGAGTTTTGGCTCATTAATTTGATTTGTTAGGAGTTTGAGTAGGAAACACGCATCTGTTCATGTATGTGCACATATTTAAATGTCGATGTTGATATGACTGAGGTAATGACTTTGTTAAAGAGATGAAAGACTAGCTGTAGGGGGAACGGTGATTGAACTGATTTTTGCACAACTAGTGTGTGTGTGTGTGTGTCTGTGTATGTGTGTGTGTGAGAGAGACAGAGGAGGAGAGAGATAAGGGATGGAAGACAGATAGTGAGAGCTAAGTGGAAAATAGATGCAGTTTTGGTTAAACAGGGGCCGAGAAGTTACAGTGTATATTTAAATAGCCTCTTGGTGGTGTGCTTTTGTATTACTATCTTTGTGAGGACCAGCGAGTTGTGAGGTTGTGTTTTCCATTATGTTACAGACCATCCCCAAACTGCATAGCCATTGTAAACTCTCTCTGAGTCCTCTTGCTTTTCTGTGTTTTCCCATCGAACACAATGCTCCAAAGAGCTGAACTCTGCACTCATGAATGAACTTTACCTGTAGCAGAAATACAGGGAATATGTGAGCAGTGTAGCTCTGTGTCAGTCAATTTACTATCAGCTCCTGTGAAGGATCAGTTGAATCACAGTTAAAGCATTTTTAGTAACATATCAAACTGGTCTACTGACATCCGACAGTATTTCTTGAAGGGATTCTGCATCTCCACTATCCGCTTCTGAAAATCCCACTTTTTGCCATTCTTTCATAATTGTTTTTCTTAGAATGATACTACTACTGTAGTATCTAATGACTTGTGACTTGAATCAGGTTCTGTTGAAATTAATCACTGTTGATGAGCCAAAACAAAGGGGTTAATGATTGCCATTTGAGTGAAAAGAAAAGGAATGTTTTTGTGAAAAAGTGATGAGTGGATAAAGATGTTGCCCAGCATGTGATGTTATACAAAAATGTGACCTTTACTATGGCAACGTAGCAAACCTGTATGTGACCTAAACATTTCCTATATAAAGTGCTTCTAAGATATTGAAAGGCAGAGTGTGTACATCTGGCTGAGACACTCTCCAAGCTTCTGCAGAGCTTGTAAATAGACGCTGAATCTTTGATATAATACATTTTATAATCAGGAAACGGTGTCAAGCGGCTTTCTTATCAAACACATCGTCTAGCATTGCTGTTCGGACACCACACTACCCTCTGTCCTCCTCTTCTTCCATCCCTCCTTTCAACATTTCTGTTATTCCTCTCACCCCTCCACCTCCTCCTTTCTTCTCCTCTCCTTTTGTAACATATGGCTCAAGGTCTCCAGAGCTGGCTCCCTCTGGACAGAGTCGTGCGAGTCGTGTCCTGGACAGAAGCTATAGCAAAGGAAGAAAAATGAAGGGAGGCGAGGCGAGTGGGGGTTCAGTCACGACTGGAGAGGGGATGGGGGAGAGAGGAGGGTGGGAGAGGATGGGATTAGAGGCTTATTGATGGAGGTTGTTAGAAAAAGAGTGGTGGCGGGAAAGTAAAGCAGAGATGGTATAATGGATTGGAGTGGTGGTCGGAAAGAAAGGACACAAAGTGAGAAAGTGGAAGAACAACGTATGTGATGTAAGAAGCAGTGATGAAAGGAGTGAAGAGACAGGGAGGGCAAAGATGAAATGTGATGTATAGAATGGGTGTAAATGGATGGTAAATTGACTGCATGTAGCAACTTTCTACCTTATCCCATTAGGAACAACTTGGGGTTCAGGGTCTTGCTGAAAGGTTGCGACGTATTACAGACACAAATACACACAGTTTCATCTGTCCCGCTGGGTATCGATCTGCCCCTCGGTGATGGTTTCACTGGGTCACTGGTTCCTATTACATCTAGCAAATATCATCAACGCCTGTACACACTGGTCCTTGCATCTCTCTCGTATACACTGCCCTGTGACCTTACCCGCACAAACGCACAATTAGGTTTAGAGCCAAATTACTCATCCACAGTCTATAAGAGGGTCTTGTTAACCCGGGCTTCTCTGCTCGTAAGGCGTGGGATGCTCCGTGTCATCTTCCACACAGCCTGGTATAAATATCCATCAGACTGCTGAATTTCTATTTGACGTAGTTTTAATCATCATCAAACCAAGGTGGTTATGTACTTACTCCCGAATGCTTTCCTTACACAACACAAGTTGTCGTGTATAGGCTGTAGTTGTGTGGCAATCTATCTCCATCTTTGGTTGTTACCCCACCAGATGTTGTTTTTAGTCACTTTTGTTTATAGAGGCTGGATGTCAAAGGGATCCAAAATTGGCCCAAAATAGGCCCAAGGATTTTAATACAAAAGTCATAAGAACATTGGGAACAGCGTGATGTGTCTGAGCAGTTGAGGTTAAAAAGAGTAGCAATATGTCATTTTTCACGCATGTCACAATTCACACTATTGCCTCAAAAAAACACATTTTCAAACATATGATCAGCACTTATGAATCCACATTCATATGTATTACTTACAGCAATAGAATTGGACCCTACCTAAAATCGCTTGGCTTTTAACTAACAAACAAGAGGACCATGGGGACTTAATAAAAGGTTAACTAGGGTAACATTTTTCAACCTGGACCCAATTTCCCTGTGTTTTTGTGTCTAAGTGACAGATGGGAACAACAGTCTTTGACATTGGTCCAGTATTAAGTGAGAACGCTGCAGTCGTCAGCGGCGAAACAAGCTACAATGTAAGTTAATAGTGCAATTGTCCAGCTTGTATTTCATCTTCATTAAAGTGCTCATTTTGCCACTGACCGGCTCAGATTATTATTCTAAGTGTCTGACAAAGTTATGGAAAGGATTTCTAAGGAGGTCCACATTTCTGTTAAAGAGTAAGATCAGTATTTTTTAAAATAACATCCACAAAACTGCATTTGCTAAACCCGCCAGGCTCCATGCAAATAAACAGTAATTTTAGCATTGTAAAATACACTTCAGTCAAAGTCGACAGAACCAAAATAAAACTATGAAAAGGTGTTTTGGGTCGTCTTTCCACTTTTCCAACAATTGCATCTCTAGGTTGAAACAAACACATAGCTGACAGATTTACATGTGGATATGTTGGCTTTTTACACACCAAAAGCATTGTTGTTTTAAATTGAGTCTGGTGGGTTTAGTGCTAATGGCTTCAAAGCTGTTTCTAAACTGAATCTTCAACGCTGAGTCTGTCAGTGACAAGATATGCACTTTTAGTGGACCAGACTGACATTTGCTCCATAGTGTTACATTGCAGCCTGGTCTGTGGCTGCCGGTTACAGCGTATGGGACCAATTTCAAAGATTGTTGTTACGATCAGTCGCTGACATACAAAAACACAGGAAAATAGGTTCCAGGTTGAGAAATAATGGTAGTTACCTTTCAGTGGTGCATTCTTTAAAGTGCCTTGTTTTAGCAACATACTCAACGTTATCTCTTGTAACTTTCCAGACTCTTGTGACTTCACTGGTCAATAAAGCTTTGCTACCATGAAATACAGGGAGTATAATCAGTGTTTATGGGGGCCAAGGTGTTGATTGTTCCGCTGATCCAAGCAGTGACAGATGGTGTCAGGTTAAAGAGTCTGTTTGCGTCTCACAGCAGCCAGCTCGCCTTTTTTTTTTTTTTTTTTAATAGACTTTCTGTCTAGAAATGGCTGTCATTACACAGTGCAGTGTGGGCCAATTCACCCAAAGCGTCAAAGACGTGTTTCTACAAAGGAACACATATTGCTGCTGTCCTGGGCAAGCCACCTAGCTACAAGGTGCTGAGTGGCAAGAGTTAAGATGTGCGATTGTAACTAGTGTGGCTAGCAAGGAAAAACTGGTTGGGCGTCTGGGAACCACTAGGATTCCCTTAAGAGGGCAGTGAACCCCATGGACTCCAAAGAAGCTGCCCGGTAACAACACTGCAAGGCTATGTTTACACAGAGCACATGCTAACATATGTGCACAGCAAAAAGAAGACCGTATTTTGGTTAAAAAGTATATTTATAGGTGTCGTGGAAAAAAATGTAATGACAAAAAGGAAAGTATGATTTGCGCATTGTCCATGCTTTGGTATTTTGAGAGGCCTATAAGAGTACTTGTGGCATGCAATACTTATTTGAGGAACCGGTGTGTCTGGATGATAAAGGCAGATTACGGACCCCTACATTTATATACTGTAAAAAATTTAGTTGTATATTAAACTGGGCTGGTCACTTTTTATACATCAAGTTTTAATGTTAAACATATTGGACATGTGGAAGGCATAGTGCATCTTTAATCTTAACTGTAAGGCTACCGGAGTGCCTAGTTAATCTATAGTTTAGAGTGTGTGTGTGTGTGTGTGTGTGTGTGTGTGTGTGTGTGTGTGTGTGTGTGTGTGTGTGTGTGTGTGTGTGTGTGTGTGTGTGTGTGTAGTGAGCCTGACCCACTCAACATCCACTGTAAGCCAAATCTACCTTCAGGTATTAATAAAGTTACCTTGACCTTAAGCTTATCTTCAATATGTAAAAATATATTGTTTTTATAAATAGGCTAGTTTATCTTTGCTATTGACATGTTGGATTCATATAAATAACCTTTTAATTTAATTAAAAAAAAACTCTCAAAAACAATGTTTAAAATACTTTGGCATTTGAAAATCCAACCCCACACTCTATTATTAGTTAATTGGTTAACCTTCGCTATGGCATGCACCAATTATGGCTAATTATAACATGCTTTGGCTGTATTTGACTTCTGGTCTTACACTGTATTAAAATTGACAGATTGGTGGTGTACACATTGTACAAGCATTCATTAAGCTCACTGGTTCTTTGCTATGGTGTGGGTTGAATAATCATTATTTGAGAGCACCAATGGTCTTAATGATATGGATCCTTGAGTCCCAGATAATGTGCGATGTGTCTTTATAACAATGTAACAATCAGCCAATGTTATTGCTGATGAGCAGCTCTGGGTTTTACTGCAATTGGCTGCCTATTGTTATGTTTTATGTCCATTTTCCCGACCAGGCTAGCAGCCAGGATTTATTAATCCTGGGGCCTTTTCTGTTCACTCAGCAGTGGTTACCTCATTATTATCAGCCTGCATGAAAATACAACAGGTTCATATTGCTGTTCAGTTAAATACCGTTAATATTTCAACACTGTGACTATTATTTTAATAATTATTCATGTTACTGTTATACTGCTGTATGTAGACTGCTGATCATATTGTTGTTAGAAGTTTGATGAACGCATTACTGCAGATGTTGAGGAGTGAAGTCAGTTACTAAGGGCAATATATAAAGTGCTGTACATGTGTGTTTCTATAGTGGACCAATACACCTTAAATTATTATTTTTTTTAATTATTTGTATTCTTTAATGACTATAATTTGGGAGGACTGTACAGTTTTAAGAACATATCCTAATTGTACAATCCTCCCAAATGATAGCCTTTGTTCACTGGACCAGTAACTACATAGTGTTGTAGTCTATTATACATTCATGTAACAACAGGAAGAGGACACCCCCAATGGGGTTTGACCTTATATTTTTCTGGGGGAAATAACTGATGAATATTCTTGGTTACATTCAGGTTTACAATATGCATTACATTTATCACTTAATTCTCTTTATAGCTTCTAGATTTTAGAGTTCAATTTCTTCAGGGTCTTTCTTTTCTATGTCCATATATACGAGGGAGCAAAGCATATCATGTGTAAAGAAGGAAACCCATCCTCTATGATAAAAAACACGTGAGATGAAGCGTGACAGATAACAATGGACTGACTCAATGATATATCTGAAAATATACATTATTTATTAACTACTGCTCTTAACTGAAACCATCAGTCAATTTATATTTTAGCCTAAGAGAGAGAGGAAGAAACATCATATGCTAGAGTTGTAAATGATTGCATCTTCATGGTGAATTTCCTGAGCAGCATTTTCTGTCTCTTTTAAAGCAAAGAGTAGCAGTAACAGTTACTGTGTAACAGTTCATTTGTGCTAATGTTTAGTAGCCTTATCCTTGAATGGTATGATTACGACGGTGGTCAGTAAATGTATATTTTTAGGCTGCACACGCACTGTCTGGTGTGCGACCGTCTGCCACGTGTTGCTTTTTTTTAACTTAAAAGAATTAATAATTTTTCATGTTATACTTCCAAAAGAAGCGGTTTCTCACTATGTATACAGTACGAACAATGTTTCTTATGTATTCTCCATTTCTGCATCAGTAAATCTGGTCTATTCTTTAGATATATTGTCCTGACGACGGGACCGTTTTCTCCAAGTAAGAGAAAATATTTTCGCCACTTATAAATTGCAAGCATTAAATCTTCATAAAAGCTCGTGCAGCACACCATTTGAAACCTTAAAGTCTCATGATTCCATGAAGCCCACACACAAAGCATAAGATGACTTATAGCGGTTATAATCCTGTTATGAAGTCAAGAATTGCAGAAAGATTCTGCGTCGCAAGTGTCTAAAGTCGAGTGTGCATCCAGCGTCCAACAGCAGTGAAAGATCGCCAAAACCTTCAATCCAAGGAATTAGAATATCCAAGCCATTTTATCCAAAACGAGCTGGTCCCCTCACAATCTTGTAGTTTCTGGCCGAGTTTCAATGGAAAGAAAGCTTCAGTTCATCAACTCAGTTTATCATTTCTGGGTTTTGATCGCTTATCTCTTCTCCCCTGGGTCTGCCACAGTGTAACTGAGCACATCAGCAGATTCTCTGGCGTCTAAGGATTTGATTGACAGGTCGTGTCAGCCAATCCGTCTAGTGTAACCCGAACTGGCCCTAATAGAAGCCAATCATGTCGCAGAGTTCAGGGAGAACCAACGTGGGAAAGATTGACATCTATTCCTTCCAGTTAAAACTAGATGTTACGAAACTGGCCTACCTGTTTAGCCAATAAGAAGACGAATTGATTGATACCAAACTTGACCAGAACATTTTAACCCTGTGATGGCTGCAGCTGTGTCAAAGCAAAAATAGGGCCTTAGTTATTGCATTTCACCATTTCATCAATTTATAATTACTTATTTCTAATAAATGTATATAATTAATTCAAGTATGTGTGTGACTGATATGGATGTGTTTATTATAAGTTTTGCATTTTGCACTTTTTTGGCTTTTTTTTCTTAAAGGAAAGAAGAAAAAATGCACAGACATATCTGTAGAAATAACTTCATAAAATATCCATTTTCTGAGTGTTTTCCTTCTGGATTTTTTCTGTATTAAGTTGAGACATGTGGCTGTGGTACTAGTTTTGTATGTAGCCCATCTAATATGCTTACAATAGTGTTTTTTAAGCATTATACAGATGCTTTACTTGGACGGAAATAGAAATTCTTTATTCTAACCTTTGTAGCTCTGTGTCAGTAAGGCCTAGAATCACACTGACAGTTGGAACAAAGAATTGCGAGTGTTAACTTCCCAATGACCCCAGGCACATCCCAGAGGGCCAAAGTATATGGGAACTGTATCACATTTAGGCGAGAAAAGCATGTGTTTTCAAGTATGTGTAAAGAGGTAAAGAAAGCAATCAACGTGCACAGCCACCTACACCTGCCTTGACATAGCTTCACCCTTTCATCCTGGATCAGCAAACGTGCAAACGAATAAGCCGCGTTGAGCGGATCACACTAAGTCAAGCTCCGCGTTTTCAGTTATCCTGAATTTCTTCATTCTACGTTTATGCAACAGCCCCCTGGTGAAACCCAGCGTGGTCGTCCGTGACCTTTGACCTGCATGTTAATAGCTTTCCAATGGCTCTAATCGATGTGAACCAACAAAGGCATGGTACACCATTTTTGGTCTTAGAGGGCTTCATAACCTTTCTTTTGGCATTATCTGCTAGGACCTCAGGCTTTATGTTTAAAGTGCCCATATTATGCTCATTTTCAGGTTCATACTTGTATTTTAAGGTTTTACCAGAATAGGTTTACATGGTTTCAAAAATGTTTTGTTTTTTCAAAAATATGGGCACTTTAAGACCCAGATGAATGCTAGTTCCTAAAAGCTTAACCGCTGCTAATTTAGCTCACTTAGAAAAACCTGATGTAAATCGGCCTGTGATGAGATGAATTAAAAGAACAGCAGGTTTCTGTCCCAAAGACCAAAATGAATATCTATATCAGCTGTATAGGTCTGCAGAGAGAAAGAGAGATCACAACAGTGTTCTTTTAATCCGTAATACATTTTAAAAGTAATCCTGCAAACACTGGTCCTGTAATTGATTCCCTCTTTCAATTAAGACATGTAAGGATGAGAAAGGGGAAAGAGAGAGACAAGGGGGAAGATGTACACACAGATCAAAAGAGGAAAATAAAGATCTTTCCTTGTGTAATTGGTTTTGCTATCTATTTACGTTTCAAATGCAAATGATCTTAATGCTTCTAAAATTGAGTCAAATGATATCAAGAGAGGGAGAAAGACGTATGAAGATTGAGCAGGGAACTTTAAGTAGAAAAAGAGAAGGAAAAGGACTGATATGATCTGATCAAAAACTTAGGATTCCATTTTGATTATAGTTTATTTCTTGTAAAAGTCATCTGTTAATGTCTTTCTGAATTTTAATATATAATCTTGTATAATGCCTGGTTAACATCTTGCCATGTCAGTACAGCAGAACTTAATTAAATCCAGTGCACCTTAAAACACATAATCGTGATCTCACACACACAATTTGCATGATCAAGCGATATTTTAGTCATTTCATTCATAACAATCCAGGTTTTATTGCAAAGACAATCTACTGCTCTATAAATCACTGTCTGATCATGTGCCAGTCAGAGTTGTTCTCTGCACCTTCCAGCTTAGTTTCTAGATGTAGACAGTCACAGTAGACGGAGTAACATGAGGAAAATTCGACAACAGATAGCAGTCGGTCATACGTCGGTCACAAGGTTTACCAGTAAACGCTACATTGTGTCCCGTCTGTGTTGTTTTTCAGACAACAGCGGTGACCAGTGCTAGTTAGTGTCTGTTAGCTCACTGGGCTCTAGGGTGCTAGTTAGTGTCTGTTAGCTCACTGGGCTCTAGGGTGCTAGTTGGTGTCTGTTAGCTCACAGGGCTCTAGGGATGTTAGTGTCTGTTAGCTCAGTGGTCTCTAGGGTGCTAGTTAGTGTCTGTTAGCTCACTGGGCTCTAGGGTGCTAGTTGGTGTCTGTTAGCTCACAGGGCTCTAGGGATGTTAGTGCCTGTTAGCTCACTGGGCTCTAGGGTGCTAGTTGGTGTCTGTTAGTTCACAGGGCTCTAGGGTGCTAGTTAGTGTCTGTTAGCTCACAGGGCTCCAGGGTGCTAGTTAGTGTCTGTTAGCTCACTGGGCTCTAGGGTGCTAGTTAGTGTCTGTTAGCTCACTGGGCTCTAGGGTGCTAGTTAGTGTCTGTTAGCTCACAGGGCTCTAGGGTGCTAGTTAGTGTCTGTTAGCTCACAGGGCTCTAGGGATGTTAGTGTCTGTTAGCTCACTGGGCTCTAGGGTGCTAGTTGGTGTCTGTTAGCTCACAGGGCTCTAGGGTGCTAGTTGGTGTCTGTTAGCTCACAGGGCTCTAGGTTGCTAGTTAGTGTCTGTTAGCTCACAGGGCTCTAGGGATGTTAGTGTCTGTTAGCTCACTGGGCTCTAGGGTGCTAGTTGGTGTCTGTTAGCTCACAGGGCTCTAGGGTGCTAGTTGGTGTCTGTTAGCTCACAGGGCTCTAGGTTGCTAGTTAGTGTCTGTTAGCTCACAGGGCTCTAGGGTGCTAGTTAGTGTCTGTTAGCTCACAGGGCTCTAGGGTGCTAGTTATTGTCTGTTAGCTCACAGGGCTCTAAGGTGCTAGTTATTGTCTGTTAGCTCACAGGGCTCTAGGGTGCTAGTTAGTGTCTGTTAGCTCACAGGGCTCTAGGGTGTGACTAATATTTTTCCTAGCTACTGGTGTAACTACTGTATGCTCTTGTAATCTACCAGCAATTCTGTAGTACCTGTATTTGAAATAAATTAATAAATGCTCTCTGTCCACTGGAACACTATGGATTTTCATTTAAAACGGTTTATTTAAAACAATTATACATATCAAACAGATTGAATGAGAAAGAAAGGCCTGCCTCTAATAGAAGCCTGCTTCAAATAAAAGCCAGGTACCTTCTACGGTTAAGGTAAATGATGGCCCCGGCTATTGTTTGAGGAATTATAGTACATACTAAAAACAAATAAGCGAGACCAATGTACTCCTAATTTTAACATGAATCAAAACAGGAAAAATGGGCCGATGGGTGCTGTGGAACTCAAAAACAGGATATAACAAAAAGAGATCCACAAAAGGAAGTCTATTTCTACAACTATAAGAAAACAAAAAGGTTAAAACTCCTCTCTAACTTAAATACTTGGTAACACCCCTAAACCTAATGTGTCTAATACAACACAAACCTGTTGAATGCAAAGTTGGTAACAGTTTTTAAAGCTCAAACTTTGGCCCACTTCCTCACTCCCTAACATTTCTACAAACAAATCTGGTCTGGCAGATCAGCTGCAGTCAATCAGGCCATTTAAGCTGGAGGCAGACTTCATTGGCACTCCTTTATTGGCCAGTCAGTGGTGGCATGCCGCACCAATCAGAGGGTGCCGACGATGTGCAATTACCACGACAATGCACCCTTGTTCAAATGTTTCACAGCGACAGCTACTTTCTTTCTCTTCAAGATGTTCTGGGTAATTTGTGCAACAATATTCAAATTTATTTACAATGTTTCTATTGCCTGCCGATGCTTTTCATTACCAACGTGTCTTTGATCTCCTCCGCTACTTGCGTGGTATGTATTTTCTCATGTAGACACGCTCACATTAAAAGAAATCTCGGTCACTCGAAAGGCTTATGGAAATCTGCTTCCACTTCTTGACTAAATGGGATCCAGAGGTTTCACTGAAGTGATTAACAATTCAAGGTTAATGTATTTGGGATAACAAGATGGCTTTTTGGCAGGTTCCAATGGATTAAAGTGTAATTTAAAACAGAAAAGATGACGGTAAGTGTCTTAGGAGAAAAAGGAAACAGTGTATTTTTGCCATATGTATTAGAGGAAGCTAATGCTCAGCAAAACACCCTTGTTGAAATTATAGCACGAGGGCGTCTGGGTTGCCCATATGTAGATGTTTACTTCTCGACACAGCGGCCGCAGGTTCGACTCCGCCCTGCGGCTCATTGCTGCATATCATTTCCCCTCTCACTCCCCTGTCATGTCTCCAGCTGTCCTGTCAAATAATGACCTAAAAATGCCCAATTAATAATCTTGGGAGCCTGACCGTACAACTCCGGTCTTCTACTGTTGGATGCCGCCCAGCTCTGCTGGGACAATTAGCAGCTGAAGGAGACGAGCATGTGTCTCAGCAACATTCACTTCATAGTTGGCTCCTATTTTGTTTGGGATTTGGAATGGCACCTTTCCTTTATGGTGTCCCCAGCATGACGCACAAACCTTCTGTCATCAAATTCTCTTAAAAAAAGGTTATTCTAGGCACATTCATGGATGTAATTAGGAAGCACACTCTTTAGGGAGCACTGCCTGTTTGTTATACATAATTGAATTGTTTATGCTCCAAAAGATGGGGGGAAAAATATATTTAGTCACCAGGTTCTCTAAAGCTTTTTAACTTATGTTTACGCCTTAAGGCCATTTTATGATTGTGCGAAGCCTCCACGCAGAGCTTTCGCCGTAGTGGCCTGGTGTTTATACTTGTGCGCTGGTGTGTGCATCGAGCCGGCATATGTGTGTGTCTGTGTGTGTGTGGGGGAGTGGGTGATAGAGCGAGGGAGAAGTGAGAGACGGACGGTGATTAGCTTCAGAGCGAGTAGAGACTCTAGAGTCAAAGTGAGAGAAACAAAGTGTTTCCCCTGTTCTTTCTGACCACGGTGGGAAATCTGTAGCAGGAAAAGGTAACCCTCTCTTTGATTTCATGTTGTTTATGGAGAAGGAGAACCAGAAAATAAATTGGGGTGCAACTCTACCATGCGACGGCTGAGCAATGGTACGCTCCAACGTGTAGTAGAGCCTTTAGACTATCACTGTGATGAGCACAATGTGACCTATTCAACTAGGTGCATTAACTTGCGGTAAATAGTGTCCACATTGGCACGTAAATGTACCTGACAACACTGAATTTGACATGAAGCAGACCCGAGACCACTGTACACTTAAACAAATCCAGAAACAAATGCAGCAACCAGTCCAAGGTTTATTTCAACAGTGCTGTAGCTACAGTTCAGTGTAGTACCAAAGAGTATCAGATGATTGCCAAAGCACACTTTTAGTCCCCCCCCCCCTCCACAAACATTCATACGAGCAATATCAGACTTTTGAATTGCATGACATAAGCTGAATAGTGTGTGTTGATCTGGTCTGGAACCAGACCTTAAAACTGGAGGTTTTTGCAGGAACCTTGGGGATCATTGGTCCACCAACTCCAGTTTGAAGGAAAAGACTAAATTGCAGAGCTGTAGCTTTTTTTTGTGAGCGATATGAGCTGTGTACGGATCTAAAGGGAGACATATTGAGTTAATAAGGCATAGTACGGTGATTGAAACGAAGACTCCTGTGGCTCCCAGGCTAATTATCCAGGTCTCAGTATGTCAGTACCTTTCCTTTTCCTCTCCGTCAAACACTCTTCTGGCCATATTCCCTTATAACCTCAGTCTTTTTTTCCATTTGCCTGTTGCCTTTGTGTGACTGCTTTCCTCTGGTTTCATTCTTTGCTTTTGCTCTAAAATCTCCGTTGTATACTTTCTTCTCTACCTCTCTCTTGTATAGAAAGTTTGTTTTGCCTATTATGCCTCTCAAGGACTGTAGCAATTTAATTTGGTCCGAGTTGAAGGTGTGTCTGAAATGGCTCTGTTACCATGCAGGCTGAAGGACTGCACATTGCTGCTGCTTGTAGGAGGTGCTTTTCCTATTTCAAGTGTATCCAGATACACTAATATTAAGTATGCTTAGTTTACGCTTATTGTTTGGCGGACCTCTCTTTTTCATATATGCAACAATGCTTTCCTGAGGATGCATGGGTGCTTCCTGAATGCATCAATAAATTTGGTTTGGTCGTTAGTAGACGTTTATTATGAAGCCAAATATCAAGAAACCAAGCAGGCTGTTTTTATGAACCATTCATGCATATAGCTACGCAAAGTAATACACTGTAATTTGTATGTCTTCCATGTATTTTTTACTGTATGCCCCACATTGACTGCCACTGTTGACAGTGAAGATCCAAATCCCCAAACGTTTTCTAATCTTAACTAGTCTTTTTGGTGCCCGGTACCCGGCTCAGAGTCCCCTTTTGTTGGCTAAACCGTCACTTGATCGGTCACCATAATTTTGTAAAATATCAAAGGAATTGTTGCGCATAAGTTTCACCACTGTCATATGAACCTCTTAATAGTAATGTGTTGAACCTAGCAACCCACACAGGCAAATATTTGTTTCAATGTTCTTCCTTCATCCCAGTATGCCTTGGAATTACTTCTATACTTTCCAAATATGCACATCACAACTTACTGTCTGTCCAATGCCAATGCAGGGGGTAGTGTGTCCTTTAGGTAGCAAGGAGGTAAGGTCTGGGGGTCAGGATGGTGGATGGAATGATCCGACTTCCATGTAGGCATCTCTGTATCAAACAATACATGTAATCTAGTGTTTTAACGGTCTTACCACAACCGTACCTTAACAATAGTGTTTTTGCCATATCTGTTATGTTTTCCTTATCCTATTCACACCATCCACGCACATATTGTATGTGTCCAAGTATCATCCAATTTCAAGATTGATTGTCTTATGTCCATTTTGGGCACGTTATTTTATTTTATTCTAACTGTATGCAACTGTTTGCATGGGAAGAATACATTCGGGACAAATATGATGCCACTTGGATTATGATTTTCTTCATCATATCAGACCAAGTACTCATGTTGAACATACTGTGTGTTGGTTATTTACACGGTATGTGTGTGGCAACCACTGATGGAGTACTCCAGTCCAACTCAAGGCTCTATTCTCTGGACATGTGACTTGGACTCACGCACTGATGACCTGGACTTTGACTCATGGATTTATGAAATCCGACTCGAGCATTCAAATAGAACTTTTCTGTGTAACAGGTCATTAAAACTTGATATAATTTGTGTTTTTATATATATATATATATATATATATATATATATATATATATATATATATATATATATATATATATATATATATATATATATATATATATATATATATATATATAGTCTGTAACCGTTTAATGCAGGGGCCAGGGATGGATTACTCGAGTCCTGGGCTTGGAGTCCGACTCAATTCGCTATTCTCTGGACTTGTGACTCAACTCAGACTTGAAACTCAGGTAATGATGACTAGACTCTGACACAACTGACTTGGACTCTGTCTCCAACACTGGGGAACTGAGACTTGACTCAGACTCCACAGTTGGTGACTTGATTACACCATCTCAAAGCTCTTATTTCTGGCGCGACAACCGAGCATCAAGGAGGGGATTATCGAGGAGCTATAAGCGAGGATACACAAGAGCACCCGTAGGAGTTGCTAACTCCGCCCAAACAGCGACAAATTCATGTAATACTTCAGAGAAAAAGGACATCTCTTCCCTCTAAAACACATTTGCCCGTTGCCTTTCTCCTCCGTTGATTTCCTGGAAAGGATGGGAGGCAAATGGAGGCTTCGAGGAGCCAATTTACATGCTATGGGATGTACCCCGACTCTCTATCATTGTCTTCCTCTGTTCAGGTTCCCAGAATCCTTAGCTTCTTCCTTCCTCTGTTTTCCTTCGCCTGGCCACTCCCTGTGGTCCTCATTACGGACGAGAATGGAGGATGTTCATCTGCCTCGGGGGCAGCAGTGGTCATGAGCTTTTAATCATTTGAGGGAGGGAGGGACACACACACACACACACATACTTCTGATTTTATGCACAGATCATTTCCAATGTTTGCCATTGCAACCTGCCAGTGGATTCCATTATCCATGCATCTATTAATCCAACATGTCCTATTAGCAACTCTTATTGTTTAGTCTGATATCAGAGTATACTGAAATAATACACCATTTCCCAACAGAATGGACACTTACCACCATAAAAGTCTACTCTGGATTTTGAATGTTCAGAAAATACTTCCAGTTACAGAAAGCAAATTATAAAGTGGGAGATATCTTTAAAAGAGCACCATTTAATGAGTCAAAAATGTAGCCCACATTTTTGTAATCAAATTCTTACCTTTTTTTAATCATCATACACAAATTTTGGCTTTGTACTGACTCACAAAAGCTTCATGTCTTGCCTGTGTGTGTGTGTGTGTGTGTGTGTGTGTGTGTAATGAAAATAGGGAGCTTCATTAATACTGGTCATTAACAGGCCCTAAGGGCTGAGCAAGCAAGAACACACCACTGGGCTAAATGAGACACCAAATGAAAACACACTCTTTTCCTTTTGTAAGGTCTCTCTCTCCCTCTCACTCCCCTTCTGTCCATTTATCTCTGTCCTTCCCACTGCACTTTTCCATCTCTTGGGCTGTGTGTTTTTTCCATGCAAGATGGAATTAGCGGAAAGAGTGGAAAGAGGAGGGGAAGGGAGATATAATGGTTGAGATAGGGGAGAGGAAACATGGGAAGAGGATGAGAATGAAGAGGAGGAAGATTGAGGCGAGGAGGGGAAGGATGAGGAGATGAAAGAAGAGACGCGAATGGAGAAACTCAAGAGCAGATGAGAGAAAATAGTAAAGGAGGAGGTGAGAGGAAAGGATGGGATAGGAAAGAGTAACCAATACGACAACAACAAAGCAGAGGGGAATGTAACTAATTTATCACATCCTATGCAGATGTTTTTTTTTCCTTTTTCATAAGCTTCACATGTTCACACTATAAAGTTAAAGTTAAAGAGTGGTAAAGTGATGACTAATGGAAAATATTGATGTGTTTCAGTGTGTCAAATTATAGTGTGAACTTAATGATAAGTTGAAAATGTGTACGTCTGTTGAGTTGCCAAAAGCTTAAAAAGTAATTAAATTAAAATTACTAGGATTGTACTCAGGTGTTAAGTTTCATTTAGTTTTTTGGATTCTAGTGTATGGCAAAAATCAGCATTGGCTTCAGCCTATTCCTTTTTTGGTTAGCTATGGTGGAAAATTGTGGAAAAAAAAAAATGTTTATTTCAATAAAATTGATTAAGTTGATTTTGATTGGCCAGTGACAATTTTTTGATATATGTCGGTTTATCCTTTAAAGCCGTAGTGCGCAGGTAATTTATATTGATGAACATCGGTTACATTCCAGCCATTGCCAAATGAGTTGATACAAAGCTCATTCAGCCAATTAACTTTCGCCCACAGACGCTTAAGTGATGCATTTTACGTCACCGCTGAAAAACAAAACAAAAAAAACAACAGCAGCGATCAGCTTTGGAGACGAAGAGGACATACCACCTACAAGATAAGTCCTATGTGAGGTATCAATGAACTCAGCAGAGACTTCCTTGCAGAGACTTCCTTGTTATTGGTAAAGGTTTGCCCCGACCCCTATGATGCGGCCACACCCCCTTTCACAGATACTGAACTGTACGACGTAGAGTCCTGTGTGAGGTATCATTGAACTCAGCACGGAGTTCCCAATCATTGGTGACCATTTGCAGTGTCTGAGTGCCGTGCAAATGCTCGGTCGCAAGGAGCGGCGTCCGCCAGTGACCCCGCGCGCGGGCCGTCCAACGCTGCTTGCAGCTTTAATTATTATTATTATATTTATGACCCGTTAGCGTTGGCACGATACTGACTTGGTTACGGTAAAGCGTAACTCTCACCAAAATGCAACCTAGGGTTTTTTGTTCTTAGTGTTTTTAAAATAGTGATTTTGATGCTGTCATAGTAGCCCCCTAGCCCTCCCATTCAAAAGGCTATTTGACCGAAAATACAGCCAATCTTAAAAGTGGCCTTTCTGTCCTAATTATGCGTTCAAACGAAAGTATGACTCAGGTACATTCACAAAAGACCCTAGGTTGCTTTTTGGCGAGTTACGCTTTAAGCAAAAGATTAATGTATGGGTTGCAATAAGTAGTACTTTAAGTGTTGCGTTGTTGTGGTTACAGTAATAACCATGTGGTTAAGGTTGGGGAAAGATTATGATGATGTTAAAAAAAAAAAAAAATTAAACTGAAGGTTGGTTGGAAACAAAATGCGGTCTCCTGTGCCTGTACAATGTTCTTTTTGACCCAATCGTCCACCCCGACATCTTCCTTATGTGGACTTTGTCCGGAAGTTAGAAGCGCAAGCAACACTTGTTTGGTAGTGAACCCTAACCCTAATAAATTTGACGTGTATTGAGTTTTTCTCCATTTCTTGCAACAAACTTGCTTTTTGTATCTCTTTATTGGCTGCTGCAATATCTCAGTTTCCATATGGAAAAGTTTTCTTTGAACTTTCTTCTGTTTTGGAAGAGGAGGACTGGCAGAGGGCTGAGACACTGGCTTGGCTCTTCGGAGGCAGGAAGGAGGAAAAATGAAAGAAAAGGAGATGGGGGCCTGAGATGACAGGTCTGGGGAAAGACTTTGGTCCCAGTGAGAGCAGAAGACAGACAAGAGTGGGGGATAAACAGAGGAAGATGATAGAGGAGGGCCTGGCCTTTGGGGAGTAGTGTAATCTAAAAGCAAGAGACCAGCCCCGGGAAGGGCAAACTGATGAAATCTGACAGAAAGGAGGAAGGAGAGAAGAGGGAGATAATATAGGGAAGACGAGTTGGTGAGTCATCATTAAAAAGGCATGGTTTAGTGTTTTTCATTTGCTCTTTCTGATGTAGATATGTATGTGTTCACTAATGAAAGTGTTTTTGTGAATTTCCCCATCATTTTTTTTGCGCCTCATCTTCTTAATCCCCCCTCACACTCACACACACACACACACACACACACACACACACACACACACACACACACACACACACACACACACACACACACACACACACACACACACACACACACACACACACACACACACACACACACGGGGTGCTCATGTCATTTCTTTTCCAACCGGCAGGAATATAGTGTTAAAGGTTTTGGGTCTTTATCAGACCCTCTGGCAACGCTGAGACGGTTGATTTCTGCTTCTCTAAAGATTGTATTAGACCATAAGACTGTTCAAACCAAAATCCTGCAATGGCTGCTGAGAGTTGAAAAATTGATGTTGTACCAGATGATAGGGCAAAAACAGAACATTACTGAAATCCCTAGCATTTGGAAACCCCCACATGCTCAAAATACAGCAATTCAAAACTTAGTAGTTAAGAGGGCATTAGGGTCCTGAAGGGAGCTGTACACTGCAAGCGCTGGCATGAGCATTGGCATGGGCATATCAGTAATCGAGTATATCGATTAGTATCGAGAATCTATGTCCACGACGTTACACTTTCGGGATTGCTCCGGTGCCGTCGAAAAGTCCGCTGGATTTCGCTCTTTTTGGCCGTATGTCCAAAACCTTCCGTTTTCTTTGTATTGGAATTTTAATCTCCAGTTGGTTTATGAGGACTATGGTTAGCTCCTCAAAACTTTGCAGACTGTCCAATTTGAGTCTTGGCTATTTTGTTATATTATTTTTCCGTCTGTCGCTTAGCACCGGCCATGGCGATTGTGTTCGGTTTGAAGAAATGCCAATAAGCTACAGCACGTTCTTCTCCCATCCCAGAATGCTGTGTTGATTAGTCAGACCGTCCTCTGTAGCTGAGGAAGGTCTGACAAAGCGAGACTACCATGAGGCTTTACCAGGATTTAGGATTACCATGGTTGTCATATCTCATTCCAAAAAGTTAATGAACCACTGAAACTATTTTGGAAACACATAAGCTAATTATTACGTTACATACGTTATACATTGTCATGACAAGCTGGAGAGGAGACTGTCAGCTAACGTCGTTAGCTAACACGGAACTAACGTTAACTTAGCTAGCATTAGTAAATTATCAATGATAACTTCTTCAGTAACGCTATCCGTTTGTCCGTTGATAATGATAAGTGTGTCTTGACTAGTGGATAACTGCAGTGGATACTGTGTCGTTAGTTTTAACGTTACTTACCAGAAACAATGTTGTCAGTGAGTCTCAGACATGGATGTATAATAAGGTCTCTCGTCTCGGACCGATCCGGGAACTTTACCGTGCATTTCTCCTAGCATGTATGTGTGTGAGCACACAAGAGATGTAAAAATATTTTTGGTTCATTATATAAAAAAAAAAAAAAAAAACTGTGGCTCAATCTGCACACATCCCGTAGGTGAACCATATTGGTTTTAAAATGGCGAATTTTGCTGAAAGCTGAGGAGTTTGCATGCCTGATATACAAGTTGGGAATGACTCTGATCTGAAACAGTGGTGAAGTGTTTGGCTGTGGTTGGAATGGTTTCTTGTAGCAGCCAGTGTTTTATGGAGTTTTAATCACCATTTCTGTTGTTTTTTTTGCTGAGAGATACAGAACCTTGTTAAAGAAAACATAACAACTTCTACAGTTAAGTTTCTCCAACTCTCCATCTGCCACACAGTCTGCAGGCCAGAAAGTCAGCATGTCAGACAGTGAGCTGGTCCAGCTACAAGGGATAAAAACGCACACACACACGCCCATAATCCAGTGTTTGTTATGTTGTAGCCAGTAGACTGCGCCTGGTGTGCCCACAGTCTAAATTAGATCCGGATGGCTGATCGTCCTCCCCAATTTACTGGACATCTCTCTTTCTCTCACTCATCCCCCTTTTCCTGCCTCTCTCTGTTAACCTTTATCCCCCTTCTCCTTCATATCTTTTCACCGTGACCATTTCCAGCCTTTCATCCTTTCCCTTCAAGCAGATAGTAACATGCAGGTGGAGGACAATCTCAGCATGACCAATCAGGCAACAAAAAAATGGCAGCATATCAAATTTTGACAGAGTGAAATTCAAATGAGATCAGCAGTTTTGAGACAATATTACATTTACGATAAGACATTTAACTGTACGCCTGCCTTGATCATATTATGTGCATGAGGAGAGTAAATCAGAGAAATACAAGGCATTAGAGTCTGAAAGGCTTTTGTCCACTTAATTTGTTTCTAGCTTATTTGATGACAGGCAATTACATTTATGAGTTAACTGTCTCCAGTTTTTAAATATTCAGTAATTGCATAAAATGAACAGTGGCTTGACCATTTATTGTTATTAAGCCACAGGAGTTCACCCTTTAAATGCACTGCTTACATGCTTTGGACAATGAGTCATGCACTATTTGAACAGGAGCTTTGTACCGTCATTACAGAATGTAACCGGTCTTATTTTTATTAACTGCGTATGATAAAGTCAGATATGTGAAGATATGAGATGTCCTATTAGGTTCCTTATTATATACACATACATGTAACTAATTAGTGGGATAGGCAGCATAACGTATTTGTGCTTTACTATGAGATGTTGATTGGTGACAGACGTTATGGATGTGGAATCCTCAAACTTATGGATAGCAAACATTGACTTAAATGGCCGCAATTGCTCACGAGGCATGTGACACGCCCAGAACGCAGCGCAGACGTGCCCGGTGGGAAATAGTGGTTATGTTGGGATCAAACTAGACAATATTTTTGCCTTTGTTGTCCAATTAGACAAATATAGAGCCATAGATTAATGCAGAGACATGGACAACTACTTCCTGGTACCCTGACAAATCAGCTTGCTACCTTTAACGAGTTTCAAGATAAAAACATAGGTGATCAGATGATCACTTGCTGCTCTTCGTTCCATTTGCCCGTACAAATCTGAGAAAAAGGGCTTTTGTCTACTCCGCTCCTTCTGCATGGAACTCTTTGCAAAAAGATGTGAAATTATCTAATTTTATTTTCTTAAATGCTTTTAAATCCAGATTGAGAGAACCTGAAATGACCTGTTTACATTGTAAATGTTTTTAATTATCTGTGTTGTATAACTTTTATAAATGTAATTGATTGTGTTCAGCACTCCCCTGAAAAAGAGGTTTTTAACCTCAACAGGACTTTCCTGATTAAATAAAGGTTAAATACAAAATAAAAAATAAAATCAGGAAAGAGGTGCCAGAGTCCGAATTCACTGTTCCACCTCACAGGACCAACACCTGTGAACACAAGTGTTATGAATGGAACGGACACCCTTCTTGTTAAATCAATGATCTTTTTTGTTACCATTTAGAGAGGGTGGGTGTGCAGCATATGTGCAGAGGGTGAAGTCAAATGATTATGGTTTCCCTTTCCGTGTTAACAGCTGGATACGTCATTTTTTTTTTTTAATGTTCCTGAGGCGGCGTCAGTTTGTTTTTCCCTACTGGGGATAAAAAGAGCCATGTTTTCCACTTAACACTCATTTACATTCATCTGTACGGTTGGACCGATATTGTGAAGCGTGATCCCGTCATTACGCTAAAGTCAGTCAAACATGAGCAAGAAAAAAAAAAACTATTGATGTTTTAAGTAAGCAGACACACGTACGTCTACAAAGTGGGACATGATTTGCAGTGGTTCTGTCTATTATTTACAGTGTACGGTTGTTGCAACCATAAAGATGGTTAGCTAAAGAGGTCAGTAGGTCGGATTTTTGAGAGACAAATGAATACAAAACATGGTTCATTTTAAATCAAATAACCGGTTTATGTGAGGCAGCTCGGCTATGACAGTATTGGGGATCTTGTGGATTATGGCCTGAAAGACAGCGAGTCAACCGTGTTTAGGCGCAGCATTTCTTCTAGAACATACTGCCCGACCAACTTCTTCAGCTCTCCCCCACCGTTGTTCTTTGGGTGGTGGTGGGGGGACCTCCTGCTCTCTGCTTTTGTTGCACCACCTGGGACTTGCTCTGTAAGTTTGACTGCAGTGCTGCGCCTCCAAATGTTTCTTCAAATTTGACGTAGTTAGATAGCACTTTGTCACCACCAGCACAGAGTGTACAGCAAACCTTAATATTGCCATCTTTGTGGCCAGGTTGGCTCGGTGTGCTTTGAGGTTTATGCCTCAACGCAGAGGTCCAGGGTTCGAATCCGGCCTGTGACGATTTCCTGCATGTCTTCCCCCTCTGTCTCTCTCCCCTTTCTCAACTAACTGTCCTGTGAAAAATTAAAGGCAGAAAAGTCCAAAAAATAATCCTAAAAAAATATATTGCCATCTTTAGCTGACACAAACTATAAATGTTGCGTGTGCGTGTGTGTGTGTGTGTACCCACGGTTATCTTCCTTATTCAATAATAATTGAATACAGCTGCATTTAATCTAAATTTGGACTCGTCATGTGTGCAGTCTCCTTCATCATTTCTGGTCATGATTCCCAGATATTACCCAGATATCAATAATATTTGGTCTATTGGTGAATTGGATAAAAATAAATCAGCGGAGATAAGGATATGTAGTCCAGAAAGTGGGTAATACCCGGCACCCCCCCCCCCTCCCCCTCCTCCCCCTGTGGAAAAAAAAAGAAATCACACCCTGTTCCTAAGCACTCATCCTCTACAGAAACATACAATTTTTCTGAGTCAAGACTAAAATACAGAGTTAACAGCCAGGATATTTCTAGTGTTTCGGGTTCCTTTTACCCTGGAACACGTCACACTCACGTTTATTAAAAGCAGGCTACCAGATTATACTGTGACTACATACATATTTAATATGGGTGCATTCAGTGTGTGATGACCATCGACTGTCTGTGCCCTACTTGTTGTCCCTACTGTCTTATTAATGGTGAGCAGTGTAACGGGACAAAGAGCTTTCACCTATTTGGTTTCTTTGTCCTTCTGCTTAACATCCACATCCGTTTATGTACGCCACTGATTTCCATCATTGATTTCTTTCAAGCATTTTGTCTTGTAAATTAATATAATTTAAAATAATTTTCCAATTATCTGCTTTAGGTTTGTTCTGTTGTTTACAGGACAAGTGCCCTGAGATGCATTTTCTCATTCTGAAAAGGGTCCTGACATGGTCTTCCCGAGAGTACAATCACAATTTAAGGGCAGTTCTAAGAAGTGTTCTAATAAGTAAGACTTAAAGTCTGGTCACTGTGAATAGCAGATTACTATGATCCCTGTAACAGCAGGTTACCGTAGGCTAAGAAATAAATAGTTGGTACACTACAGTTATCAATAAGGAAAAAAACACTACCGTCTTCAGGATCCTTTACTTTGTTCTATGTAAGCCGCTACTGCATCTTTTCTTTATATTTTTCATAATGTATCAGTGATGGTGTACTTGAGTCCTGGACTCTGACTCAAGTCTCTTTTCTCTGGACTTGTGACTCAACTTGGACTCGCAGACTGATGACCGGGACTCGAGGATGTATGAAATCGGACTCGAGCATTCGTGAAATAGGACTCCAGAGTTAGATGAAGTTTCTGACTTCTTTTATGTATAACAGGCACTGATTGAGTCCTCGAGTCCCAGACTTGAGTCGACACACATTCTCTGGACGCGACTTGGACTCAGGTAAACGGTGACTCAAACACTTGAACACTGGGGGCTCGAGACTTGACTCAGACTCAAAAGTTGGTAACTCGACCACAACTCTTTAATGTATACAAGTAGACATATTATTTGAAGTATTCTCATTCATTGGTTTCTTTTAGTACTTTCAATGTGTGCAAAATATTCAAAGACGTATACTTGCATTAGCTGTATTTCCAAATTATTTTGTATTTTACCCAGATAATTCATTTAAATAGTCATTTCCCCACAGAAATACATACTTTTGTGTGATTTTATATGAAATATACTGCATCTGTTGACATTTCATGTGATTGGCCAGTCATTAAAGAGAACAATGCTCTCTCATGTGAAGATGATCTTGTTGGGACAAATCTGCTACCGGAGTCAGTTGACAACCATCTGTGCGATATCACTCATCTTGGATCATCACTGTTGGCTTTAGCAAAGCCAGATAACTCAAACACAGCCTGACTGTGACAGCCTGTCAGGCCTGTGGCAGTATCAGTCCCACACTCGTTGAGCCACGCAAAAATATGCCTAACAATGTATCAGACACAGCACAAATATTTTATTTACACTTACAGCTTTGTCTTCTCCCTCCGCCACCTGTTTCCCCACCCCCTCAACTTCTCTCAACAGATTGAGTAGTTTAAATATCTGCTCACCAGATGTTAAACTGGCGGCTAATTGTTCTCTAAAAACAGAAACGTTAGTGTGAACCTGTTGCCCCGGTAAGATAACATTTATTCCTCATGCACAGTTTGACACATTGGTTAATTATAATTTATTTAAAACATTGACCTCTGGCTGATACACTTAAATATGTAAATGTGTTCACGCCTGGAAGTGTCCTTGTGGATGTATAAACACATGTAGCTATATCTCCACTAACCACTGTCTCAGACATGCCAAAGCCTCCAGCCATTTTGAATGATTCTGCTGAGGTGACAAGTGTGATTTGTCATTTCACAGATGCAAGATTCCTCCCTAAAGCGCTGCAAGAGCGCCTTCAGTAGTTCTCACACAGACCATCCACACACACACACACACACACACACACACACACACACAACACATCTCCATCAACCCCAGCCTCCACGCATCATGCCAAAGGGAGGCAGGCTGGGTGTCTGGTACGTCCGTGTACAATCTCTCTCGCTCTCTCTAGGGCAACCATGACAAGAAAAGTCTGCTGCTTGTTAGATGGATGGCAGTGACCCTCAAGGTGGAGGCGGCAACTCGAGGTAAGAAAAATAGAGTGAAAAACTCCAGGAAACAGCAAAAGAGAAATGAGCGCTTGAAGGGACATTAAAAAGAAGATGCAAGACAGTCAAGAAAGACATAGGGGGGAGACCAGGTTTGGCATTTTAAATCTGAAAAGAAGATTGGGGAAATAGGATAGGGGAGAGTGAGGAAATAACACACTACCATGTCTAATTTTATGATGGCCCACCAATAAAGTGGCTAACTTCTGCAAAAATCATCTAGCCTGAATATGAAGAAGGGTATGTTATGTATATGTATAATAGATGTTACTTATTCCATTCTGTGATTTGACTGCTACGTCAATGCGCTTTTTTGTGTGTGTGGACAGACGGCAGGACGTGCAAAAGCTATTATTGTGTTCACACACACACACACACACACACACACACACACACACACACACACACACACACGTTTGCTTAAACAAGAATCGCTTTTTTTAGACATGTGATATTGAAGATTTGAATAGTTCATTGTATCTTCTCTTTAGAAAACAGAGTTATGGGTTTTGCGTAATGTATACTCAGAAAAAGGCTTTTGTTTTTAACAATGCATCAAAAAAGGGAGAGAAACTGTTGGAAAACGTTTTTTGTTTTTTTTTTGCCAAAAATTAAATAAATAGGCAATCTAATCCAGATAATCTAATCTGACCACCAAGGGCAACATTGAGCACAATGCTACTATGGATGTATTATTAGACCTGGATGCAACGTTAATGGCAGTCCCGTTCATTCCTATGAGAGCTGCTCAGTCGCACCTCCCCCAAAATGGTTTTTAAGCTTCCAAGTTTACTTGCGTGATACTTACTATGTGCAGTGCTGTTTGTCCTGCTGGGCCAATACGTGAGTTCTTGCTCGGCTTATGGACTGTACATTGTGGTGACGGCACAGATTGGGAAAATGCACAACACAACAATACCCTATTTGAATGCGTTATGTTTTGGAAACCTTTATGAACACTAGACAGGGGAAGAAAAGGACAGCAATCCCTGTCTGTGGTTATCCTCAAAATGCCATCAGACATCACATAAATCTAAAAAATAAAGCAATATACGAAGGTTAAAAACCAAATATTTTACCAAAGGTCTGGGAAGCCAAGTTTTACAGGAGCAAGCCCCAAAATGGTGAGACTACGCCCCTGAGATAAAAAGGTGGGGCCCTGCACTGACCTAGGAAGGATGACCGAAGATATCAAGCAATGCACCTGAGACAGAGAGGAAATTAAGTGACAGGTAGATGAAAAGAGAATGACAAAAAGGGAAAGAAGAGAGTCTGGGGCACAACAAAAGGTCATCTGTGTGATAAAGTAAATGAAAACGGACAATGTAAAGTGGTAAGGGGGAAGGAGTCAGGAGATCTTGGACTATGGAAATGAAAGAAAATGAAAGAAAATGTTAGCAGTGTGACAAGAGGAGGAATCCGAGAGATATGAGAGTCTGTTAACCAGCCTGGCACCGGCCTGCTGGGGCAAATTCCTGGCTTGTGTCACATGTCTTTGGCATTAAAGAGATTTGGATGGCGATTCTGACAAGACACCATGGAACAGCCAATAAAGTGAGAGCTAGACATGCTAAGGGGGCAGAGCTGGCAAAAAGAAAAACTAAAGCAGAAAAGGGCTTAAGAGGAAGGGAACGGAAGAGAAAAATACAAAAGTAAAAGGAATAGAAAAAGAAGGATAGGAGGAAAGAGGAAAGAGTTATTCTAGGCTGAATGCTACCCTTTGAGGAGTTGATAAGATAATGGATACCAATAAGCATCAACATCTTCATTTATAAAAATAAACAATGACAAAAATCCCTGACATAGTAGTCTTTACCCATGATGTTCCACTTCCGGGATTACTGTCGTTCTGCCAGAAATTCCGCCGGATGTCATTCTTTTCGGATGTCCCGTTACATTCCGCTTTCTTTGTGTTGTTATTGTGGATTTCTGAGGACTATGGTTACCTGCTCCTCAGATCTCTGCAGGGTAAATCCAGACAGCTAGCTACACTCTCTGGCCAATCTGAGTGTTCTGTTGCACAACAAAAAACACTTTTGAATGTACACATGTTCCACCAAAACAAGTTCCTTTTCTTTTACAGCGGCACCGTGCCTCAGCGCATAGAACCGCCCAAGACGATTGGAATTGGTTTGAAGAAAATGCCAATATACGACAGCGCATCTTTTTTCCCATCCCGGAATGTTGTGTGGAACCTTCTCCGCAGCTCTGGAAAGCTCTGGTAAGGTCTGTTAATGCGAGACTACAAAAGTTGTATATAAGAGAGAAAAGAGTGTGTGATATTGATAACACATGCAAGGAAAAACAGAAGTGTTATATAAATACAATGTTTTTTTTTCCCCTCATACGTGCTATACTCTCCGACTCATTCCAATCTGACTTAAAGTTTGAGAAACCCTGTTTGGTCAATAGCCTAACTGATTATTGATACGGTATGTACAGTATATCATTAACAAACATCCATTAAAAAACTGTTCTTCTTAAATAATGCGCAAGACAATAATGGAACAGGGGAAAGAGGCAGCAGGATTTCGGCAGCCAGGGAGCCGTTATATGTTCTTCTCAAGAGATTTTGACTTTTGGTACTGAGATGATGTATATCACAGCAAACACAAGAACGCTAAGCAAAGTGCCACACCACACGTCCAGGACCAAGGAATGCTGTGGCCGAGCTTAGACAGCCATCAGCAGCAAACCGGATTAAGTCCCACACACACATAAAAAACTTCCCCGACTGAGTTGCCACAGTAAATGATGCTGCCGGGGTCCCGGACACCAACGAACCATGAACAGCAAAACAATGAAAACAACTGCTTAGATGATGATTCCGAAACTGAAAGGGGTTTGAAGGCTCCTGAGGAGCGGCCAAAACAAGAGGATACTCCTCTGGGAGGGAGAGAGACGAGGAGATAGAATGAAAATAAATGAGGAAAGAGGATGGGGAAAAGGTATGACAGGGTTGAGGAAGAAAGTCAGGCATGGGAGGAAAAATACGGCTAGTTTAACCAGAATAAGACAGGGAAGAAAGAGAGCAAAGGGTTGTTTTGAAGATGAGAACTCCCTAGCCTGTAGTTGGGGAAAAAGGACGGGAGAGAAATGGAGTTTTTTATTTTTTTAAATATGTGGACAGTCACAAGTGTACGAGGACTCTGTCTAATGAGGCTTCAAAAAAAGATATTGTATCGTGGTTCCACATGGGAGGCTGTGAAAGGGCAGATCTGCCATAAAGTGACAGGAGGGGGGGGCTGAGAAGATGTAACTTTGATAAATATTATGGAGGCAAGATCTCTTCAAGGATAATGTGTCCATCTCTGTTAGATGATTTGAGTCACAGTTCCCTTCTAACCCAAAGCTAATCAATACTCTCCTCAATCTGAATTTCATTTTTTTTTTTTTTTTTAAAGCTGGTCACATCTGTAGACATCAACTGTATGCAGTGCTGTTGCTGTATGATTGCTAATTCTGCAGCTTTGTTCCATTTCTCATGTTTCACTTTAGCCAGCAGTATATCCAGTCATGCTTCTCCTTCATTCCTTATAAGGTTGTTTTATTTTGCAACTTTTTATTGTTTAATAACTTGTTCAGCTAGCAACATAATGTTGGGATTATAGCATTAGTTTTTACTGCTGTAATTGGGCAATTAGAGATGTGTTATTTTCCCCATTGTATCTATTTTATAGTGCTAAGCTGGTTTTCATTTGTTTGTCAGTTGCTCTCATCACCACCATCCTCTAACATGGCCCTGCTTTCACTCTTCACTGCCTTTAATATAGATGGTTTCTATAGTGGCGTCTATTTCTCTCTTTCTATTCCTCTATGGCATTCACCGTCTCCTTTTCTGGCATTTCAATACACGTATTTTCTATGTGCATCTCTTCTTATATTTCATCTCTTTTACACTAAGACTCATTCACTCTCAGTGTGTCTGGCTCTCTATTTCTTCCCTTTCCCAACCTCTACATCCCCTGCGACAGAGCAAACCCTTTAATAATATACAAGCTCCTCCGTCTCTCCTGGCAGTGGCGGCAGATTCCTACAGGATTCAATCATGGCTGCACTAATGAGATTAGCATGGCTAATGCACACGGCTCTCCCTCCTTCCTTACCTCCATCCCAACGGGGCGCTCCACATGGCAAGAGGGTACCCAGGATGTGTCTATCGATTGCAGGGTGGCTGAACTGTTGCCTCCCTGGGTCCACTTGGACCTCGCCACAGGGGGACGGAGGAGAAGGGAACATCCCCGGTGAAGGGGCAGCAACAGTGGGCTAGCCAGAGGAGCTGAGCTTTCTGATGATATTATGACCTGAGTGTTTGGCAGCCCTTTCACAGCCTCTCCCTGTTCAAAAAGCCATGGTTGAACAGGGCACTCCAGACTGGCAGAATGGGGAGGAACACTGTGGGGTGGGCGGGGGACATTGAGGGATGGAGGGATAAAGAGGTGATGAAACAGATTAGCGCAACCTCCTGGGGGCTTATCGTTGAGGTTGCCAAGTCGAATCCTGGACACCACAATTCTCCAAAAACCGGTTTGTTAAGCAGAGGTACACACACAAAATTGGCAGTTTATGCATTAAGCAACTGCTTTTATTCAGCGTGACTTGCAACAATTGCAACAGTAGATAAGCTTAAAAGTGATGTATTGCAAACATTAGAAGCAGCCGATGATAAATGCAGGAGTTGTACCAATACACAACACACACACACACACACACACACACACACACAGAAATGGACTAACACAGATATTCAAAGGCAAAGAGAGAAAGTTATGTCCAGCTTGTATTCTGTGTCCTTAAGCTGGACAGAGATCTAAAGCGTATTCCAATTAAGTGGATGCAATCCTTCACTGCTGTGATTGATTTCTTAGTCAAATTAGCTGATTTGTTAATCAATCAGTGAACCGAAGATGTATTACCCGAAGGTCTAAGACTTCCATTCAACTTAAAGAAATATCACTCAAATGGTCCTTCAGTGATGTTACAGTATATCACCCAAAAAAGGTTCCTAACGCTATGAATGTACGCTTGTGAGTTAAAGGTGCTCTAAGCGATGTTGGGTGACAGCACTTCTTGTTGACGTTCGAAGTATTTTCAAACAAAAAGAGGCTAGCTCGCCCCTCCCCATGGGACATCCCGTGAATCTTCCAGTGGCAACAGAGCAATCCCCTAAATAAATCGTTGTCCATATAGACTACTCTAAAGGAGGCCAAATGACAAATGGAAAAGTAGAGAAAACCGAAAAACGAGCGTTTAACAATGTGCATTTGTGTACACACACACACACACACACACACACACACAAAGTCCTTATCAGCAAATGCCAGTCATTTCTCCCCTAATCCAACAGAGAAGTCAGACTGAGCTATCACCATGGTGATCAGGAAGATGTGAAGTGAACAGCAAGGCTTTGAGAGGTGATCTTGACTCCACACACACACACACACACACACACACACACACACACCCTCTGTCTCTTTTACACATTCTATCCTATAATCACAGTGCTCTCACACCAACACACACTACCCTAAAGTACTCTCTCATACAAAACAGTCCCCAGAAACTGTCATATTTTCTCACACACACCAAAACACTGAGAATACCAAGGACCACACAAAATAAAACACACATATATTTGCAGACATCACAGAAACAAACTTGGGTGCATTTATAACTGAAACAAAGGGCTAAATTGAGTGCACACACCATCCATCCATCCATCCATCCATCCATCCATCCATCCATCCATCCATCCATCATCTTTGTCCGCTTATCTGGTATCGGGTTGCGAGGACCTGAGGCCTTCTCCACCTAGTCCTGGGTCTTCCCCGAGGCCTCCTCCCAGCTGGACGTGCCTAGAACACCTCCCTAGGGAGGCGCCCAGGAGGCATCCTTACCAGATAACCACCTCAACTGGCTCTTTTCGACGCGAAGGAGCAGCGGCTCTACTCCCAGCTCCTCACCCTATCTCTAAGGGAGACGCCAGCCACCCTCCTGAGGAAACCCATTTCGGCTGCTTGTACCCTGGATCTCGGGCATGGGTAATCTTTGGATCATAACTAAACACACATGCACAAATTCTGCACAAAAATGAACTTGAAGGCAAAAGCTGAACCAAATCTAGGACACACACACACACACACACACACACACACACACACACACAGTAAACTAACGTCTGGGTCTGGGAGGATAAACCATTTAATCAAGTCACATCAGGATCACCCCCGACACACTGCATACTAAAAAGATGGGGCCGATCACACTTGTCTGCCCAGCAGCTCCAAAACGCCTAATGTGAGAAGTGGGAGAAGACGTTTTCAAATCCTTTATTTATGTAAAAATACTAAGACCACACTGTAAAAAAAATACTCTATATTCAATTACTAAACCAGACATTACAATACTGCACTTGCACAATAGGTTTACCTTCATATTTATCATTACTAAGCAGTTGCACATTTCGAATTTCCCAACTTGTATATATTTGTTCTTATATTTCATGCTATTATTTTATGTGTATGTATGTGCTGTATATATAGTGTATCCTATTGTTTCATGTATATTGTATCTTAGTATTTTACGTCGCCCTCTGTGCGAAATATATATGATTTTCTGCTGTAACACTATAATTTCCCATTTTATTTGGGATCAATATCTATCTAAATACTTGTCTAAGTCCTGAATTGAAAAGGTTACTTTAGTTAAAGTATCATCAGAAAAATGCACTTAAAGTAATATAAGTAAAAGTGCAAAATGCAGAAAAATCCTGACATTTTAGAAACCGGAAACAATCAAAACAGTAATGTGTTTAATTGGCTAATCGTTTCAGCTGGACTTGGCATGCTATTTGGCCATAACACGGGACACTACAAACTCCATTCGTTGGAGTTTTATCCCCGTCACTGAGATTTTTCAGCCTGAGCAGCTCGGTCTCTTAGAAATGTTGTGCTGTGACTAAAATCTTCCTGGGTTGTTAAAATATGTTGGCTGAGCAGCGCACTTTCAAAACAGACTAGACACAACGGGAGTTTACATTTCTATGGCACATTTTTTTGTGTCTGTACTTGGCATTTTCTCAACTGAGTATTGTCCTGGCAATTTTTTTTAGATGGGGAGCCTATATTTCTTTTTCCATCGTATTCTCTGTATTACAGTTTTTCTCAGTCGCTTTGGTGTGTTTTTCTCATCATCCCTAACGTACAAAATTATAAGTGCATTTCTAAGAACAATTTGTACAAACTGCAATATACAATAGTTATGTTCCTGTAGATGGTTGAGATGCTAACCGTATGTATCAAAGACAATATTGTCTTCAGTAATGGTCCTTTGTGTTTCCCTGAGTCTCATGGCATTTTTCACCCGAACGATTCAACAATTCACCTTTTTGTACAACAAGGTCTAATAGACATGTGTAAAACTATGCTCGACAGTTTATGAAAAATAGTTCAACAATTCTGCATGTTACGCAAGGAACTAATGCCTACGTATTGTGAGGGGTAAGACTATTTAACAGAGAACCATCTACTATATTTTGATCAACATGACATGAGCAATTGAAAATGTGGGGGAAAAAAAGCTGACACTTGTACATTATCAATTGCAATTTGTTCAAAGGAATAGGAAAGTGCTTTAACGATGTGCACAAGTGACTAGATGATTTGGAATTTGTACAAGTAGTTTTGCACCGTAATTGCACCAAAGCGACTGATAGAACTGAAATCACAGCACCTTTCAGCTAGGGACTGTGATGAAGCCAGCCGTGAAGCTTGTACCAGCATGCTTGGAAACATTTTAGGTTTTTAAAACTTCTGCATAATTTGCTGCATGCAGCTTACTGTACGTACACATCCCATTGTGTCTTCACATTTACAACTGAATTACCTTTATAAATGAATCTGTTTTGAGTTGCACTGCTTCATGACACCCTGTTTAAGTGGTAAAACCATAGACAGTATAAGAAATAGACAATGTGACAGAGTTGTTTTCAACAGAGACCAGTTAAGTCTATTAGAAGCACTTTTCCAGTGATGGCTGAGCGTTACTGAACAGCCTCCAACCGAGCTTGAGAACATGAATGTGACAACCTGTCTGAAAGTCTTCTGGTAGCTGTGCCAAGAGAAATCTCAATAATTCCGACTCTTGCAGAGACGGAGAGCCCAGGTATATGTAAGGAGATAAAATAGGCACAGGCTAATTATTGCTAACTAAAATGCTAGTAAACATGAGTAATTAAACCTAAACAGCTAATGTAAGTCAAAACTGCCTGCAAGCTTATCCTGGCAATTCCTCTACTGTGCGACAAAGAGCCGCGTGGTTATGACACAATCGTTAGCCTATTTTTACAAAAACACCTGCGATGGAGCCATAATGCAAGGTATTAGGTAACGGAGCCTTTTATACATTGTTGCGTTTCTTTAGAAATAAACAATGGACATATAGAGTCTTCAAACACTTCAGATGTAAAGTTATTCACTGTCAAAGTGACGTCAAAATGAATGGCAGTCAATGGAACGCCAGGTGAGTGCTAGGTAGCATAAAAATGGCGCCATAGGAGCTATGCTCCGTGGGTAAAACACATCCTGAAATGGGATTTTCTAAAAATATTCTTAATGTCTGTGATTCTATAGCAGTACAATTCATTAAGATGACTCTTTAGCTTGTTGGGACTTAGATCATCATACACCAGAGAGTCATTTGAATAAAGCACATGAGGCATTTGGGTGTTTAATGTATCTTATGAATAATATAACATGTATCCTTATAATGTTGGTCATTACCCTAATGGAGGCCAGGATTTACCGTCTCATTAACTTGGATGAGACTACTTTATGTCACCGACATCTGGCACAGGCAATACATTCTCTGAAATGTCTTGTGGAGAAATTTGATTTAGTTTTTTTATATAATCAATTTTTCTCCTCCAGAAATGGATATTAACCCTCCTGTTGTCCTCGGGTTAAATTTGACCCCTTTTAAAAATGACTATATCAGAAATATTAATTACCACAAAAAACAATGGATTCCAAACAACGCTCTTTACAAATACAATCACTTTCATTGAATTTCGGGTGTAAATTGAAATGGTTTCAAATCAGCATCCCGAACAAACTCATTCGCTCAACATACATTCATCTGATATTAGTCAAAATAATTCATAATTTCTGCTTTATTAGCTCAAATAATAGGTATAATTCTATACAAATGAGGGTTATTGACCATGGATTCCAACAAATAGGGTAAAACTAGTGGTAGTAAGGTGGTGTTCGTGAAATAAAAAAAAAAATAATACATAAATGTCAAATGTCAAATGTCAAAAAAAAGGGTAAAAAAAAATAAGTGTTGATTTTTTTGACCCGGGAGGACAACACAAGGGTTAAAGTAATGCACCTCCAGTGGTGGAATGTAACTACATTTCTTCAAGTACTGTAATTAAGTACAAATTTGAGGTACTTTACTTTTTCTTTTCATGTCACTTCCTATTTCAATACATTCCACAGATAAATATTGTACTTTTTACTGCACTATATTCATCTGACAGCTTAAGTTACTGGTTACTTTACAAATTAAGACTTTTGCACACAAAACATGTAGTTTATGAAATGCATTTTTTTTAATCATAAAATAAACTAGGAAGTACAAGTAAATGTTAAATATGTCAAATGATTTAAGTGAGATTCCTTTCAAATTTAATTTAAGTCAAGTCCTAACTACTCATTCATGTCTATGTGGGAAATCTGAGTTCATATGTTGTGATGTGCATTGACTTTGAACCCTTGACAGTTACTGCTTTTGTCCTTAAACCAACCCGGTCTCACGCCAGTTTGTGAAATGGTCACGTATTTTTGATTTAATATTTTGTGTACTTGTAACGATTTTTACGTTTATTACGTGTACATGTCACGATTCTCGAACGTGATTTCACAAACTGCCATGACACTGGGCTGTTCTGCACGCAACAACGGGGAAATGAACCGCCACAACAACGGGATGGACCACCACACGTGGGACGCGATCCCCAGTCGCAGGGACATGATACGCGGCCTCTGTGGCACGCAACAACGGGGAAATGAACCGCCACAACAACGGGACAGACCGCCACAACAACGGGACAGACCGCCACACGTGGGACGCGATCCCCAGTCGCAGGGACACGATACGCGGCCTCTGTGGCACGCAACAACGGGGAAATTAAACGCCAAATGCAGGCCACAACAACGGGACGTTGTGGTTGGGAAGACAATAGCGGTACTGGTATTAATTGTCATCTATTTTATTCCATTACATTTTTTTAATTAGAGCAGTGTTTTTCAAAAATGTAAACATATGGTCCCTCCCATTTAAAAGGTGACCCCACTTTCAAGCACATCTTTGATCCTGATTACCATTGGTCCTAACTTATGGAGCCCTGCAAACATGACCCTTCTATCTTGTATGTATTTCCTGCATTAAATCAGGACATGCTCCACTGTCTCCTTTTCCTCCCACAGACGAAAAGGCGTGGCCAAGTATGAAAGAATAGGCTCGTTCGAGATGAGCTAGGTCTGCGCTAAATCGATCACCGGCGATCGCCGCCCTTTGCATGCCGGTTAGATTACAACCGTGTTGCCATTTGTCTGATTTTAAAGGCTTATTCTGTACAGAACACTGATAGTGACGTTAAAAAAAAATATATCAGATCACGTATCATATACGGTCTGTTGTTTATCAACATCCGCAACAGATCACGTGTAGAGATTATTGACAGCTACTCTGTCTTAATAAAAACAACTGGAGACTGTGTACAAGCTGGTATGTGTCTGATAACATTTTATTAAATTAGACCTAAAAGGATGTGAGTGATTCTTTGATTCGCTGTTCAGCATGAAGACTGCTGGAATCGGCTGGAAACTGTCCGACTTTACCGCAGCTTTTTGACACCGCCCCCTGGCTGCCGCGACGTTCCTACTGTTATAGCCTTTGGCCAGCCAATTGGGCTGTACCATCTACCATGTTGGGGGGTGTGGGGGATTTAGGATTAGTCTGGTTTTCTTTGCATTAGTTGTAGTTATGTCCCATCTTGGTTTTCCTCTTGTGTGTAATTTGGTTTGGTTAGTGCGCAGAAGAGAGGGGGAGGGGACGGGATGAGGATACTTCAAGCTTCAACAAGAAGTGACTTAACCCAACATCGCTTAGGGCACCCTGAAGTTCTTGGTTTTTATAGTTTTGTATTTTGTGGGTGGATTAAATACACTCTTTTTCGACAAACTCATTTCCTCCTCATTGGGTGAACTGCTTGGTCAAGTTAAAACCTGTGTCCAGCTATTTCTGCAAACTTAAATTCCAACCATGCACCGCACATGAATTTGTATTTTTGCATCAACAGAGAATGAGAAAATGACTAAGCACCAGATTCATTCAAACCAGCCATACTGCAGGTGCTTACTGCATAAACATGGAGATTATTGCGCATTCTGGGGAAAACAGATGAAGCAGATGATCAGTATCCAGGGATCAACAAAGAGTTTAAACGTGCAGCTGGCCATATTGGTATGAAAAAAAACATAATTTCCATCATTTATTTAAGCTGCATATATCCTCAACTTAGATGCATGTTTGATCAGGTTTAGGTCCTTATTACACTTCTGCTGGTTGCTGCCATGTCCTCAACAAAAAGTGATACATTTCAGTGTTTTGAGGAGACTTGAAATGTATCAGAGCAACATAGTCGCAAGCCATCTCGATCCATCACAACCAAACCAGGATGAGACCTATCCAAGAAAAAAAAAACCTTGCCAGTTTGCTGTTGAACATGGCATGTTGAGTAATTCCAGTCATTCCAGTAAAAGAGCAAAAACCTTCTACAGCACATTATTAAAAGAAAATGTACTTCCAAAGTGGTGTTGGGTATTTACCGAGAGCAGTCTTTATACCAAGTGTTTTGATCTTAAACAGTTAACTTTAACGTGAACTCAAGGCAGAATAGAGTGTTTTGAGCAGATAAGCTAGGTTAGAAAGAGAGAGAAAGCGAGTTCATTCCAAGATCTAACAGGATCTAAGGTCTAACAGTTGTGATTTAACATTTCAACTGGGCAGTGGTGGCCTAAAGGTTAAAAAAGCTTGAGCTTGTGACCGGGAGGTCATCGGTTCAATCCAAAGACCGACAGGATAAAAACCTGGGTGGGAAAAGTGAAAGGAGTAGCACCATCCCTCATTCCCACCACTGTGCCCCTGAGCAAGGCCCTTAACCTACAACAGGTTTTATACTGAGCTGGGCTCCCTCCCTTCCTCCCTCCCTCCCTCCCTCCCCTTGACCGGGACCGGGGCATATCACTACGCGCTGTAGCGGCTTCTCCAGCATTCTGAACCGGACTTCCTCCCTCCCCGGCCAGGCCACATCGCTACCTGGATGTGTGACGGCTAGATGAAAAAAAAATAAAAATAAAAATAAATAATAAAAAAGGGGACGCGCTGAATGTCTAGATGAGCCCCAGCCGAGCCTGATTTAACCGCGGCGCTCCAAACGGGCACTGCACTAATTCTATTTCATGATGAAAAAGTAGTGACGATAGTTGATACAAAATATTTTTATTTAATGTAAAACATTTTAGTCTTGTCTTTTTTCGTCAACAATATTGCATGTTGATTTAGTCTTAGTCAACGTCTTGGACATTGGTGTAGTCTCGTCATTGTCATAGAAAAAAAAAAAAGGTCGCTGACAAACATATTTAGTCTCGTCTGACGAAATGAAAAGGATAGTTAACTTAATGGCAGATTTATTTATGACAAATCCAGCCCAGTTTCCCCCCTATCAGAACTAGGACAGGGCCCCACATTTGCCATGAAGGATATTAACCCAGTAACGTCTTCAAAACAAGAACACTTTCAGCTGTACAACAGGATACCAAAAGTGGGACATCTCAGAGGAAAAATAAAATAAATGCAGTAAATAGGTTGGTGCAAAAACATGATACAGGCATTGCTGTACTTTCCTCTAAATGTTAGCAGATTTCATCATGCATTATGGAAGCAAAAAACATCCAACTTGAGCCAAAGTCGCCCATCCGTTTCCACCAACATGACACATCCAGGAAATACATTACGCCTAATAAGTCTTCCCTGGCTTTTTCTCCCTCAACACAGTCCAGCACACCTTGTCAAAATCTCATGCTAGTCATGCATATGGATTAGCACCTGCTGCTATGGCAACAGGCACCCCACTTTGTTGGCCAGGCTAGCTTGGCCAGATTTTGTCATAAGAAAAGAATAAAAAAACCTTCACATACAGCTGCGTTCCGAACTGAATTTCCACTGGGTAATGTCAAGTGCTCTTTCTGAAAAGAGCTTCAGTGGGCGAGCTGTCAGCTAAGGCTTTTTGGCCTGTCAAACCCAGCCCAAAGCATTGGACTCATTAGAAACTCCATGGCTCAGTAGAAGAGTTAAGATAAGAGTTAAAATGACAGCTGATCTACACTAGAATGTATGGAGTTTTCATTTTGCATACAACTGTGCAATTGACTCACTTACCTGTACTGTAGTAGATTAACTGAACTCCAAAGAGAGGGAGGGAAAGAAGTCCTGCCCGTTGGAGGACGGGCTGGGTAGAGAGTCCGCTGAGCCTCCTGGGTCTGGATGGTTCTTCGGATGTATCAACGAATGATGATAATGATGAGTCTTCAGCTATATTGAATGTTAAATACGGTGTAGTTGGTGGTCTACACGGTGTGTGTTGTGGTCCAAATGGATCGGATTTTTCTTTGTCCACTCAGGCAGGGAAACAGATGTTATCCCAGCAAATGGGTCTTTCCCCACAGGCCAAAGCAAGAACTCCCAGAGCTAAAAGGAGAGAAGGAGAAAAGAGATGGAAGGGAGGTTACACTCGAGTCAGAGACACATGCAGGGATAGAGACAGAGAGTACGGGTGGGAGCCGGAGATAAAGATCAAATCAATGCAAAGCTTAAATTAACCAGACAGCCTTGATTAGGTGTGCATACCAAATGCCCTTTTCCTGATTGAAAAATTGTTTGGTCAAAGGCTTCCTAATATTTATTAGCAAAAATTCAATACCAGATAATAAGCAGATCGTATCTGATTATGTATGCAGGTACAGTATCTATGTTTGACCGATAAACAGACGGAGAAGAGAGCATCACCTAAGTTCAAAGTCCCCATTTTAAACAGAAACCAAATAAGAAATTAAAAAACCCATTTAAAAAACCATGTACTCTCCGGTCAGTGCCCTTGATCAAGGCAATGGCTCAGATCGAGTCCCGGGTGCTGTAAATGGCTGCCCACTGCTCCCTTGCTGGATGGGTTAAATGCAGAAAAAGAGTTTCACTACATGTACTTGTATGTGACAAGAAAAGGACATTTACCTTTACTCCGACACACTGAACAACAGGTAGACAATGAGTACAGTCAACACCCTCAGATAATGTATGTACACAAGCAATTCGTGCAACTACACCAAAACAGAAAAGGACATCTATCGAAATCTGTCTTCCTTGGACATTTGTATCTGCAATTTGTGGTTAACACCAATTTTGGCTGAGACGTTGGTCGAAGGACAGTCTCTAGAAAACCAGCTGGTCCAGATGGAACTGCAACTGCTGATTTGTTGAGATGCACATATGATCAGCCCTTCTTATTTCAAATGTACCCCCACCTTTTAACCCAAAGACCCAAGAAACATATCTTAAACAATGGAACAGAGGAAGAATGGCATAACCACCGGCTCATTTCACACGAACACACCCCACACACAAACATCCGCTGTGCAAGAAAGAATCCACTTGGCCCACTCAAATGTCAGGGCACATTGACACGGTTCAGCTCCAGCTCATCTAGCATTAAAGGGGCGGGGCCATTGCAGCATTTGAGATATTAAGAGGTATCAAAAGAGAACGGAACAGACTATTTTCCCCCCATCTCCATGTAAATCCTTTGGCTTTAAGTAAAGGTTAGATGAGAGAGGGTCGGAGGTAGCGCGCATCCGGGAGTAAAAAAAAGGAAGGGAATAAAAAGGTGATCAGCTTGGCGGGAGGAAATATTAATAAAGTCTGAAACAGAAGGGTAAACGACTATAACCTCACAAAGACGGTGGTCTTGAGTGCTGTGTGTGTGGAGGTGGCATAAACAAGAATAAAGTTCAGGGCGGAAGGGGGTAAATTAAAAGAAAATGTGTCAAGTGATGAAGAGAAAAAAATTGAAGGAACTGAACAAACATCGAGGCCCAGGCTCTGGGCGAAGTGTAATAACCACAGGGGAAATTTTAAGAAGCCATTAATAAGTGAGAGAAGAGAGTGACGACTCAGGGCAAAATAAATGGGTGAAAATGATATTTTGATCCACTGCTGTGCCCAGCAGTAAGTTTAAGGCCATAATCTATCAACAGACATAGCAGGAAATGATGAGACATAAAGACAAGTAAGGGAGGATGGGCAGTGAAGGACATGAGGGGAAAAAATTAAATGGAGTCCTGAGATGAATGAAGAGAATTTAGATGTGAGGACAGCCTGTTAGACTGACTAAAATGAAGACGGATCCACATAGAAGAGAGCTATTAAATAATTCACCAACAAGAGATGAGGCATTAAGCCCACATGTGTGTAACATAAGGATGGTCTGTGCAAATCCAAATGACAGCAACAAAGAGGAGAGGAAGTTGTCGTGAGCTGCACTGGGAGAATGAAAGTGGATTATAGTTTGGCTACAATAGAAATTCAAATTTATACATTTGTTCCAAAGTCCCTGCTGGTTTCCATGTGCTCTTTTTTTTTTAACTGTCAGCAAACCAAATCATTTGCTTTTTACTTGGCTCAGAGTGGCATCTTCGAAACTTCTAAAACCTGATCATTAACCAGCACTATGCTCGTGGACTTGGTAACACAGTCTGTGAGACAAAAGGGGGAAAATCCTTTTGGCGCAATTACCCAAACGTGACATTTATTCCGTTGAAGCGTAGAAATGTTTTGCTCTGTGCAATAATATATGGTTACCTTGGGACCCTGAACACAGTATATGCTCCCTATCATAATGAAAACATTTGAAATTTCAATCTGAAAGATTACATGCACAATAACATGTTAAAGTTTTAACATTTTTCATAAAATAAAATAAAGTTTGTGTTGTATTTCTGTATAGTATACTATACAGAAATACAACACAAACATATATATATATATATATATATATATATATATATATATATATATATATATATATATATATATATATATATATATATATCTTGATTTGGTTAAAATTCTCGCTACAGTTGTCAGACTGCTTGTACCATCTTGCTGCGTTGCCTGCGTTCCCTGATCTCAGGATAATTATGTCATAACCATTAATATCAATCATACTGCTGGTGGTGCTAATTTGTTCATGTCACATTACATTTCTCCTCGTTTCATGTTTATGTTATGTTTAATAGTTATTGTTCTCTCTGAGCTGTTCCAGTTCAATTAAAGAAACATCCATACAGCTTGTGTTAAGCCATAACTTGAACAATGCTGAGAGGCCTAAATTAATTTATTATTTATTAAAAAGGTCTCATGGCATGAACTTTTTAAAACGTTAATATGCGTTCCCCAGCGGCTAGAAATGGTGACAGGTGTAAACCGAGCCCTGGGTAATCTGATCTGCCTTTGAGAAAACGATCTGGAATATTGTCCCTTATGAGGTCATAAGGGGCAAAGTTACCTCCTTTTCTCTGCCTTGCCCGACAAGAGAATTTGGCCCACCCATGAGAGAGAGACATCACAGCTTTCAAAGGAGCAAAGTGCCAGTTGGTCAAGGCCAAACCCCCCAGCCGCCACCTTGCCCCCCCTCCTCCTCCTCCATGGCACATTCTAAGGAAAGCTCATTGTGGGACTGGCTCTAGTGGCTTTAATTCTGCACCAAGGCTAAATTTTGGGAAAGAGACTTTAGATATGGCATTAGGGGACCACTAAGGTCTATATAAAAGCATCCAAAGAGCACCATGTCATGGGACCTTTAAGTAACAAAGGGCCAAATAAAGTTTATGCCCGCCCACCCTGTGTTGCGCACTGCTTAGTATCAAGGCTGTGTGATGTGTATAGAGAATAAATATGAGGGAAAGAGATCTAATGTGATTTGTGAACTCAAAAACTAACTAATGGGAGACCTTGTCCTTACTTTATCTTCTGCTGTGAATACTAAGACTACTAATTATACTCCACAAGCTACTAACCTCTCATTCAACAGGAAGAAACTGTGTGTGCACAACTACACTTTCGGTCTTTACATAATTGATGTTTATAACGGACTCTGTTGGTAATAATCTAACCATTAACCCATTCATTTCATTATTTTGGTACTAGGTTATATATATTACCAAAGCAAATATTGGCCAAAACTACAAATACAAAAGCCAGGTACTGTAGTAGTAAATTAGAATTATCAGCTCCCAACTCCCTTGAGTTCATTTAGTGAAGAGAATAAAATGAAACCTGCTGTAGAGTGAAGGAAGCTGGAGGAGGACACACACTTTTATTCACACAAATACAGCATGAGCTCGCACGCAAATGCAGGTGTGGAAGGAGAGTGACAGCATTAAGAGAAAACAAAGCAATCCTTTGAGGACGAGGAGAAGAGCTAAGCTTTAAAAGGTGAAGGAAGATCAAACGCAGATCCACACAGAAGGGAGCTCGGTCGGGAGGGTTGAGTGGGTGACTGCATGTATCCCATTAGTATGTTGTCCTTGGCAACCATAAAGTCTTCTTTCTCTCCCTTTTCTACTTTTTCTCCATAGCGTACTGCAAGACCAATTATATCTCTTTAATGCACATCATAACTGCCTCCTGCTCCTCCCCACTGCACCGGACTCTCTCTCCCTCTTTCATCCACGCCCGAGTCGTGCAGCTTTTCTTCAGTTCTCAGCTCTCTAGTTTCAAGACTTTCCTCCTAATGACCATTTCTTCTTGTTCTTTTTCTCTGCTCCTGCACCCTCTCTTCCTCATTCTGTTTCACTTGGGTTTTTTTCTGACTTAAAAAGAAAGACAAAAATAAAAATAAAAAGGTCACACTCTTCTCTTTCCCCGCTTGTACCATCCAATGTCCTGTTGTCTTTGTTTATGTGGGTGTGTGGATGACATTCGCATGACCGCCACACATCAAGAACCCACCGTTACTGCCACTACCCACAGTGCACCACTCTAACCCGCCTGTTGAAATTCCTTCAGCTCGACAGCCCCATACTTGCAAATGAACATAAACAAATTCAGATGCAACGCTGCCCTCGTCTTTTGTCACACACCCAAATCGATGTCAAACCTAAATACAAAGAAACACACTCGCTTAAATAAACATCACAGGGGGGAAAAAATAAATAAAAATCAGCTCAGGAAAAGTCGATTACACAGGTTCTCCTCTGAGAAAGACTTTTAATCTAGGCAACGGCTCCAGTGGAAATGTTCACTTGCAAATGAGCAAGGATGCTGAGTGAGCCTTGTCTGAATAAATATAAGCTGAAACACAACTCATACGCAATGTAAGACCATTCCTGAATTCACATCAGCTGCAGTGCTACAGCAGCACCCATCCATCCAATAAACGGCCCGACACCGTCCGTACCACCAGCTTCTATCCTTCCAGCAGAAGGGCTCTGGAGATGTTGCAAGAAGTAATGTCAGAAAAACAATTAGTCTGTTCAATGGACAAAAAGAATGGGTAAATAAGCAAGCAGGATGAAATAGGTGTTTTTTTACAGAGAAAAAAAAATAAAAAGACAATTACTCTGGGGTATGACAGTGGCACATTTTTCACTGTTTTGCCCATGTACTAGCAAACTATTGGATTAGAAAAGAAACAAATTAAAATGTTGACTTCAAGCTTTAATTTGAAAGTTGTCACATCCATACAGGCAGAACGATATAAAATGTGTGGCTTATTTTCAATTTTTATTTTTTTTATTTTATATAGTCCACCAATTTTAGAACAATACATAAGGACAATTATCCTAACAAAAGAGCATTTTAAAGGACAAACTGTGAAGCAGTCTTTACTGGCCTTCACTAGAACTCAATGTATTTTGTTTGCTGAGGGTCAAAGCCCCTGATACAAGCAGTGAGGGGGTGTCGGGGAAGTGTCTGGGCAGCAAGTACAGTATGTGCAGGTGCTAGTTGCTTGGCCTGCACGATTAATCATCATAAAATCCCGATCTCGATTCGAGTTAATTTTTTTAAATTTCTATTTGTTATTGTTATTTTTTTAATGACTTTATCTCTCAATTAGCCGACTGCATCATAAAAACGCTACTACTTTCTTCTGAGTTTTAAACATAAACTGTATAAAATAGGTTTTAATGCTCTCCCTTCTCTTCATTGAAGCCTCTGTGTTTACAGGCTTGTGGTGATACGCAATGTATGGGTGCCAAAAGAATCTGTTTGGTACTGCCAATTTGTTTTGTTAAGGTTTATGTGTGCAGTAAACATAACACTTACATGCTATAAAAAAAAAAATTATGATTCATATTTTTCCCCGAATCATTCAGGCTTTGTGCTAGTATCACATACAGCAAGCGTTGAGTTAGTTTTCAAAATGTGCAGACTGGTCAGGTGACGACAGTTAAATGTAGCTGTCTATGCAGTTAAATATTGTTGAGAAAAGGTGACTGTGGGCGGGGTAAAGGGCACGGTTAGGTTAGGGTCATTTCAGCAGCAGTTACAGTTAAGTTTAGCCAACAAAAAGTCACTGTTCTGGAGCAACGACAGTTTAGGCAACAAAACAACCACTCAAGATTAGAAAAAAGATTTTGGTTATAAAACACTGGTAAGTACTTCTCCCGGGACACAAAAACTTGTTTCCCGGGTGAAAGTCTTGTTATTATTGCCTTTAAAAAGGTCCAATGACATGGTGCTCTTTGGATGCTTTTATATAGGCCTTAGTGGTCCCTTAATACTGTATCGGAAGTCTCTTTCCCAAAATTCAGCCTTGGTGCAGAATTACAGCCACTAGAGCCAGTCCCACAATGAGCTTTCATTAGTATGTGCCATTTCTAAGTCTGTAGCTTTTGAGGAGGGGGGGGGGCAAGGTGGCGGCTGGGGGTTTGGTCTTGACCAGCTGCCACTTTGCTCATTTGAAAGCCATGATGTCTCTCTCTCATGGGTGGGCCGAATTCTCTGGACGGGCAAAGCAGAGAAAGGGGAGGTAACTAACTGGAATCTTGCCCTTTATGAGGTCCTAAGGGACAAGATTCCAGATCGGCCCATCTGAGTTTTCATTTTCTCAAAGGCAGAGTAGGATACCCAGGGCTCAGTTTACACCTGTCACCATTTCTAGCCACTGGGGGACCATAGGCAGGTTGGGGGAACTCATATTAATGTTAAAAAAATTATTTCCCGTTTGAAAGCCCTGTGTTTTAAGACCCTCTGTTAACGTTACTAGTTTTTAAAATTTTTCTTCAATACGAGATGCAGGGCCATTCAAAGAGTCTGTCTGTAATAGTCTTCTAAGAATGGAAGAAAGATCGACATGTATGCAGTTATCGTGAGCACTGAGCATTTATCCCAGTGGATCAATTTTCTTTAAGTCATTAATGGAGCACTGAAGACATCACTGTGTGTGATAACTGCCTTTTATCCGAGTTGGTTAAGAAATGCAAATTAAAGCACATGCGTTAATGTCGCATTAGGAGCCTTTTATCATCATAACGGCCCCTGGGTTCTTCCACTGGAGTGCATCTCTGGATCATGAAGCCACTGTTGGTTGTGTTTGGAAAAGTGGGGATAATTATTATATATGGCTTGAACACAAATGACAACGCCTACCACGCCATATTTAGAGAACTACTCCCTTTGTGCCATTAGAATTTCCAAAGTACACATATATTCATTTATCTACTGCACACAGGCTCATCATATATCCCCTGATACAATTTTCACAGCAAATTTAAATGAGCCAACTTGCATAAAAAAAAAAACACCATTAACCACCACATCACTGCCTATTTAGCGCTGCCTCATAATCATGCTGTAGGATCAGTCGCCAATGGCCAGTATTGATAGTGATTAAGGGACAAATAGAAACCCTGGAGAAGACAGAGGGAGATTTGTGCCCCTGTATAGATGGAGAGATAGAGTAGAGAGTGAGGCACAGCCACTGTGGAGACCTCGGTGCACATCAAAACAGAGGACTATAAAAAGAAGGATTTAATGCAGCCAACGCATCCCTAATGTTGAGAAAGATGTAAAGTGGGAGGGAGGCATGAAGGAGAAGAATGAGCTTTTTTTTTCCTGAGCCTGTTTGGTAATGCATTTTAGAACAGAACAAGAGAACGAGAGAGAGCCGATGTGCAAGACAGGGATTAAAAATACAGTACAAAAGCAAAGACAGGACAGGCCTCTCGCATATTTCTACCCATCCATTTCACTTTGAACCCAAGTCATCTTTCTCCTCTCTCCGCTTCCCTGTTCATGTTCACCTCCTCTTTCTAATACCTCAAAAGGAATAAGGTCCCAACTCAAGAAACCAAAGAGATTACCAGCGTGCTCGCTGTGAATTCCCCACTTCTCACTCCACTTGGCTTACTCCTATTGTCACTTAGTTTAATTTCTCCTTTTATTTTCCCCTCTCTTCCTTGCTCTCTTATTGATCCTCCGTTAGTGGAAAGCCAGTCTCAGTTCAAAAATTGTCAGTGGGCGCCCGGATAGCTCAGTTGGCAGCGCGGGTGCCCATATATAGAGGTTTACTCCTTGACACAGCGTGTGCGGGTTTGACTCTTACATGTCTTCCACTGTCCTGTCAAATAAAAGGCCTAAAAAACACGAACACAAATAATCTTTATTGCCTCAGCCATGAGATGGTCAACATACTATAAAATCCTTGTGTCTTCTCTCCACTTTTTGTTCTTCTCTTTTGTTTCCATATACTGTGCAATCTCAATCAATAAAGCAATTGTTAATATTTGGATCCACACAATCATACATCTCTGGTGCCATTAAGAAACCCTGTTTTTACCTCTAGCACCTTGAAAGTGGAAATCAGAAAATGTTGAAGTTCCACTTGAATCAATCCAAAGAGAAAAACTGCATCAACAAAACCCTGACAGAGTTATGTGATTAAATGAGTGTTTGCTCGCATTGATCCAAACTGACCATCAGGAGGTTATGACCCTTCCTTAATTGGTCCTGACAATGCACTATGGCTAATCCATAGTTAAACAATAGTTGGGCATGCGTGAATGTGTCTTACCATTGTGTATTTTAGCTAATATGGTTGTGGTTAGTTCATAAACCCTATTAGTGGACAGCTTCAATTATGCGTGTTATGTTGTCTACAGCGCAGTGAATATTAGTACTCTAGGTTTTATATTAGTTAAGTCTTTCCAAGCGACTCGAATTTTACTCTAATACAGCACTTTTTTTTTTCTTTTTTTTTTTTTAAGTAAAAGCATTTATTCAAATACGGGCACCCCAAACAATAGCGATTTGACTGACTGGGTTATTGCTGTGTCAGATTCACTAAGAAGGAAAATTTCAACAGCAGGCAGCGTTCATTCAATTAAAACAGGAGATTAGAAAAAAAGAAAAGGTGTCCGACTAAAAATATACAACACAGGCGAAATTAGAAAGAAAGGCCGACAATTACTCTATAGACAGTAATTGTCCCTCATATGCACACACAAATGACACTGTGACATGAGGACACTGGGCCTGCTCTACATCCTAAGCTACAGAACGCCCAAGAAATACAAGCCTGTTTCACATCAAGGTCTGATTCTGTGCAGTTGAGGACTTTAATAAAGCATTTATAGAGATGGGAAGCTATATGCTTTCAGAGAAATAATAGCCTACCTTAACACACCGAACTTGATTATATAAAAAGGGTAGAGTAGCTAAATTGTAAATTGAAGGAATGGATAATAGACCACCTAAGTATTGTTCAATAAATTGTTCTTAAGTTATATTTAGCCTATATTTAGTCTCTATTGGAGTTTTTCCCACTGCATGGTACCTACTTGCCTTTTTTGGTTTTCCATTACGAAAAAAAGTCCCTGGTACCTTCTAACAGGTACCTTTTTTTTTTTTTAGTACTACTGAGTCGAGGTTCCAAGCGAGCTGAGGTGATCCCAAAAAGGTGACGTGAAAACCTGCAGACTACGGATTGGTTGGAGAGAATCGGCACTAGTCACTGCGTCGTCATTGCTGGTGACAGACGGGGCGGGGGGGTGTCCTGAAAAAAAACCTGTCGTGCTTAAATAGCCTCCAGCTTCTTTTGAAACTAATTTGTCTTCTGGCTGTGACAACAGCCACATGCATAGAATCAAAAGCAACACACCTTCAACATTCTGTGTGTGTGTGCTTTGTGTGTCGCGTTAGGTCACGGCAGTTTCCTGCTATGACGACTAGCCACGGCTCGCCTCACGCATGACGCGGTACTAATCTGCTATTGGAAAAAGGATGACGGGGCATCGCGGCCAAGTCGGGCAGGTACCATTAATACGACAGTTGAAATGGAGTATGATAAAAATGGCACAACCTAACCTAACTCTAAAATTTTAATTTATTTAATGTGCAAACAGCCCATATGTAATCACAACAGTTTGTCTTAAAGGCTGCTACATTGTTGTTTTTTTTTATTCTGTACAGCTAGCTAGTTAGTTTTTGTTCACCAAATTTGGCTTCATCTGTGTTGTGCAGACTAGAATTAATAAATGGTTGGAATACGGTTACCACTAATAGTCAACAAGTAAAAAGGAGTCAGGTCTCAGAACTGACTGGAAAACAAATGCAGGCTTCAACTAAAATGACGGCAGACAAACACTTTTCAAAATAACACCTGAAACTTTTCAATAAAAAAAAGTCAGTTTATATAGACTTTACCTGGTTTGAGCACATTAACTTTGTCTGGCATCTCTCTCATCTCTCTATTGTGCAGTTTAGCCAGAGTATTAAAAAAAAGGCAGGCATACTTGTTTGCTTTGTACAATCATTCAATCACTTCTTTCCTAAGCACACATTTGTATCAGCACAACTCTTTCTTCCCCTGAGCAGCAAACTGCCACTGCCTTTATAGGGCTCTCAATCAGTCCTGGATCACACCACTATCTTCCAGCGGTGAGTCTACACAACACATTACTAACCTCACCAAAATCTAATCCCCTAAGGGAAATTCTGTGTTGCAGTTGCACAAATTGTATAAATATCAATCATGGAGGTACACAACTTGCTCCAATCACTCCTCAAATGCATTAACCAAACACTTTAAGAAAAGAAAATGCACACAGGAAACCCACGTGACTTGGTTCTGTCCCAAGATGTCAGTGATGACCTCATCAATACCAGAAATACATCAGAAACCCAAAAACATTCCTGCATGGTGGACCTTAACAAAAGGAACAAAGAAAAGTTGAGTATGAAGAAACAGACTGCTGAAACTTAATAAATCTAACTTAAACTAAACGGTGACTGTGTATTAATTTAAATTAAACCAGTGTTTGATGCAAGAACGTAATCATTTTAACCTTTTTTCACCTAATCCATTTACATCAATGTATTAATGTCAATGTTATATAATCAACATTACTGTACAGTTAACAGATTTCCTTGAGAGGAATGTGGCTATCACATGTGTGTAAATCCATAATTTTGGTCATGATATAATAGCAGGAGGGGCAATATTAGTAGGCTATTCTAAAATTGGAAAGTGGCAATGGTTTAACTGGGCAGATGGCTCAATGTGCTCGTGTAGATCATGGATGTGTCATGAAACAGTGTGGATTCGAAAAACACTTCATAAAATAGTCACGTGGAAAGGACAGAAAGCCAGGCTTCGGATATTATCAATGAGGCCATTTCTCTAAAACGATACAAGCCTCGACGCGCTATTAACGGATTTCTCGACACGCTCCAAAAGCCTCGGTACAGTACGTAACATCACCAGTCAATACATTGGAAGACTTAAGACTATAATTTGTATTAATGCTGAACATGTAAACGGGACTAGCAAGCATAATTGCATCATTTGGTTTAATTAGTTGCAGCTGTAGCTCTTACCCGGTCAGAGCTCAGGTTCCCAGTTCACACATTAAAGAAATATGCTTCATAGCTTCAATTTGCAACTGCCCCAGAAATCAGAAACTGTCGTTTTTACTTTGAGGTTTATGTAAAGGTTAAACAAACAAGATACTACAAGATATACTACAAGATTTACGAAGCTATCTGCTTCCAGTCTCTATGCTAAGACAGACTAAACTATGAATTGACTCCTGTTCTGTGCTTGAGGCAAATTAACATACTGTAGATATTTTATCTCAAATAACAAAGCAAATTAGTGTCTTCCTCAAATGTTGAACTACTTCTTTAACTAACTGCAGAGGACAGGTGAACAGGTAAACAGGACTCTTTCTTTTTGGGACATAGAGGTAAAAAAGTATAAAAATAACTTTCAAAGTCTTCAAGGAAACTGCCTACACAGGCACTGCACACACACACACACACACACACACACACACACACACACACACACACACACACACAGGCACTGCACACACACACACACACACACACACACACACACACACACACACACACACACACACACACACACACACACACACACACACACACACACACACTAACCCAGAGGTGTGCCAAACGGGCATAATGAGTATGTACTTTGCATTTCGCTGCTGGGGACTAATCAAACATGGTGGAGAGCAGACTCTAAAATTCACCCAAAAATTGACTTAGATTTAATTGCTCTCATAAATGCAATTAGTTTGTCTCTGCAAGTGGATGCTGGATCAGATTTTGCTCAGACTTGATGGCATCAAGGTTGGCATCAACCTTTGGACATGTTTGGGTGGAAGCTTCCATCAAAAGGGGTTTGCCAATTAAATGCATATGGATGAAGTTACGCTTCCTCTCAGTCTCTCACACACACACACACACCACAGATTAATAAAGAATGAACCAAATGGGGTACATTATTATAAGCGAAAAAAACGATAAAATAAAATGGATTTCTGCAAATGACAAATAAGTCACTTTATATCACAGCATGTTTTGCGTCTTCACTAATTGAGCTAAATTACATGGATACATGACCAGTTTCTGTTTGGTTATTAGTCTTGTAGTTGTTTTTCTTTTTCTTATAAATCACCATTACATGGTTGCTAGCCAATTAGGGCTGCTGCCTGGGGTGGGAGTTGGCATGGAAACCCCACACGACAGGCCAAGGTGTCAGTAGGGGGCAGGATATGGTGAGCGATCAGAATATAAATACTGCAGAGTACGAAAACAACAACAAAAACATTAACCTAAAGGAGAGTCAAAAAGCATATGGCAGCCCTTGCAGCGCGGTGTAGGAGGGACACACGCAGGAGCTCACAACAGACTTTGGAGCTGGAAAAACATAAAGACCCCTCCCTTTCCCCTTTAACAACATACTACACAAGTTTTTCAAGCAAAAGTGGTGGCTAATTAATTATGGGAAGAAAAAAAAAAACATGTATTAGTTTATTATGAGACTTAATAATGAATTGAATTTGTATAGCGCTTTTCAAGGACCCCAAGTCGCTTTCCATGGCAAGGTAGAAGACAAAAACAAGGCTAAACAACACAAAACAAAACAAGATTCCTATTCATATTTATGTCTGTAATAAACTACTGTTGGTCACCGATCTGTCCTGGTCTCATCTGTTTAAAAGGTTATTTGTTTCAATTAGAGGGCCCTCTAACGTCTGCCAGCAACCTGCCAATACTGCAGCTCTTGTTAATGATAGACGTCGCCTTTCACTTTGAAATGAGGATTTTAAGATCCCAGTTGTTCCAGAGTGCCCAACAGGAAACGCCCTGGGCAGGTACCAGCTCTGATTGGGCAACTGCAAACAGTGTATGTGAATGTGGAGCAGGTTTGATAGGAAAATGCAGCAAGATGTTAAGATACAAGATACTGGGTCTTTTTAAGTATACAGTGGACTATGTTTTTATTTAGAACGGAAACATTTAGGTCTTAAATGACAGAACAGCGTTGCACATTCATCAGTAGATGTGAAGATATCCTGAATTTTGCTGAAAAATAGCATGCATTGTAGGTCACCCAACCTCCCGTGAATAAATACAGATGACATAAAGGCAAGGTCCATTATATTTCTTAAAAACAGTATGTCCTTGATTTGTAAACCGATTTGAATGGTTTGTATGGGTAAAACACACAGCTCAGCAGCTTACTTTAGCTTTTTAAGTTTAGAAATAGTACTCTATCTAATTATATCTCGTATGTGTAATCCGTGCTAAACAGAAAGTGTACAATGGATAATTAGCTGTTCTTCAGCGGGTAATGTGCCAGGCTGTGGTTGCTTCCGACACATTAGTTAGCTATAAAAGTGTTGGTAGTTGATTTTGTAACTGCTTGATGGGGCCGTTTTCCCCTGTTTCCACACTTTGGAATAGGTTTACATAACTGCTGACTCCAGCTTCAAATCCGTCGCACTATACAGATAGGAGAGTGGTTTTCATTAGAGAGCTAATACGCATGTACCATATTTTGAAGTCTATATCAACTACAATGCTTTTGTTGAATGTATTCAGCCCTTTCTCTGCCTGCAGTGCTTATTGTGTGGGGCAGACTAATCTATGGCATTTGGGATTGAAATACAATACCAATTATTTACAGTTTCTTATGTGTACAGTTACACCTTCGTGAACCATAAATGCGCACACACACCGCTACCCACTGTCACCCCAGGCATCATTTTCATACAGTTGTTTTGATACATTCACAATGCTTCATTTGCATAATACTCATTTAAAAGAATGATTGTTTGCTGATTGGCCAGAGCACTCCTCTGCCTGTTTAATCATTCATCTGGATGACCTGCTCTTAATGGGGTGGCTCACCCAATGATTTGCTTCGCTGCTCGTAATGGCGGCCCACACCCGTTATCCAATCAGTAAACTGGTTGTGAGTCAGTACTGCTATCTGGTGACATATGGAAGATGTGTTCCAATCATTTGAGCTATCATCACTCAGCATGAGGGATCTCTAGCAGAAAGATAGAGCAGCAAGTGGGCATTATCAGCCAGCAGCGACAGGTTGTATTTTTTATTTCTTCATTACTTCTTTCCCAATTCTCTAAGGGATGCACGTTTTATTTCCCTCTCTCTCTCTCACACACACACCCTTAACACAGCTGCATTTATTTTACAGTATATTGTCCTTAGTTGTTTACTGCACGTAATATCTGGAAATAAATAGACGTTCTACAGTCGGTTATTTCAGCTATAAACAATATCAGCCTGAAGATTCATTTTAGCCTTGCCATATATTCCCATGAAATACATGTTATGAGTGTGACATTGGTTGCTGTGGCAACTTACGTGGTAACCAAGCACCTAATAAGACAAAATTCTGTTTGCCTATGTTTATTTTTTCATATTCTTTTATACTATACTAGAAAATGTTAGTGCAGCTGCGTCAATAGCCACGATACAAAAGCCATTACACCCCCGACGGAGCTGTTTGCGGTGATTATAGAGGGGCATCATTGCTGCCGACAGTTGTTATTTGCCAGACCATTTTTACCCATAATCACAATGAATGATGCCTTGTTGGGGGTTTATTGTTAGCTACTGACTGATTATTTAGCCATGTATTCCTGAGGAGTCTAAAAAATAATTCCTCTGTGTCAAATGACCCACTGCTGAGATCTTTTGACAACCACAGACTACAATTAGATGATGAGTCACCGTGAAGGACAGCCAAGACTGATGCTTTCATATAATATGTTAAAAGACAAAGTCCAAGTTTATAGCCTTGGAATATCGACTTGGGTTTTAAAACTTCTGCAGTTATACATATGCATGGACTTCATACAGTGCCATTTCCAGTTGGCGATGAAGAGAAGTTATTATTAATTTAACCTCTCTTGGCATACAACACCAGAAAGATTCAATTTCCCCCTCATATATAGCACCTTTAATATCACCCTGGACACCTTCTCCAATTGTATACAATCAGTAAACTGGATTTTGGATGGATTCTGGGGATTGACAGAAAAGTTTTAGGGGTGGGGGGGGGAGCGGTGGGGTTGAAATTCGAGCTGTGCTATCAGAAATGGGCTTAATCCACTCGTCCTCTTAGGACAGCCACATAACAGGCAGATAGCAGTTCATGGTGTATTCACTAACATGTAGTCCGGAACAGAAAGCACAGCCTTCAGATATAGCTTATGGAACAGGTATAGCCTACAGCTCTGTACCGCAAAGTGCTTTCTATGTGCATATACCATGTCTTTTTGTTTCCTTCTTGACACGTAAATTGATTCACACAAGCCTTACCACTGAACTGCAGTGCAGCCATTGCAATAATCCCATGGTTTAACTCTGCTTGGAGTTAATTCTACTGTAGTTCCTGGATTCATTTGACTTGTCTTGGTCATGCAAGAGCAGCATAACTGCATCCTGTTTTACCCAGTTTCTGTTAGTTTTAGATTCAAACTTATGCTGAAAATCAATGATGTAATGATGCAGTCGCTACACCTGCTGAGTTTATTTCATGACTTTAAAGCCAATCACAATGCACCTACATATGATGTATTATAACTCATTGTTATGGTATTGTGTGTTCTTTTGTTGCCATTACTCCGATATTGATCTGTTTTTCTATGTTGCATTCATTCACTTTATGTTGTCATGAGCTGTGTTATGTTAATAGTTTTTTTTGGACAATGAAGCAAAAGGTTACACATCTGAGTTCATGTTAATAAAACCAATAATTTGCCGTTCATGTGTAACAAGTGGAGCTTGCTGAGAGAGCTGCTTGCCGAGCATTTTACATGTGACTAAATTTCATTCAGAGGTACTTTTTTTTTTATAAAGAAAATTAGCATTTATAGCAAATGCTGATACAGTAACTTCCCCTTAACAATCACATATGTGAAAATTAGATGTTAAGTTTACTAAATAAAAATCGTCCACGCATAAAGAGCAGGTTGGGGTGTTGGCGTGAGACGCAGGAGCGGCAGGAACGCTGGCATGAGTGCATCTGTAGAGCTGTAACCCTGTATATCCATGAATATGATTTGATAGTCAGCCAATGAGCCACTGATGATGAAGCATAAATGAAACAGCTGGTAAACCGATGCAAGTGAGACAGCCACAATAATAATTTAAAGGGGTACTCAAAGCATCATAGCCTAAGTTATCCTGACTTTTAGTCTTTAATTAATCCCCCCGTGCTTCTAAAGTTTGTGATGCAGGCGTTCTGTCGAAATGTTCAAGACTCTAACCCATGCTGAGATAACCCTGATGACATCACTACATCATCAGTGCTATTTTTTTAACCTCATCAAAGCTCCATGTAGAGCCACTGAAGACATCATACAGCTGCTTTCACAGGCCGAGTGTAATGAGAAGATAAAATTACCCCTAGAACTATATTTTTTTTTTTTTTGGGGGGGGGGGGTTTGGTTATGCATGTGATCAATGTATTGACTAAAACAGTTCATTTACTAAAAATGCCATACTTATTCTTGATGTCACGTAATGCAATAACTCATAGGCGCCGATCCGTGGGTGCTCTGGAAAATACTGAGCACCCACAGGCTACATTGATTTAACCTTCCTGTTGTCCTCGGGTCAAATTTGACCCCCCCTTAAAAAATGTCTATATCTGAAATATGGGTTTCTTTTTAACCATCGTTATTGGATTATTGGATTTAACCATTGGATTCCATATGACGCTCTTTGCAAATACAATTTATAACTTTAATTCCTGACAAAACTCATCTGTATGTTCCTCTGATCTTAACTATTAGTCAAAATAATTCACTCTATGCTTTTTTAACTCAAATATTAGGTATAACTCTATATAAATGAGGCTTATTGACCATGAATTCCAAAAAGTACTGTAAAACTAGTGGTAGTAAGGTGGTATTAGTAAACACTTAAAAAAAAAAAAAAAAAAGTCTGGAAAAAAAGGGACAAAAATGTCAAATCTTTGTCCGTTTTTGACCCGGGTGGACAACACAAGAGCTAAAATTAAACACTGCAGTTGGTGCTGGGTGGAGCATATATGTCATAATGTGATTGGTTATGTTGCTGTCAGTTCCCTGCTCCATTGATTCTTAATTTCCCACAAAGCTGATTGCGGTTACGTGTCAGTTAAACTTTTCATCTCCAATCCTATCTGTGTTTGTGAGAAGTGGCGCTGTCCTGTTGAAAGATAGCCTACTTTATGGCTTGATTGTCGAGTTAATAGGCGTGTGTGTGTGTCGGCTGCCGTCCACTTGCTAAAGTTCTGAAATGCAAACATTTTTTCTTTACTACTTTTTTTTCTTAAAAAACAAAAGGTATTTGTTATTACTGATGGGGTCACTGCAGAGCATGATAGCCCCTGTGCTGTGTAACAATGCATTGTATTGCATTGCATTGCATCAAAAATGCTGGCTGCTCGCTCTGCAGAGCCACAGAGTCCTTGGCGACATGCTGGGTAAACACCGCTGTCACCCACCGAGTGTGGACTCTCGGCGGAGCAAACACAAGTTACTACAAGACAGGGACAGTTAATCTCTTCTCGGTTTGAGACGTTTCTGCCGCACTGCATCACACTTCAAGAAAATGGAGGCAAGCAGTTAGTGTGAAGAAGGTGAGAGATCTGCCTTTGACCGTCACAGAAATAGTACCATAAAAGCCCAAAATAACACAAAAGTATCAGTGAACCAACCGTTCTATTCTTGTATACTTCCTACCGCAGCATTTCTGTCCTGTGTGTCCAATCACGTATAAAAATAATTGACACAAGGACACACTGGCATACCCACACATCCACACATCCACACATCCACACACACACACACACACACACACACACACACACACACACAACCACAGGGAGACAAAGGAAAAGCAGCAGGCCCACCCTGGGGCCATTTGTTTTATGTGTGTGTCTCTTACTCTGTCAGTGGCCACACGTGTGTGTGTGTTTGTGTACTTGTGCTTATTGAAAGTCACTGTAAATGAAAGCATCAGCTAAATGTAAATCATATATACGCATGTGTGCCTATATGCATGTGTGCGGTACTCGCCACCAGGGGAATGTGTCAGCATGTGTATGAGAGAGTGTGTGTGTGTGTGTGTGTGTGTGTGTGTGTGTGGAGGGGCATATGCTGACTCCATTATGTATAGGCCTGCATGCATGATGTGGTGACAAAGTATCAAGCGGTTGGAAGTGATGGTGTTCATGTAGGGGCTTACAGAAGTGCGCTTTAAATGCGTTTTTTAGTCCCTGTGGAGTTAAAACACCTGTCCTTAGTGCTGAAGGTGCTGCAGCAGGAGACTCTTTAAACTGGATTGCCATGACAGCTCACTCCCTTGTTTCCAGGGCTGTATTAATACACCCAGGCATAACGCGGCCGAAAACTGAGCAGTTTTTTAGTATGTAGCAGCTGAGGCTTGGAAAGCTGAATAGAATTTAAATTAAAAAGGATGTATTCTTGGAAAACAGTATCCAACTTTCTTAAAGATAGATAGATAGATAGATAGATAGATAGATAGATAGATAGATAGATAGATAGATAGATAGATAGATAGATAGATAGATAGATAGATAGATAGATAGATAGATAGATAGATAGATAGGCCAATTAAATAGGAAATTACAGTGTTACAGTAGCAAAAATCAGTCACACAACACAAAATATAAATATAAATGAAATACTAGGATGCAATATACATACATACAATATACATGAATAATAATAGGAATAAAATACAAGAACAAATATTTAAATATATACAAGTTGGGAATACAGGAGTACTCCACTGAATATCTAGCTTTTGAGCATTAAAATCTCAAGGAAAAAACATGGATCATTGGTGGAGAGGTCGACGAAGATGCAGGGGCAGTTTAAGAAGTTTTTACAGTCGTTTTTGTATAATTAGACATGTATTGTTTTTGTTTTTTTTTGCTTTGACTGTTGGTTTCCATTGGAATCGATTGAAACTGCTGTGAATCTATGCAGACTACAGCTGCCATTGGGTGTACTTCTAGACTAAATGCATGCAAAACAGATTCATAGAGAGGCAGAAACATATTGCTGTACTTCAGGGTGTACTTTCTGTGTGTGTGTGTGTGTGTGTGTGTGTGTGTGTGTGTGTGTGTGTGTGTGTGAGAGAGAGGTCGTACACAGTAAATCACATGGGAGAGAGACAGAGTGAGTACCATAGAGAAATGGGAGTTGAGGTGGGAATGTAAAAAAAATAAAAATAAAATGCAGGGTCCCTCCGTATGGTATAACACACGAGGATTACAGCAGCCACACAAACACACCAATGATGACAGTTGCATTAATCGGTGCCCAAATGTGATTCATCACCTAAGGTGTGTACTCCTTTTTCACCCCATGACAGTACACTGACCTTCGGGGAAAACCAGAAAGACACATCCAGCCACCGTAACAATCAGCCAACAACAGACTGTTTGTCCTATCAGCCCTGGCATGACGAACATGCCAGGAGGCTGCAGCCAATGAGTCAACACACTGTGACCGACTAGACCGGTGCACAATATGGCCAACACTGGCACTGTTTGTAGTCGAGCTTCCAATAGTTTCAAAACAGGCTCAGGGGTCAGGGAGGTCTATTACAGCAGCTCACAATAATGCAAATACATCTTAAGTGAATCAAATGAATTAGATCTTTGTTGTGAAAAAAGTGATTGTAATTAAGCTTAGTGTTAGTTCATGCAGGACATGGAAGTCATACGCCCGCAAAAATATTATTTCTATCAGACACACATCAATCGCAGCCATTCTCACATCAAGGCGGTCTTTTTAAATGTGGTCTCGCTATGCCAGACCCACGCGGCACCGGAGAAATCCCGGAAGTGGAACGTCAGCATTTTCAGAATTATACTTGCATTTTGTGACGTTCAAAGTATTTACAAACAAAACGAGACTAGCTCGCCCCTCCCTACAAGTACTACGGCTCCGAATTACACTATATCTGTAATGTGTACGTTAAAATACATTTCAGACTGGAATAACTGAATTAAATTGAAATCAGAGTCATTTTTAAACCTTGTGTATGTAGTTATATACTTTTTCTAAATATTCACACAGCTGGTTTGCTATATTGTTATTGCTATATGTCCACACAAATGATCCTCAGTGGGTAACTCCTATAAATGATAATGAATTATGAATGGTAAGTTGTTGTTATGTTATGTATGTATGCACATGTGGGATAATGTGAGGTTCACATCAGCTTATTGATTGTTGTAGATATTATTCCATATAATTAACCATTACTCAAATAAATAACAAAATCTACCTCCTGATTTGATGTGATTCTCTCCCTAACCTTTAATTCCTCTAGCAGTAAAACTGATGGTGGTGACTAGAAGAAAAGAACCACTCAATAAAGAAATTGTAAATCACCCTCTTTAAAAGTATATAGCACGGTGATTTCAGTTGTTATTTAAAGCTCATTGTCTGCTAGCCATCAGTGCTAGAGGTCCACACTCTGGCAACACTGCTCATATAAAATCAATAAATGTTTCTAAATGAAACAAGGTGCAACTTAAATTGGATTGATCTGAAGGAAGTTGGCAAGAACGGAAGTGAACTGCCCTGAAATGAACTGAGATGGCCAATGTGACTGTCACTGTTTACAGTGTGTCCACTGCAGAGAATAATAAATAATAATAATAATAATAATAATAATAGCAATATTTATAGTTGCTCTCAGGAACTGTGCACCACGTCCCCCTCTCTTGTTTTCTTCTTCTGCACTTCTTATATTTTATATTTTTATATTCCGTGTTGACACTGTAAAGGGGTTGCTTCAATCTCGTTGGACAGGTACTGCACTTGTGTATAATGACAATAAAGGCATTCTATTCTAATAATAATAATAATAATAATAATAATAATAATAATAATAATAATAATAATGTATACTTTATTAATCCCACAAAGGGAAATTACAATTTACACTCTGTTATTACACACAGGCCTGAATTACACACACACACACATGCTCAGTACCTATACATGCACCAATGGAGAGATGTCAGAGTGTGGGGGGGGGGGGCTGCACATGGAAAGGCGCCCAAAGCAGTTGGGGGTTTGGTGCCTTGCTCAAGAGCACCTTGGCAGTGCCCAGGAGGTGAACTGGCACCTCTCCAGCTCCCAGTCCACCACCATGACTTGAACCGGGCGACCTTCCGGTTCACCTACCCAACTCCCTACGGTCTGAGAAGGGTAATATACTGCTACTGTGAGGTCCTATACTGCTGTATCATCTCGTACATCATATATGTGTGTGTGTGTGTGTGTGTGTGTGTGTGTGTGTGTGTGTGTGTGTGTGTGTGTGTACCAAGAGTTAGACCTGGAGAATGAGGACATTTTTGGAAAGCGAAGACATTTTGTGAGGACCGTAACTCTTCAAAGAGGTATGTGGTCGTGCGTGCGTGCGTGCGTGCGTGCGTGCGTGCACCAAGAGTTGCGTGGTTAATGGAAGATTTAGGTGAAGATGGATTTAGGAGGACTGCTCAGACTGTAATGTGTATTTAAAAAAAAGTCCACATTTACGTATAAACATGTCCGAAGGTATATGAAGACACTTTTGTTAATGGAAACACATAAAGTACCATTACCTTATAACTGTGAGGAGTTACTTTAATCCATGAATAAATAAGGGTTATCCTGTAAATGTGTCCATGTGATAAACTTTACTCTAACAAAACAACGCTCTTCCTAAAATAATAAATCATTGAACACAAAGCACTGTGAATACTCCATTTCCCCTATAACTTCAAACACAACTCCCCTTGTAGTACATCTTCAGTATGTAGAGAACAATGTCATTTATTATATATATTTTATGACAGCATAAACCCAGCAGTTTTACTTTTATCCACTGTATTGCTGCTTATTTTGCCAAATGGCATTTCACTGTATGTTTTGTAATTTTCTTTTCATAGACTGCCATTCACCTATTCGCAGGTTCTACACTGCAGTTCATCAATATTTTAAAAACAACAATTCCCAGAAGACTTTGCTGTAATCACATGTTCTAGTGACCCAGATGTTTATTATCAGGACATGTGGTTGTCAATGACTACCGTTATGTTCGCTGGCTTCCTCAAACTCAATAATTGTGATTGCCCACATTGTAGAGTATAGATGTCAGGATTTCTCATGCCAGCAAGATGCATTTTTCAAACATTTTATGAGCTATAAATAAACTTAAAAAATGTATGAAGTTTAGAAAAATATTTTAAGCTGCGAGTGGTTTGAATCATGAAACACCTGCTTTGTTCTCAGCTCTCCTAATTCTCAATAAACCAAGCAGCAGGCGCTGAGTGTGAGGAAAGAAAAAGAATCACACACACACACACACACACAAGATGGATGTGTCTCAGAGATGGATGAACCTGTGGCAGTATCTTTATACACGTGGGTTACACAAGGTTGTAAACATTATTATAATAGGAAGAGTGAGGTCAGTGCATCTGACAAGGAGTTTAACAGAACACCAATAATTCTTTGTAGAGGCCACCATCAAATCCATTTTCTACCACTGTTTACTCTTGTACTGAATAAACTCAGGACCTGAAGAGCCGCTGGGATTATAACTAAACTAGTAAGGATATAAAAAGATTTAAAAATTTAAAAGAAAATGCATTTACTCAAGTAAAAGTATCCTACCCGAAAGGGGCTCTACTCATCATTTAGAACATTAATAAAGCAGCAAACAAATATTTTGCTATGTGAAGATATAGTGGAGTCATGTACTTTGAGTACAACCCCTTTAAAAATCCCAAAATATCCTATTTTCTTACTGATCTTCAGTGGTATCTAGCGCTACATACAGTGTGTTGGTTTTGAACCACTCAATACAATGGTGAGTGGAATTTCATTTGTGTTGCTCACAGAACTACATTATCCAAAAGAATTAACATCAACTTCCAAAATCATTGTCCCTGACACGCTGGATAACACACAGAACATGCAAGGGAACATTTCTAATAGGTAGGCCTTCTATTTATTCAGTAGAAGCTGGCGGGTTTTTTTTTTCATAATTTGTGTTAATTGACTTTTTAACCTGTTCAAATCCATCTCAATTTGTTTGATTTCAGCCTATTTGCCTATTTAGGGACACTGCATTTCCTATAAGCATATAACAGAAGAACTGCGAGGCCAAAATGCATGAATGAGGCTTCATTCTGTATATAGCATGTATGTAAAACACAACCTACTCTAAATCAGTTACAAAAATAGGTCAAAAACGTTGTTTTTTTTGGTCCTTACCTAAAATAAAGTCATATTTAAATATCAATAACTAGGACATGCTTTATGCTATATTGCAAAAAATTACACTTAAAGTACCTTCTACATCTTGTCAATAATATATAATAATAACACAGTTCCAGACCTCTAGGTATAACCTTGTGGGAGCTGGGGAATTTTTAGTTTGTGGTGTCACTGGTGTCCCAGAACCTGTCAAAATGGCCAAACTATGCCAAGGCATGACCTCTTTAACTTTAACTTTTGAGTTAAACTTTGAGTAGACCTCTTTTCTCAAATAGCTCAATATGTCTAAAACAGTAGAAGACACTTATACCCATAAAAGTCATTCCAATGTCCCCACAGTCCTATTGTGTTCGACATAACGTTGCATGGCCTAATGTCATAAAACAATGCTTTCATCTCCAACCGAGGGACTTTCAATGCTTAGCAACTAGTTTTGTTCTTGGAGAAAAGTTCAAAAAGAGGTGTCAGTGAGAACCAGGAGACGTAAAACTACTTTCGTCAGTGTCACAGCTTCCTTTGATGTATATATTTGGGGCCCCACAGCAGCTCAAAGTGAGGTCTCTGCTGCACGAAGCGAATCAGAAGACTTTACATTTATAAAAAAACATAAAACAGGCTTTCATGGCAGGGCCGAAAAAACCAAAGGCTACTGCCAGGCTGAATACAAGTCCGATACTAAGAGCCAGATTAAAAATTAATAGCGCCGGAAAGAGATGGAAAATGTGAGAACATAGTGTTGAGAAAAGAAAAAAAAAAGCAATACTCGAGGAGTGGTGTGATACAGAGGGGAGTGGGGGAGCAAGGGACATGAACAGCTGAAGGGATAAACAAGGGGGGAGGATTGAATACGATGATTGGTGACAAAGGTGTAGCATTAGGCGTGAAAAAGTTGGCTGAATTATTGAGTTTTGGCCAGCCAGACATGACGTGAGTGTCCAAACAAGACATGTATATTTGTCTCTGAAGAAGTTTTTTTCTCCTTCTCCTGCTCACAGTAAAAAGCTGTGTGCATCATTAGTAACAGGGAAAACAAGAGGTTTAAGGGAGCAAAGACTCCTGGATGGTTATTGTTGCTGCGCAACTCAAAGACGCAAGCAGCTACGTAGCCTCATAGTCAGAGAAAAGGAAAGGTTAATGGCACTGGAAATAAAAGAAGTGGGCAAGACGGCGCTAACAAGGTTGTTGTTTGCATGTCAAATCAGGAGATGAATGGAAGGTTTCATGGCCTCATCTGAGAGATCCAGCTATAATAGGTAAAGGGCTGTTAATGTATGAAGCCACAATCATGTAACAATAATGTAACAAGCCATTCATTTAAAGTAAAATAAAAAGGTGAAGTCATTTTCAAAGTGCTGTGATTGTATGTCCATTCAGTACTTAACACGCAGTCTGTATTGGGATATGCAGCTGGATAATGCTCTCGGCCCGACAAAATCTGGGGGTGGTCTTGCTGGCATTAGTCATAGTTACTCAGCCAGGTGTGAGGTTTGGCCACAGTCTTAAGAGAAAAAAATGTCACCTAACTATATCTCTTCCTCCTCCTGCTGTCTCAAGCCAAATTGGAAAACCTTTACAAACTAAGTCATGACAAGAGCCGGCATGCACAACCGGAGCCCTAAATCAGATGTTAGTAATTACAGCGGCCACGATATGTTATGTAAGGCCGAAGCAGTTGTTTTATAAGATAATGAGACTGTAAATGGTAACATAAAAGAAGAAGAAAAAGTGTGTTGAGTGCAAAAACAGTAGAACAAACTTAGGGCCAGTTTATTTTTGTGCCTTGATGAAAACAGGAAGTCCTGCATGTGTGCCAAGGGGGTGTTAGTTCTCCACAGTTCATATCTCCCTTAATCAGTTCAAAAGATATATCTCCAAATCCAACTTTCTCTGTATCTCATAGTCTTCCTCTTCTTTGAACTGGTTGAGGTCTTCCCGCATATTTTGTTTACCCTGCTAATCTAGCATCTCATCGGCAGTAAGCCAGAGTTGTACTGATTATAATGGTGTCGTAATTAGCTGATTAGTAATAGAGAGAGCTTGTTAAGGATGCTAGCCAGACGAGAGGACACTTGATTAGATAATTATAAATCTTGTGTATATTTGAATACTGATGAGTTATAATGCCACTACGAGAATTTATTAACACTCTTAAGATGAAGCCACTATATCGGTACAATGTGTTTGTGTTATATCTATACCTGACAGTTGCTGTTATGGCACTAAATTATGTCTAATATATTTGTCTCTATTCTTTTTTTCCCCCTTTTATATATATTTTTTTCTATTAAATAGTTATAGTTTCTATTTTCTCCCCCACACAGTTCCTTTGGTTTCTTGTGTATCTTGTTCAGTCTTTTCTTTGCACAAGAAATCAAAACTGTGCCTACTGTGTGGCTTACAGCAAGAACTGAAATCCGCTCTGGGCTTATTAATGCTTTAATTAAGATAAGTAAGTCATTATCTTTGTGAAACTGGTTTCCATAGAAATACAAGGTGTTTAATTAACTATGTATTTTAACTATTAACTGCTAAAGTGTAGTGGATTCTGCTTCAGATATTTCTATTTGAAATTTACTGTATTTACAGTTAATTGTCAACAAGTGTTGGTATGTTGAAAGAAGGTTGAAGGAGAAAGAATTTAGAAAGCTGTCTGCTCTTGACCTTTCTTGCTCAGAGTAGTGCTAATCTTTATTCCAGTGACTCAGTTTCTCTTATTTTTGTTATCCTCATCCCTACTTCCATTCCAGCAGCTGTGCTGTAGAACAAAAAAAGGTTAGATTTCCTTTTTGTAAGAAGGATTAAGTGACTTTTAAGAGAATATTCACCAAACATGTGTTACTTAAAGGTACAGTAAAGAGCTTTCACACCCAGGCAGGTGTTTTCAATTACAATGATCAGAGCTCCGTACATGTGGAAATTGTCTGGAGCTGGAAATGACGTGATGTCACCAAACTCTATTTAATGATAATCTATACTTTATTAATCCCACAAGGGGAAATTTCAATTTACATTTTGTTTGTTTTTACATACATTACACACAAGCCTGAATTACACACACACATGCTCAGTACCTATACATGCACTAAATGGAGAGATGTCAGAGTGAGGGGGCTGCCCATAGAAAGGCACCCCGAGCAGTTGGGGGTTCGGTGCCTTGCTCAAGAGCACCTTGGCAGTGCCCAGGAGGTGAACTCCTGGTGGTGGACTGGTAGCTGGAGAGGTGCCAGTTCATACCCATAACAATAATACAATTAGAGGGAACTACAATAACTTAAATGGGAGAATTAAAAGTGCAAAATAATAGTAGATCTGTAGAAGATATTTCTTAGCTAAATAAAACAGAACTGGAAGAGCTTGGTAACATTATGGTCAGGAGTCCTATTCTGGTCAAAGTTGATGCCAGGTCAAAAGAATTTCTGTTTTGCAGTGGTTTAAGTGGAGAAAATTAAGAGACATCCAATCTTTGGTGCGAGCTAAGCAATCATGGAGGGTGGACAGTTGATTCAGGTTATTGGGTTTGGCAGAGAAATATATTTGCACGTCATCAGCATAACAGTGATATAAAATGTCTTGAAAGCGATTGAGCACCGACAAGGAGAAGAGTACTAGTCCAAGGACCGGCCCCTGAGGCACTCCACCCAGATTGTATCCCAAAGACACACAATCTAAAACCTGTATGACCAGAACCCATGAAGAAGTGAAGAGGCTTCTCTCCCATTAGGCTGTAAATTATTCGTGAAAGTCCCAAGCCTACCAGTTGTAATGTAAGTAATGTCTTTCCTGCTGCTTTGTTCTCAGCTGAAAACCATTATTCATCCACCGTAGGCAAGTCACAGCCATCAACTTTTTTTCATCAGGAAACAAAAGGAGCAATTTCCATGAACGATAGCCTCCCACTCTGCATTCATAATGATGGATTATGGTATCAGATTTAGAGGATGTCTGTCTGAAGGGAATTTAGAGGCATTTCAAACTAAATGGGATCCTGTGAGCAGCTGACGGTGTTTTGATTTTGGAACAGACAGTTATAACTGTCTGAACAGACTCTTCATCCAGATGCATTCTGGTGCCACTTTCTGTGTCCATTTAGGAAAGACGCCATCATAACCTCAACTGCAAATTAGGACTATTTGATGCCGATAGTTTTGGTATAATGTAGAGTAGCCTATTGTTAACAAATATACGTATATCACTGGGTTGCATCAAGCTTCATTCAGTCATACTCAACACTGACACGGCACTGTTAAGATAGCTCTGTCTCTTTTTCTTTGATTGCCATCTCTCCGATTGTTATATTTAAATTTTGATTTCCTACAGCTCTTTACTAAGAAAATACAATTTTAAAATGAGTATATTATTACAAATTTTATGCCACCACGCAATCAATCAACAACTCATAGTTAAAAAGAGAACAACTCGTATAATCTTCTGGTAATGTATTATAAAGATGTGCCAATACCCTCTAAATAAGTTTTTAACCCATGTAATGTCTTCCCTTTCGGGACCCTCTCGTATCCCTCGGGTCAAACTGACCCGTGACTTATTTGGGGTTTTAAAAACAATTCTGAAATAAGATTTTACTTCATAATCTATTAACAAAGATTGTCTTTATCTCAATTTCAAACAGTTGAGATAACATATGTGTAGGGAATGCAATCAGTCTCTACTAGAACACAATTAAAATTGAAAGTGGGATTTGTTTTTGTTATAAGGTTATAATTTATGTTAAAAATCCACTATGTGATCATTCTTATATTGGAAAAAGTGGTTAAATCCAGAATAATTTTATGAATTGAGTCAGGAATACTTGTTTATCACAGAAAATAAGGTAAGGCCATTGATTTTCAGGTAGAACAAAAAAGGTAACTTGTACCAGTTTTCTTCTTCTAAAACAATTGAAATGGGTCAATTTGACCCGAATACAATACAAGGGTTAAGATGGTTACAAAACTTACAAAGACTTGAGTTGGAAATTTAAATGGTATTTTTTTTATTTAGATTTTTCAAACGTTTTATTTATATTAATAGTCGTATAATTTGTTCAGTTTTGTCTTCATGTAAAATAACCTAGAATAAATAAATAACATTTGTTGAAAATCAAATTAAAATTTATCAGACATAAGCTAAAAAACACATTTTTCCACACTAACAATGCTGTAATTGATATGTTGCTTTACACTGCATGTATTGTATGTATGTAAGTGCTGTGTTTTTTATGCATATACACATTAACCCTGTGTTGTCTACTTGTCCACCCTGCAACTTTTTGTTTTTCTAGGTCGAACTTTTAAATTTAAATTAAAACTTGTTTTTTAACACTTTGGTTTATCAACACTTTTTTTGTAGATTTTTTTCACAACTTTCTTTTCAACGTTCTTTTATCAATTTTTTTTCAAATGCTATCAAATGGAATTAAACACCCAAATTCAATGAAAGTAGTGAATTGATCGTTTATTTTACGTAAAGAATAATGCTTGAACGAAACCATCCACGTTATTTTTTTAACGATGGGGGAACTCAATGTTTCTGATTGGGACAATTAATTTCAGGGAGCACGCAAAGGACCAGAGAATTTACCTTGGGATACACCGGTCATACACCATATCGCTGTGCAGTAGGCCTATATTACGTATATGTTACTGTACTCATACAGCATGGCTTATATGTATAAAAAAAAACTTCAACCATTGTGCATGTGTAAATGTCATTAGAGAAACTACGTTAAGCCTCATGCAGCATGTATGCACACACACAAAAAATATATACACAACTCCCCCTGCTGCAGGGGTTAGATTCTGAACACACAGGCAAAAGAAAGAAAACAACACTAATCTATGTGAATCAGAATCTCAATGCCTTGTTTAACTATTCAGCCTGGGTCTCCATACCTTTCCACCTGACATTACCATGCATCATGTGTGTCAACATCTGATAGATCTTAAGCCTAACCTGAAATTAAAATGCAGCCCTGCCTTACCCCTCAAAACCCAACTGCTCTTTTGCTTCCCGAAACACACATTGCCATGCATACGGCTGCTTCTCCCCTTGGCAGTAAACACTATTTCTCTCTATTCGTTTGAGCCACATGCAGCTTGGTTGATGGGTGGTTCCCTTCTGTGGAGATGAGTTACTCGGATTGCATTTCATGCATTTTTCTGCTGTTAAAACGTTGGCCAACGGGCAAATAATTTACTTTCTACTTGTTTTGTCATTCACTATGGTAAGCAATTTAAAATGTAGATACTATTTAGACAGAATTAGTAAAAAAATAAAACAATCATTAAGAATTTCTAATAAAAGAAGTTGCATAGGTTATTTTGAATAGTTATTTTCGTAAATACAAGGTAGGCCTTTTATACATGATTCATATTTCCCCTGTCTCCTAAATATCCCGTTCCCATTCAACAAACCTGCATTCTCCATTACACTTGGAGGGAAACATATTTTGTCCTGGGTTACTTTTTTTTTTTATGTTTTACAAATATGTTTCTGATCATATGACATATTGACCTATTTCATGTATGTAACATACTTAACTTACATATGTAACTTAAATACTACTGAACAAAATTATAAATACAACGCTTTTGTTTTTGCCCCCATTTTAATGAGCTGAACTCAAAGATCTAACACTTTTTTCCTCTGTACACAAAATGCTTATTTCTCTCAAATATTGTTAACAAATCAGTCTAAATCTGTGTTAGTGAGCACTTCTCCTTTGCCGAGATAATCCATCCACCTCACAGGTGTGGCATTTCAAGATGCTGATTAGACAGCATGATTATTGCACAGGTGTGCCTTAGGCTGGCCACAATAAAAGGCCACTCTAAAATGTGCACTTTTACTGTATGGGGGTCCAGGGGTCTCTCTCTCTCTCTCTCTCTCTCTCTCTCTCTCTCTCTCTCTCTCTCTCTCCTCTCGTTCTCACTTCCCAGTTATAATATCAGTCCCCACAAAGAGAAAAGTACAGGAAAAACACACACACAATCACACACATTCACACAACCAAGTCTATACTCACAATATATACTACACAAACACACCTGCAACCAGCAACACACACAAAGCACAAATGCATACAGTACAAACCAATGACAAATACAGAACCAAATACAAGAGTTCCCAATGCACAAATAAAAAAGACACATCACATCTGCTGTGTGAAGTTTGAGGGAGAACAAACCCACTTTAAAAAAAATAAAAAATAAATAAAAGTGCTGCTTCTTGTGTTTTTTTAATACAACTTATGAACAGCAGCAGGCAGACTTAAATATTTATTTGTGGGTTTTGGAGCCAGATGAGCTCTGACTGCATAAACAGATTAGCTGCCACTCTCTGCAAACCTTATAACGTCCATATATTGTACATAAAACACACACACACACACACACACACACACACACACACCCTCTGCCCCCTTCCATCTCTCACTCTCTCTTATATACGCCTATGTCGCTCTGCCAGACGGCTCCATTGGGCGACAGACACAGCATAAGGCAAACCCAGGCTGTTCTTTCCAAATATTTGACCATGTCATTACTTATTTTTGTGTGTGTGTGTGTGTGTGTGTGTGTCTCACTATTTGCCTTCCTCGCCTATCATCCTCTGATGTCATTCAGCTCTGTTCATCAAAACCACCATTCGCACACCCGTCTTCTTCTCCTGCTCTCCCTATTTCTTCTTTCAATCTGCAGTACGCCTCACCGTCTTAAGCCCTTCCCCCATCTATCCATATCTTTCTTTCCCTCTCACCAACTTTTTCCTCCATTCTACTTCTTTCCCTCTTTATTCCTCCCATTCCTGCAGTCCATCTATCCATCCATCCATCCCCCTTCTCCTGTCTCATTCCCTTCCCTTCTTCCCTCTTCATCCCCATATCTCCCTTTCCCTCCCCCTTTTATCTTAGCCACAGCTGTGTTTACTAGCTTTGTGATGTGACACAGTTATCGCCACACTTCTGCTTTCTAGTCCCAGATGGCAACGGCGCCACATAACTGTGGCAGAAACCAGGGCAAGGCAGGCGTTAGGGTTGCAGGGCTTGTGTCCAGAGGTTCGCCATGTTTTTATTTATTTTTTTTAACACTAGAAGTCAAAGGGGTTGGACAAATGCCACGTGAGACAGACAGAAAGCTGCTGTTTTAGTTAAAGGGCAACTGTTTGGTGTTTGTTTTTTTTTCTTTTTTTTGGAAGAGGGGATCAGTAATTTGTATTTTTCAAAAGAGCATGGGCTAACCGGGGAAGGCAGCTGACAGTTGTACCCTAAGACACAAATAGAAGATGGAGTCATCGGCATACAGAAAGAATAACGTTATGTCCTCATCCTTACAAGAGTTGTTTAAAATGTAAGCATAATTCAATCTTTATTTGTATTGGCAGGTTCTAACCTTTTGGCTTTGCACACAACAGCTGCCTGCTTTTAGCTTCTGGGTGAAAGAGTAAAGAGATGTAACCACAATCCTATTAGAAACTGAGTTGTGAGATTCAACCTTATACTTTCAGTAGAGTAAACACAGACACAGGCAGCCTATACAAACGGTTTGAATGTGCAGACAAAACACTTTGGGTTGATTCAAAGACACCTGAAAAGTAAAAGAACCAAGCGTTTTGGTATTTATACAATATTGGTGTCTGAACTTCCGTTCACCATCTCTTGGCTGACTATCTAAAGGAGGTCCTTTTTGCAAATGCCTGACTGAATATTGCAATAAAACTCATCTTCAAAAACGATCACCGCAACTTGGTATAGACATCTGTTGAATGTTGCATACTTGTCCGAAAATGTCACATTGATGTTAATAAATGTCAATGTTGTTTAGCAATGTTAAACTATGTGCTGACAGAATTACATGGTAAATGAGGGTGGCTTGTGGCTTAGAGGTAGAATTGTTGCCCCACAACCAACGCCACAATGTTGGCGGATCAATCCCACGCTCCTCTGTTCGCATGTCAAAGTGTCCATGAGCAAGACACTAAACGCCAAACCCCAGATGCTGTATTTATATGTATGTGACAAATAAAGTTTGAATTTTTAATATTTTTTACATCTAATGTTTGGGACTAATTTGATCGCTTGTTGTTTTTTATTTTTTTTTATATTTTATATATTTTGTTATATTGAAGTCAATTGGATTATTTGGGCCATGAGTTTATTCACCATGTTCCCAATACTTTTAAGTGTATTATGAAAATAACGTGTGAATCACATAGACCATGGTTCAAATACAGTGAAGCGTTTACTGATATATGGAGATCCTATTTTTTCTATAGATCTAGGGATGATTCCCTGAATCTACATTAAATTATGTTTTCATTACCTACAGAATGTTTCTTTGTTTCTAAATGTATTATCAAAAACTCCCCTCTGGGCTCATGAAAGAGGCATTGTCACTCTTCTTATCGCTCTAATCATCAGTGTGTGTGTGTGTGTGTGTGTGTAGCACACTTACTGTGATTTTGCAATTTCTGGTAATGATCTGCGAGATGGACATTATTTGAGAGTTTGAGTTAGCCCCCAGGAGCCAACCAGTGTGCTTTTGATTTACTGCAATGAGCTGATGCTTGATAACAGTGTCAGGCAACTCCAAAATACTAATGTTAATCTGCACCTGAACATCATTCTATCAACTATCAGCTGCAAAGATCTGCTTTAACTCAGTGTGGTGATGTTCCAAACCGGGAGTTATTACACTACAATTGTGTAGTTTTGGCCACATACTGACTAATTGACTAAAATATCTCATGTATGCACAATAAAGTAAACTTTGAATATTTAAAAACTGTGCTGATTCTGCCACAGTCTGTACTGGGACTATGGTTGACAGCAAAGCGAGGTGTGGTTTGCGTTTTTTGTTTTTATATAATTTAAATTTCATTAAAAGTGTCTCAAGGTAACAATCGTGAGTGAGTGGGATACTGCCTTATGGACAGTACATGCATATGACATTTCTGGATGAGTACACGTTTTAAGTCAACAGGATGTTGTGGTTATATTGGGGCCTCATTTATCTTAAAGGGATATGAAAAGGATTTGAAGTGATTGTATATAGATGCCAAGAAACTATACAGTCATTATACAATACTAATATATCTATATACCCTTGATACTAGTCTAGTATGGATGTGTTATTATTTAATCTGCTATAGATAGATGGTATAGAAAGAAGAAGAAAGGGAAGAAAAGAAACAAAAACAGTGTAAATGTGTGTATGTATGTATGCATCTGTGTCTATGATGTGTAAATAACTGAAGCATAAGATTTACTAAAGGATAAAAATAGACAAAGGGGGTAGGACCTGATAAGTTGTTTATCAACTTCTTACTCCTTTTTGAACATGGGATTATTTAGTTTGGATGACTTTTAATTTTGGAAGATTGTGCTGAGAAGTACATGGCCTTATTTATCTGTCATTTTAATTACATATGTATGCATGAATGTATGTATATATATTTTTTTATTTTAATGTTTTATCGGTTCAAATAAATAAATAAATAAATAAATAAATAAATAAATAAATAAATAAATAAATAAAATGTGTGGCCAATTTGCGTCAGAAAAACAGACAAAACATAGGATGTTAGTACACAAAGAAATATTCAGATTTATAAATCCTATGCTGGATTCCCTTTGTAAATGACAATCGCCTCTAAATTTGGCGCAGCTTTGGTGGCTTCATCGCACGCCCATAACTGCCCTTAAATAGTCAGTGAATCAAATTAATATTCATCCATACTGACATCAAAAAAGCAAAGGACTTTCACTCAATGTGAAGTTGTAGTTCTTGTTAGAGGGGTGGAAAAGAGGAAAATATGTTTGGCGGGCACGGTGTGGGTATTACTAATGGCTAAAAAGCTGTAGAGTGACAACATGTTGCAGATGCAGTTAATGCCACCGCCTCGGAGGTCTGAAAAAACGCCTAGCACTACACAGGAAAACTGTTTCTGCTTCAAGACGCCGGAGCTGACCCCCCGTGAAGAGGGACAGGCGTGACACCGGCATGGTGTGGTTTCTCCGAGTGCTCCTCTGTAACGCTGGGCCCAGAACTACACAAAGATCCAACAGGATAGCTCGAGGCCGTCAGAACCGGCACTGAGGCTCTCTCATCCTCATTTGCCAACAAGTCTTCTTGCTGTCAGTTTCCATTTGCCACATAGCCATTGTGCGTCATGACGCATGGCGTGCCTTTTTATATACCGATGAGAATAAATTCCATAACATGCCAATATAGTTACAGATCACTTGTTCTTTTCTTTCCCACAAATACATCTTCATTTGTATTTACAATAGTATCTTCTGTGTTTTCCACCGCAGATGGATCAAACAGGTGCTTGAGTAGGATATTAATTATAAGAATGGCTTTGTGAATTCTTCATATCATCAATGAGAGGCAATATTTCAATTTATTTTACACAATTAGTGCAGTGCCCGTTGAAAATGGGCCTGTTTGGAACGGGCTGATTGCTTGGCCTGTGGTATTGCTGCTTGTAGAATTCATCAAAACCAAATTGTACCCAAAAATGACTTACAGAAGGACCCTGAACCACTTAATATGCCACTCTTCTGTATAGCCTACTACTGACTTACAGTGTGGGCTACTTCTACATCAGAGGAAGACTACAATATTTACCTGACAGTGAATGTTGCAGATTCAGAATGTAATTACAAAATATCACAATGAAAATGTGGAGTAATCAGACATTAGCCCCATGGACTCAGGGCAGTGTGCTACCCACCCAGCCTGTTATGAGAGTCCATCAGCACATATCTGCGTTAATCAACAACCACAACTGGACCATGTGTGTGCGCAGAGAGAGAGAGAGAGAGAGAGAGAGAGAGAGAGAGAAAAAAAATTACAATTTACACTCGGTCCATAATTACACACACACTCGCTCAGTACCTATAGATGCACTAAATGTCTTGTGTTGTATGGTTCTTAACACATTTAACATTTCAACAGAGGTGTTAATTTCCACACAAGTTTAGTGGCTTGGCGGTTAACGGTGAAGTATGGATTGAATCGTGGGTTATTTTTGCAACGGTAATGTTATTAGTGTTGTAAATTAATTAACCCGGGGTGAGCCTGATGAAAAGTGCTGTGTCTGCCTGGTTCAGCTCTGTGATTTTCCTCGCAGTGTACAGCGCTCTGAAGGAATAATCTAAGAGATTACGTTATGTTATGATCACAGCAATAGCAGGGAAAAGAGTCAAAGGCTGTAACTGGATAGTGGATATCTGGATAGTGTTCTGATCATGTAACCAGTAATATGAATAACCAGTGTTCTTATGTACACATCATATGCCGGATATAATCGGAAATGAGGATACGAATGTGCTATCTGCCTTCTAGTCTGTATCTGCACGGTTATGAAGATATGATTGCATTTTCAATAGTTTTTTGGTAATATATTTTATGCAAAATTTCCACAGTATTTTTGGCAGTGGACTGCCAAATGGACAACAGTTGCATCCACCCGTTTCAATGAAAAATCTCCTTCAACTTACTTGATTAAATAATTGTTGAATAGCAGTTGTATTTTAATGCTGGGGTTAGCTTAAAACAGACTGGTTTATAAAAGGCTGCATCTAAAAAAAGGCAAAAGGGTTTCATATTTAATCTGCAATTCTATTATTTTTCTTCTCCATCCCGTTCTCTTCTCGCCTTCCATCCCTTCATTTCTTTCCTCTTCACTTTTATGAGCTTTTTTTTTTTAAACCATGCTGCTCTGCTTCCATCTCCCACTTCCTCTCTCTCTCTCTCTCTCTCTCTCTGGAGTTTATTTCCCAATCTGTCATCCTCTCCTCTCCCTTTCTATCTCTCTCCATCTCTACTTCCTCATTCCGATACACTCTGCAGATTCCTCAATCTTGAGCGCCATCTTAAATCTCAGACCTCATCTTTTCTGTCTGTCTTTCTCCTTTCCTGCTTCCCCAGTACTCTTCCTCATCTCCATACGTCTCTCTGCCAGTTCCTCTTTTCGTCTGTTCGCCACCTATATTCCTAGACATACATATTTATATTCTCAACTTCTCTTACATATTCAGCCTGTTTCCATTTCTCTCTCTCTCTCTCTACCTCTTTGGTTCCAGTATTTAATGCGTGAATAATCCATGTCGGTCTAATCCTTTTAGCTATTCTCCCCTGTGGCCTAATGAGCCTATAGCGCTGCACACACACACACACACACACACACACACACACACACACACACACACACACACACACACACACACACACACACACACACACACACACACACACACACACACACACACACACACACACACACACACACACACACTATCAGTATGCTTGAGAACATTAATACCACCTCAACAGGATTCATCTCTCCTCTTGGTTCCTCTACATCCCCTCCTCCTTTGGTCTGATCTGTCTCTCCGCTCCACTCAGCCAATCACCGCTCTCCTCATCCCTTAATGAATCACACTAATATCTCATTTTAATGACATAATTGGCATAGAGTCTTTACCAGAAATAACATTTGCTAAGTGGTTTAGAGGCAAACTCGTGTCACAAATCTCCTATTAGTAAGCACAGCTGGCGCCAAAGTGGATGTCCACTGGAGACTTGGCTAAGTAATTGTATGAAAAAAAAATAATAATAAAATATTTATATATGTATACACACAGTTCAAAATGCAAAGGATAAGGGATATGGACGTTTAAAAAGCAGTCTGAATAGTAAAAATAATCCATTCAGCCACTGTGGAGATCAATGTCTAAATGATGTCTGAAAACTGTCTTGCCCACAAATTTGAGTAACAATAACATAAGTTGCAGATTTTTTTGAATTTACATTTACATATTGACCCAGGGGAAACATATATTGAACATTTGCATTGTTGAGAATATAAAACCCTTTGAAAGGTCTCCTTAATGAGTCATATTAAGATGATATTGAGCTGGGGAACACAAGGCCTAGGGAACATTGATATGCTCTACTAACGCACAGTGGTGCTTTGAGCTAAATGCTCATTTCAGCATGCTAACATGCTCAAATTGACAAGCTAACATGCTGATGTTAATGTTCACCATCTTGCTAATTAGAAATATACAAAGTACAGCTGAGGCTGATAGGAATATTGTTTCTTGCAGGTATTTGCTCATGAACTAAAGAATAGAATAATTCAGATATTTGGTTGATGGGTCAGCTCCGCTCAACTGTCAGGGGACAGGCTAACAAGCTAATCAGCTAATGTTAATGTACAATTAGCTTCTGGTAGATTAGTTAGCTTATTTAAAAATCAGGCGATCTTACAATATGCTGTAATATGCTAATTACAGTAGCTATCAAAAAAAAACTTTGTCCAAATTTGTATTTAATCATGTTAGCTAGCCTGGTTGGACTTTTCATGCATTTAGTTCTTTGAGATGGTTCAGTTTGAATAATTTCATAAGGTAGCCCAAGCTACATTTCACAGGCACAGCACAAAATACACACTCTTTAGAAAATTGATTTTTATACACCAACAAACACATTCAAACCAGATGGTGTTTTTAAATAATTTAGTTTGGAATCATATTTAATACAGCAGTAGGGGCATATGAAATATTATTGTAACTATGAGTTTGTGTATGTGTGTGTGTAAGAGGGCATACATTAGATTATGCAGTCTATATAAATAATATAAATGTTTAAGTGGTGTTTGGTGAGCCTTAATATATTCTGTGTGTGTGTGTGTGTGTGTGTGTGTGTGTGTGTGTGTGTGTGTGCGTGCATGTGTGTGTTGTGTCATGTGAGGGTCAGCCTCACTCTCTCTTACTCCCTCTCTACTCTTCCACGTTCTCTATCATCCTCAGGGTGCCGTCCCCTCGTCTGCAGACCTCCTCAGGACAAAAGGTTTGCAGTTTTCTCTTTCCATCTCTATTCGTCTCTCTGTCCTCTAATCTGTCTCTGTCATCGCCACCTCACACACCCCCCCCGCCCCCATCGCCTCCCCAACATCTCCCCTTCACCTTGTCCGTCTCGTCTCCCCTTTTGTCATCGACCTCGTTCCCCCTCTCCATCATTCTGTCTGTGCTTCCATCTGCTCGATCGCTCCCCAGCACCAGGCGTGCCGACGCTAATCTGACAGCTATATGAAATTTTACACACTCGCCGAGTACAATTATGTTCAGCTAATTAGCTGAAATGGAAGCAAGGCGCCACGGCACTGGCACTTTATGACCTTTGCTAACAGACTACCAGAGCCTATGAAACTCTGGGTTGGTTTAAAAATCAGAAAGGGGAATCCAATATGGCTGCTTAAAAACAAATATTGAAATACAGAAACATTGTTTTATGCTTTTAACCCCAATTAAAATAAATCATTCTTCTCAGTAAAAAGAAAATCAAATGAAATGTTACAATAAAGTTTAACTTTTTTTTTTTTTTTTTAGAAAGCTGCTCCACTTTGATAACCGTAGCTTGTCCCTATCTATCCCATCGGTGATATCCCCCACTGTTTGAGAACCATTGATTTGGTGCAAGCTGAAGGAACTCTTTCAACTACAAAGCACAGCTGTGTAGCGTACGTATATTACAGGATTTAACGCTCACTGCTGTCACATTTCCTCTTGGGTATGATTTAATGGATTTCATTTCCTGAATCTGAACGTAGCAGCAAAAATTGTTATTGACTGAGTAGAGCTGTGCTCAGCAGATGCTTCATGCTCAGACCTGAACACATTCCAACACATTCTCATTAATGGGGTTCATGTGATGTTCTTTGAAAACCTATGCACAACAATTTGTATGATATCTTACAAAATGGCGGCAGCCACCAACCGGTCAAGTGACAGTGACAGTCACCAAACAGATACGACAGGTACCAAAATAACTAGTTATGATTAGAATTAAGCCTACTCCGCTGGAAAGCCCTTTGTTTTAGGACCCAGACAGCCGACCTCCTCCCTATGCCGATCGTCACGGTCTTATACAGCGGCAGTCAATGTGGGGCATACAGTAATAAATACGTGGAACACATATGAATTTTCAGTGCATTACTTTTTGTGCTTTTTGTACGAATGATTCATATTCACACCTTTTTAAGTCAGATTAAGCCTGTGTACGTGGATTGAAACCGTGGCTCAAACTCATCTTTATCAGGTTTGTGTTGATTTTTTTGTTTTTGAAGTTTGATCACATTTGGTTGAGAGCTTAAGGCAACAGCCCCAGGAGTGGCTACAGAATTGCATTAAAATGTTTTTACTGTGGCCAGGTTGGACCAGTGGTAGAGCAGGCGCACATGTACAAAGAGGTTATTGCCTCACAGCAAAGCTCCAAGGGTTCGAATCCGACCTGTGACAATTTCTTGCATGTCTTCCCCCTTCCCCTCCCCTCCCTTCTCACCTGTCCTATTAAAAAGGTGGAAAAGCCCAAAAAAATAATCTAAAAAAAATAATGTTTTTACATACTGATTGGCTGACAGAAGAATGTGACGTCTTTTGTTTCGTTATTACTGTGTCTTATAGTTTCATAAAACGTTAGCTGACATTATTGTTCAGTAGCTAGCTCAGAGATGATTAGATAATAATATTACAGATTTAGCAAGCGGGGTGGGCAAGGCACTGTATCCGTGTGATTGTATGTATGGCAGTGCTCAGTAGCCAAAGGTATAGGATTGCAGGTGATGTGAGAAAGTCCCAGGTGTGCACCCGGATGAAGCACCATAGTACTGAGTACATACTCAGCAACCACTCCAAAAGAGCAGCATAAAAACAACACCTGGCTCTCTGTTGTGCTCTCACACTCAGCTGAGCACCTTATTATTGTCTAAGCTAGACTGGATATTGGAGGAGAGACAGGTGGAAAGGACCGCATGTCTCCTAGGTTATCAGGTGGACAACTCCCATCACAGATGGCGTGTTAAATTCTGTCCAAATCCTTCAAGAACAATTCCATCCGTGAAACAATGCGAAGACAAAGCCCACGCAACTCAGCTGCTTGTGTAAATAAACCTCAGTAAAACACATAAAGGAACCTTGTTAACCAGGGACAGCATATTGCGTCGCACGCGCTCACAAACCATCCACTTAGACCCTTCAAACAACAGACTGATTAATAGGACATTGAAAGGTGTCAGAATACATGTCCAAAGCCGGCGCGAGTGGCGGTCGGCAGCCCCTTTATGAAAGATGTGTTGTTTTATTTAATAAACAGGTCGGTTGGAGCATGTCAATTATTTCTGGGCACTGGGAGAGATGGAAGGGAAGGGCGGGGGTGGGGAGATGAAACGCAAGGGGAGCAATGTGTGGAGGAAACAGTGGATTTGTAGGCCAGAATGTGTGTGTGTGTGTACGTGATAGGTGATTGCCGAGGCCCTAACGGATTCCAGGAGGAGAGCTGTAACAAACACGAGGGAAATCAAACAGTAGGAATTACAACTCGCACTAAAGATCGCATCATGAATACGCCCGCAGGTTTGCTGTCTCTCCAATTACACAGCTGAGAAATAATATTCGTTTTTCAGCCTATTCAGTAACTTTCATTTTGGCAGCCAGTAGGTGAGAAATTACTTAGTACTGGAATTAGACAACAGGAGGTTTAGACCGCTATCTCTGAAGCCACATGTAGCCTGCTGGCCTGAGATCAAGTCCCTGCATTACCTTTTCTCTGGCGTCTTCTCCTAAGCCCTGTGTTGTAAACTGTCCCACTCTTCCAATGAAGAAAGGATCCCAGTGGGAGTGGACCACAATGCTGTGTGAAAAACCTCTTAAGCGTGTTACATTCAATTCTAAGAGTTGATTCACTATTCACCCTTTGCTGTGCAGTCATGTATAATTGTGTTTTAGTGTTCGACTCATCATTTATTGCTGAAGATCTGCAAGTATAAATTCAATCTCAGCCTCTCTGTCAGAACTTCTAATGCCTCCGAGGCAAAACATACAATATTACAGAGATAAAGGCTACTGCTGTGGGCCGATGCCGCTGCGACACGCACAACACAACATCAACAATTCAGCATCAAAGGCAGCGGAGCACTAGCCAACACACACGCAGCTCGACCCAGAGATCTCACCCTGGTCAATCACACTTTGTTAGGCTCAATCAGAGCAAACATACTGGGTTAAATACGGTCATCGGTAATGCTGTTGTCTGTGTAAATAGGAAAAGGCATACAGTAACAAGAGGGATGTTTGATGTGTAGCTTATATTCGCTGGCAATGGCAATGTCTCTTAAACCACCATTTTTAGTTTCTGAATTAGTGTTTGTGTACGGATTAAAAAAATACATATATATTATTATTATTTTCATCAGCCTTTCACCTGGTGAAATGCTGTCTTGACAGTTATGTGGTTGTTTCCCTCTGTATCCAGAAGGCTAATCACCTTCTGGCCCCAGTTCCTTAACACTGCTTGGTAACAAATGATCTTGTATTAAGAGTTAAAAGGTTAGCTAAAAATATGTTTTTAGCCAATAAAAAAGGCAACAAAGTGACATAATCTTGATTCATAATTGATCAGAGCTGCTTAGTTTTTTCATCCTCCATTTTGCACAATACAGAAAACCCTATGGCACCCACTTCCTGTTCACAAACTTTCATATTACTGCCAAACAGTGGACTAAAATATGTTTCTGAAAACATTTTAGGTAAGAATTAGGCAATACAGTAACATAACGTTGATTAATATCATAAACTGTTAATATTAATGGACAGAGCATGTGTGATGTTACCCATTGGTTTGTGGAGAGTCGTTGAGTTTGCCGTTATGAGTGCTGCCATCTTGGTTGCTTTAAAAATGGATGTGTTGATTTTTAGATGAGAGGTTGGAGCTGGGTAGGGGCGAGGGAGGTGGCTGACTGAAGCTGTGAGCGCTGTATACACCCACCTGCATCGGCAACCTGCTGCTAACAAAGTTAGCTTAGCAACATAAATTGAGGTTGGCTTAACAGCTACATGTAAAAGTAATCTTAGTAGCTTATTGCATATATGTCCACAGTTCCATTACATGCACTGTAAGATGATTTACACTGTAAAGTACTGTATATATGTGATGTTACCATGTAAACTGTCTAATGTTAGCCTGGGAGTATGCCCATGTGTACTCCCACACATGTGCTACATGTGTTTTGTGGATCTGGAGAAGGCGTATGACCGCGTCCCCCAGGAGATTCTGAAGGAGGTGCTGCGCGAGTATGGGGTCCCTTTTCAGGGCCATCCAATCCCTGTTTGACCAAAGCGAGAGCTGTGTCCGGGTTCTCGGCAGTAAGTCAGACTCGTTCCAGGTGAGGGTTGGCCTCCGCCAGGGCTGTGCTTTGTCACCAATCCTGTTTGTGGTATTTATGGCCAGGATATTGAGGTGTAGTCGGGGTGGGGAGGGGTTGCAGTTTGGTGGGCTCGGGATCTCATCGCTGCTTTTTGCAGATGATGTGGTCCTGATGGCTTTATTGGCATGTGACCTTCAGCACTCTGGATCAGTTCGCAGCCAAGTGTGAAGCGGCTGGGATGAGGATCAGCATCTCTAAATCTGAGGCCATGGTTCTCAGCAGGAAACCAATGGAGTGCCTTCTTCAGGTAGGGAATGAGTCCTTACCCCATATGAAGGGGTTTAAATAGCTTGGGGTCTTGTTCGTGAGTGAGGGGACCATGGAGCGGGAGATTGGTCGGAGAAGCGGCACAGATGGTTCGGTATTACATTCCACTTATCGCACCGTTGTGACAAAAAGAGAGCTTAGCCAGAAGGCAAAGCTCTCAATCTATCGGACAGTGTTCGTTCCTACCCTCACCAATGGTCATGAAGGCTGGGTCATGACCGAAAGAACAAGATCCAGGGTACAAGCGGCCGAAATAGGTTTCCTCAGGAGGGTGGCTGGCGTCTCCCTTAGCAATAAGGTGAGAAGCTCAGTCATCCATGAGGAGCTCGGAGTAGAGCCGGTGCTCCTTCGCGTTGAGGTGGTTCGGGCCTCTTGAAAGGATGCCTCCTGGGCCTAGGAACACCTCACTAGGGCATTTTTCTATAACCTGCACTACGATACATTTCTTACTAATACAATGTGTTTTTAAGGTTTTACTTAGCCCGCTCGCTTGGTTAGCAATGTGCAACCGTAATTCCCTCTAACAAAAAACAATCTTAATACCGGAATACCATAAAGCCAACTCCTTGAGTGTCTTGTACTGAACACGCCATTTTTAGAAAACCAAAATGTTCGAATAAACTAGTGAAAACAGCGTAAGATGGTCAAACAAGAACACGGACACAACCAGCCTTTGTCAAACTAGCTACACCTCTGCTTTATCGTCTATTTTAACATCAATCAGACAATAATTTAAAAACGTATCATTCTGTATTGAAAAAGACTTAAAACTAGCGATTGAGACCAAAAAAATCTTCATGAAAATGTTTACTGAGGTAATTACTCAAGTGAGAAGAGAGCCATTTCGTCATAGACTTCTACAGAAACCGACCTCCTTTTTGCAACGGCACGTGTCGCCCCCTGCTGGAATTTAGACAGAATGCAGGTTTAAGGCACTTCCACATTTGATTTACTTCAAACAAGATGCCCTGTCCATTAATTTTACAGTCAGTGGTTCATATCTGATCAGCGCTGTCAAGTTACAGTTTAATCTAAGGTGTGGTGTGAGTTTAAGAGAGAGAAAGAGTGAGAGAGTGAGAGAGGAGATTGAACCTCCTCCATAAACTTTATGGGCCGTGAAACTTTTCCACTAGGTGTAACACTGTCAGAAGTGCTTTCTTTGCTCCCAATATTTTTATGGGGTGTAACATGCTCATCTTTCATGGCATTGCTGCCGGGGCTATAAACAATAATTACAGTTTCTACTAGTGTGTGAAATTATTTGCATTAAATCCACCCATAAGTCAACGTAGAAACTAAAACTTCTCATTTTGGACCATATGACACTAAGTTAGGTAGACACAACCTATCAAAGTAAATTGGACTTTAATTGGACCGCTCAGGTTCCAAAGCATGTCAAAATCCAATTTATTTAATTTAACTGACTGATATCTGATGTGAAACTCTCCATCACATAATCCCAATCCCAAAAGCAGCAGTCACTTAGGGAGAGGTTGTTACAGACAGACTGTAGTTGGGAGTTCATGGACGGATGGGTGCTGCACCCTGCACTGTCAATTACCAGCGCCGTCTACAGCCAGAACCTTGCTTGGCAGCATCAGTGTGTGTGTGTTGTTGGGGGTGTGCATGCAAATGTTTGAGTCTTCTCCTTTGGGCCAAGCTTATATTTGCCAATTTTTTCTGTCTCTGCCACCATCCATCAGCTTCTCCTCCCAACAGCCAACTGGGCCACCATTTTGATTTGAGGCAAAGGCTCGCAAAAATAAGGCCTGCCTTCTTCTCTCAGAGTATGCCGCAAGTCAGGTCGATAAGGCCTTAGCTTAGTATTAATGGTGCAGAAAATTAAATTAAGGCCAACGTTGGGAGAGAAAAATGTCTAAGTGGAGAGCAGGAGTAGCGGAGGGAGGAGAATAGGTAAATATGAGGAGAGGAGAGGAGCAGAAAGATTCAGGGAAGAGATAGAGTTATGAGATGAGGAAGAGCATGTTCATAGTTAAATTAGAATAGAATGAAGGAAGAGGAGTAAGGAACGGGGGAGTTTGCCGGAGGTAGATCGAGGTAAGAAGGCAGTGGGGGGAGAAATGTGGGGAGGCAATTTTGGGAAGAAGATGGTAATTGTCCAGCTTGACTTGATAACGAGACCTATTTCATTTTCCTTCCACAAACTCATACTGTTAATGGGATTTCTGCTCTCTGCCCCTGCACACACACACACACACACACACACACACAGAATGACAAACAAGAATGGTCTCAATTTCACACATTTACCAATTCTCACCCTCTGTCTCTCTCCAGTGAACTCTCAGTCTTTATTCAGATAGCTGCTAACCACAGTCAGTGATTTTCCCGTCCATACAAAACACTCCCACACACACACACACACACACACACACACACACACACACACACACACACACACACACACACACACACACACACACACACACACACACACACACACACAAAACTAAGAAGGGAAATGAGGACATGGTGTGCAACTTTTCATTTTTTTACCTTGACATCTGGCCAGAATTATTCTTTACCATCGTGCCAATGTACCATGTCTTAATGAACCGACCTGAAATAGAACCAGAGATTGGCGTCTTCTAAGATTACACAACGTCCTCTAAAAAAGCTCAGTGCCGCTACTCAAACCATGGAATCAGACAATCATCGTCAGCACCATGGATACAAGAGGAAACACTTTAACACCGCAGATGTTCTTGGTGAAACAGGTGTGTGCATCGTGTGTGTGTGTGTGTGTGTGTGTGTGTGTGTGTGTGTGTGTGTGTGTGTGTGTGTGTGAGTGTGAGTGAGAGAAAGTGAAGAAAAGAGAAGTGGCATATTGCAGATGGAGAAAACAAATTACAAATGCAGTCATGTAGCGTCTGAAGGTGAGCTTTCACCGGTTTTGCAGATCAACAGATCTATAAAGACCCAAGCTCATGCATGCTGATGATGCCAGATCGTATGTGTGCGTATCTAAAGCTAAATGTATGTGTGTGAAATTTAGATTTTTATTTTTTTTTTTCTCTCTTCATTTCAAGCAAAAGGTAGATAGGAAATGTTCTGGCCCATTGCACAAAATGATAATCTAGCAGCCTCGATATAGTGTTTTTTGATCAATAGCAGTGACTCAGCAGGAGTCATGGAGAAGAAAACACTCTCTTCTTACAGTTTACTGTCGCTTTGGTGCATTTCTGGATTCATTCTTAACCTTTGTAAACTAATAAGTCGTTTTTTCAAAACAATGATGACACAATGGATGCCCTGCAAAAGTCTGTAACTTTCTCAAAATCTCTAGTCCATTCCTCAAAAGCAAATTGTTACGCCGATGAACCTGTCGGTGCCATCCGAATGTCAAGTCCTTGTGTCATCGTTAGATTCTTATTTTTCAGATTAGATTAGATTCGTCAAAAAGCTTAGTTGTGTTGTCAATATGAAATTGTACTCTTTAGGTATTTTCTGATGTACACTATGGCTCCACTTCTTCTGTATGGAATTCATACATTTCAACAGAAGAAACTTACACATTCCTTTATGTGAGATTAGGATTAGACAGGATTTAAGATCCTATTTATGGATTTTCAACAAATGACAGTGTCATTGCGAAAGAAAAAACACAAACCTATTTACAGAACAAAGAAACAAAACTGTGTCAATATAGAAAGTTTACCACAAGAAAAAGCTTTTATTCTCTACAATCGGTGTGGGTGTCCTTACGTTCCAGTCTGTCAGGTTAATCTTTCACACAATCCCCCGCCCTTAGTGGAAATCAAGATTCAGCAAGAAGAGAGCAATTTACAACAATTGGAATGTACTGTATGGAAAAGTTGCTTGGCCAATTATGACAATGTGTTATGCAACCATTTTGCATTTCAACAACATATTCAATGAACTTATGCCTGGATGTCAATTCAACAGACATCCAGTATATTATATTTTGATCGACATGACATAAGCAATTGATCATGTGAAAATCAGCAGACAATACATCATCAATTGCATGCACGTACAAAAGCAATTGCAATTTGATTAAAACAATGATAAACGACTTTTATCTTGTGCACAAGTGGCTACATAATGTGAAAGTGGAACAAGCAGTTTGGAGAGTGTCCATTGTGATCCGAGAAATGTACCAAAGCGACTGAGAAAATCTTTAATGAAATGTACAAACGCTCCCTATCTCATCCTCTACACATGGCCCGCTCAGCATTGGAAGAAAGAGCAAAGATAATCAGCCACAAAGGCTCAAAGGCCTCATGCTCAAACCAGAAAGAAAATAAACAAAATCACTTTTCCAGTGCAGAATAGTAGTATAAAGCTAAGATTTAAAGTCCACCTGATCATTTCAGGTATAGTGCTTCATGGTTTCCTCACATCCTTTAAGATGGCTGCAGCTCATTATCTACTGGTCTGGTCAGCGTTGAATGAACTGTACCTCTTAAGCTTCAAGAGTGGCCAGCAGACTTTTCGGTAAGACCCAACAGCCTCCCGTTTTAGCCTTGTAACATTGGCCCCAATTAGAATTGATTTTAAGATTACCGTTTTAATTACCTATAAGGACTTGCATGGCAGAGATTCAGCATTTATCACTGAACTCCTGTAGAATACTGTACCTTAAGTTGACAAAAAGCCTCTAAGATGTCGTCCCAAAGTTTAAAAAAAAGGCAGCTATGGGCCCCAACACTTTACTAAAGTCTGAAAATATTAAGATTTCGGCAGATTGAATCTACTGCCAATCCTTTGTAAATGTAGTCATGGCTTTGTTTTATCTATGCACACACAAAGAAGTGTGCATGTTGAATGAGTGAGAAATCTCGAACGATGGTAAACTAAATGATGTTATTTGGTCATTTTGTTCACATTACTGGCGTAGCATATTATTTTGTGTAACCTGGTTTCCATTATTATTAAAACAGCATTTTGTTAAATAGACACATTTGTTAATTATTTAATACAAGCTCTTTTACTTTTTACTCTAAATGGCTCAGATATTAGCAAGCTTTAGTTAGTTTTGTCAGGAAATTCAGGTATTATAAGAACTGGTGCAGCCCATTTTCATTGTGTCCTGCTTGAATCTCCATTTCGTGGACACATACATGAAGTTTGAACAGAGCTTGGCTGTGTGGGCTTGTACTGTACCGACAGCTTTCTATTGACATCTCTGCCTTCCAGTCCGTTTTGTCACAGCTCTGAAGGCAACTTACACCTTTATACTGTTATTACTACATGGGGTTTAATGGCTTCCGCATATACCCAGCAAAGCGACAAGCAATATTAACCTGAGAAGTTAAGTCCGTAATAACTCAAAACACCTGTGTCAAGGGGCCTTTGCAGCAGTGATACCCGTTTCCATGGTTGGGAAACACCAAATGCCAAAGTGGTATTCTCTCTGCAGCGCCGTCAAGGACAGAATCCAACCAACCAACTCGTGTTTATGTGCAGTTTGAAATGTCACCACCTGCTGCTTTGTATACACACAAACTCACACATATACAGCCACACAGGAGGTGGAAGCATCATAAATACCTGCATAATTTAATACAATTCAATGTAGCGGCCCTGCAGTACGTTAGTACTTTTATGAAGTTCAATGCCCTTTGAATTTGTCAGGGAGCTTTCTATTAATGCACATCATTCAATATGAATATTACGGGTGTTGAAAGGAATATTTGCATTGATGCATCGTGATGCAGACCTAGACGATTCTGCACCGATGCAGTGACAGACCATAATCAGTTGTTGCCTACTGATGTTACTTGTTGATTTTCTGGTTGCTGCTTTTTTTTTTGTTTTTTTGCCTATTGTCTGCTGTCTGTGTTGTTCAGACTGCTACAGTCAGGAAGTGAGTTGTTTAAGAAAAGATACAATAAAAAGGGGAGTTTATACTTTATATATCTGACTGCTTGAATTTGTCGATGAAAACCTTGTGTAGCAATATATACAAACTATTGAGGAGGTGACGCATTTGAATCATGAGACCAGTGAAGATTAACGCCCCTGATGAATATTCACACAGCTTTTTATATAGTTGGCATACAAAGAGAAAGGTTTTAATCCTTGTACCCAGACTAGACATGGTTCATTGCAGTTTCTTGGTTGTGAGAGTTTACTCTGAGTGTGACAGAGGGTAAGAAGGGGAACTCTGGTATACACATTGGTGTACACATTAGCTGTGTTCGAAATCATTCCCTATCATGGAAATAGTGCACTATATAGTGCGTAAGCAATTTTGTAGCGGTGTTCGATGTCTCAGTGGTAAATTTCATTCAGTATATAGTAGACTATAAAATACCCACAATGCACAGCTAATTAGAGTACTACATTTTACTCCCGTATAGCGCAATGCAACGCGGCCGTGTTTTCCCTGAGGAGAAGACAAAAGCAGAAGCACCTTAAAAAACTGAAAAGGAAAAAAAACAAAAAAGAAAAATGGAGCGGGCTTTCGTTTCCAAACCTTTGCAGATGTAACATCAATACAAACTTTTAACATATTAAAACTATTATTGTTTCGGTTCGTTCACATGATGCTGGGCACGCCGGCATCCATCACACAAATAAAATCTACTGGCGCAACAATATTTTCATATTTGCAAATTAAATGCATGCATTTTGAGTTCCTTATCTCTTCATACAGTATGTGAGGTTAAAGTATTGTGCTCTCTACTGAAACAGTATGGCAGCAATTGTAGTCCCCTCTTCCTGCATCAACGCTGCAATACAACTGCACACAAATATTTTCAAAAAGATAGAAATACACTGTCAAACTATAATTTACCCTGTCAAACCATCCAGATAATTCATAGTGCTTTGTAGCTCTCAAAACAGCTATTAATACTGTCCTACCCAGTTATTTGATTTTTATAAAAAGAAGCATGCTAAATCTGTAAGGACCCGCTTCATAAAAGCAGAAATAAGGGAGTTCATTAACCAATGACATTTTCAATCCATTCATGTTTCACATTATCCATTCATCTTGACTCATAACATTTTAGAAGTTTCAATCAATTTATCAACCAACGTAGATTTGCATAATCCAAATAGATTCAATTTACAGCCATATAAAACAAAACACCTCACTTCGTCGTATTTTTGCTTTAATTACTGATACAATTAGTTGATTTAAAAGCTTTGGGCCAAAAGCTGTGAGCCCCACCATTCCTCCCACTCTCTGTGCATTAAACACTGCTTGTAAGTATCAAGTATGTACAGGGTACACCGGAGACTACACTTTGGAGTGTCATTATAATACTTTGCAAGCACTCCAACGCTAGATACATAGGTTTGCTTTATGTCAGTTTATTTCAATAGACACAAATTAAAAAAGCAATATGCACCACGTAAGCATAATATCAACTAAAGTCATGAAGCTATTAAGACGTGATTTTACGGAGAGAGAAGTTCTTATGATTTTATTTTAATTCAGTCTGTTTTCATTTTCAGACATCAACCTTAAAATGCTCAGATTATTTCCCTTTCCTTTATTCTGTTATATATCTTTTTTGTGCATGTTATAGGTTTACAAAGTGAAAAAGCCCAAAGTACCCATTATAATGCTTGACTAGCTGCTAGCATGGCACATCCTCATACTCTGCTTCTGACTGGCTAGTAGTCCTTACCTACTGCGCATGTGCAAGTCCCAACAAAGGTAAAATAGATGTGAGATGTTTGACTTTGTAGCTAAAACCGAGAGCTCAACACACAGGGTGGAAAGAGGAACAAAAATTTGGTGTTTTTTGAAAATTAAACCATGTAAACCTATTCTGATTTAATCTCTAAATACAGTTATGAACCTGAAAATTAGCATAATATGAGCACTTTAACTTCAGAGAGGGGAACTGTAGATCTCCCTTTTGATAAACAAGTTTCAGTCTCCAACATCATTTAATTTACTCAAACTCCACCGTTGCAACCATTTTCAAAACGCCGCCCTTTCCTGAGCTTCAGAGACCGATGTGCACGCTGATATTTAAATAATTACTTCATGGAACCTCACCGACAGCTTGTAAGCAACTTAATCTGAACCACAGGACAAGGACGCCAGTAAACGCAGCGCCAGATGTACCTGTTGACCTATTCTGCAGCATACTGAACGGCAGAAATCAGGGGCTTTTATTCTCAGTGTAGCTTAAATAGATACTGCCTTGGTTAGGAGTTCAGTTTTCATCTGGGGCCACCCTCATTCAAAGTATATGCAGCTGTGAAATTGGAAAAGCTTTGGACCAAATCAGAGACAAGAAAAAGGAAATACCCTCAAGCATCATTGCAACAGAAAATCTAAAGGATACCAACTACACCTCAAGTAGTAAATTACACTGATTTATGTGTACTGAACCTGGATTTACTGTAAAGTCTGTAGTCACACCACTGACTGAGCAGTGCTATTGGTTTTTTTATGGCCACCTGCAACAAAAACAGGCTGGTAGAAGATGCTGTTTGCCATATTGTGTGCTACTTGTTCCTGCTAGCCAGGACCTACAGTATGAAGCTGCTTATGTGATAGTACTATAACCAGCAGTTAACTTCTGTAGTTAAAGGAAGTCACCTTAAATTAAAAGTAAAAAAGTTCTTTATGGTATTTTACAAAAATAGGTCTAAAATGTGAAAACCCTGCAAATTGAATGTAAAAATGCATTTTGTTATTTAAAAAAAACAAACAAACTGCAATCTATCTAAAGCTGCTCTAATCAAAGGTTTTACATTAAAAATGGATAAAATGACTGCGTGCTGTGATAGGTGTCATTAGTAGTTACAAGAGTTTTCACCCTCTGCAGTTCCCCTCAGCTCGACAGAGCTTTTATAACTTATTTTAACTCATTGTTTTAGTTTTCTGTATTGCCACTGTACTGTTTGGGCTCAGTAATCTCAACTCGTTTAATAAACCCAATGCAAGCTACGTGCTCAGCTCCAAGTAGTGAAAAAGTAAGCGACTGTATACAGTAGTAGGGCTGTGAAATGAATCAAATTTTAATCGTGATTAGTATTTCTGTGATCCCGAAACAGAGTAATGAAGAAAAGTGATTATTTTGATCATTACGTTTTGCAAGTCAAGTCTCATTTTGTGTTCTGAAAGAAGAGAAAAAAAAAAAGGGAAACGTATTGCAAGGACATTCCACAGTTCAGGGTGTTTTCACTGTTGATTTGTTTAAATATAAATGGACTGTATTTATATAGCGGTTTTCTAGTCTTAATGTCTACTCAAAGCACTAATACACAGTACAGGAACCAGTCACACACATTCACACACTGTTGCCAAGGCTGCCATACAAGGTGCCACCTGCTCATCAGATGAACACTCACACACATTTACACTCCGATGCACAGCAAGTGTCTTGCCCAAGGACACTTCAACATGGGACTGTGTGGCCAGGCATCAAACCACCAACCTTCCGATTGGCAGGCAGCCGGTCTACCACTGAGCCGCCTGTTTCACTGGTTGTTTTTTTAAATTCAATAATTACGTCTTTCCAAAAGTTGTGTTAAATAATCGGGATTTCCATATTGAACAAAATAATCGTGATTATGATTCTTTCCATAATGGGGTGGCCGTACATAATAGTGGAGATTTAGCAGCTAAAGAGCCATATATCTGTCTAAGGAGTTAGTGGAGACCAAAACAGAGTTAATATTGGCTGAACTCTGGACCTACATTCATCAGGTGACCACAAACAAGATGACAAATACATGCTAATATTGTTTCTTCTTGCTGGATAAGAAACATTTTGCTGACATATTTGCCATTATAATCTTGTAGGTTAATATGTTAATGTAACATAAGTCTGCAGCTACTGTAGTTTTGCAGCCCCGAAGTAGCATGAAAATCAATCAGTGCAAGATTAAGTGCTTTGCCTTGTTTCATTTAATCAAAATGATCAATAACAAATAACGAAGAGCAAAAAGGGGCCAATTTATGCAATGACATTTTTCTCTAAATACATCACCAATATAAATAAGGAAATATGGATTAGGATTTAAATTAACAGCTTTGCAATCCTGAGAAAACCATGTCATTCTTTTAATAAAAACCTAAATATTGATTATGTGTACAATGAGCAAGCAGCTACAGGCCTTCATTGTTTCAGCAAGAAAAGTCAAATACATAAAAAAAAAATAAACACAAACTCCCAAATCCCTTGTCTTTCGTTACTTCAGAGGCCTTGGAGACCAAGAGCCAGACAGGGGGATGGCTGTCAGACTGAACGCCAGGGGAAGTCTCCACACTCGGCAACAACTTGGCTGGGTCACCCCCTTGCCTCCATCATTATTCCTGCGAGGCTGCTGTGAGGAATGTCGCAGCTTCTAATGGGCACAGATGGCGCCGTGTCACGAGCCAAGTAATGTGTGAGTATCTGGTTCCACTGTTACATTCCTTCAAAGGCACAGAGTCAACACTGCAGTGCACCATCGCATGACAGCACAAATGCTAATGTGCACATTGTAAGGGAACAGCCAAACTGTATTCCTGGACATGCTTTCATAATTAGACCTTTTCATGAATTGGCTTGGACGGAAGAGGAAGAAGGACAGAGAGCACATGAAAGGTCATGCATGGAGAATAGTGCATGAATATGTTGGATGCTGAAAGAAAAGACAAAAACAAACCAAACAAACCCAGGGGACCAGGGGGGAGCTGAGAGCAGACTGAACTAGCCAGCTTTACAGGCTTTCCACAGCCTCTTTAACCCCCAATTTCCACAGGATGTGAAACGGCTGCGGATCGGCTCCACTGCACGACGGCTCCGTGCTCCGCCGTCCGTCAACACCCACCAGGTCTGGATTTGTTGGGAAACAGCTTCGGCCACGACTGACAGCTGAAGTCACGAGGACCCACGAGATCTCGCGAATTCATGTAGAATAAAACCCCCAAAACAACAACAGTTAGTTTCCATCCAGAGGCGTAGAGGGGAAACAACTCTGTGCTGTGTTTTCAAGGTGTGGTGTAGCGAAATATGATCCGCCGGGAGCACGGTGCATTTTATTTTGAAAATTAACCGGATGTTTCATTTGTTTCTGTGCCTAACTTCCTGTCCCGCACTATCTGCCGTGTGATGAATTGCTGCGGAGCTCTCTGGGACGCAGTCTGTGGAAGTACACACATTGACTTTAATGGAAACCAAATTACTCCGACGCCGTTCCGGAGCAGATCCGATCTGAAGTTTTTTATTTTTAAAAGAACACAGAAGAAAACCATGTCTACACCTCAGGGAGTTTTTCTTTTAACATAAAGCTGTGTTAGTCTTATTTTGGCCATCAGTGGCCATTGTGACAAATACACAATCACTGCGGATCATTGGATAATAACTTGTTATGACTATTATTTAGCATGCAATTGTGTACTTGCACATTCACCAGACGCAAAGCAAGTCGAAATCGATTCCACCTGAAGAACATAAGCCCAATATATCATCTTCTTTTTGCCTGACTTGGTCTCCACTCAACAATTCATGAGAAAAGAATATTGCTCTTTAGCGCTAGGAGTTCAACTACATTCAGCAGCCATTCAGGGACATTTTTTAGTCTGCCAATTGGTAATAGGGCTTAAAGAGAGCTGTGAGAATTAACTCTTTGGCATTGTTTTTTGATGGCAGAGAAACCGGGGGGGAGAGAGAGAGAGGTGTAACATGCAACAAAAGGTCTCCAGACAGAAATCATATTTGAGAAGGTGTAGTAATGTGGCATGCCCTGTAACCGACTTGCTTATCTGTGTTTTCAGATTTATCAAGAGTTTGTTGCTGAGACAGAAACAGATCTTGAGCAAAAGTAATTTTCTTCTCATTTGCCGGTCTAAACATATGCCTAAAAAAAATATTCTAGTGCCAAATTGTTAAGGACTCCTGAACATTTTAGCGTTAGAATGCAACAAAAAGGTCCCTAGGCTGTAATTTAAGCTGGAAAGTTGCATGTTTAAAGAACATTTATTTTCAAGGAATTTTGTCAGAAAGCTTATTTAAGTCTTCAGATCTATTGAGAGTTCGTTTCAAATTCAAGTGGCAAAATGGTCAGGGGATATGTGGCTTGTAATAAATGGGTCCGATATTTACTCTGGTTCCTATGGGGCAAAAGCATCGGTCATTATCTATGGTCACGTTCACTTCACCGACTGGAATCAATACACTCATGTCCTGCGGCTCGTCTCCTAAAGAGGCGCGGCAGTGGCAAAACCCATGTGGCACAGATCGAAGAAATTATTTTGATTTGGGGCGTCTCGGATCTTAACCGTCTCTGGTTTAATAAGAAAATGAAACATGGAGCCATGACTGCCAATTTCCTCTAGAAGTCACATCCTTTGGATCCATACTTGGGCAAATATGAAACTGAATCTTAAACGAGTCACAACCAAGTATGTATATAGTAAGACGTGAATAAGCAGCGCTATTGGTTTGTCAGTTTGTTAGTACTGCATAGAAAGTATAAAGACAGGCCAGGGAGTATAAAATGCTGTGCATGTGTGTGTACCTTTCTGTCACACTACATCAACTTGCCTGCCAGATGCCTCCTAACAAGGACCTAGCTCCTTGCAGGCTAATACTTTACCTGCCCATCACACACACACACACACACACACACACACACACACACACACACACACACACACACACACACACACACACACACACACACACACACACACACACACACACACACACACACACACACACACACACACACACACACACACACACACACACACACACACACACACACACACACACACACACACACGGCAACAGCTAGGCTTTCACAGACCAGTGCAAGACTGACTAATCAGTGTGACTCACACATCTCTGTGTACCTGAGACCTGGCCTCATGCTTAATGTAGGATGTCAGGAAGCGCGCGCGCACACACACGCATGTAGTATAGCACAGTGGTGAAACCTACTCTATATTCAGTGTGTGCACTTGTCATCATGTCACTAACATTGTCCGTCAGTGGCTCTGAATTTGTCTGTATCCATTATGTACCTGAGATAAGACCATGACAGCTCAGTGTGTTGGGGGTTGTTGTTGTTGTGTTATTGTGCATGTTGAAGTGTTGTCCCTGTCAAAATACTGCAATTGTTAGATAACAACTAGTATCCCCCTCTAAGAAGGAAAGGTGAGTCAAATGAACAGAGAGGAACAAGACAACGAAAGGAACAGAAGCAAATACAAATGGAGAGAATGGAAGTGGAGCTTCTCCAAAAGTAAATAATGTCTCTTCTTTGTCAAAGAAACGCCATTTATTAATTGCCACATAGTTATAATCCATGGTGGTCCTGAGGGTAAATCAAACAGTTCTCCCTGAGGGTGAAATTAACTGCAAAGCTCACTGAAAGTCAACATACCAACTGGCTGCTGGGCCACTTTCAGTTATTTCACTGCTCCATATTGAAGATTCCCAACAGCTCTTATGCTATCCCCAGTTGACTGGTGAAGACAGCTGAGCATCTAGCAGTTACCACGCAGCTATGTATATACTATACATAGCTGCGTGGTAACTGCTAGATGCCGGCAGATGTGGGACTTTGACAGATGCTACGAAAGAAGATGGAATGGTCACTTTGTATTGCTTCTACCCTGATGTATGGATGTAAGGATGCAGGTAAAAATAAAAATAAAACACACTAAGTCCCTATTTAACGATCATTAAATTGGAAACCATCAGCCATTTACCAAACTTTAACCCTCCTGTTGTCCTCGGGTAAAAAATAATGAATAAAATTTAAAAAAAAACTTCATTCAACAGCATTTGAAAGACAAATTAATAAAATAATGTGACAAAAATGGTAAACAAGGCGCAAAAAACATTGAAAAAAGTGACAAAAATGTCAGGATATGCTTCAAAACGTCACGAAAAGTGATCAAAACATAGAAGAAAAGTGACAAAAACATCAGGCAGCGTGACAAGTGTTAAAAAAAGATGGACAAAACATAAAAATAAATCAATTTTAAATTTTCACCCGAAAAACTAAAAGTTGCATGGTCGACGGAAAGACAACGTGAGGGTTAATTGACCTCTTCATGCCCGAAAACTAAGCACATTGGAAGACAAGTGTGGGTGGAGACGAGTTCTTGCTAAATGTATTCTGTCTATTTTACTTAGAACCAGCTGGGACATAGTTAAAGGAAAATTCCGGTCATTTTTTACATTAATCTTGGCAACATGGAGTAGCTGCAGCAACATGTAGGAGCTTCGACTGAGCTAAAACATCAGTTGCCGGGGCACGTTTTATAGAGCTTTGGTGCCTCTTAACAGAAATAAATTGCCATCAAAATGTCTGTGCAACATGAACAGGGCCCTTACGTGACAACAAGAACTCTGACATTGTTTTAATTCAGCTACCCTGGTCCCTGTCCCTGTCTCAATCCTGCCGGTAGCTGGTAGCTGCTAGCTCTTAGCTGCTAGTACAGATGGCAGATACAGATGAGTTAGAAGACCAATAACAAAGTGTTTCTCACTGAATATTTAGCATGCCACACACTGCTGAGCACACACTCCTGCTGAATATGAATCGGGGAGCAACAAATTTGCCATCTTGCATTACTCAGAAAACATGTCAGTACTTGGATATTTATTTTGTGTGTGTGTGTGTGTGTATATTTTCACTTCATATAGACTGAAAGGCACAGTTGCAGAGAATACAGAATTTCACTTAAATGCTTACACGCCCCGTTCACCCACACACACACATTGCAAGAAAGCTAAATGGCTGCATGTATGAAGTTCTAGTCCCTCAACCAAACAACTCACACAGCATACACATATTAACATAGACACAAAGGCACCCAAGGGCACACTTCAGCTGCCAGTTACATCTGCCAGAGCACAAGGCTCACCTCAGCTAGGAAATCACACATAGCTATGGTTTATTTATATATGTGACTTGGCAAGGATTTACATACAGATTGAAATTAATTATACAGCCATGCAGACTCACTTATATACGCAAACTCGCACATATGCGAGACACACACACACACACACACACACACACACACACACACACACAGAGTTGCAGTCACACGCTCACTTGGACATACTTATATTCCCATACAAAAAAGGACACAAAAAAGTACAAAGTCTGAGAAAAAGCCACAATTATATGTACTGTCAAAGGTATTCTTCCTACTCATTTATCATACGCTCATATATATATATACACACACACACACACACACACACACACACACACACACAAGCACATGGGTTGACTATCAGCCTTTAGATGCATGACAGCAACCTTAACTTTCTCACAAACTAGAACGAGGGCTGACTGAAGAAAGGAGAGGACAGGAAAATTTAACTCGACAGGACAGGAATTTCTGTTTTCATCATCACAAATGTATCACACACACACACACACACACACACACACACACACACACACACACACACAGCCCTAGATAATTGAAACAGCATTTAAATCGAATGCTGTGCGATTGAATAGTGGCCGTGAAAATGCACTTTTGTCTGGGCTCTGTCCTCATTTGTCTCCTAATGGCTGAGATTGCATCGCAAGATGCTAGCAAAACAAATGCATGGGAGCATTTACTTTTTAGACATTTTACTGGATGCATTCCTCCACAACGTTTTTCAACACGCAGGCTGGTATAGGGGCTCGCAGTATCACAAAAGGACACCCTTACATACATTTTAGAGTAGATCTAATTTGGAAAGAATAATCAAGCATCACTGAAGCAGATTAATTAAATAAAAAAGGAGATTGCATTTTTAAATTAACACTCAGCATGGTATATAAGTCATATTCAGCAATGGCCAACACATGCGTATATTTCAATTTATAGGTGCTGTAAAGAGCTAAAACTTGCAAATAAACCTAATTGTCGTTCTTAAGTAGTAACAGCAGGCTTTCGTGCCTTCACTGTTCATGCTCTGACTGGCCACATCTGTGGCTGCTTGTCTAGTGTCGGAGAGCTTGTCGCTTGATTTCAGCACCATGGACAGATGTCTGCCAAGCTGTGCTCATCTGGCCGTGAAGATTTTCAGCACCTTGGACAAAGACACATTCACACTCAGCTGTGAATGCTCCAGTTCGCTGGGAAACTTTTCAGAACATCAACCTTCATTTATTCATAGTGTCTTCCAACTTATTTTGTCTTGAAAAGGTCCTGGGTAGCTGTAGGCTATTTGTTGAAAATCAGAGGGACACTTTGGACAGGCCACCAGTCCATCACAGTGCTACAGACATGCAAACATTCACAATCATCCCTGTGGGCAGTTAGAAGTCTCAAGTCCACCTGAGCTGAAGATTTTTGGACTGTGGGTGGAGACAAGGGCGTCAACAAGCATAATATAAAAAGGCATGGGAATTTTGACCTGTGTTACCCACTGATTGGCTTTTAAATGGGTAGTCTCAGGCCCAAAAATTGTCTCATATCATCTGGCTCTGAGGCTCTTAAAACGGGATTTATCCTCACAGAAACTTCAAGACTTTTCTAACATCCTGTCCACTGTTATTCACTCTTTATATACATTCTAGACACAATTGTGTTGGTTCTAGAGCAAAACAAGAAGATTTGTCCTAACCTATTCAGTCTTTCTGTAATTCTTCTATAAACTGGCAGCCAGGCTGACAGCTCACTAGTTAAAACATAGTATTATATAATATAGTGACAAAATATCTCCCTCCATGTGGTAAAACAAGAATTACATAAAAAGAGACAGAGACTTCTTAACTGAATCTGTTTGACCATGAAACAGTCCTCAGTGGGGTGAGAACCTTTCCAAAGTCCCACAAACCAATATCATATCGCCCATTTTTCACAATCACATTTCACATATCGCCCATTTTGACCACTTTTCACAACCATGTCAGCTTGCTGACTTAATTTAGCTGTTTATTATGTGCATGTATTTCCTAACACCACAAAAGGAGCTACGTGACCAATTACAGTATATTTTATGAAATGACAAAATAACAGAAAAGACAAAGAAACTGTTGTTACTAGCATACCTTGTGCTCAGTTGTGACAGAATAAATTACAGGAAAAGGCTTACACCTGTAGACAAAGCTAAACAGTAAGACCTCGTCAAATAGCCTTGGGAGGATTCTTTCTTTTTCTGTCTTTTTTTTTTTTTTTCCTCCAGCAGTATAATGTTCTTAGCACAGACCTGCTGCTGGCTTCAGCTTGCCTTGATTATTGCTCAGGCCTTTTGCCGTTTCAGTGCAGTTCAATGCTGCATAACAAACACACCTGACCCGGTCTTGTTTCTATGAGGAACCCATTTGCACAATTTCCATTTGTGTGTGTGTGTCATTTGTAGATAGTCTAGCTAGCTGTCTGGATTTACCCTGCAGAGATCTGAGGAACAGTTAACCAAAGTCCTCAGAAATCCACCGGAGTTTAAAATAACAACACAAAGAAAGAGGAAGATGATTTCTGAAAATGAAAATTAGGGACGTCTGGACATATTTCCGGAGGCACCTGGACAATCACCCGGAAATGAAACGTTGTCGATATAGACTAGACCAACCCAAACGGATTGTACTGATCCCCATAGAAAACAAAGACAGAAACGGACGTTCTGGACCAAATTATACCTGTTAGGCCTGCTGCTCCTAGGGAGATTCTCTGTTCACCTGTCTCCCTCCCCCCCTGTCCTTCCGTCCTTATTACAGGAGTGGAGTCTGGTGTGTGGGAGTCAGAGTTCCAGCTGCCTCTCATCTACCACAATCAATGTCTGCTTCATATACCCAGTCAGTCCTCCACTCTGCGTCAGATCATAGTCAAGACAACCTCAGTTAGTCTCGCTCATGACAAACCCTGGTACCTGTTTTGTCATTTGTAATATTTGCCTGTCCTGATCCTTTCTCTTGAGCCTCAGCTACCTGACTCCTGTTACCGCTTCACTCCTGCCATCCACCGGACCAGACAACCACCACTAGCCAACCACTGCATTACTCCTGCCCAGAACCTGGATCTGTTCGCTTCCCTGGAAACCCGGACTTGCTTTTCCACCTTCCCAAAACCTGGACTTAACCCTTGTGTTGTCTTCCTGTCAAAACTGACACCCCAAAATCAATGAAAGTAGATATTTGTACTTGCCAAAGAGCCTTGTGTGGAATCAATCATGTTATTTTGGGTAATTACAATTGGGTAGTTAAAAAGAACATTGATACAGGAAGACGGGTCAATTTGACTCGAGGACAACATGAGGGTTAAGTACTTTGAATAAACCTTTTGTTTCACACACTGGCTCTGCGTTATGTCTGCATTTGGGTTCTGCTCTTCCTTCAAAATGTAACAATACCAAAGAGGCTAAAGATTCTTTAAAACACTGTTTCAGATTTGTGAAACCAGGTCCACATACAAAACAACTATACCTAGACTTGCCAAATCCGGACTAAATTATACCAAACAGGCTAAGCATTCTTAAAAACTTGGTTTTACACTTGAGAAAATTAATAATCTTTATTCGATTTGTAAAGATGCAATAAAAAAGGGGATTTCTTACAGATTTGTTCAAATGTAGACCACATTGGACAGCGTCCAAAAATCTATTATTCTTCCATTTTGTTGTTTTTGTTCCACTGTGGTCGAATTTAAAAAAGGTATAGGACATTACTGACTGAAGAATACACACACAAGTAGTCTTTATATGACCTGTTATGTATTTGCTTTCTTAGAACAAGAAGTATCAAAACAGCTTTGAGTATTCCACACCGCCCTCTCTTGTAGTAACTTATTCATATGGCTTCTGTCAGCCAGTTCATTTTGTTTTTCTGTTCTTCATCTTAATTGTTTGCTTTGTTTCTTATTCAGATATTGGAGGACAATGTGTTCTGCAGCCCCTCGGGCTCTCTTCAGCTTGGTACACACTGCCGCTTGATTTAATCTCATTGCACAGGTACTGCACTTGTGTATAATGACAATAAAAGGCATTCTATCTTCTATATCCACGATGTTTCACTTCCGGGAAAATCTGCCGTGTGTCTTTCCTTCCTCTTTCTTTGTGTTGGCATTTTAAACTCTGGTGGATTTCTGAGGACTATGGTTAACTGCTCCTCAGATCTCTGCAGGGTAAATCCAGACAGCTAGCTAGACTGTCTGTCCAATTTGAGTTTTCTTTTGAACGTGCACATTTTCCACCAAAACAAGTTCCTTCCCGAGGCTATTGTGCAGAGGCGCCGTTGCTCCGTCCGGCGCTTAGCGCCGCCTAAGACAATTGTGACTGGTTTAAAGAAATGCCAATAAACCAGAGCATGTTTCTCTCCCAACCCTCCTCAACAGCACTTTAAAGGAAGGTCTGGAAATGGGAGACTACTCCTTGTAGAACTTGCTTATCAAAGATTGTAGAATGCTAACATGCTTACTGTTAATGACAATGTAAACATGCTGATGTGTAGCATTAATAGTGTTTTCAGTCTTTACTACTTAGGGCGCTTTTACACTTTGTCCATTCCAGCCCTCCAAAAGAAGTCAGACTTATTAGTCATCCTTTTTTTTTTTTTTGGCACATATGGGAACACTCCAAAAGGACTCAGACCCCTTCTGGAATGAACTATACTCAGACCTCCTTGTTGCAGTTCTCTTCACCTGTGTATTATGAACACAAAACAATTCAGGTTCGTTATGCCTTCTACAATTTTTTGCCCTGAGCGTCATGGTGATGTTTGATTTTGTGTTTGGTGGTCTCTCTCTTTGTGTGTGTTGGTGTAGCTGAGTGTATGGTTGGCTGAGCTGGGTCTCTTTTACAAGGCAAACCTGGAATTAATCTTGTTATCACTACACACATGAACACCTGGTCAAGACTCCACTTTTTTATTCCTGGCCTGATCTAACTTTTTCCTGTTTACAGTCTCCAGTGTTCCAGTTTTCTCCAGCTGTAAAGTAGTTTGTCCTGAAGTGATTCTTACTTTCTTCACCTGCCACGCCATCAAGCCCTCAACTGCCACCACCTGCCTCTAGCCAGTTTTTCAGAGACTTTTAGTTTTTTGCAATAAATACCCATGAAGCTTTTCTTTGTCTCTGTCTCTGCAATTTGGCATCCAAACACAAAAACTCACACAACAACACTGAGGTCCTATCACAGCTTACGTAGACCAGAAAGACAACTGAGTCCTCTTTCAAGTAAACTGACATTGATGATGTTTACATGCACGTACTATAGTTTTTTGCCCTTATTCTGAAAAAGACGATAATCCAACTAAGCTGTTTTCATGGCTAATGAAAGTGAATATTCTAAAACTGCTTAAACTGTGGTAAAAAAAAAAAACAGATTGAGATGCATATTCCCAATGTTGAAAGAATGCTTCTAAAACCTCTATATAATACCGGAATATCCAACATGTCTTAATCGGAAAATACTATATTCGGAAAAAGGCCTTATTTGGAATATCCAACCAAAATTAGTTGTTTACATGACCTATATTAAATTTGGAATCCTGGCATATTCAGATTAATAGTGGAATATTGGAGTTCATGTAAACCTTTGCAATGCTGATGCAAATAGAACTGAGTCTTTTTTCTGTTGGGCCACATTTTGGTCCACTTTAAGAGGACTGTGTTTGGTTATTTTAAATAAGAGCATTTGTGAAAACAGCCTTAGTTTAGCATTTTATTTTGATAACTTTTGCTAAATAGCACTGACCATTCAGCCTGAGGGGAACTTGTCTATACCAAATTTCTTGGCAATCCATCCAATAGTTATGGAGTTATTTCAGTAAAAAAAACTATGCAAGTGGAAATTGCAAGTCATTAGGATTCCTCCTCAGGGTACCAATGTAATGGTAATCTCTCCAGCTGGATCAAAGTGGTGGAGCAACACTTGCCATCGTTTGACCCTAGGAGTCCAGTTTATGACTGACTTTTGCAGATCATTCCAATATAACACATTACATCCAAATTCCCATAGCTGAGGGAAAAAACACATTAAGATTAGTCTACTTAAAGAGACTTAAATCCTCCTACACACAATATGAGATTGTAATCTGTAATTGTATATCTATGGTGACTTGCCATGAGTTTTAATAGATAGGCAAAGATTATCTGTGAGTTTGTGCTCCTGTTTTAAGATGCATCTCGTTGCTCTATGAGAGCTGCAATGAAATCCCAAATATGTGATTAAGTGCTGTGTGAAACACTCTCCGAGAATTATCTACTCTTCCTAGTTGAATTTAATTTAGTTTTAACTATTCTGACTTTTGAGGCGAAGCAAATGTCATCTGAAATGACCACAGAGTCATTTAAAACCATCAAATTCATGTGGTGGAGACAGAAAACAAAACACTGCTGTCAGCTGAAGTTCGTATACGAGCAAAAACGGCAGAAACAGAAACTTACCGATTTTTGCAGCTAAAAGCTAACGAGCTAGCGGTCACGGAGGTCTCTTCGGGGTCTTTCTAGCCTCTAGAGGTGATTTTCTATCCAGCCTGGAACTTGTGCCTTTTTCGCGGCCATTGAGCATTAAATTCAAACTGTTACGTCCAAGATTTATCCACTTAATGTCCATAATTTATCACCTTTTGGCTCATTTCTGCCGCTAGCTATGTGCTCCGTGGCTTCTCTGTATCTCCCATGATGCATTGCGAGTTTGTTTACGGAAGTGAAGGCAGACTATATGCCTTATATGGGCGAGAGTCAGAGCAAAGAGTATGGAGTCGGAAAAGATAGTAATCCTCCAAGTCAAACCAGTCTAATGGGATCCAATATAGTATATAGGGGACAAGAGCGATAACTACCGTTTTACAGAGGAGAATGGCGTCACTGTTTTGAGATTTGGCATATATTTGGGCCTTTTTTGAAGAAATGTAAATAGTTTGTGCTATATATGATATTTGTGTGTTTATTTTTGCATATTGGATAACTGTTTTAGACAACACAAATGCTTGTGTAGTATTGCTGTGGGTGTAATATTATATAATATATAATATTTATTATTGGCATAAGTAAATGTCATGAGGGCAAAAACGCCTGGACTTTTTTTGAAAAAATGTTTGACAACTGGATAAGTTATAATGTTTATTTCTTCACAGTGTGACTCCAAAGACATATTAGAAATGTTTTAGAGAGGAGATTGGCTTAGCTCGTACTGCTCTGTGTGTGATATCAATACATATCTGTGAGATTCATGTTCCGTTTTAGTTATTTATTTGTCTTTAAGGTCCAACAACCACTTTTAATATTCAAGTGATCTCAATGCAGCACAAATATTCTAATAGCCCATTTTGTCCTGAAAACAAATCATGTTTATCGATTAACTATAGACAGGGTTAATGTTTTACAAGCTTTTTTAGAAAATAAAACCACATGGACAAAGAATTGTAAAAATTACCTCTGAGGGTTAAAGTTATATTGGTTTTAGTGTCACTACGTTGAGAAAGAAGCTGTTAGATTGGTCTAAACTATGTGTCACTATGGGACCAGTTAAGATATGCAGCCACTGTGAGATCACAGACGTGAACTGACTCATTTTCCATTCATCAGCCAGTCAATCACAGGGCAGACACATACAGTAGACACAGGAAACCATTCAGACCTATGGATGTGTGTTAATTCAAGACAAAGACATAACAGTCAGAAAGCCGGAGACCCCGGAGAAAAGCCACACTAACACGGGGAGAACATACAAACTCAGAAGGGTAGCCAAGACTCATTTAACCCTTTTCTATTCTATATCACTAACACACTTTGCATATCTCAGGTGTAACGTTTTGGTTTTTGTTTAAAATAAACCAAACTTAAAGCCTAAAGTGGCTGATGAGTACTTGCTCTCACCCTGTAAATGTTGGATGACGTTCAGTCTACACTGATCACTGTTGTCAGGGATGATTACCACTTGGCTTTCCCTCAGATTCACTGATAGACTATTTTGCCGACTATTATGCCCACTGCTCAGCTAAATCACTTATCGGCACCTGGAGGAACAAGATGTGGTGGAATATTACTAACTAAATGGAGCCAGTTTCCTGATTGCCAGAAACTGTGATGAAGCCTCTCCCAGTATATAGGCTACTGTGGATTTAAGCAAGCGAAGAGTGGAAGACCGCCGAATGAACTGCAATCAGCAAAATGATTCCGTATAGTTCTTTGTTCTGTGTGTGTGTGTGTGTGTGTGTGTGTGTGTGTGTGTGTGTGTGTGTGTGTGTGTGTGCCTGCCGGGAAGGAGAGATTTTCAGGAGTAGAAACTTATCCACTCGTGTGTGAAGGGAAAGCTTCCCACACAAGTGAAAAGAAAACATTGGTAAAAGGCAATGTGATTAAAAATCCACATAAATGCACTTTTAAATACACAATTGAGCTTCCTTACTAGCGGCTGTGCGTCCCTGTGTGTGTAACAAGCATAGTGCGAGCGCGCTGTTATCCTAATAAATGTATATTTTATCATGTTATGTATAACTGTCGCATATTTGCAACTAGTCTCTAGTGATTGATATGTATCTCAGGGTCAATTATTTTAGGAAGATCACACTTTTAATCAATGCTCTACCTAATTCAAATCAGCTGTTGGAGGCCTTCACCTTCCTGCTAAACCAATCAGAATCGTTACGCAATGGCAAGGGCCAATCACAGAGTCACAACCCAGCTTTAAATAATTGTTTTTCTCTTTGCCAATCAGCTGTCAAGAGTGCAACCCTCCACCTCCCCTCCCACCTCCAGTCATCTACTCCAGCTGACCGGTCCGGAAGCCTCCTTAGGCCTGGTCTTTGGGCTCCTTTGTTGCCACCACCAGTGTCTGTCGGGGGTCTGATGGTTCTCTACCCCTATATAAAGACATACAAAGGATTTGTATAGCGATGGAGTCTAATCGCCAAAGACTTTGTACATTTTATTTGAGCTCTACAATAAATGTTATTTGCATATCTGCAAACATTTCTCTCCTGATTGAAATGCTGCGTTATTGACTTTAGACCAGGTTTTTGTTGGCCAATGGCGCAATCACTTCCCGCTGCCTCAAGTTAGCAATAGGCCAAGAATGCACCTGAACACACCTCCCCTGTAAGACCAATATGCTCATGAACGCCAGTACATCTGCTATTTATACGACGTGGGCGCTGACAACTGCGTCAGTCTTACACTTGCAAACGTAATTGCATAGGGCTTTAGAGCTTTTTCGGGCTTTTTTGGTACTGGGTGCAAGATAGGGCCCTCCATATTGCTCCTAAAAAAAGGAATAAGTATAATGTTGTTCAGGTGTGCGAGTGGGCTAGGTATGATGCATGTTTGGGTCTTGGTGTCATGCTCACACACACCTCAGCCTCTGGTAGCGGTCATGTCTATCACATTCCCAGCAGTGTTTAACACTGTGACTGTTAACTGTTGGTAAATGTGTGAACACTGCATAGCAGGACACCATTTTGTGTCACAGTGTCAGTAAATATGTGGGCACAAAGACTGCTGCAGCGGCAGTCCAAGCCGCTAAAGCTAAGGTGTCTTGGCTGGTTGAGAAACTGGAGGAAAGCAGCAGAAACCAATAGATTACCAATAGATTAACAAGCAGTAGTGTGCAACTTATTCAGCTCACAGATAGGAACCTGAGAAAATGGTAAAATCCATGAAGCAGCTCGCAACATGGCATCAAAGCCGGAAATGTATAGATCTAATCTAATCTCTTTACAATTTCCGAGTTTTTCTTTCGCAAATTAATGCATCACGCAGTTTATTAAGTTCAATTAGCATTGTGCAATATGCTGCTGATGCTACTTGACAAAAAGTAGTAATTTGAAAAGTAAGTGGATAAGGGAAATAAAAATGTAAAATTTGATTTAAAAAAACAGATAAAAGAAAACAAAGAAAAGATCATGTGCATGTGTCCAAAGGAAAGCTGTATTGAAAACAGCAAAGCCATTTTTATTTCTTTCCCCCCCACACACATTGAGAGGAATCATGAGTTAATTGTCTTGCTCAAGGACGCTGGTGTGCAGAGTGGTTAGTGGCTGACCCTCTCGACCAACTGAGCTGCAGGTAAATGTTCACCTTTTTACAAATAGAGGACATTTTGGACTCAATAATGAACAAAAATGACTCACTGATATAAAAATAAGAGGTTTAAATGGGAAAGCTACAATGAGATTTATATAATAGTCACTACCTTTTATGTCAATATGGTTCTACGGACATTCTCAATTCATCTTTAATTCTAACACAACCTCTTCCTTCTCGATCTGTCAGATAATAATTTCACTATAAAAAGCCGTTTTCATTCTCATGTGTCACTTCCCAGTGGAGGACAGACTTCAGCTTATTTTTGGATGATTGATTTGGCTTTTAAGTAAATGACAGGAGACTGTTTTGGTCTGATAAAAACTCCAAACTCACTCTTGACAAGTAGTTGGAATGAAAGCAAGGCTCCGCACCTTTGAAATTGAAGAGAAAACAATGTGAAGACAAACCCAGAGAGCTAAAAATGGGGTTTGAAAAAAAAGTAAATTGTGCATTTTGCAACAGAAAATGACGCATGGAGCAGTTGAGATTGAGATGAGATTGAGATGAATGACTATCCTATTGAGTCAGCAGACACAGAAAAGCAACTTTAATTTGTACACACACATCTACAGTTAAACAATAGGCGTACTGTGTGTAATCACACACTAAACACACACACTGCAGCACACAGTGGCAAAGCTGCCATTTGTCTTGACAAATAAAATAACTGTCAATATCACTGCAGAAAAACTCTCTCTCTCTCTCTCTCTCTCTCTCTCACACACACACACACACACACACACACAGACACACATTACTTTACACAAGCCAAGCCAATAGTACACACGTACATACCAAACTACACTGTCATGGCTTAAGCCATTATAACAACCTCTCTCTCTCTTGCTCTCTCTCTCTCACACACACACAGCCACACACACACACACACACACACACACACACACACACACACACACACACACACACACACACACACACACACAGTGTCAATAAACCTAATTGCTGTCTGTTTCACTTTAGCTGTCCCTACAAATTTGACCTCCTCTTGTCATGAACAGACCCTTTTCCCGCCATCTCATATGTACACACACAGAAATACACACACACACACACACACACACACACACTTATACACAAACACTCAAACTTACCTTCTCTGCTCTCTCTCCCTGTCCATCTATTCATGCACTGCGATCTGTCATTGATGTCAATCATCCGCTATCGCAACTTCCTTTTATAAATTCCTCGCATTCTTGTTTCCCTCTGTCACTCTCAGCTTTACTGAATAGACAGCATCTCCTACTTTCTCTGGCACTCTCTCTGTCTCTCTCTCTCTCTCTCTACTTATCTGCTTTCAGCTGAATGCCTCAATGAAAGCAAAATAGAGTATGCGACAAAGGTGAATGCTGCAGAGAGCACATCAATTTGCTCATACTGGCTTACCAGTTTCTTAGGTACACTTAACTGGTTTTGTGTTTTGCATCCTTTGGCCTTCACAGTTGCATGAATGTATCCTGACAATACTTAAAAAATATTGCAATGTGAAAATTGTGGAAGATGGTTTCCAATCATACAGTTTTTTTTTTGTCTTTATTTTTTCGTGCCTGTTCTTGACTCAATTTGCTCTGAAATGAAATTCCGTTTTTTCAAAGAATCAAAAGAAAAAACATTCTTTTGTGATGTTGTGCCGTTACCATGGTTATATTAGCGCTTCCCGCAAGAGTGTGACGAAGAAGGAGATGGGGGAATGTCAGCTACATGAGTTACCGATTTCGCAAACTCTGGATTACAAAGACTTTATTGCTGACTTTGCGGGCATTAAGGTAAAGAACGTGACTTTTGCTTCATACAGCATACAGCACGGAAAGTCAGATGCTATATAATGTTGTAGAAAGAATAAAAAGTGACAGACATGCAGCTGAGCTGCCATGCCGTATGTCAGACGGCCTGTTATTCTGACAACTAAATAGTCCGTTATCTCTCTTAACACCAAGGTACAAATGCAAATATCTCAGTGGCAATGCCTTTCATCCTATCTCTTTTGTCACATATTTAAGCAACACGGACAGAGGGTGTACGTCCACCTTTAACACATGCACACACAGCAAGGCACACGAGGAATACGCACACACGCACACATACAAGATATGACCATATAGCTGTCAACGGTGGAAAATTGTGGAGGTTGGTGTTTCAGACACAGTTCGATAATTAAATTTCCAGGATACTTCATGGACTCTCTGATCCTTTTATGATGGCTTCACTCCTCAGTGCCGACCCACGTTCTTGATCTTTGCTGACAACAGCAGCTTTAGCTGTTGTAACCTCTTCAAGACGTTCAATAAATAAGTGCAATGGTCTGAGATCGAATGCTGAATTTAGAGCCTGTTTTTGTCCCCTCTCTAAACCATCAAACCCACAAGATGTTATCCTCCTTAGATTCAGATTTTTTTTTTTTGCTTTTGTGCATCATTTTCAGAAAACCATTCAGTTGGTTCTTGAAATAACAGGTGCTCTAAAATAGGTATGTCAATTGGCAATTATCATGCCATGTTAAAAGTAGGTCAAGTTTCACTTGTTTTGCCTGTTTTGAAGACTACTGAACAGCTGCTCTGCCTAATATAAATCAAACACCACAGACATAATATTTGACTTCATAAAATGCCAAGTATTATTTTCCCGTGTGAAAATGTAATTGGATTTTATACTAAAGCATCAACTCTTCATTTTCCAAACCTGTCTCCTAAAAAGTGCAAGGTTAGCACTGCGGACAGGGAAACTAGGACTCACCAACATTAGATCTTTCACCTCTTTCATCTCTTTTGTTGCTGTCAGTATAAAGCAACACAGATCTGTCAGGGCCTGACAAGACGTCCTGGTAATGAACTCTTAAAAATTCAGACTGCACCAGCAAAGGCGTGAGAACACTTGTTTATTTGGGCCACAATGTTACTATTAACCCTTGTGTCAAAATTGAAAATCAACACTTTTAAGGGTTTTTATAGATTTAAAAAAATAAAAAAACTTTTTCTTATGTTTTTGTCCCTTTTTTCCACACTTTTGAAGCTTTTTTCCAATGTTTGTCATGTTTTTTGACGATTTCAACACTACGCAACACTGACTTATTAACTAGATTTACAGTTATTTTTGGAATTTATGGTCAATAAACCTAACTTATAGGAAGTTATACCTAATGTTTGAGTTAGAAAAGCAGAAATCAAGAATTATTTAGACTAAAATTAAAGGAAAGTATGTTGATGGATAGTCACAGACTGGACTATGTCAACTTTAAGTTAAGTCAAAACCACTTTTTCTTTCAAATGCTATAAAATTCAATGAGACACCCCAAAATTAATGAAAGTAGAGATTTGTACTGGCCAAAGAGCATTGTGTGGAATCATTCATGTTATTTTGGGTAGTTATAAAGAACATTGATATAAGAAAACGGGTCAATTTGACCACAACATGAGGGTCAAAGCCTTACAACTCTGCATTGCACTTCTCACTTCAAAATCAAACAGTGCTGTGATATATTTTTTCACATTTTGTTCCACTTTGTTTTGTCACAGTACGAAGCTCTTGCTGTTCATGCTAAAAGCCCAGTTCTTCCATTTATTCAAAACAGCAGTTGAAATGCTCAAGAATATTTTGACTATAATGCATGCTGCATCCCCGATGTGTTCCATTAATCGTTAATAATGAGCAATGACACTGAGAATCGCAGCCTATTTATTACTTTTAGATTGGACATGAAATCAGCCAATGTGAGCACATGAATGATAACTGCCAATGTGCCTGAGATAGTCAACCACGGTGACTGTGTGGCTCTGCAGAGAATATAATCACATAGGGCCCCAACCTCTAAAAGGCAATCTCAGCACTAAGTCTGCTTAATTATAATGGCGGAGATGTTTCTGCAGCAGAGATGTATCGAAAAGCATGTTCAGACTGGCTAAGACACCTGCTGAGCTTAGGTGGAGCAACGTACAGATCAGAGAGATGACACACACACACACACACACACACACACACACACACACACACAGAAAGACATTAAAAAGAAAGAAAAAGATAGAAATTACATTTACATTTTGGGGTTTGATGAGCTGAGTTTTAGGCTCTTTTCCCACCACGATCAACTTCCTGCTTAGAAATTAGCCTACTGAGCCTCATTAAGGTTACGCACACACACACACACACACACACAGAAGTTATGGTATGCCAAGTTGATTGTACCTTGGAGCTTTGAATGTACCACAACAAAGGCCAGGGCCATTTGGGAAATCAAGGAGGATGACTTACTTACAGTACATAACAGAAGTAATTTGCTCATTCACACACATACTGTACATGTTCACAAACAGTCATAAAACACACATGAACAGAGTCCCTTCCGTTGCTTTCTTCTCCAATAAAAAATCAGAGAAAAAACATTTTACTATCCCTTTATGCTTTCATCCTGAGCTACCCGCCGACAGTATTAAACCACAGAGAGAGAAGGTGAGATGTGAATTACACAGCGTCACCTGCCAAGGTCACTTAAACTTAACAGCTAACTGCTTTCCAAAGAGTGTATTTTCCTCAGAAAGATCATTTCTTATGAATTCTCTCTCTGCTTTACTGAGACCTGTCATGGTGCCTTTGTCTGTGTGTGTGTGTGTGTGTGTGTGTGTGTGTGTGTGTGTGTGTGTGTGTGTGTGTGTGTGTGTGTGTGTGTGTGTGTGTGTGTGTGAGGGAGAGTGTGTGACTGCTGGCTATTTCAAGCTACCTCTGCTATTGAAAGAAACAAGAAGTCCCTCAGCTAAAGAATCATCTTAGTATATTTTCATATTAAAAAGCTCAAATCTTCTTTGTTAAGTTTAATTAACTTTCAAACAGTCAGCACATATGCATTTAGGCAATGGTGTGCTTCCTACTTTGTGGCAAGAATTCAAGTAAGGCCCTTTCCTGTTTTATCATGAAAATACCCTGAACATAAAGCAAATAATTGGTTTTCCCAATTTTTTGTAGAACTTGACTGGCCTGCACAGAACCCTGACCTCAAACCCATCCAAAAGCTTTGGGACAAACTGAAACGCTGGCATTATTGCCACCATCCCCACAATTTGAGTATGTCAACAGGTAAATCCCCCCATTAGTTGGTTAGTACAACATACAAATATGCAATGCCTCTCTTTCTTCCCATTACCACATTCACCATAGGTAAGGTCAAAACAACAGCAAGGCAATGCAGATGCATCTCCACCCTTTTCTTAGGATTCGTATGACTTGTACAGCATGTGACACAGGGTCCAATCTTAGTATGGGAACACTGGGTCTCTGATGCCATAGGCTCCAGTGGACCAGCATGTGTCTATCCCTAATTATGCCCAGTATGTTCAGAAGATGCAAGACATCAACACCCTAAATAATTTGGATAGAATATACCACAACACGTTCAGTGGCGTGCCAGAAAATGTCCAATTCAAGCTTACATGGTTCTTAGATTTGATGAAATGAAAGTTTAATGATCCCTGTTGGGAAATTGGGCCACTACTGCAGCAAAAGAAGAAGAAAAAAAAGAAATGCACACAGCAACACATTAAATTGAGATCACAGTAGTTGTGAAAAATGCAATACAATACAATCAAATTAGGATGAACAACTCTTACAGGCTTCCATCTTGTATCTCATTACCAACAAGGCTTCTCACCTGCTTCCTATCCCAAGTCAAATGCCGGCGGTAGTCATGATCTATTTATTACCCGACACATAAATAGCTTCAAATGCAGATAAATTGTTCGGTACAGTAGATATGAGAATGATAATATGCTCCTTTCGATTTTTTTAAGTGTTTGACAGGTAATTAGTTCCAATCTTTTCCAAGTTTCCCTGCAGGCTTAATAGTATCTGTTTGAATTAGAGTGAGAAGCAGCAAAGGAAATGGTCTTCAAGTTATCTTCACACGGAGCTGAACAGTAGTAGACACTTCATTTGTAAGATAAGGTTAGCCTTCTGTAGCTGGACCTTTCTGCTCACTTCGTTTTAGGACTGGGATAGCAAAGGAGAAAAAACTGATTGAAATGGGAATGAAGTCAAGAAAAAAGTCAAGACAAAATGTAATATTTTTTAACAAGAAGTACTTGAGTGCTGGGTATATATCATAGGTTAGTGAAAACCTTTGAATCCAATTAGCGCAAATGAAGTGATTGGGCAAAATCTAAGGATAAAATAAGAGGTGATAAAGAAACGGGACGGGAACTAATAGGATTGCATCAACCACCAACTGTAGAGTCAAAATGAAACCGTTCCTGTGACTCAACCAATCACTGTACATTGGGATCAGACGGGTCACGAAAAGGCCAATCATGTTTCCTGCTCTACAAGCTCTTATGTGGAGAACGGGATCCGTTTTTCTCTGTAAAACATTCACTGAGCCGAATAAGATCAGATAAATAAAGAACGCCTCATGTTCTTCAGCTATTCGAAATGTAATTACCTAGTACTGTATCTGCCCAGGTCTGCCTGCAGGTACGTATCTGTCTGAATGAAAGGAATGAATAGCAAATGAAATGTAGTTGTTCACGCTGAAGAGCAGAGTAAGCTTTTATCAGAGCTTTCAGTGTGGAGAGATAACGTTTTCAGAGATAGTTTGTTTAGCATATATATATATATATATATATATATATATATATATATATATATACACTATATACATACAGTATATATATACTTTATATATATATATATATATATTACTGTACTTTATATACGTTTTTATCAAAAATTCCAGAATAATTATTCACATAATGATTGAACAAGTGGATAACTAATTATGATATTTAAGAAAAAACTGTATTTTAAATGTTTTTAACATTAATATGCGTTCCCCCAGCCTGCCTATGGTCCCCCAGTGGTTAGAAATGGAGATAGGTGTAAACCGAGCCCTGGGTATCCTGCTCTGCCTTTGAGAAAATGAAAGCTCAGATGGGCTGATCTGAATATTCCCCTTATGACATCATAAGGGGAAATGTTAGCTCCCCTTTTTCTGCTTTACCTGCCCAGAGAATGTGGCCCACCCATGATAAAGAGAGAGAGAGATCAAGGCTTTCAAACAAGCCAAGCATGGCAGTTGGTCAAGGCCACACCCCCACCTTTCACCTTGCCCCCAATAGCATTTAAAGCTACAGACTCAGAAATGGCACGTCCTAAGGAAAGTTCATTGTGGGACTGGCTCTAGTGGCTATAATTCTACACCAAGGCTGAATTTCGAGAAAGAGATTTCTTAGGTCTATATAAAAGCATCCAAAAAGCAGCATGACATAGGACCTTTAAGACCCGTACCTTCACATGTACACTGTCACACACTGGATTTGTAAAAACGTTTGAAAAACTATTGAATTTATATAATTTATTTTTGCAAGTTAGAACGTGTGCAGGAGTTTCTTTGCAATCTACCAGAGGCGTGAGAGAGACATGGAAAAGGATCATAGGTGGAGCAGCTCTCACAAGGATACTATAATACATTTTTGAACAGATTTGTTGGTTGAGGCTCTGTTAGAGCATGACATTTGCTGCATTGTGACAGCTAGAGCCACATCTTGAGTCTGAGTGGGGCACACTAATGTTCTACTTCAAGTTGAATTTTTTAAGATCTCAGGTGTGGAAAAGCACACTTTAAAGCAAGATGTAGCACCGCAGATGCACTTGAAGTTGCCCTCTACATATTTAAACACCCAAGCCGCTGCCCCGCTGAGTTTAACTGAACACGGGAATAAAGATGGAAGAATACGGAGAAAAACGAAAAAAGCAATGTGATCTTCTTTGTTTGGTCGACAGTGATTCATGTGAAGCTTTTGGAGTTTTTCTGGCATGTGAAGTTCTCATTGAGCAACTTCTTTAGAGCTTCCTTTGTTGAACTACTGATGCGCTTTGGCTGCAGCTTCAAAAAATATTGTTTGGGGAAAACACAGTTTTGCTCTCTTATCAGGCAGCAGATATGACTTGTTTGCTAACTAGTTGGTTGAGAGACACAACATTTCTGTTGAAGATAATTGGTCAAATGTGTGAGCTAGGTGCTGTGAGATGCATGAGTGGGTTCTTCTGTACAAATTCAGTATTGTTGAAGCGCTAAGTATGAACTCATGAGCTCTGCCACTGTATTACAGCGTAACTCTCGCCAAAATGCAACCTAGGGTCTGTTTGTGAATGTACCCGAGTCAAACTTTTGTTTAAAAGCATATTAAGGATGAAAGTGCCACTTTAAAGATTTACCGTGAATTTGTATTTCAGTCAAATGGCCTTTTGAATGGGAGTGCTAGGGCCACTACTATGATAGCATCAAAATAGCTATTTTTAAAACACTAAGAAGGCTCGACACAACATGAAACCAGGGGCTTCAATGAGAACACTGATTGTGGACACTGAGTTTACTAAAAAGAAAGGTTTTGAACAACTCACTGTGGCTGTTGTTTCTCCAGTCCCCCGTCCATCTCGCCAGTCAAAAATCATCGACGGAGGAGAGTTTTAAAAATAGTGATTTTGAGGATAGCATAAAAGTGCCCTTAGCACTCCCATTCAAAGAACCATTTGACAGAAAAACGACAATACGGTAAATCTTAAAAGTGACGCTACCGTCCTAAATATGCTTTTAAACGAAAGTTCGGGTACATTCCTTAAAAGACGCTGGGTTGCATTTTGACGAGAGTTACGCTTTAATGCATCTAAAGTTGTCCTTTACAATTCTGCGATTCTGCTGCCCTGTTGCATTTTAGAAAAAACACATCAAGCAATGCTTTTGCAGAGAGTGATTCATACCACTTCAGATGAGCTTGGAAGATTTTGGGTTGCAAACTTTACGCGACGAGTGTAAGAGTATAGTGTTAAAGTCTAAGACTACCAAGCATAAGAAAAATAGAAATAGCTTTTAAGCATTGTCCCATTTTATACTGTGATCTTGCTGAACTTGTCAGCAGCTCTTTTGAATTTGTTCCCATTATTAATTGTCTTTCCAGCTTTCAGAAGTTCCTACAAACTGTCTGAGATACAAATGTTTAGTTTTGCTAAATCATATAACACTGAAGGGAGTACTAATGCAGGACAGATGCAGGGTAATTCAAGTAAGACGGGTTCAAACATGGCGTGGAAAAAGGGGCGGTTTTAGATAGAAAGACTAAAGCAGTTTCTTTAGGCCAAATTTCCTTTTCTTCAGCTCTAAATGCAGGTCCTTTTATTTTATAACTCTACTGTGATTTGCATTTTTATCTATTTTTCCCTTCAATGTTTTTCTCAAAAAACAGTCTAACAGCACCCAAGGCAACGTGGCGAAAGATTAGGAAGTTGTGCATAAACTGTACAAAACAGTATTGCTGGAAAAAGACAGAACAGATAGAAGGTGTGTGTTTATGTATGCCTGAGAAAGAGTGAAGAGTCCGGAAGCCAAACAAATTTATTCAACACATCATCAACTCCCGATGGATTCAGCTGCCATCGCCATGAACAAGTTTTACCCTGAGAGGAACTCACAGCGGAAACTTCCAGTCATTCTGTAGGCTATATATCACCCACTGAGAATAAAGAACTTCTTGTGCATCTCCACCCCAAACTGCCATGTGCAAGATTTGTCTTTAAAAAATAAACCCATCGGATCTCTATATATCACAAAGTGGAGCTGCAAGAGTGCCCTGCATTATAAATAAATGTAATGTATGTTTGTGTATCATCAGAATAGGCCTATATACTAAAATGCCTTAATCATCTCTTAATCTATGCATTTATCCCTTGATATGAAATAATAGTCCATTAACTGCTTTAGATTAAAACCCCATTTTTGCATTATTCCAGAGCCTTTGAGACATCTTTAAATTACCTTTCATTTACTTTAACCACTTAATCATGAATAAAATTCAAGATTTTCTTTTAACTTTGAAGAATCAAATTTGTCAGTTTCATAACCTAAAGTCCCCCCTGCACACTTTCTTATAATTCTCATGTTGCCCTAAAATGTCTGACCTAGGCTATAATTTTTCTGTTCTATTTCATCTTTTATTTATTTATTTATAAGGACAGCCCACATTTATTAACATTTCTAAATGTGTCAGTGTTAGCCAGCCGGCTAATTTTCAACTGTAGTCCTTTGGCAAGATGTTATGAGAAGCATCCATTGACTTGGTCAGTTGTTCCCCGATGTTAAGTCAGTCATAAAATACATTTTACAAAAGCACATTAAAAACATAAAAAAACAAAGAAATAAAAACATTGAGAAGACAGTAGCAACACAGGGCAGACCATCACTCACGGAGATTAAAACAGAAGAAAAGGAAAAATATATAGATATATATACATACACAAAGATAAACTACTTCACAGATACAACATAAAATGTCAGCAGACAGTCCTAGCAACGGGCAGGATAGATCATGCGATGTAGATATTAACAATTAACAGTGTTGTCACATGTCTGGCTGCTCAAAAGCCGGTCCTTAAGGTGTTGGGAACATAGACGGTTGGGAAGTACAACTTCTTATCTGATATAGTACAGTGTTCCATAAATTAGAAGCTCTTACAGAGAAGTCACAGTCCCCTCTTAGGGCAGATTGTGTCTACTCTTAGAGTTTAGCTATACCGACTTGTGTATGTGCAAAGTTTCATATGACTATATCACTATGAAGTGCTTTCACATTCCTGATGTGGGGATGTCTGTGTACCTTTCTGAAATCTGAGATTCAAACGTACCCTCGGCAAGCTTGATTAGTTATGTCACTAATCCATAAACCAATCACTTTTAAACATGGGAAACACTATTGAACTTGGACCCAAACACCAACAAAGCAATTTGAAACCTGCCACTGCCATTTACAAGCTAACCTAAAGAAAAAAAGATGTTAACTACACTTGCTCATGTGATACATCTGGTAGTCGCCAATATTAGTGCACAGCAGACCCCTCATCTCAGGCGGGAGAATCAAACATGTAATCACGCCTAATGGCTTAATGTCTCCGAAGTTTCAAGCCATCTTGATGTGCACTGCTATTACCAGTCAATCCAAGGTAGATGCTAGAATGTAGTCACCAGTCTTAACCTAGCCTGAACACGAGCAGCAGTGGTAGGTGGGGTGAAGTCAGATCCAGAGTTTCTCAATAAGGGAGAGTAGATGTACCCTTTGCAGAGATTTTTTTTTTTATTTGAGTGTTTTTTTTACATACTTTAAAATGTGTCTGCAGTGGGACTTTAACCCTCGTGTTGTCTTCCCATCAAAATTGGAAATCAACACTTTTGTTGATGCTTTTTATCGATGTTTTTCACTTTTTCTTACATTTTTGTCCCTTTTTTCAACACTTTTGTCACTTTCTTTTGGACGTTTTTAACACTGTGTTACACTAACTTATTAACTTTAGTTTTATAGTTGGAATTTATGGTCAATAAACCTCATATATGGGAAATTATACCTAATGTACGAGTTGGAAAAGCAGAAATTAGGAATTATTTAGAATAAAATTAAAGGAATTTATGTTAATGGACAATCACAGACTGGAATAAGTCAACTTTTACCCAATACTATTTTTTTTTAAATGCTATAAAATTGAATTAGACACCCCAAAATTAATGAAAGTAGAGATGTAACCTTGACAAAGAACATTGTGGGAATTAATCATGTTATTTTGGGTAATTATAATTGGGTAGTTAAAAAGAATATCGATAGGAAAATGGGTCAATTTGACGCGAGGACAACATGAGGGTTAAAATGACTTCTATCCACATTTTATATTGATGTTACTCCAAAGTGTTTAGGTTTAAAGAATTATGTTGACCACTAGCATCTTAAAATACTGTTAGGAAAATTAAAAATTTTACGTTAACTCAACTGTAAGGCTTTAATACACATTAGTTATTTGTACACAAAATAATTTTATTCTGTCACCTAATTATGTTAGTGTTAAAAAAATTTAAATTTTGAGTAGAGTGAACTAATAGGAATATAGTTGAATAATTTAACTAATTATGTTAATTTGACTTTAAAATTACAATACTAAAGTGTTGTTTGTACATAAAATTAACATATAATAGTTAATAAAGTTATCACACAATACTTTTGTGTTTAATAAACATATAAATAAACATTAGGTAACATGATTATTCTATGTTAAAGCAACATAGAATTTTATATAAAGAAAGCAATAATTTTTATTGTTGCATAACTAAAAAAGTTATGTTAAACTGACATAAATTTTCTTTCTGATAAGACTAATGTGACACATTTACTTTATGTATAGTGTACTCAAAAATGTAATGTTACCATACTGTACTAAATTAAAAGTCTTGAGTGCGAGCCGTTTCCACAAAATTTTTAGGTTGAGTTAGTGAATTCGGATTTACAGTGTACATTTTGGCAAAATAATCTTAACTCAAGGGCCGCTCGCTAACTTTTTCTTGGGCAAAGAATTATTAGAATGATTTTCTCAACAAACCCCTTTCAGGATTTCTCACTTTCAAACTGAGAAACTCCATTCACATTCTTACATTTGTAAGAATTTGTCTTACATTATTACTTCTAACATTTCCGCTGCCTTTCACCCAGACTGTAAGTGAGCTACGGATCCGTCCCATATCCACTAATGATTTTCAGCCTTCGCTGGTTCCAGTATCAAAACATCTTTTTCAGACAACCATTGGTTATTGTTGAGATTCTGAACACTGTTGTATATATTTTCAGAAAGGCCTGCAGCAGTTTCTGAATACAGGCACCATGATATAACAATTCTGCAAGGCTGAAACTCTTTATTTCCCTCCCTAAGGCCATCCCTTTTCTTCACGTCCCTATCTCCCCTCTTCCCCTTTTTGCATTCTTCTAAAAAAAGCAGCCAAATGGTGTTTTTCTCCACTAACTTATCGCCACCAGCCACAGTCTGGCATTTTACAATGGGAGAAAAAAAACAAACGTTTGAGGCGGTGATAAGATTTGTCCTCACTGTTACTGGCATTATTGTTGCAGACAAACAGCAGAGTTAACATTGGAAAGCATCTGTCTCCCCCCCACTGCCCCCCATGTTTCTCTCCATCCCTCTTATATTTGGATTGAGGGAAACAGAGGAGAGGAATGAAAACGAGGGAGGCAGAAGCTGAAAAACATAGACCACCACATACACAGATAGAGGCACATGGAACAAACCTGTCACTTCACAGATTCACAGATTGGCTTTCATACACACACACACACACACACACACACACACACACAGACACACACAGTCATGCACACTCAAAGATGGACTGGAAAGTAACAAATGAATTATCAATCATTTTCAGTCATCATCTCTTCCATTTCTCAGTCAAATTTCTTTTTTCCACTTATTCATCTCCCAGGTCAGGATGTTTCTGGAGCTGATCCCAGCATGCACTGGAAAAAAAGTCAGGTAATCAGCTTACACAATTTGCTAGTCTTTAACAATGACCTCTATATTGAAGTATCTTGTGTTTTCTTGTCATGAGCCAACCACATAAAGAGTCAATTCACTGCCATCATAAGTAACTCAATTTTTACCTAGCCCTTTGAAAATTTTTTTAATATTGTTAGCTCCACCCCAATACAATTAAGGGGAATGTAATGTAATGTGTGATGTTTTTTTAGATGTTTATGGTATTGCAAATCTCATTCGCAAAACCTATTGTCAACATGTTTCTTTTGATTTGTTTTCTACCCAAAAAATAGGCCCAATTAAAACTTGATGAAAACCACTATGACCTTTGTAGAGTTTACTTTGCATACATTAACAGATGAAAGTAATAAAACTAATTTGTTTAGTTTCTTGTGTTTGGTCCATAGACAATTATGTAAAAAGGGCAAACATCCCATCATGTAAATGTGATCACTTGCCAGTATGAGCTATGATATAGCTATTATGCTGTGTTTTCTATTGAGACTGTTGAGATGGAGGATGTGTCCTAGCACCTTACAAGTAATCAATAAATACTAACACCATAGCCAGCACTACCAAGCCTCATAAAAATGGAGTCAAGCCATGCTGTTGATTCCAGATGTGACTGGGGGTCTGGCACCTCTTTTCACTGACTATACGTTTACATGCACATAATATTCGGGGTTTTTACCCTTATTCGGAAAAAGCTAAGCTGTTTACATGGCTAATGAAAGTGAGTATTCCACTAATATTCCCCTTTTAAATGTAGCCATGCAAAACCGGATTTTTTTCAAAGTTTACCAGCGGTGGCGGACTCGTTGCACCTTGGGAACACAGCGTCCCTCTTTCATTCCTTCATCCAGCATCTTGAAAAGGTTGTCATAGCGATGTTTGATTAAACCTGTTAAATCCAAGTCTTTGATAAAGTTTAATAGTAGCTGTGTTTTCCTTCTTATCTGGTCTCCAGCCTTGCAAACTGTTGGGTGGTTAGTTTGTGTACAGAAACCATAGCAACAGAGCTGACCATAAGCCTGCGGTAAACCCCCCAAATGAGACGCATATTCCCAATGCGCTGTATACATGTCCAAAGAATGCCTCTAAAACTCGAATAATACCGGAATATCCCATATGTCTTAATCGGAAAACGCTATATTCGGAAAAGGCCTTCCAACCAGAATATGCTGTTTACAAGACCTGTATCAAATTTGGAATATTGTCATATTCTGAATAATAGTGGAATGTTGGTGTGCATGTAAATGTACTGACTGTAATTGCAGATCTTATGACATATGGACAACAGAACATGTTAGCTGCTGTTGAAACTTTGATTTCAGAGTAAAAAGAATGGACAATGTTTTAATTCTGGACCCACAGACAGAAGCTTTAGGCTGATTTGGCTTCTACCTACAGTCACATTAAAAGAAAAGCTTTCCTCCTCTCACATCGATCAAGACACGGTAACACAGCAGAATGGATACTCAACCAGATGTGCACCTGAACTCAATGCAAGATTGAACTTTTCCCCATGCAATCGCAATCTGTTGTTGCTTGTAAGACAGAAATGTCATTGCCTGAGTCCAAATCTATTTTTGTCCTGGTCAGAGATTGCAGCTTGTTGGAGATGTTGAGAGAAATCAGTATTGATTTGTTCTTCGACTTTTTCCTCCTGATTACTGATAGTAACCTACGGAAAGGCAACTCATCTGTGCCTGTGCTCATGTACGAAATGTTTGCAAACCGCTTAAGTGAAGACATCCACGGGCTTTTAAGAAATACTTTTAGTTGTTGTACTTTCTTCTTTTGAGAACATGTGTTTCAGATCCCTATCTTAAACGTCTTCTGTGGCTTACATTGGAAGACATAATTCTAATGTTAGGACTACAGAGGTCTTAAACTCACATACTGTCCATCGGGACTTTGAATGTAATACAGGTCAGCAGTGTGAACATTACCTGAAAGAAGACAGGTGTTCATTATTCTTCCCTTTGGGTATTTTTTGGGTATGTCTTCTAGCTCTTTGCTGGTGGAAAGCAACAGCTGAAAGAGTTCAGAAAAACTGAAAACATGAGCTACACGGCAACCCATTTCATTGGTTGTTAACTGCAAGGACAGAGATGTAGAAAAGGAACAAAACTATAAATTGTGATTGTTATGCAGAAGCTACAAGTACAGAACACAGCCAGGCTTTTTGAAATGCTGCATTCTTATAAAAGTCTGCATTATTATTATTCCTGCTGTAGAAGCAGAATATATATATATAGCGTTGCTACAACGTGCTTTACTGAGCCAACGGGAAAAGTTCGCCGAAAATAATCGTTTAAAAGTTGCACCAGAATTTAATTAAATAATACTGACTGATAATTGAAAAACCTCAATATTACATCATTGTAACTAACTAAACTATCCATTGATGTCCTCCTCCACTGCATTAAGGCTTATTGTAAGCATACACAGCCTCAAACTCCATGCTTGTTTTTGTTTTTTTATCCTTGTCACTTTATTCCTCTAACCACACATAATTGGACTTTTGTCCCGCAAAAAATTGATTTCCCCTATGTCCTTTTCCTTAAACCGTCAATTTTCAGTCTCAAAACTCTCATTAGCGATAATTAGTAGCACACTGGTTTTGCAGCTTTGTTACATTTTTAGTTGCATTAAAGGCCTTTTTGAATTTGGCTGCGTGAGACCTGCAGATTCAATGTTCAATGTTCTTCAATGTCCTCTCCCTTTCCTCCCCTCCCTACTCTCGCTCCCTCTCTCTCTCTCTCTCGGTTCCTCTTTACTTTCTCTAATCATCTCCCCTCTTCCTCTCTGTCTCTCTTCTTATCTTTCTTTTTAATTCTTGTTTCTCTAATCTGCCCTTCTCACATTGTCATGGGTTGGATGTGGCCTTTAGGGACCCTAAATCCAATCCACTGCTCAATCTCCTTCAGCATTGTATTGTAGTTTCACAGTTAAGACACACATGATTGGAGCAACACACATAATAAAGCTCCTCACCTGCAATCATGGTCTCATACTGACTTTTTATACATGCAAAGAATTCCTGTTCTTATAGATTTATTTATTTAGCAAAATAAATTTACATACACAAACACAATGGAACACAAGGAGCCTAAACTTAAAAGGCAGGGGCCGTAACAGGTTTACATAGTCTTTAATGATGATACAGGTAATAGTGATAAAGTATAAAATGGAAATGCATGCTTGCTCTTGGGGGGTGGGGGTTAAATTATAGAGTGTGGTCTATACTTTCTCTATCTGTAAAGTGTCCTTAGATAACTTCTGATGTGATTTGACACTATGAACAAAATGGAAATTGAAATTGAAAATTGGAATATTTGTCGCTAATGGCAGAAACAATGTGAATAATGAAGATGAGAACGAGGAGGGGATGGAGAAAGTTGATTAAAAACAGGAGGAATGATGACGCTGATGATGATGTAGGTAGGGGTGTAGAAGATTACAATGTGATAGTTATGAATAAAAAGGTGGTTTTAACATGGATACAATTATAGTGGGGGTGATGGTGGTGGAGGATAGGACAGGAATGGCTGATGTAAAAAAATAAAATAATGATAAAAGAGGTGCTGATGAAGACAACATTGAGATGGTAACGAATATGGCTTCATATTTTGACATAGGGGTTTGATTGGGATGTTGTTGAGGATGATGATGATGATGATGATGATGAAAAAACAGAAGAGATCAGTGTTGACAAAGATGATTGATGAAGCTCAGTGTATCTAGCCACTCTGTCCTAGAATTTCATATGAGCAATGTAAAACTTCCAACTGCCTGCAGAGCTGCTCTGGCCTCCACTATCCTGGCACGGCACGGCACGGCCAAATGAGTCACGCGCGCACCATCACAATGAGATGCACTAACGAATTTCTCCAAGTTGCGGACACAGCGACAGTGAGGCAGAGGGGAGATCTTATTGGCATCAAAACAAATCACCGCTGGATGTTCATTGGCTCGCTTGTCACATTGCATCAGTCGTGAGTGCTTTCACGGCGACAATCATCCGTCATGTCACAACGTGTGTTTTGTCTGTGGGGCCGCCCGGTAATAACAGAGGAGGAGAAGGGGTGGGGGCTGTAACAGGGTCGCATGCCTCAGTGAGGGTGTGTTCCCGATGGCCAGATGGGTCGACGACCGTCATTCTGAAATAATCCTGATCAGTCGGTGAGATGACAGCGAGTAAGAGCTGGGGGGGACCCGCAGCTTTGTGCGTCAGTGCGCATTGGTGAGGCGATAAATCAAACGACTGGCAGAAAGCGCTGGTGTAGGACGCCATCTCTCTCTCACTCTTCTCCCTCTCTCTCTCTCTTATCTCTCTCATCTCTCCTCTAACCCTCTCCCTCTTCGCTTCTATCTCCCTCTCCATGTCTCTTTTGTCTATTTTCTCTCCGTCTCCAAACGCGCACACTGCTGTTGCCGCTAAATGAGGTTTATATTTCTGGAATGAAATGGAGCAAATAGCTTCCTTCCTCTCCTCCATCCTAACTAATGCAAAATATATCGAAACAACCACTTTGATATGGAAATTGATAACTCGAGTACAGCCACTCATGTGCGCGCGCGCAACATGCGCACGCGTCTCTCTTTATTATTTTATTTTTTATTTTTTGTACAGCTAGCACTGCTGCATACTATCTCCCCCATCTATGCCTCTTTTTCTCTCAGCAAACACATACACACACGCGGACTGTGTGATGAAGGCAGTGATACAAGCACGCACGCACCCTAGCAGAGATCGCCGCTGCGCGCACACGCACACACACACACACACACACACATGCAGCAACTGCCTCCTCCGTGTTTGGCACCGAGCAACTCCAGCAACAGCTCCCCGTTCTGAACGCATCAGCCCGGGATCCGCAGGCAACCGCTGCAGGACCGGAGAGTCCGGCTGATCATCCCAACAGTTGACCTGCACACCCTAATATAAAAATAATATATACACATTGTGAACTGAAGCGATAATAACAAAACTGCCCCTTTTGCCATCTATTGAAGATGAAACTACTAGTCAGTAGGTCGCGCCGGCAACAATTTGCCCAAATCTCTCCACCCTTCCTTGTCTCTCTCTTCTCTCTCTCTCTCTCTCTCTCTCTCTTCTCTCTCTCTTCTCAATCTTTTCTTCTCCTCATCTTTCTTCTTTTATCTGTTCTGCCTCTGCTTCTATCTTTAAGTAGGTTCTATACTGGCCAAAACAGCACAATTCAGGCTTCAACAGACCACGGCCACGGACCACAACCTCTCACCGTGGCAACATGCATGTGCATGTGTCTCCAGTGCGCACAGCACGCATCCCAGTGAACCCACAAGTGCAGAAGCCATCCCTTAAACTGACACCTAAGCCCAGCTTTAGCCAGCACGGTGAGCTTTAACTTGGCTTACCTTGGTCGGGGTCTCGGTCTGGCAGGCGGGTAGGCAGAGGCAGCATGCAGCTTTACGGTCCGTTCTGCAGCGGCACAGACGGGGAAAGGCAAAGAGTATTATCCCTGGACAGCGGCGGAGGTCCGTGCGTTCCAGCAGAGAGAGAGAGAGAGAGAGAGAGAGAGAGAGAGAGAGAGAGAGAGAGAGAGTTCGCAAGAGGAGGGATGAGAGACAGAGGCAGACTGATGGAAGTGAGAGGGAGAGAGAGGGAGAGGAGGTGGCTCAGTCCGACAGAGGGGTGATGTTGAATCGGGGCTCATTCATATGAGTGACACAGCGATCATTATTTAAAAAAAACTCGGGTGTGCTTTAATAAAATGCCAAAACAAGCCCCATTTAAATATTACAGCAATATTCCCACCGGGACTTCAAGCATCTTTGAATCCCATCAGAGAGTTTGTGGCGACCTTAATTAATTGGGCTATTTTTATCCCTATCCACATCATCACAGAAGTCTATTCCTGTCGTATATGTCTACTTATTTTATGTCTTCAGGGACGTTATATAGCAATAGATGTGTCTGGCAACCAAACCAATCAAGCCAGTATGGCACTTAGCCTATAGATTAAAGCAGCGTATATTATTGGCTACAATGTGTAGATGTTGAGAATTGTGGGAAGGCACTCTGTGCCTGCAGCTCACTCATGACTCCAGAGGTGGTAATTGCATACTGCTTAGTCTCAGGAGTTCTGGGAAAAACTAGGAAGCCACTCACTGGTCTCTATCTCCCTCCATCACTTGTGTAAGTTATTGCCTTCCTATGAAGCTGCTTTCCAATCTGGGCACGTAGCAACGCGCCTCAAAAGTACACGCCTGTGCGAAGGAGCACACACACACACACACACACACACACACACACACACACACACACACACACACACACAAAGAGAATAGGGGGAGATCCAGATGAGTAGCTGACGTCATTGCTGGTCAGTTTGAGAGGTATGAATTTGCTCCTGCGTTATTTGTGCATGAGTATTTTGGGACGTGTGTGTGTGTGTGTGTGTGTGTGTGTGTGTGTCTGGTGGATTGGCGATTTACCACCCAGGCAAAGTGGGCAACTGCTTTGGGACACCTGATCCAAAGGGGTCTCTAAAGTCCTGCATGTAAGCTGGTTTTGGTCAATTGTTTTAATTGCAAATGTGTTAATTTGCACCAATTAAGTGCAATATCAATTGCTGAGTTCTGCATTATTTGTCAATTTCATGACTCTGTCTTGCAAAGGGACAGTCTGAGTCTACACATCAAATTTTAAGAGCTTTAATAGTTTATATTGTGCTCACATGGTGGTTTTTCCCATTAAACAGGTGTTGACTCACAACTACAGAAATTACGAATTAACCAAGCACAGGATTGTTGCACAGTACCTAATTGGAGTTAGCAACAGGGTACCAGGTGGGCTGGGTCAGAGTCAGAAGGCCAAACAGCTCATTTTTGTCCCGAGTCCCCCTTTATGTAAGTCCAGCCGTGGCTGCAACTCCAATACAACAGTAAAATATCTTTCCAGATACAGTGTTGCAATTATTAGGGGTAAGGTTTGCTGAAGCAGGGTTTTTTTTTATGGGAGCACGGTGGCTCAGTAGTTAGCACTTCTGCCTCACAGCAAGAAGGTTCTCGGTTTGAATTCTGGGACTGGATCTGGGCCTGGGCTTGGATTCTGGGCCTTTCTGTGTGGAGTTTGCATTTTTCCTGTGGTTACTCTGGTTTCTTCCCACCATAAAAACATGCATGCTAGGACCACAGTGGTGTACTAGTGCATTTACAGAAATGTTGATTAATGTGCATTGTCCCAATCAAATAAATAAATCTGCAAAAACACATTTTTATAGACTTGCTTTTACGTGACGCCATCTTTTTTTAATCATCTTTCACTTTTTTTCTACCCTAGTACATACAGTTAACACCACAATGTTTATTGAAGTGTCATTTCTTCTCTATCCTTTAAAGTTTTTCTCACTATTGCAATTATTCATGTGTATGTGGCTTTTCTTCTCCTGTCAAAGCACTTTGTAAACTATTGCTTTTGAAAGGTGCTTTACAAATAGAGTTATTGCTATTATAATTATTAAGGACGATGCACAGACCTTACTATGGACAGTTTTCCTTATTTGCTACCTCAGGTTGCTCATGATTAATACTGCTGATGGGATTTTGGGAGAACCTTTACCTCAAGAACACCTCCTCCTCAGTTATTTTATCTTAATGATGGAGATTTACCCCTGTACTCTTTTCTGTTGTTTCCCTTGTCTGGTGTTCACATTAGGCTATTTCTTCATGTGTTCTTAAGTGGTTTAGTCATAAGTCCAGATGTACAATCGCCCTCAGTTCACTTCATTATATAACTCCTGCCTTGTATAATTAAAGGTTACTAAAACTCTGTCTAATAAGTTGCTCATGAGTCTATCTGACTTTTGCAAACATCCACTGAATTGTGTGTATATTGGAGCATAAAGATGAATTATCCAAATAATTAGTTTGTCGTTGTTTGTCACGTTAGGGTGCTTTCACACCTGCCTCCTTTAGTTTGGTTGAATTGCACTAGTGTTTGTTTTCCCCCTTGGTGAGCGGCAATCACACTCGGTATGCACACCAAAAGCAGAACAAACAAGCAGGCAGAGACCTTTTGATGAGGTGGTGTTGGTATGCTTTCAGTCGAACTCTGGAGCCGTTCGTTTGTGGTGAGAATGTGATCCGACCTCGAACCGCACCAACAAGTCTGAGCTAAATGTATCCTGTAGTCAGAATTGCTTAGCAATCTGTGAAGCGGCAGAGCAGCAAACTGTAGCAGGTTGCAATGTTTTTCTCACAGAAATATAAAGTCAATACCAGCCGCCTCTACAGTTGGAGACCAATAGGGCAGAGGGAGGCCTTGGTGAGCAGAGGAGACGTAGTAACGTTGCTCGGGAAACAATATCTGATTATTTAACCCTTGTGTTGTCTTCCCGTCAAAATTGAAAATCAACACTTTTGTTGACGCTTGATAACTCAACTTTTTGTTAACTTTTTCTTCTTTTTTTGTCCTTTTTTTCAACACTTTTGACCTTTTTTTTTTAAAGTTTGTCACTTTTTTACATTTTCAACACTTATTAACTTTAGTTTTTTACAGTTATTTTTGGAATTAATGGTCAATAAACCTCATTTATAGGAAATGAAACCTAATGTTTGAGTTTGGAAAGCAGAAGGAATGACTTTGACTAAAATTAAAGGAATGTACAGTATGTTGATGGATAATCACAGACTGGAATATGTCAACTTTCACTCAATACTATTTCAAAAGCACTTCAATTTTTTTCCAAATGCTGTAAAATTGAATAAGACACCCACAATTAATGAAAGTGGAAATATGTACTTGCCAAAGAGCGTTGTGTGGAATCAATCATGTTATTTTGGGTAGTTGAAAAGAACATTAACATAGGAAAACGGGTAAATTTGACCCGAGGACAACATGAGGGTTAAATAAAATGAGCTGGTTTGACCATGGAGATGCAAGCAATGTGCACTAGTCCACACAGGACCTTCTTCCTGTATTAGCTTTCATGCTACCGCCGCAGACACGTCTGACCAATAAGAGGGGTGAACCTTCTTGCGTGATTTGTGATGTTGCAATTTGGTACTTTTGAAGTTTTACAGGTGTGAAACCAAACCAAACCAATGGAAAATTGCTCCAAGTTTACAAAGTCATCAACTGATTTGGACCGAAGCGGATGAACAATACACCCAGCGCAACGCAGCGCAAAAGACCGACGCAAGTGTCTTTGCTATTATAAGACTGACACAGTTGTTACACTTTGTTAAAGGGAATGGGAGATGACACACTGATTGGTTCATTGCATGTTATGCCCAAAACACACCTATTAATTAATGAAGACACCAAGGACAACCCTTTTGAACCATGCGCCCGACGCACAGAACCTTTTTTCTGCTGTCAAACTAGCAAAAGCGGATTTGGACACGCCCTAAACACACCTGCACCAGAGGCTTCACACTGTGCGCTTAGGTTGTTGAAATAGGACCCTTAGTGTGAAAACGCCCGTAGACACTTTCAGCCCAGACCAAATCAGTGACCACCCTCTCTGGGATATGTACTGTATATTTAATTTTTTTGTATCAGAATCAATAATTTGTCTTCATAAAGTACGACAAGATGTTGTCTTGATCAGGCAACATCTTATTTGGTGCAAAGATCACAAGATTGTTGCATTTAATTTGAACAAAGTGATGCTCTTCAGTTGCTAAACATGTTAATTAATTTCCATTATGGTGACAAAGTCATTAGAATTAAAATCTCGTGGCTTTTTAGACTATGAGTAATGGAAAATCAGAAGAAGGTTAATGAAAGGCAGATGTCTCATCCTCTGGCTGTGGCCAAAAGTCCCTCAAACAACGTAATAAATAAGACATAGACAGTAAACTACACACACAACTTTAATGTTGTACAGCCCTACAGTATTCAATCAGTTCCATTCCATGTGTCAGTTTCACTACCTGTTACAGTTTGAATTTGCCTTTCTCTGGAGCCACCTCTCATGATATATGGATTAATTGTAGTGTAATTGCCTTCCATTTGTTTGTTTTAGGTGAGCAATAAGGTTGGGGAGGAGTTTCATGGCCTCTACATTTGTCTAGTGATGGAGACAATTTAGCAGCACTCCCTGGCTGCTGTTAAATGAATGCGGAGAGCCGGATAGAGCTCAGGCTCATATGGTCACTGTGAGCTTGCTAAGGAAAACTTAGCTTAAAAATTAAAAGTGTTGAGAAAGTTACCTGTTTACTTATCCTGCAAACTAGTAGGACAATTAAAAGGTATCCGGTTAGGTGTCTGCAAGACATCCCACAAGATATGCATGCAGGATTTTGCAATCTATATTATGAATATATAAAAATAAAGACTTATATAGGACTTACATGTAACATCTTACAGCAAATACATGGAATGCAGCCCAGAGTCCAGTTTTTTTCTTATTGTCTGTAACTGCCAACACAAAACTGTTTGACTACTAAATGTTTAATTGATTTTGTTTTCCGTACAGTATTTCATATCATTTTAACCTTTGGTCAAACTCTCTCATGTAGTCATTCAGACATATCCAACGTCTTGTGCTCTGTACACCAAACCATTCCCTACATCTTCCCCGAATGTGGTCTAGGAACGTCAGACTTCACGGATTGACAGACCTAAATAGTGAATGTTTTTAAGGTATTTCCCCTGAAACTTATCTGGCAAAGAAAATTAACATTATGAGAGTGTGTTTGTAGAAGACAAAGTTGAATGTATTTTCTTTAGTGGATACTTACAGTATATTCCATTCAATTCAATTTTATTTATATAGTGCCAAATCACAACAACACAATCTCAAGACCAGGCCCATTGTAAGATTAACATAAAATGGATGAATTTGGAGGAACCAAGGCAAACAGGGAGAAAGAGGTCACGGTAAAACATGGGTTTTTAATTAACATGTAAAGGAATATCAAATTACAAAACACAAAAAGCACTTTATGGGTGCTGTCTATATAAACAAAGTCATTTTAACCACAATTAAAAGAGCACAGAACCCATTAGCTTACCAAATTACAATTTGTATAGAATGGAAACAAAAAGACTGCTTTGTAGCACAATAGGCTCTAACAAACTACTAACTCTTAACAGTTTGTACCAACAACAACACCTCTTTCACAACAACTCTAACAAAGGTTAACAAGATGGACAGCATGGCGGACTGATGAATCCAAGAGCGTTTTAAACTCCAGCTGGGCTGATTGCAGGAAGTTGATTGGAAGGATCTACACCAACTGCACCAATCAACAGCAATGGACTGGAACAAGGGGAAGTGGGCGGAGTCATCATACAGGCCACTCCTCTCCGGACAACCACACAGCTGAATTTGGATACAAACATTTTGCACGTGCTCTGGCTGGAAGCCTAAACTAACCTAAAAGGCATGGGCCGTAACACACAATCCAAACCATCATACGGTATAATGAGTGTATACATGGTTTAGGTCTCTCCCAAAAAGTTTATCCCCCTTGCTGAATCAGTGCACGCTTATGATTTGCAATAATAAGATCACAAAGGAGCCTGATCTCTCTTCATTATGAGGCAACTAGTCGGGTTACTTTGATTCTTTGTAATCCCGTGAAATGATTTTAAATGGTTGTTTCACAATTTGAAAGAGACAGCAATAGAAAAACAATCCACGAAAAAAGCCAATTATTCATTATGTTCCTCTCTGCCGTGAAATTGAGGCAGAGACTATACACCAGAGCAACAACATTTTTTGGGGGAATACAAAATTGGGCACAGTGCAGAGCTCCAGTTAAATAAATAGCATAAGGGGATGGTGTCTCTTTATCTAGAGACTTGTTGCATATATGCAACAGGTATACACAGCAAACAAAAGTACATTTATTAGGATAACAGCTGAATTGGTTTAGGAGTGCAGTGATTAAAAGTTAGGTCTTCCTGAAAGAATTTACATTGAGCTACATTTCTATTCTATGTGGCTTTCTACGCTCATATGTGCATGTATATGTTTTAAAATCCAAGGGAAATCTGTTATTTACTTCCATTCCTTTCTGTCTGATGCAGTCAGTGTTTACAGAGCTCAATAAAGCCAAATACTTTTGGTCAATATCCATAACCATCCTTGGTTCGATCAGCGGATCTCTTACTTTTATCGCCAGCTCAGACAATGCAGATATACATGGTCAGCCGTGTCTAACGGATTCAAAAGTCTTCCCACACTTTTGCCCTGCGAGCGCAATGGCTGCCTGCACCACTGAAAGGTAATGGAGAGAGGCTTTTTGATTGGACACATCACACCGAAGTTCAGCCAAGGAGAGATGTTAAGTTGACCTTTGACCCAATGAGATGAAGCACCATGGCAGTATGATTTATAAAGAATCATCATGCTCTTTTCCCTTCATGTTGTCTTTGTGTCTGCACGTATTTTCAGAAAATTCCTCCACAGATTGTTTTTTTTTTAAACTGTACTTATTTCATTGCTTTTTCAATTGTTGTATTTGTAATTATATCAAACAGCTTGAACGTTGAAAGTTTTGATTTACGCAGATGTTTTGGGCAATGGTAGCATGACTGTAGTGATGTACGTATATGTTGAGTTTCATTTCCTATTCCCCTCCACAAAAGGTGAATATAATTTCTTGCTTGCCTAGATAGATAGATAGATAGATAGATAGATAGATAGATAGATAGATAGATAGATAGATAGATAGATAGATAGATAGATAGATAGATAGATAGATAGATAGATAGATAGATAGATAGATAGATAGATACATTCAGTCATAGCTGTGATGCTGAAATGTGACAGCTTCTCAATATGTAGACATCTCATCCCATACTAATTATGCAGCACCCCCTTGGGCCAAAGAGCAACAAGATCTATCAACCCTCCTAGTGTTATTCAAATTAGACTGCTGGTTGTAGTTATTATGGCTTCTCAAGGCTGTTGATGAGGCCGGCATGTGTAATATAGGGTGTTTTGAAAACGGTCTCTTGCTTTTTTACGTTTTTCCTGACGAAAACGGACCAGTGGTGTCAGTAGTGTAATGTTTAGTTCCCTCCAGTTGATACAAATCCATATCTTTGTACCTTAAAACAGCCCTCCTTCCATCTCTCCTTTTAGTTTTTTCTTCTTTAGTTCTATATTAAATCTATATTAGATGTTTCATGTGTTAATTTCATCCTTGTAAATATGCTCTCTGTGAAGTACATCTAAGAACTGGAGCTCTGGGATATGCGACAGGGGGGGTTATGATATGACAGTGATCTCTTGAATCTTTCTTCCCTGGTCTTCCTTTGTAATGTTTGTCCTTGTCTGTGACATTTGTGACTGTGATGTGTGGACCAGAGTGGGGACGTGTAAGGGAAATCTTGATGTACTGTAAATATTTGATGTTTTAGTTTAATAATATGTCTGATATTGGGTTGGAATGACAATACTTTTGGGGGGTAGTGAGGAACCAGACTAGCATACAGTCATAATAACAATGGCAGTGCCAAGACGCTAATTTATAGCAGGTAATATTTACCAGTTTGACGTCTACGTTGTTAGCATGCTAACGTTTCCTTTTGGAGGAGGTATACCACCTTTAATATGTTGATGGTACTAGAAGCTAGAGGATCACCAAAGTCTGGAGAACTTATCCTCAGGGGACTTTGAATATCTGTAGCAAATTTTATGACAATCCAATTCAAAAGTGTCACGTATTGTCATCAGAGGGAAAGGTCAAGGGATCCCCAAAGCCTGTAGGATTTCTCCTATGTGGAACATGGTTGTACCAAATGTACGATTGAAAACCATCCAATTGTTGACATTTCACGCTGAATGAAGACGGTCAAATTCTTGATGGTATTAAATAAAACATCAGGGGATCGCCAAAGTCATTATGCTTAATTCTCTGGAAACTATGAATGTTTGTACAAAATCTTGTGCCAATTTCTCAAGCTTTTGGTGACCCTACAGAGGGAAAAAAAGATCACCAAAGTCAAAATGATTTATCCTTTATGATCATGAATGGTCGAATAAAACTTTACAGAAATCCATCCAATAGTTGTTGAGATAATTCAGTTTGGACCAAAGTGGACCCGCAGACAGACCAACATTGCCTTCCACATAAGGACACATCACTAACAAGGCTGAAGAAATAAGCAGGAACAGCCAAAAAGTGAAAGTTTTGTCATGATTTTTCAAAGCATTGCCAAAATGCACCATCTTTCCAAGTGACCAACATGGAACAGTGCTGTGGGCGATATCACCTGAGATATCACATGTGGTAAATGAACCATTGCAGCCTCACCTCCATTCTCACATAGCACAAAAATAAATAAGGTTTCAGTTTTTTTTGTCCAGACTGTAGCAAGAGCCACTTGTCACCTTTATTTTTCTGTATGTACTCCTTGGTGTCCTTTCATTGTCAAAGTGGAGGAGAATTCTTCAAATATCTCAAGCAATATCTTCACAGTATCATCCTTGCCTCCACCATATCATTTAAAAAAACAAGTAAAAAATATAAATTGTAGGCATATAAGACCTGCTCTAGACATGTTATTTTATGAAAAGCACAATGAGATAACTGTTGTGATTTAGCGCTATATAAATAAAACTGAATTAAAAATTGAATAAGAAGCTGCCTAACAAGTGCAGCAGCATAATTGTATGTAAATTCAATGATCTTCCCCCATCTACTATATTGCATGACAAGCTAGACCCAGGCTAATGATACAACTCTTAAGCCTGTTCTCTCTGTACATAAACAGACCAACAAAATACTTATCACCACTGTAAGAGCCTTAACAAATATGCCATCCTTAGTTGGGAAAATCTAAACCAATACAATAACATGTGCCTAATGTTCAAGATCTTTAATGGCAAAGCTCCACCACCACTCAGTATTTTTATTAAACAAAAAATTGCAACGATAGAACCACTAGGTCAGCTCTGAGAGGGGACTGTGTAACTCCTTACAGGTCCAGCTCTTTTAGTCAATCGTGCTTTTTAGTTAGCGCTTCCAATATGTGGAACACACTACTAAATGAAATAATAAACTGCACCTTATACCAACATTTCACACAAAGTCTCACGGCCTGGCTCTTGAGTAATCAGATTTGTGATCATTTCTAATCCCTAGGTAATTTTATATTGTTGCTATCACTGTTAATCTGTAGCTAACATGTTTGATGTCTCGCCCTCTGTTAAATATAGCCTCCTCAGCACGGTATTTTATCTATTATACCATCTTATTAGTCTATGCCGTATTAACACCTTCCTCATGAGAGAGTGATATAGTTTAATACATATTTTTATTACTGCTTGCTACTGCTTTGCATGGCTGACTGGTGTCGGAGTTGCATGAACGTGTCCTGATGCTTGCTCGGCTTCTTATATTAGCTCTTTCTACTGTTAATGTGTAATCTCTGCTAGTGTTCTGTTGCTTTCTGCAACGCATGGCATACTAAAAAACCAAAAGCTTATACTGTATTTCTGCTCTCCCTGTATGTATGGTGTCTATTAATACCTATGTGTATATTTTAACCGGTATTAATGTTGTTGTTTTTTTGTTGCTTCTTTCTGCCATGGTCTAAAATCATCTAGCCAAAGGACTACGGTTGAAAATTAGCCAAGTGGCTAACACTGGCACATTTACAGAAATGTTGATTAATGTGTGTTGTTCTTTATAAATAAAAATAAAAAAAAATAAAAAAAATCCACTGTCTCATCACACGGTCAGTGGGCAGACAGGGGGCTTTGTGTCTGTGACTGTTTTTCCATCAGTGAGGATTACCTCAGTGTCTGCACTGGGCAGGAATGTGGAAAACCATTTCTGAGGCATACAGTACATACACACTTTGCTTTCTAGTGCTGACGGAATTATTGTATACAGGAGTCCGATACAAATACTAACACCTGTACAATATCATGCAATTCAGTACAACAATTTACAGCCTATAAAATGACTGTTGAGGTAAATCCATACATTGCTGCTACAGTTTATATGGATATTGTGCAATACGAGCTTCTCAAAGGCAGAAATTATGGCAGGTGTGTTGTTTTGGATCACATTTTATTGCCGCTGTGTTCCACCTACCCATTTAAATTCCAACTTGAAAACTTGCTCACTTGAAAACTTACATGTAAGTAAGTTTTCAAGTTAGCAAGTGTCCAAAATTACTCCGTTTGCTACCTTGTGCATTACATTTACCTCCTGCCATTGTAGTCCAAGTGTCACAGTTAGCTCCGTCCAAGTTGGATCAAGTCCGTTCCAATCTGGGAGTTCATTTTGACAGTTGTAAGATAAAATCATACGATGTCTGGTGTTTTCTAATGATGTATTGTATTATTGTGTTGTATAAGAGTTGGCTTTAAGTTAGTCTATGTCCACACTGAAGAGGGTTAGGCTTTTGTTGTGTTGTAAATTTAAACTCTGGTGGATTTCTGAGGACTATGGTTAACTGCTCCTCAGATCTCTGCAGGGTAAATCCAAACAGCTAGCTAAACTACCTGTCCAATCTGAGTTTTCTGTTGCACGACTAAAACAGCTTTTGAACATGTTCCACCAAACAGGATCCTTCCTGTCTCAGTATGGATTGAGCATGAGTTAAGCTACACCTTGGCCTGGAGAGGTTTCTGGTCTATCACAGGGTAATCTCCCATTGCCAGACCTATCTCAGTATGCAGTATGGGATAGGGGAAAAGAACGCTCTGGCTTGTTTGGATTTCTTTAAACCAATGACAACCAACCAGGGTGGCGCTAAGAGATAGCGAGAGGGGAGGAATGTAATGTATATCCGTTGAGCCAGACTAATGGCAGGGTTAAAATATAAAGACATACAACGATACACACTAACATTTGGAGCTTTCAATTTACCTATCTTGCCTGTCTTTGGATTGTGTGAAGAGACCCACGCAGACAGAGGAAGAACACTCAAACTCCTATTATGTCCCATTCCCACCAAAACATAATTGTTCCAGCAAATCATGAATGTAACTCATGATTCCCTACTGGCCCAAAAAGCCAAAATGGCTTCATTATCCCTGCATTTTCTTCCTATCTAAATTCAACAGTAGGCTACAGCACATTACTTTTCTAGTATTCTCAGTGGACAGTTTATGAAGCAGTCAGGAATACAACATTTACATAGCCTAAAACTCAGCCACACTACACTGACCCAGTTCAGGGTCAAGCAGTAAAAGTCTGAGATTGTTCTCAGATGGGGAATACCTGACTGCTGTGGGTGTGTAACAACAGAGCATAGCTGAAAAGCAGGATGCCGGCTCAGCAAACCCTCCTTGGATAAATAAAAGGTTTAAAAAAAAAAGACAGAAGTGTTTGTCAGGTAGATGGATGGCAGGGCTAGGTGTTTGGGACACTGAGACGGTTGGGAGTGCACCTCATTGAGTGCCCTGCAAATAGACGGCTGGAGAAATGAACTATACTCAGCTACTATTGAATGGAGCTCAACGGTCTGCATTACCGCTGGGGGTTACACACACACACACACACACACACACACACACACACACACACACAATGATGCATGCCCAGGTAAGCAAAAAGTTACACCAGTACAAATACATGTATTACTTGACTTGGACTTGCCCTCAAGGATTTGTGACTTGCTTTGACAAGACCTGAGACATATAGGTCATGTCTCAACTGACTTTAGACCTAATTTTGATTAACTTCAAGACGGCTCTGGCACAGAGACAAGTTTTTAAAAGTGGATGCAAAGACATTTGCACACACTTAAAATATATCACACCCAGAGGTTCAGCATTTCCATAGCGATGGCTAAATTAAAAAAAGTGAGATTTTTGACTGGATGATCCCCAAATATTTGGGTAGCAAAGCATATGAGTAGAACATGCCACTCCCAAATTTGGGACCTCATGCAAAGTATATACTGTATATGTTTAAAAGATGTAGTAATGATGTATGTAGGATAAATAGGCAGAACTAGCAAGCCTGTGAATTGTGTATCAGCATCTGTTTGTTGCTATGTTTGAAAGAGTTTGTGTCAATCCATTGAGTAAATATTGCGATATTTCACTGGATAAGTGAGATAAGAAGATTAGACCAGCTGGTGATACCAAATGAAAGGTAAGGGGGTAACTAAAGTCATAAGAATTCTTCATTTGGGGACCATGAAAGTCTGTAAAACAGGTTTGTGGCAATTCATCCCATAGAGGTATTTTAGTCTGAACTAAAGTGGCTCATCGTCATTGCCATTCAAAACGAATCCAGGCAGTTTTATAAGTGGAAGGGTTTAGATCGGAACATTCTTTAGTATGTGGTTTTGAAAAGGAGTCTTCAAACAAGGTGAAACCCACAGTTGGACATCTATTGTGTACAACATTATAAATGTAAAGAAAAGAGCAAAGAGTCCCTGGGAAAGAGCGAGAGCTTTGAGTTGACATTCCCTAGATGAATGAAAGTTGAAAATACACAAACACTAAATCACAGTCGACCACAGATCACACATACTGCAATCCCCTGCTCACTTCCTCGAAATCCACCTTGCACAAATGCCAGCGAGAGATAATTCTCTTAGTTTGCCTCGCTGCGGTTTGCCTGACTCGTGTCTGCCTGAGAGATCTACAGGCAATCTCGTCACCTGCAGTAAGCGAGTCACCGAAGTGTTTCTTAAACTCTTAAAGCCAGTAAGAGCTGCAGGCAGGAAGGTAAGGAGGCAGTGAGTGAGGCAGCAGGAGTCGGATGGCCTCCACAGAGGTGACAAAGATGCAGGCTCAGCCAAGTGGCACTTAAATGAGTAAAGAAAACTGGTGATGGGCAGAAGAGATAAGAAAAAAACGTATTGGCTCCCGAACTCTAATGCCTTTGAACAAGGTTCAAGGAGGTGGAGATTGTGTCTGACCGGGGAAATATATACTTATTTCTTATTAGTCTCATTATTAGTGACGACCCAACACAACAAACACACACATGGAGAAGTCATAAATAGGTTTGTAGATTGGTAGTCCACTTACACCAAAAGCAGTGGTCCCAAAAGTAAAAGGACAAGGTTCCAAAAGTGGTCCCAAAAGAAGCTTCTTAACTTCTCTCAAAGAAATCACTTTATATCAGAGGTGACCTAGCAGCTGCAACTCCCCCAGGAGATTCTCCCCACCCCCAAACGCATAGTAGTCCCATCTGCAAAGGTTTTAAAAGTCTTATTTAAGGGAGTTATATTTATGCTTTTATATAAATAGATACATCTACATATGGAAAATACAAGCCTTCTGTGATCGCGCATGCACCCCCACCCCTCCTGCATGCAGTTGGTTGTAGCCAAAGATGACGTGGAGGAATAAAAAAAATATGATGGACTCTTCAGAAAAGGTAATTGTCTTCACCCGAAGACACAATCCTCTGAACATAGCCATACTGAGAAAATAATGAGAGAGTTGTGTGGAGCTGCTAGTCTTAATTAGCTTCGTAGAAACTCATTTGGCAACGGCTTGAATGAGTAATATCAAAAGTTATGCACTAAAGCTTTAAATCGGCAAAGTCTCCCTTTAAGTGTAACTGTGCAACTATTCACAGGTAACATCACAAAGCAACTTCAGCTTTGTTCAAGTTTGTAACAAACACCCAATGCAGCATCAATAGATCAAGAGCAGGGGATTTACTGTAATATAAAATGAGTCAGTCCTTGCATGGAAATGAGGTTATTGCAGAGGTGTATGAAATAAAGAGTGAGCATAGCAACAACAAAAAAAAGCAATGCAAAAGTATGGAAGTATTGCTAGTAGGTCATTAAAAATAAATTAGAGGTACGTTCTCTGATTAAAGTCCTGTTTCAAATTTGCTATAAGCTACTTTTCTATATTTCTAGACATTTTTAAACATAAATGCTATGATGGGCATACTTTTTACTTTGCAACCATGACGATGAAAGTAACGAAATACATTTAGGCCTACTCACATTTGACTAACAAAAACATACTTACATGGACCTGGAAGGCCCGTGCTGAAAGTGTGTGTTATCATTTAGAGCAGACACTCACGGTGAATCAGATCAAATACTACGTTAGACAGAAATCAATATTACAAATATTATATATTGTATCTTTCTTATCCGCCGTGCGGTACGTACGACATCACTTCCAGAGTTTTCTGCGGATTTTTAAAAAACGTCATTATGGTGCATAATTTACTAATCTGTGTTCTTCCTTTTCGTCTACATCTGACGGTGAGGGATTAACATGAATGTCTATCTGACGGACCCCCACGTCAAAAAACAACGCAACTCATTGGAACTTGACGCCAGAGTTGGGAGTGAGAGTGTTGATCACGTCATTGAGTAGCCTCCTGTTCCCCTGACCTGTGATGTAATGTAATATGAGTTTAGAATGGACTAGATTGAACCCATCACTGTTGGGCATCCTGTCCAGAATAAAAGCATTTCACCACAATTAATATGAAACTGGAAATCCCATTCATTATTGATATCTATGGTCAATAACTCCCTGGCGTTTGCTAGAAGCCCTGTTTCAATATCAGAGCTAGCTAATGGTTCCGCTACCAATGTTCCTAGAGTCTGTCTCTGATAATTACCATGGAAAAGCAAAGTCATTCTGTTGCTCTTGAGTGCATCTAAATGCAGAACTTGCAGTTCAATGCTTTTCTCCATTTTTCCTTCAGTTCATTGGTTAGTACGTGGGCCGTTCATACAATTTGATCTAACCCCCTAAAGTGAACTTGGCCTTACCATGCAGCATGGGTTACCTCAGTGATCTACCACAGTGGAAAGCTTTGTTTTTTTATGGTAAACCTAGGTCAACCTTTGCTATCTGGGAAATCTCACTTTGGGAAAAAGGCCCCTGAGCTAATTAAATCCTTTCTAAAGAGTAACTTCTTACAAAATTCACTTTTTGAGTTATAATGTAAATTTCACAATCACTTTATTTTAGTATTCTCCCATTGTGTAATTGCAAAATAAAAATAAAACATTTCTCCAGAGAAAATTCAGTAGTTCTATCCACATGACCCCTAAAAACACATGATGTTTCACAGGACACTCCACCCCCAAACTACAAGGCCATACCATGAACACCTTAGTGTAGAGACTGAAGGTGTGCGCTGTTTGTGTACCTATTTTGTGCAAATCATTTCAATCCTTATACTTTACCCAAGGTAAACCATCTGTCAATTTTTTTTATGTGAGCTGGTCAGATTTTCTTTATATATGCAGTATATATAAATTGTATTTACAGGCCAACAGCGCATAGGACAGGTTTTTATTGTTTGCACGATTTCACTAGGTTATAACAATAATAATATTAATAATAATTACTAAGCACTTGGCCAGTCGGCAATGGCTGGCCTAGTCCCGAGATGGGTCGACCAACCCAATCAGAGGTCACTGAAATTGGGATGTTAAGTCAAAATCAAGCACGTCACCTTCAAACAGGATCTCCATTTGCAGGGTTCAGGCTGTAGGCCTACCGGACCCTACCTGTATTGTCTTGTAAGTCAAAGTTAAGGCTAACATTAATATTGTGGCTAATATGTTAACTTCCAGTTACACATCCAGCAGACACAGATACATTATCATTCCATTGTTTCTGATAAATGTACTTCCATTAGGATGTAAAATTAAAACAGTGACTATTCAACAAGCAGATATATGAACATCTCTCCTAATTTTGGAAGTTTGTTGGTACTTCACTTCATAGTGTATGGACAATATGAAAAGTTGAATTTGCTGCTGTGTTCTGGGCAGTTATGCGATCCATTACCACTAGACATTTCTGTGTTAGTGGACGATAAACTGTTATGTTTCCCTCCTCCATCACCAAACAGTTATCACCCACTGACTTGGATGTGACCACCAATTTAATTTGCACTCGGTGAGTGGACTGTATTATTTATTGATATCGGTGGCATTCTTCTTATTAACGGTGAATACTTGTTTTGGAATAATTTGGGCAGCTTCAGCACAGAACTGGGACTTTATTGCAAGTCACAGATAAAGCAGGAGGCTCACACACATCTTGTCCTGGCAGCACGCAGGCTGCATTACAAGAAACATATAAACCTGCACCCTGGTATTTCACCTGGTTGGGCGTGCCCCCCATGTATTGAGACTCATTCCTCATACTTTTGTGGCCTGGATATGCTGCATGTCACCCCCCCTTTCCTTTCTTCAGCTGTATCAAATAAAGGCAAAAAAGCCCCCAAATAATAATTAAAAAAATTAAAAGAATCCTAAACACATGGACATGGAGGTGCAGATGTAGAGTAGAGCCCAATAAATGTTATTATTAAATAATCATTTATCAGATTTATGTACTTGTCATTATAATGATTCTGATGAATGAGACTATTAGGGGGTGGCAGTAGCTCAGTTTGTAGGGAGTTGGGTTGGGAACCGGAGGGTCGTCGGTTCAAGTCCGCATTTGGACCAAAGTCTGGTGGTGGACTGGTAGCTGGAGAGGTGCCAGTTCGCTTCCTGGGCACTGCCAAGGTGCTCTTGAGCAAGGCAACCCCAACTGCTCGAGGTGCCTTTCCATGGGCAGCCCCCCCACTCTGACATCTCTCCATTAGTGCATGTATAGGACCTGAGCATGTGTGTATAATTCAGGCCTGTGTGTAATAACAACAGAGTGTAAATTCTTTATGCACATTAATACACTTTCAAGCCCCACTGTATACATAGACCCATACCCAGATGCATTGTGGGCATTTGATCACCAACATATCAAATGGTGGACAGTGATCATAATCATAAATTGCTAGAACTAATTTATCTTTAATAGCTAAGGACTCAATACATTGCCCTTGCTGTTTTCATTTTTATATTCAGCAAAAGAAATCATTAATCTGGCAAATAAAAGCAATTTAATTCATTTTTGATAAAATGACAGTTACAAAGCACCTGGTGCTACAGCCACACTGCACAATCTATAACATATTACTTTTGATTACAAAAAAATCTCTTTGCATTATACTCTCAAATTGCAGCCCAACAATTTAGCAGAGATGCATGTTAAGAGAATAATGATTACAAGTTTATATGTTCAATTATTCTATTGAGTTTTAGGGAATAAACAGCCAAATATGCGTTTTTTTAGCCAGTTTTCTCAACAAAAAGAACAACTAACTGAATTTGATTCAGCATGGATGATAATTGTTCTTAGTTTTGTATTATTACTATAATTGACAAATTAAAAAAAATAATGTGCTGTCTACTGATAATGGATGCAAATGTAGGGCATCTACATAAAGCGATACAGCAACCGTGAAGTGTTGGGGAAGGAAAAAACTAAAATGTCAAGATGATATTAACAGAATGCAAACAGGTTTTCAAGTAAAAGATTGATTCAGCTTGTTGATTTTTGCATCAATAATACACAAATTACAAGAAGGTTCCCAGGGTGTGTGTGTGTGTGTGTGTGTGTGTTTTTATCATTATCTAATGATGTGTGTTCCTACTCCTCCTCTTCAAAAGGGCCCTGACGCAGTGGCGTACGCAGAAATGGTATTTTGGGTGGGCCAGTACCAAAGTGAGTGGGCCATTTTCAAAAAAACGTAGAAGTAGCAAAAGGACAAACTGAGAAAAACAGCAACAATTTTACCTTCCAACATATACTGCATTACAACAGCAATAGCAGTACTGTCTACAACATGCTCACCCAACAAAGCTCAGTCTAATGTGTATTCAAGCTATTTTATGTATGTATACAGTTGCTCTCCGGACTCAGGACTGGGCACCAGTCTTTCTGGTCTTTCTCTGCACTACCTACACTTTATATTTTTGACTTTATAGTTTTGATATTTTATATTGTTATCTTATATTTCTTATATTTTTTTTGTGTCAAAACTGAAAAGGGATTGCTCCAATTTCATTGCACAGGTACTGTGTACTTGTGTATAATGACAATAAAGGCATTCTATTCTGTTCTATTCTAAATGGTTTTTACACATCAATATAGACAAAAAACCTGTCGATTTTAAACTATTCAGGCTAAAATATATTTGCACCGGCAGAACCAGCAGCATTGGCTCTGCACAACAGTGTTACAAAATTAACCACTTTATTGTACAAAGTGGCAATTAAACGTGAACCCAAACAGCAGAGAAGGCGTTTACATACTGACATACATGACATAGAATAGCCTACATCAGACAGAAATTGCACATGTAACATATCCTTTGTGCATTCATACCAGAATTGTTGCTTCACAACAATGGTCAGAGCATGAGCAGCAAATGCGCTACCAGCAGTAAAAGAAAATCAGAGAATGAAAACTTCCAGCCAAGTATTGTTTGAATTGTGAAAGATATAATGAAAAGTGGCAAGCAAGGTGCCAAATCTTAGAGTCCACGGCAGTGACAGCATCAAAGAAAACTAAAAACTATGTCACTCACAGATAAGTTATCTTCTTATTTAATATGGGCAAACAATCTGTTCTGTCGCTGATGGGCTGTCAGCGCCGCTGGAGAAACGTCTGCACATGCTGCAGAAAAGCTCGTCCTTATTTACACTCTATGCCATCCAAGAAAACTGTCCATATTACTTTAAAGAGAAGCCATTGTTGTCAAGGTAACTTTTAATAGTACATTGCTCAACACATCCATGGTAGCCTACATTGTCTAAAAAAGCCAGCTAGCTGACGTTAGCTGCTGAACGCAGCCTGGAGAGTCTGCCTGTTGTTACTATAGCAACCACCTATGTTCCAAGTCTTCCTAATTGTTTGATCCTTACTCTATGGTTTAAACAGTTTCATTTTAATCAGAAGAGAAGACACATTAAACACACACTACTAATGCTGTTACTATTTCTGTTTTAACACACAATTCAATATTTTTCATAACAAAACATATTTTGATCAAACTTGGCTGGCCCATTACTGACTATGTGTCTGCCCTGACGACAGCTGATGGCTTTATTTTGCTCACCTTCCTTCTCAATGACTGACTCTCCCTTTTGAGCTAAAATATTCCAACTGAGTCGCCTCTTTATTACACCTCTTTGGGATTATGTTTTTGCACCAAATTATCTATATCATGTTCTGTTACTGCAATGTGTTAATTTACATTTCTGCAAAGTGTTGTTTGCAAAATGGAATCAATTGTTATTATTTGAGTAAACCATAATCCAAAATCACTGGACAAAATGTCCATTATATTCTAATTTGCATGACTTCATTAGACTGCATATTGGATTAATTATGGAGATGGTGTTATTTGAAATGTAAATTAAAAGTGAGCCAACTAATGAGTTTGAGAGCTTTTGAATAAAGCATAGCTGATTAAGCATGTTAAGCATGTTTTGGGCGATTAAAGATTAAAGATATTTTATTGCTGTAGCATGGCAAAACATTTTTTGAAATACTGTGGGTACTACAGTACCACAGAAAACAGAGAAAATAAGCGGTGATAGTCCCTTTAGCTCAAAAGATAGAAAACCTTGAACTACCAGAATTCTCTGGGCCCCATTGAACCAATAAACGCTCCCGCTGGTGGGTGACATAATGCGAGCGTGTTGAGCTCCTCCGTGTTGACGTGGTCAGGACCCACCCAATCTGATTGTTATGCAGTATATATTTCAAATAATTGTGTAAGTAGTACTTTAAGTTTTTAGAATTTAAGAATTTAGAATGGAGTCGGTATGATATGGGGCTCTGGATACCCTGTGTATTGTTGGGATTGGTCGTAGTGTTATCCAATTGCGTGTAGTGAGATTTTCAAATGCGCGCTTAAGATAGGCGACTTTCATTACTCAATACCAGACCCTTAATCTATTAGATTTGGTCTGGATTTCGAGGCTAATGCAGTAACAGATTTTGATTTATACCTGATCAGTGCTGCCTGGTTCTACAGTTTCATCTGAGTTATTTCCGCCTCCAGTTTTCACTGTCATAACCAATTCCATGTTAAACTGGTGTTCAGTTATGTGTAAATGATCACATTTGCAACCTGTTGTTTGACCTGTGTATTTTTTGACTGAAGGCTGCAAACAGCCCTGTTGGTGTTTGATGATAAATGGCTTGTCTGGTTCTTTATCTGCTGTCAGTCTCCCCTGAGATGTCATCTCTCTCCTGATGAATCCATGTGACACCCAGTTTATGGAAAACATGATTATTTGTGAGCAAACAAGCCACCCCCTGTTGAGTTGTGTTAATCAGCTACAACCTGGTTTTCTAATTTCCTAAGGAATGTCTTATTGTATTCACTAGTCAAAATGACAGCGAACAGGGAGATGAACCAATGAACAGAGACCAGTCTGCCAGTGGCAAAACAAGCAGCTGCTGGTCAGTGGAGGCTGTTTTGGCAGCAGAAGTGACACTGATGAAATTAGATGAATGAATGCATGTGTTCTTGTATTTCTATCCAGTATTTTAGATAGAATATAAAAACTACATTGAAGCAAAATATGTAGAAGGGCATTGGTTGGTAAAGAAAAGTTGAAATCATATATTCTATCAAATATGTCATATTTTTGTACGTCCCTTCCTTTAAACATGCAAGCTAAGGTTCAAATTCATTTAGAATATATTCTTTGAAATAACATTTCTAAACAATCAGTCCTTAAGTGAAAAATATGTGTCTACATATTAACAGGGCAGCTTAAAAAGATGGGTAAAGTGAGTATAGGAGGCATTTTTTTGTTTAATGTATATCTGTGTATTCAGTGCCGACCATCGGGCGGAGCTTCCGTCTTTTGAGATAACTGATAAAAGTGTAGTAAAGGAGGCCAATGGAATCAGCTTCAAGTGGAGCTGGTTTGTGTGGGAGATAATCATGCTGCTTTTGACTGTGCTCATGTTGTGTCGTGCCCCAGCCTTTTATTAAGGGCCAATTTTGTGTCCCTTATTAGTCACTGCTGTGACGAGCCCTGCTCGCTTGCTGTGTCCTGTGTGTGCTGTGTGAATCACCTGTGTCTCACTGACGCTGCATGTGGATCGTTAGTGTAACCTGGAACACCTGAGTTTTCCCAGGTTATTTAGACCTGACTGCAGTGCAGCTCGGGGCTCTCTCTGCCTGCCTGGCTTCAGTTTTAGGGCGCCTTTCTTATTCGTTGGTTTGGTCGCTTTAGTTTCTTTGGATGCTTTCTGTGCACTTTAAACTCACACACACATCCATCGCTCATACACACTTAGACCACTGACTATACTTACAACCAGTGGTTGAATGAAACTAAATATATTACTCAAGTACTGTACATGAGTACAAATTCAAGCTACTTGTAGTTTAGTTGAGTCTTTTCTTTTTATGTCACTTTTTACATCTATTCAGCAACATTTCAGAGAGAAATATTACTATAAATATGTTTTACTCCTCTACATTATCTGACAGGTTAAGTTACTGGTTACTTTACAAATTAGGATTTTTGCACACAAAACACATGCAGTTTATAAATACAATGTTTTATTAGAAATTAAACTACCAAACAATGCAAGCACAGTTGAAATAAATAGCCGATTAATTACTTAGTTAATTGACATAACTGTTTTGATCGTTTCCAGTTTTGAAAAAAATCTTGCTAATTTTCTTTTTAATTTAAGATTTTTTTGCATTGAGTACTTGTACTTTTAATAGTTTAACTACATTTTCCAGATTATACACACTTTAAATTAAGTAACAATTTAAATGCATGACTTTTACTTGTGAGAGTTCTGGTATTAGTACTTTAACTTAGTATTTACTTGGTCTAATTTGGTTTGATTCGAATAACAAAGTATGTTTTCTCGAAACTTTATCATAGACTTCGACTTCTCTTTAATGATCCTTTTGGGATGACTCCCGCAAGGAAATTGAATTTCCAGCGGCAGATTTCAGCTTACAAAACACTTGAATAGAAAATAAAGAAAAAAAAACAAAAAACAGTATAAAGATAACATGGTGTGTCTTCTATTTGTTGGTGCCTATCAGCCTGGGTCATAACAAATTGGGGGCTCGTCCGGGATTTAAAATCCGGGACCTCTCACACTCAAAGCAAGAATCATACTCCCAAAGTGAGATGAATTGGGTTTATTTTAACTTTATCCTGAATAAGCAACCTTGTCAATTAATATACTGAGCATGTACCACCTTAAGTTGGCGTGTCTGGTCTATTTGACTTTGACATCAGTACTGAAGCCTGCTGCGATATCAGACCATTCACAAGCTCTTTTTGGCAGCATTCCCACTAAACTGAGAAACATGCTGCACCTCCCACCACAGCTTGTTTAAGCGGAAAACAAAGCATCTTGCATTCCCACCTATGTACAATAACTGCAACATGAATTTCTACAGTACATGCATTAGAAAGTGGCAATACACAGTAATAAATTATAATGCACATAGGTGGCCAAAACACTTAACATGCTGGGTCAAACATTTAGAGACTGGACTTTAAGGGATGAATAGAGTTTGGTTTTAATGTTTTAAAATTCAACTACAGGGGGTAAGGTTAAGGTAAGACTTTGGGATTTCATGATGCATGTAGACACTGTACCCACCATTATGAAATACTTACTACTGAAACTAGTCATTTAAGATCCAAACTGTGGTAAAGTTCATCATCTACCAACTTTAGATGCTGTTTGATTTATACATAAGACTGAACCAAAAACGGTTTATAACCAAGACCCCCACAACTCCGAGTGGTTTCCTGTGTCTTTGTCACATGGGTTTCACCCATTGATTGTAAATATTAATGGACAACGCATCCGGTTCGGCGAAGTGCTGCAAATGCTCCTTCAGCAGCAGACTGATACACCCACGGTGTAAGAAGGAGAGGTACCGCAGGTGGTTCATCCCGGCCGCTGTCAGACTCTACAACACCTGCACTACCTGATAATGTTGAATTTTCTGTTCCTGTTTCAATTACCTACCACTCACCATGGCTCTATGGATATCTTTTTTACTTTTTCAATATTATTTATATTATGGTCATACTTCAATGTCATTTATGTTATGGTTACTTACATTTGCTATATTTAATTAAGTATTACTCAATTTATTTAACGTCACTTACTTACATTGCAATATTTTTCATATTAAGGCCACCTCACTTTACTTTACAATCCTTTTTATATAATGCCACTTTACATTAATTCAGTACTTTTTACACATTGTCGTTTTTTTGTTTGTTGGTTTGTTTTTATTGCAGAAAAGCTGCTGCTGTAACAAGTGAATTTCCCTATTGTGGGAATTAAGTATTGTCTAATCTAATCTAAGTGCCTTAAACCTGCATTCTATCTAAATTCCAGTAGAGGGTGACATGTGCGGTTACAAAAGGAGGTTGATTTCTGTAGAAGTATGTGAGAAAGTGACCAACTTACTTGATTTATTACCTCAGGAAACATTTTCATAATGACTTTATGGTCTCAATCGCTAGTTTTAAGTCATCTGCAACACAGAATGATCTTTTTTTAAATTTTGGTCTTGTTGATTTTAAAATCGGCGATAAAGTAGGGGTTTGTTTTAGGGCTTGGCTATGATGTGATTGCCAGTGAAAGTGTGTGACGTAACACAGAGTGTAAGCCACTCCTCCCTCGCTTCTAAAAAAAATCACATTCACAACCATGACGCCCGTAACAGTGAACTTGACGACTCATAGCAGATCTCTACAAACCAATGGGTGACATCACACATGCTCTGTCCATTAATAAACAGTCCATGGTTTCACCACTGACACACATCTTTAGGAGACAAGCTGCAGGTCCTGAAACATGAACACAGAATATAACAGATTATTTCGCCCAACAGTCACCAAAGTAAATATTGGACCCAGTTTGCCACATATCTCCAGAACATTTTGTCACTAGAACAAACAAATAAGGAGACAATTACCTTTGTCAGAGACCTGTTTCTGTCTCAACAACAGACGTTTGCAAGATCTGGCAACACAGATAGGCTAAACTCACTAATGTTAGCATATGCCACAGATAACTTAACATAATTTTTTCGTAATGCTTAATATGGCTTTTAGCTGTATAAATCACCATTGTTGGCCAAAGCAAAAATAAATAATTATGCAAACATCATTTTTCATCTAGTCACATGATATTCACATAGTTATAAACGAGGCCACACCCACTTAGAAGAGAGGAAGTGTGTATTGTTTCATACCATTGGGGCAGTGTGTCTTAGAACTTGTTTCATTACAATACCAATTTTTTTCCAAGTTATTTCAGTCAAAACCTCAAAATCAGTGGGATTCATCATAAGGGACCCATACATGTCATTTGTATTGCAATCCCTCCAATAACATGTAACATGGTTGATTGTTTACTTGCAAAGTTTTATTTCCATTGATCCATCCATTAATTTCCTGCCCACTTATACAGATCAGGGTAGCAGAAGCAGGTCAATCTTACAGGCAAGACATCCTTCTTTAAGCAATTTCCACCTACTTTTCCTAGAGGAACCCTAAGGCCTTGCGGGCTGGCTGGGAAATTCAATCCCTCTGGCATTTACTAGGTAGGGTTTCCTCCAAGTCCATTATACACCTCCCCACAGGCACCCACAGGGCATTGTTCATTGGAGCCATTGGGTGCTTCTTGATGTGATAATGAATAGAATATTTTAATACTTTTGAGGATAACTTTTTCAAATTGTTATAGTGAAAAGAGATTTAAATGCTGAGTGCACAGGCACAGTGTTATAATCCTTTGGGGATATGTGTTTGTATGTGTGCTTACTTCAGCATGACAACACTCATCTTGTTGTCTTTTAGTTATATGATCCTCTGTCTAAATCGGTACAATTCACGGACGATGAAGTCTGATTATTTCAGCAGTCCCACTGCTAATCTGTCTGCTAATGTAGCCAATAGCCACCCATTCACAAATAGCAGAAGCCAATTATCGTGCTTTGGTCAGCATTGCCACCATTTTGCTGGTGTCACACCTGTGGCAGTTTCCCAATGTTATTTGTCTCTGCCGTCCCTGAACTGAGCTATTGGAGCACAGAGATGGGGAAATTGAAACCACACAGGTGTGGCACCATTGTGGCTCGATACAGCAAAGGAACTCCATTTGTCTTCTGAGCAAATGATGATCGAGGTGAAATTGAGCAGGTGTTTAGACACAGGAAGAGTTAGTCTCCAAAGTTTAATTTTATAAATTTTGAGAATGTAAATTACCTGAGGTCCATCGTTTTGTAATTCCAAAATGTTTCTTAAAGTGATTTTGTCGTCCTAACTAGCTGACTACCCATTAAAATGGATTGATAGAGACAATTGTCAGAACCAAAACCCCTTAGTTGCAATAAACAATTGAAAATGTCTTACTTTGTGGCCATCTATTGATAGTAGTTGATCGTTCAGTGTTCTCTCCTTGAGGTATTGAGATGAATGGGATAGCTACCATATTGACAAGGCAGTACATCATATTACAGAAAGAACAGAAGCTTTTAGGTATAAAAGGTCCAGTTAGATTCCTGCTGCTAAATGGACAGTGTGGATGTATTAACTACAGGTACAAATATGTTTATAGCAATCTGTCCTTATTCTAAAATGGCTGTTTAAAAAGAACCCAAACTTAGCAGCTTCAACAGAATTCATGGGGTTTTGTAACAGGGTAACAAACTTGCTATTATCCCCTCAGCTTGGGGGAAGATGTTTCACATTAACCACTGTACACATCAGTTTGGTCTTTAGGCTGCTGTGTCAAAGCCTTGGCTCCATCATGGCTCTCTGTTGTTCCTCAGGGTGCTTGTCTATTATAGACTATGTGTATGATAGATGACCTCAGGCTTTGCTTTACCCCTCTGCTCTCAGCTGCTTACACATAGTCACACACACCCTATACTCCCACACCATATACTCACATTCTTATTCCCATCTCGTAAAATACAGTCACTTGGTTAGGTGCCTTTGTCATTGTTATTGACGTTAAAGTTAAAGTCTCCTTAAGCGTCTTATCTAAACGCGCTTGGTCGGGACTATTGCCGTCCCTTTTGACGATGATATGTTAAGGTAAAGGTCGTGGGTGGGCTTAAGTATGTGTGACACACGGGAATAACAGGACAGTTAAAGAAGAAAGCGACTTTAGGAGAGGTGAAACGCAGGAGACGAACCCTTGTCTCCTGGATGAAAGTCTTGTGTGTATCCCAACCAACTTCCCTGCGTGGAATTTCTACCTAACATACAACTCGCTAAACCTCGTCTACATGCTGCTCTCCCCAGTGCGTTATACAAACACACTGAAGGGAACCTTTTTGTCCCTTTACGCTGACAGCCACTTTCCAAACGTCTGTATTTTACGTGTTGTTGACTATACACACCAACTTCATGGAGAATGTCTACTGCTGTGTGGTCATAATTAGGCCTTTTTTTTTTTTTTAAAGTGTAGACAAAATGCTCTCCTTTCACGGCTGGTGCACTTCTTCTGTGGCTCCACGCAGAGCCTTGTCATCCAGTAAACATTCTTGTAGAGAAGGACTGTCTGTAAAATGCAACCTTTTCCCATTTTTCCGCTGTAGTGTTGAATTTCAACAAAGATATTTCACATTTTCTTTAAAGTGTTTCTTCTGCTCTACTGCATCTCGTTTGCCTTCATTCCACTGGGAGCAGAGAAAATGGTTGGGGAGGCATGAGTTTGGCATGCAGGTGACATGGCCTGTCAATCAAAGCTGGAGCTGCATAATCCGGGTTGAAGATGTTTTTAATGTTAACTCCCTGCAGAGACACACACACACACACACACACACACACACACACACACACTCTTTCACTCATATGTAAATATGCATACACATGGATGCACAGAAGCATGTAGACTTTCATGCAGTCAAATGTGGAAAAAGACTTCCATACATCCCTTATTCCCTCAAGTATTTTTCCAGAAACATCCTTGTTGTGCTGCCATACCCTGAGAAATTTCCACACACAGAACAACAACAACAACATACATCTTAGCTACAACAAGTCGAGGCAGGGCCAGCCATCAATCATCGCTCTCTAGTGTTCCACCCCACTGTCATCATCCAATTACCAGCTCACGAAGCCATGAATCAACCAATCAGCACAGGCCGGGGGCTGTCCAAATGTTGCTCTGTTCTTGCTGACAGACAATATGCTGTAAGGAAAAAAAATGAGCAAAAGGAGTCCAATAAACTTTTTGTGTAGTCTGAAATCGGAGCAAAAGATGTCGTTTTCAAGAGAGAGTTTCAAGGAGAGATATTTTAAAAGATTTACTCAGAAAGTGTCTTTAACTGAAACATATACATCATATTTACATTGATGTTGAAAAGTTACATATTGCAGCTTAAAGTCTAAGTTGTTTTTTTTTTTTTAATCCCAAGAATTCTTATGTTTTCATTATCCATCCATCTGGTCATTCCATGTTCTATTGTGACACAACTTTGCTGCCAACTTAAGTACAGTGAAATGTTTTATATGCTTTCACGGGAGCTGTAGCATCAAGTACTCTCACATCCTATTAAAGCAGACGTGGTGTCACAGTGGAATTCACTGATTACCTTCTGAGATGCTTTATAGAGTCAAGACTCTTACAGACTCTCATTCCTGCAGTGACTGACACTGAGGTGCTATGGTCTGCACTGAATGTTTCTTTATTTAACATGATACGTTATCCCTGGTGGGGCCCTTCAATGCCCTGCAATCACACTCTCTGGCACTTCCAGAGTGTGTATTGATATGCATTTTACATCCATCACCAGCTGTGTGGTTAAACACGGTTGAAGTGCAGTTGCTAATGGCCTACCACATGCTTTGTGTGTGTGTGTGTGTGTGTGTGTGTGTGTGTGTGTGTTAGAGAGAGAGAGAGAGAGAGAGAGAGAGAGAGAGAGACGGAAAATAGAGGGAGTGAACAAAGAAAATAAATCCCTAATTATATGTCTTAGAGAATGCTAGAGAAATATGATAACATATGTCCCTATTATTACTCCCTATTATGACATTAATTTCCATGATGTGATTGGCAAGAAAATTAAGTCTTCAGCGTATGTCCATGCCAACACACAGAACCCTCCCCACAAACACACACAGATATACATAGACATACACACACACATGATACATACTATTAACAATTAAAATATTTAATCACGATTATTCGCATTGTCACAGTTAACTTTTCTCATTTTAACGCTCTTATCAACATGGAAAAGCAGATCGGCTCGCTTTGTCCAAATGTTTTTTTTAAATTGAAAACAGCTTTGGAATATAGGCTACTGTAGTGTTCAATTTCAACACTTGGAGAAAATAATGTCTCACACATTGTAACACTGGCCATCATTGAAAGGGTGAAAAAAATACTTTGATAAGGGGGAGAATTGGCATCAGCTGTGTGCTTGGCCATCAAGTGGTATTTCAGACTGGACGTGCTGCGATGATCGCTCAGTTCACAACAACAAAACACACACATTACTTTGGTCTTGTCAATTGAACCATTTGGCAATTTTTAAAAAGTAAACTTTCCATTCATAATCTTATTGGCGTCCATTTTGTCGTCTCGTGCTCGCCATCCACTCAAAACGTAACGGTACTACTCTTTGGCCGGCTCGCACGCCCAAACAAGTGTGCGAGGCGTGCCTGTTGTTTTGTTTCCAGTCTAGCTAGATCCGGTGTGGTGTTGTAGTTTTTCTAACGTTACTAGTTGTTGCAACAGCATGTGTAAAAACTACAAAGTTTGCTCGGCCAAAAAGAACGTTAATCTAGCGATAAAATGGGTTTGCGTTAACACGTTTAACTGACAACACTAGTCTTTGTTTTCTGACACAGTTAAATGTTAAATGTAAAACCACTCCTACATATAAATCCTGTGTATACCATGTGATAATGAATACATGTCAAAGCGACATATGACTCATCACATCAAACGTGTGCAGTACATGTTCATTACGACCTTTCATAGACATCGGTAGACAACTACTCAATTACCCTTCAGTTTAATTGCAATTGATTTATGTTCTGAACAGGTTTTTCCCATTTTCAGCATCTCATTGTGTTTCAAAACAGAAATTTTTTTCATCCTAGTGTTTTCTGATCTGCACACCCACTTGCTGTAAGTTGGGTTAAGCATTCAAATCAACACTAGATGCTGTTATCTTTCCGATGAGGACAGTTTCACTGAAAGTGTCCTATTCTATGTCAATTCTGAATATTCAACTTGGCAGATGGAGTGCTGGTAAAGGTTATTGGATTCATTTGTTATCATCAGTCACTTCATGAAATCTTTCATGCAACAAGTCATTTTGAAATTATATTGCTATATACATCTGCATCAATGCTGTTGAGAGGAGCGGATTATATGTCTAGTGAGCTATGGCGTGCCTTCATTCAAATAGCACTTTTAATGCAAAATAAGATTAAACAATTCAACATTTCTTCTGGGCTGAGAGAGACATTGTCAACATCTACAATTTGATTTTTGTGATGTTGTAGTGAGTATTGGAGTCTTCATCCATCTATCTATTTACCACATTTCTGGGTCTGGATTGTGGTGGCAGCAAAACTAAGTGGAAAAGGCCAGACACAATCCACATCATACAGTTCATCCTGGAACATCCCGAGGCAAGGTGAGGAGCAGTAAGAGATATTTAAAGACCCTTGGGCTAACCTGAATCGAGCCAACTCGCCCTTCCAAAATAGAGAGCCCTGGTGGATTGACCCAAGCAAACTGTGGTGTTTGTTGATCCCCTCAAGTTTAGGAGTAAAACTGCCTGCTTAGACCAAAAAAACGGTTGATGGAATGATACCGCACATTTTTTTTCACCCTTTCGGCTACTAAAAAAGGCTGTGGTGACATTAGTTTCAGTAACGAGTCATGCTGAAAACCACAAAGTAAGAATTGCCACCAATTAGTAGATAAGTATATTGAGGAAGATCATACATTTCTTAAAAGTAACATGAGGATTAGAGTTTTAGGAGCTTTAACAATCAATAGTCAGGATCATCTGAGTCAGCTCTAGGTCTTATTATTTTCTTAGCTCACCTCATTTGGACTGCAGGCTGCCCAATTGTTTTTATGGAAGTTGTTGCCATGTGCAACCTGAGAGGATTTTCTGTGAATGTTTTTTGGGTTTGAATAGATATATTTATCTAGGTTTTAGTTGTTGTCATTTTCAGTATACTGTACATTATGCTAATCCCATGCAGTTTGGGTCAAAAACCATGCAGTTTTGTGCATGCAGTATAAATGTGTTATTTTCACCTATTGTAAAAAAAAATATGAATATGAAATATATGAATATTTCTGCCTCCCAATCAACAGTCATCATGCGGTGCTAAGCTCCCCACGGAGCCGCTGCAAAATAGCCTCGGGAAGGTATTTGTTTTGGTGGAACGTTCAAAAGGTGTTTTATTCATGTGAGAGAAAACTCAGATGGGAAAAATAGTCCAACTAGATGTCTGGATTTACCCTGCAGAGATCTGAGGAGCACTTAACCATAGTCCTCAGAAATCCACCGGAGTTATATCGGCGAAAATACATGCATCCGGCGGAATTTTCTAAGGCATTGGAGCAATCCCGGAAGTGGAGCGTTGAGGATATAGACCAGGGGTCCCTTAACAGTCTTGGAATTGCATAAATTGGGTCTGACTGGAAAGCTGAGACTCCTTTTGATTCAATGAGCCCAATTGTAATCATGTGTGATGATGTTAGTCCCTGTAGTTTTCAGAAAAGTGCTCGCCCTCCAACAACAGCCAATGCGACATAATTAAGCATGGCGATGGCCAATATACACTTCCAACATAATTCAATTTCAAGCCCTATGTACTCTTAACTTTCAATATTGAATAGTTGCCTAACAAGAACAACAATGTTTATTACAGACTTTTGACACAACACACTGAGCTACATCTCAAATTAATCTTCAGGTTCCCAGCTATCAGATGATGTGTGCCTACTGTATACCACTTCTATGTTGAATATACTGTATACCTAAAAAACATTGTGGCCAGCTTAAAGCACCCCTGTGCAATAATGGTGTTGTCTAATCAGCATCTTGATATGCCACACCTGTGAGGTGGATGGATTATCTCGGCAAAGGAGAAGTGCTCACTAACACAGATTTAAGAATATTTGATAAAAATAAGCCTTTTGTGTACATTAAAGAAGTCTTAGATCTTTGAGCTCATAAAAAATAGGGACCAAAACAAAAGTGTTGCATTTATAATTTTGATCAGACACAACACAACACTGATTCTGTGAGAACGTTACTGTGTAAATAATAAAGAATATCAAAAGAAGTGACAACACATAATCTTAGAGCAGTAGAACCCAATATAGTGAAATCAAGGAGTGAATAATCCAGCAAGGTCAAACCCTGGGGAATGTCCAGTATGAAAACCAAAGCTCTGATACTAGCGAAAAAAGTATCTTGTTTGTCTTGTTTTTATTATTTATTTACTGCTGCTGCACTGATTGCCACCAACGAAATGTTGTTGTGTTCATACAATGACAATAAAGTATCTTGAATCTTGAAACATTTCAAAACCATACAGCAAACCCAGTTGTTCTTGGCTTACTACTAGTAGAAACTTCAAAGATGAGAGAAAATATCAAAGGTACTTTCCAGTCTAGGTGGGAGGTGGGAAGATTGGGGACTATGAAAAGGAGGAAAGCAGGGGGAGGGGGGGGGGAGTAAAACCTCTAAGCTGATTTTGTTTTTATTCATGTGTTTCTGCTTGGTTTGTGGTTTTGTTATGGCATGTCTTAAATGGCATGTCTTAATTGTAAGAGATGCCATAACATAAGATATGGCATCTTTTTTTATTCTATAAAAAAAAGAGGAAGAAGAAAGAAGGGTGCAGCAAGGATTAAAGGAGAGAAGAGGAGGTAAACGTGTGAGAAGATCAGTCAGGGTAAACCCTGTGGGAAGCTGCTGTATCTACCTCCTCAGGCAAAAAAGAGAGAGAGAAAGAGGGTGGAGAACAAGGGAGATCAAGACAGAGAATGTAGAAAATGAGAGTGAAATAAAGTTAGCAAACAAGAGAAGGAAAAGAAAGTGATGGGAAAAAAACAGTTCCTTGATTTTAAATTGCCTTATTTCGTGTTGAAAACGAGAACTTGTATAACCCAGAGGCTTGCTGTTGTAATAGAATCTTACATGCACACACAAACACACACACACACACACTTGCATATAAACGCACTGGCCCTCATTTATGAAACATGCGTACGACCTAAAACAGGCGTAGGACGGGCATACGCTGATTCCTTCGCAAAGCTCGCCATTTATCAATTTGAATGTGAGTGTAGGCTGAAAAAAAAATCTCACGTCTGGTCTCACGTTGTGTACGCTAGTTTTCGAGTCTGTGGACTTGCGGTGCAGCATGTAACAGGAGAAGGAGACAATGGCAGATCTGGCTCTTTTAGAAGATCTCATGAGCCGAGCAACAGTGCACACGTAGCCTACACACATGAGCCATGGGGGGGTGGGGGTTAATATACACGCCAGAAAATGTCTGCAACATTGTTTTAGCCTGTGGGGTTCTGAAGGAAAACAAGGTGCCATAAATGTAGGCCTAGTGACGGAGAGGAGACAGGATATTACTCCTCGCTTTCAAAAGGTATAGTGTGATGTTTGGTAATGATATTCAATACAGGAAACATGACGATGCACATTTGTATATATTCTTCAGGTTTTCATTTGTCTTTTTTAGTGTCGTTAATGGCCACAAGTGAACGATTTCATTGCCATTGACCGACATGTTTCGGCTATATATACTGTATACAGTGTGTGTGTATAAAAAAAAAAAAATAATCCCCCTCTCACCCCTTGTGGGGTGGTATGTGTCATCCTCAAGCTCGGATCCTCTACCAGAGGCCTGGGAGATTGAGGGTTCTGCGCATTATCTTAGCTGTGCCTAGGACTGCAGTCTTCTGGACAGAGACCTCTGATGTTTTACCTGGAATCTGCTGGAGCCACTCTCCCAGTTTGGGGGTCACAGCCCCCAGTGCTCCGATTACCACCGGCACCACTGTTGCTCTTACTTTCCACATCTTTTCTAGGTCAAGGTCTTTCAGCCCTTGGTATTGCTCAAGCTTCTTGTGTTCCTTCTTCTTCATGTTGCTGTCGCTTGGGATCGCCACATCTATCACTACTGCCTTCTTCTGCTGTTTGTCCATCAACACGATGTCTGGTTGGTTAGCCATCACCAGTTTGTCAGTCTGGATCTTGAAGTCCCACAGGATCTTAGCTCGGTCATTCTCGACTACCTTAGGAGGTGTCTTCCATTTTGACCTTGGGACTATATACATATACAAATGTTTTGGGGTTACTTAGAAATTTCCATTGCACTCCATTATCAGATTAGTTGCATTGTTTGTCTTTTAACCAGGGCAGAAGTTCAGATTACATTATGTGCTTACATAATTGTAAAAGTGTTCTCCAATTTTTTTCTCAGTTTTTTAAAATGATATCAGTTTAGTAAACAGAATGTGTCTTTGGAACATTTGATGAATGGTTGCTGATAATTGGCAATTTTGATATTGCATTAAAGATCAGCCACCCACTCAGATCAGCTGGTATTATGTCTATAACGGAGAGAAATGAAAATTTCTAAGTGACCCCAAACTTTTGACTGGTAGTGTATATACTGTATGTATACCTTTTTATGGTGCTGTACAAAACTCAGCTATTAAAATAATTACTTAATTATTAGTATCTGTGGATGGCTTCCATAGTTGCTACCTTACAGGCCAGTAAGCGTCCCATCAATGTTGTCGAGGTTTTTGTTGTTTTAAAACAATATGCCAATTTATCTTTGCTAATAATATGTTGCATTCATTTCATTATTTTCAGACATTTTTTTTTTTCTGAGGGGGGGTGGAAATAAAAAAGTGTTAAACAATAATTTGGCGGCCCCCCTGCAATGACACAGAGGACCCCCTGTTGAAGGTCACTGCCTTAAACGATCAAACAAAGCGTGTGACTTCGATGCAGATTCTGCAGTTAGCATCTCATTTCCTGCGGTTAATCAACATTGTTTTCTTTGCCTTGTCCTGTGTTTCCACTCACCAGACATATCAGGGATAAACTAAACATCCTGACCCAGTTACTTGTTAGTCCTGCATCGCGTCACATCCCACAACACCACGCTAAACAATTCATTCACATCCGATCGAAGATGAATAGGGGCGCACTTGCATCATTTCCTTGTACCGCAGCAATTCATTGCGTTTGAACAAAAATGGCGACGGGCATGGATGAGATTTGCACAGTTACACGAGATGTTGTAAATCGATTAAATAAGAACTCTTTAATCAACACATTTCTTCGTTTGCCATGTCAAACACTGACAGTTCCTATCAGACACTTTACTATTACTCCTTTGTCAAATGTAAAAGACATGACAGGAAGTCAGTCAGTACTCATATGATGGGCAAAGTTACCCCCACCCCCCCGAAAAAAAAAAACAGAATAGAAAAAAAAGACTAGGACACAATGTCAGACCACATTGTAAACCTTGTACAACCTGCTTTTCCAATATTGTAGCTGTGCTAATAAAGCAAATCCACATTTAATTTGAAAGTCAGGAATAAAAGGGAGGGATAGGGATGAGTGGTAAAAAAAACAAATGAGGAAAGGTGAAAAAGCATGAGTAGGAACTTAAAGGGAAAGGGAGTGAGGGCTCAATTATATGGTGAAGAAGAGGGATAATGTGAAGGTGAGAGAATACGGGTGGACAAAAAAATGGTGAAAGTAGGGAGAGTTAGAGAGAGCTTAGCAGGGGGGCGACACAGGAAGTGAAGGGGGAGTGGGTCAAGGGGAGAGACAGATTGAAGAAGAGAGCGAGGAGCAAGACGAGGAGAATCTCAAGCGCTCCGCTCTTGGGTTCGGTCCGTTGTCATGGTAACAGCAGCGAGGCGAGACGAGCGGCAGATAGACTCTCTCTCTCTCTCTTTCCCTGCTCCCGGTCTCCCTCTGTTTATTAGGGGACAGCTGAGTTCTACTTCTTCTTCTTCTTCTTCTTCTTCTTCTTCTTCTTCTTCTTCTTCTTCTTCTTCTTTGTGTGTGTGTTTTCATTCCTGTGGTCTCTGGAGTTCTGAGCTCTTTAGGTTACCAAATATCATCATTTGAACCCCATTGCTGAACAAAAATAATGCAAGTCTAAACTGAGTCAAGAGTGATACTGTTGGCTGGGCAAATACAAGTTAGAATCACTCAGGGCGGAGGCTGTGCACCCTAGAAAAATTACCTAATAAGCCATCTCTCTGATGAACAGCTGACTATTGACCCACAGTGTCAGGTTCAATTCTGGTCACTAACCCAGTAACACTGCCTCCAAATAGCACCTGTTTACTAGTTCCACTATTATTCCACTTATTTAGTATTATTCATCATTCCCATATCTCACTTATTATTTATTATTTACTCATCATTCCTATTCTCATCTCACTTATTTGTTATTTCTTCATCATTCTCATTTCCTATTTCAGAACTGTTCATAATGTTCATACTGTTCATATTATAATATAATAACATAATACTGTTTATCCCAGTACCCTTTGCACTATGTTCCACATTTAAATAATTTTTGTTGGACTTTTCATTGCACTCATGCCCCTATATTGTTCTGTTTCTGTTTAGAGTATGAATATATTAGTGCGTGTATATATTAGTGTGTATATATTGTTTTGAATGTGTCAGCACATTGTGAGCAACTATGCATACTATTCCTGGTATGTGTCTTCATACCTGGTCAATAAAGCTGATTCTTATTTCATCACATAAAGAAGTTTATGTTCAAGTAACAAAGCCACATACAGGTCATAGGAATTGAGTCCTTCATGGCAAGAGCAAAGTAGGAAGTGTGTTGGTGTTAAAGAGCCACAGAGGGAAGGGGGTCAGGTTGGGACACCAAAACGTCAGACCTAAACACTGCTGTCCATTTCTTACAAACTCTCAACATTGGTTAACCTAATGGCTTATAGGTTTGGAAGACAAAACAAATGATGTCATCCTGCCGATAGAGGCATCAGATCAGAAAACACTTGTGTCGTTTTAAAGGGCATGGACAAAAATCATATTTTGTTTTTTTTATTTTGGATAGCTCACCTGGTAGAATGCATTTTTCTTATGTTTTTGTCCCTTTTTTCAACCCTTTTGATGCATTTTTTTCAATGTTTGTCACTTTTTTTGGACGTTTTCAACTCTACATAACAATAACTTGTTAACTTTAGTTTTACACTTATTTTTGGAATTTATGGTCAATAAACCTAATTTTTAGGAAATTATACCTATTGTTTGAGTTAGAAAAGCAGAAATTAGGAATTATTTAGACTAAAATTAAAGGAATGTATGTTGATGGATAATCAGAGACTGGATTATGTCAACTTTTACTCAATACTATTTCAAAAACACAAAATTTATGAAAGTAGAGAGTTATACTTGCCAAAGAGCGTTGTGTGGAATCAATCATGTTATTTTGTGTATTTAAAAACACTGATGAAGGAAAACGGACCAATTTGACCCAAGGACAACATGACGGTTAAATATTTTACCTATTTCCTTTTGTCTGTTTATTTTGCCTCACATGGCCTCATAAAATCATCAAAACGAATCTGAATATTTTTGGATTATATTCATGACATATGTACATATTATATACATATGTATGTATTATGACATACATCTATTCATTTATACACCGATATTCATGCTAACAGGCTCTATACCTTGATCTCAGCATGTGACCTGCTCCAGTCTCCCAGTTTCAACCCTGCAAAAAGCAGAGCCCAGTGCATTATGGTCCATGAATCAGAATAGCTGAGTAGCTTATAGAATGAAAGGGAAAAAAAAAAAAAAAAAAACTTTTACCATAGTGGTGCCAACAGAAATGTATCACAAGCAGACTCAAATGCACTCCAGCTGGAGCTCAGCGGAAATGAATGTGAGCATCATAAAAATGTCCTCGACACGGTAACAAATTGCACAGCAAACTTAAAATGTGCTACAGCAGCAGAGCTTTATGGCAAAATGGTGTAGTCTGACGATTAGTAGCCTGGGCGTAATCAATTGTGAATTGTGAATGTGAATTAGCTGGATTTGATGCAGACCACATTTGCTGCTTTAACTCTTGCTTCAGCTCCTGTTTGTAATATCTTTCTATCTTTTATTTATACATTATTCATCAGTCACTGGAATTATGTAATTTCACAGAGGATCTGACCTTTGACCCTTTTAGTTGCTTGTAATGTATAATCATTACAAATAATATATGATCATTTTCAATTACTCAAATCTGTCTGTTTTTATTCTTAACATGCAGACACTGAAGGATGCAGCTTGTTTAACTCTTTGCAATGCACTCATTTGAATTCCAGTGTTTCCCATACATAGGTTAAATTTACATCTTTTTTTCCCAATCGACTGTGTATTTTTTCCAGCCCCTCCCCCTCGTGAAATTGCGCGACGTGTTCATGACTGCAGCGCTGCACTTGAGGCTCAGAGGCTATTGTTATCAGAGCCCAGTTGTCACCCCTGTCCGCGGCAGTCTCCTCCGCTGACTGGAGATAACCGCTAACCGGAAGCTATTCGTTGCTAACCAAGCTTTTGGTTCTCCGTGCCTGTATCCATTAACTGTATGGACACAAGCCCTAATAAAACCCGTTATTTGAATTCTAATCTTCATGTTGTCCTCGCGTCAAAATTGACCTGTTTTTCTATATCAATGTTCTTTTTAACTACCCAATTGTAATTACCCAAAATAACATGATTGATTCAACGCAACGCTCTTTGGCAAGTAAAAATCCCTACTTTCATTAATTTTGGGGTGTCTTATTCAACTTTATAGAATTAGAAAATTAGTATTTGGTTTCGCAATAGTATTGAGTAAAAGTTGACATATTCCAGTCTTTGATTATCCATCAACATACATTCCTTTAATTCTTAATTTTTGCTTTCTTAACTAAAACATTAGATATGATTTCCTATAAATGAGGTTTATTGACCATAAATTAACTGTAAAACTAAAGTTATTAAGTTACGTAGTGTTGAACATTTTTTTTTAAAAGCATCAAAAAAGTTAAAAACATCAATTAAAAGCGTTGATTTTGACAAGAAGACAACACAAGGGTTAAACTACAAGTCAGAGTGGTTGGAATGACCAACAGGTCACGTTATTTTTAATCTATTGATTTGTGTACACGGACACGTTTATGTCATTTTTTTCTGTGGTGGTGAGCACAAATTTTAATCTAATGTGTTTCAATTTCTCCTTTTTGTCATGGTGCTCAGCACGTCATGGGAAGCAAATGCATGGAGGTTGGGTTTAAGAAAAGAACAACAGGGAGAGGACACCTCTCACGCCGGGACACGATCCGCGGTCTATGGGGGACACGCAACAACAACAGGACAGTTAGGTTTAGGAAAAGAAAAATGGGGAAATGAAACGCCACACGCAGGAGACGATCCCCGGTCTCCGGGGTGAAAGTCCTGTGTTGTTTGAGCCATCCACCACCCCGACTAGTCTCCCTACGCGGCTTTTTATACTACTCGCTACCGTAGTCATACTGTGATCACAAAAGATACTACCCGTTTAAAGAAATTCAATTAAAATTCATGCTCAACACAAAAAAAACTACATAAATATGTCCGTGTACACGAATCAGTAGATAAAATAATGTGACCATTTCACAAACTACCGAGAGACTGGGTTGGAATGCCACAAATCTACTCAGATGAGATCTTTATGAGTGCAACAGGACATGCAGCCTATAGTGCAAAACTACATTATGATCCCAAAAACACAGGTTAAAACACAATCTAACAAACTAAATTAACAAGAATTAATCTTTAGATAGCCTTAGTCTTATATGATTGAACAAATTGAACCTTTAACTATGTAAATGCCGTACATATCCACACTCCTTATATTTCTTTATTTATATTTCTACTCTGATATTTACATACTCTTGCAACTGTAACACAGAATTTCCCTTCGGGGATCAATAAAGTATTTGTGATTCTGATTTCTGAGACAGTGTTGAGATTTATCCTAACATAGCCTAACTGTCTGTATTGATCATATTATAGTATTACAGTTAAGTTATTTATAACATTTGGGCTCCGGGTGATCAGGTATTTTATCTGTTGAACCTTTAATATTTGGCAAAAAAAAAATTTAATTGACAAAGCGCATCATGGCTACACTTTATTTTCATTTTCATTTTAAATTCAACCAGCAATTTGTTGTATTTTAGCAAAATGCTGAAAGAAGCGGAAAGGCAGAACTGAGTAGATTTTAATATCTGCTCATTTATTGCAAGTAATATAATTATCGCAATATTGAACGACGTTACAGCATATCACATATTTTCCTCATATTGTGCAGCCCTAATAACGACCCTGGAATTTTGTCAGATGGCACATAGTGTCGCGATACTTTCATCTGTATCTGTATCATCATTTTGTTTATCATGTAAATAGTTATTTCTTTCAAAATGATCTGTTAATGTTATGTAGTCATTGTTTCAAAAGAAATTGTTCAATAACCTTCGTCTGACTAGTTTATTACTGAACCCAGAGATCATGCGACGCGCCGTCACATCCGTCTCATCCGTCTCATCCACCCACCACCACAAGTAAATAATTAACCTGTGGAAAACACTGTATACACCACATAATGATGGGCAGGGAGATACGATACAAGGATTGACATAGCTCAGAAAAACATGACCATATATATGCATTCTAAGAAAATAAGAAAAAAAATATCATCAGCAAATCATAGCAGAGTCAAAGTCTAAATATAAAAACAAAACAAAAGATTACCAAAAGAAAGTTGGTTTTGTGTATAGAATGATAAGCCTAATAAAACATGGGTCATCTATGCAGGTCTAGGCTGAGCATGGAAAGGGCAGAGGAAGACTGCTACAAGGTCTCAATATGTCTATGGAAACCCATTCAAATTTCATGGTGGAGCCACATAGTGTATGTCTGACTTTTTCTAGCTTTATAGAATCAGCGACCTATCTTGTATGTGTGGAGGGGAGGGCACTTTTCCAATAAAGTAATATAAGTTGCCTGACCAAAAGTGTTACAAAAGCAAAAACGTCACGCTGGTAGGCAGGCGGTGAAGTATCTGGTGGGAGAACACCAACAAAAACAGCAACAGGAGAGAGCTCAGAAGGGCAAATACTGATTTCCAGAAGGACAGAACCAGAACCTATGTCTTTAGACCAGGCTTCTATTAAAGTAAATGACACACAAGATTATAGGGCAAAAAGAATGAAGTGAATAGGTGAAGAGTGAGGGATTGATGGAAAACCCATAAAAGTCCATAATCTGAAAATAAATAGAGCTCTTCAACTGTTATGCGCTTTTGAATACTCTGAAGTTTTTGTAATTTTAGACCTTGCCATGCTTCACCTGCCCACTAGACACCCTAAATGTCTCTGCATTGTCCATTTTGCGTTAGGTGAAAAAAGAGTTGTTCTTGGTGATTTATTCAATGTGTTGATCAGAAGAGAGAGTAGGATCTGGAGCTGGAGTAGACAATTACTGGAGGTGGAAGGGGAGGTGGACGGTTTCACTCTTTGCCTGAAACGACAGCTGATAGCAAAGGGAGAAACAGATTTAAAGCAGGGTTGTGACTCTGTGATTGGCTCTTTAAATTTGTGTACGATTCTGATTGGTTCAGCAGGAAGGTAAACGCCTCCAACAGCTGATTTGATTTAGGAAGAGAGCATTGATTAAGAGTTCGGTCTTCTTGAAAGAATTTAAGCTGAGCTATATTTCAACTTCTACAAAAAGAGGGTGACTACCTAAACGAGTGTCTCCCAGCAAGGTGGATAGCTGGCAGGGTGGCTATGGACCTGCCTGACCCTAAACTCCATTAGTCATCCCAGACTGATACTCAAAATCATTGGAAGAGTCCTTTCAGAGTGTCAGATAAGTCTGGAAGAGTTTTTTTGGTCAAATGGAACGTTGAGGTTGTGCAGTAATTTTACTCACGTTGTGTGGGCATTGATAAACAACCACATAAACCTTTCAGATACAGTATATTATTGTGAGCTATGGGGCAATAAACCTCATTGCCTCTCACAGGCAGCAGCATATTGTTTTTTTTCTAAGATTATTTTTTGGCAGGGTACCCCTGGAATAAGATTTCTTCTTTTACAAAAAGAGGATGACTACTTAATTGAGTGTCTCCCAGCAGGGTGGACAGCAGGCAGGGTGGCTATGGACCTGCCTGACCCGAAACTCCATTAGTCGTCCCAGACCGATCCTCAAAATCTTTTCCCACAAGCGCACGGACAGCCAGGCCAGATGCGCCGTCGCCCCAGCAACAGGAACGTGAGCTAAATGCAGAGCATAAGAGCCGAATAGCCGGGATGTCCGAGGATGACGTTGGCATCTTCAGGGCTGAAAGAGAGCATGTGCTCGAGGGAAAACGAAGAAAATGTCAAGAGTGATTAGGGGAGCAGAGGATGTAAAAGGATCTGGAGAGATGGTGAGGCTTGTACGTGTGGAGAGGAAGGCTTTGCATTTTGATGTGTAAGGGAGAGAGTGTGTGTGTGTGTGTGTGTGTGTGTGTGTGTGTGTGTGTGTGTGTGTGTGTGTGTGTCTTCACGCCTCACTGACTCACTGCTCCGCCACCTGCCAGCTTGTTTGCAAGAACGTGTGTGCTCATGCATGGTCATAGTCGTGCTGGTTGTACTGTATGAAGTCATGTCTCTGGCTGTAGTTCATTTTATTCACGCAAAAGTAGTACCTTAGAAAGAAGTCCACCCGCACCCCCACCCCCACCCCCACCACAGTAGAGACTCACAGTAGCTTTGTAGATATAGATCAACTTAACAGTAGTCTCACATTGCCAGACAGATCTCCACAACTGGAGTAAGGTCTGGTTACACCACACATTCATTTTAGGACAGGAGGGAATTGTCATGGGTGGCGCTTTATGTAAATTAGCTGATCAATGGTTAAACATGATTTGCTCTTACCAGTCAATCGCTGTATGTAACTCACTTCATCCACAGCAAAACCCCACCAATAGGTTCCGAAACATTGGCATTTGCAGGATGGCTCTTTTTGTTTTTGCCCATCCACTTTTTTCAATTCTTTTGTCCATTATCATGTCCGGCATAATAAACTGTAGCTATCCCCCCTTGACTGGTATTAGTCAAACCTTTGGCTGAGCCTCGCCGTCGTCCATTAATACTTGACAATGGACGCCTCGTCAGGCATTAACCCTTACACATTTTATGCATCTTTCAAATAATTCTAGTGAATATTCTGGTGACAGTTCGTTTGAATAAAAATGAGAAAATCCAGAATTGCTGCAGTCCATGTGCTGTGTGATCTTTTTTAGCTACTCAATAGATATTCTTTCAGGGGCAGATACTTTCATACAGTATGATTGTTCTTTAAGAGAGTGCAAATCAAATTGTGGCACAAACAAGTCCTAAAAAAGAGAGGTACGCAAGAGAAAACTCACTTCATTGAATTGTGTGCTTCAGCTGGAAGATAAATCCAGATCTGATCTCAGCGTCTGGGATGGGAAGTCTTGCTTGCTTTCCTGACATACTGTGAAAGTTCTTACATCACGGGAAAAAAGCAAAACTGAATTTTCAAACCAACTATTTTTCTAAGGATCATCTGATATTGATGTGTAAAGGAAATAGCCAATATGTAGGCTTACATACAGTTAACCCTTACATTTATATTTGTTTTAACCCTCCTGTTGTCCTCGGCTCAAATGGGACCCATTTTCAAAAAGTTTTAATATATCAGAATTTGGGTTTCTTTCAACTAAATTGTCAAAATAAATAACGTGGGTGGTTCCATAAAACGCTTTTCACAAGTAAAATCAAAGATCAGTTCACTACTTTTATTGAATACATGGGATTTATTCAATTTTATAGCATATATGGAGAAAAAAAAGGATAAAAGAATGTCGCAAAGACCAACTAAAATGTCAAAAGAATCGCAGCAAAAATGTAAAAAACACAAAAAAGTGACAAAAACATTGTGAAAAGCGACAAAAAATGTAATTTAATTTTATATTTTGACCCAGAAAAAACAAAAAGTTGCATGGTTGACAGGAAGACAACACGAGTCTTAATAATAATAATTTCTATGGTTTTAGTGTTTATACTTATGTGTATGTATGGTCTTAATTATTTTGTGACGATTCTTATGGTTTTATACATAGAAATAAAATGAATAGTAAAGCCATTTCCATTCAAATCAACGTAGCAGAATGGTCACACCAGCAGCCGTTGTTATGTGTACTATTGCCATGTTTAAACTTCCAATAATAAGTCGCGGGGCTGAGATTTTGCAGTAACGGACTAACGAGCGCTGGAGTAGTAACATTACGAGGCAGAGAGCCAGCCGCTTCATGCTTCAGCCACACAAAGCACACTGCTATTGCCACAAGTGACATCTTTATTCGGCTTGTTTTCTGTCAACAATGTGGTGAGGAGGTAACGTTAAGGCGGAGTTAGCAAGCTAACGTTAGCCAATTAACACCGGCTGGCGGTCTTGCTGGTTCCGTTGTGCTCTTATGCTGCATCGGTTACAGATAATGAGCTGAATAGCGGGCCGGGGCTAACGTTAGCGTTCCGCTGACCCGCTGACCTGCTGCCGCTGGGTCTAACTGTCCCTCCTCACTCCCAGCAACTTGGAGAACATCTCCCATGCTGCGTTGGGCAACTCTCAGCTGGGACTGTCACTATGACAACTACCAACAATCGCCATTTTGTCGTGCACCAATCAAATGACCACGAGGAACAGTTCAATGGCTTTTCTATCCATTTTATTTCTAAGGTTTCATATTATGATTGATATTGTTCTAAACATTTCACTGTTTTTTAAAATATACTTTATTCATTTTTATTCATCTAAGTGTTCATTAGTTTCTCAATCAAATCAATTTTCCTTTGTTATTATTCCTGTTTCGTGTCTAATATTTTAAAATCACTGTTCAGCAGTTTGTTATGTTTAAAGGTGCTTTAAAAATATTGATTGATTGTCTGTGTCATGAAATAAATATAATACATACTTTACGTAGCCTATAATTTCTGGCCTCTGCCCTTATTGTATGGAATCCTGAGTGAACTTGTGTACCTCAGTGCTCATCTATGTGCTCCATTTAATCCGGCTTTAGAGCTTTGTTACTGTTGTTACACATTTTTCCATTGTTGAAATCGCTGTTCTGCTTTTGTCATGCTGCTACCAGCACCATACCAGCCTAGGAAATAACTCCCCTTTCATTGTATTTATTTGTAAGAACAGTGCTTTATAACAAAGTTGTTTTTAGTATTATATTGTTTCATTACTACCTGCAATATTGTTTTTTTTTAAAAGCATCTGCTTTCACAAAATGTCGAAAATTACCTATTGTTTGTACCTACTGCTATTGTTTTTGTAGATGCATTTATAAAACCCATCCTGTGTTTTCAATGTGAAGCAGCAGTAGCAGGAAATGTTCAATTCATAAGCGATAAATAAAAACAGCTCTTATACTGTTGAGAGAAAGTAAGCACTGGATTACATACAGTACATGCTCATCTCAGGAGAATCCCTCCTACATAGTTGGACAATTTGATTCCTGCACGGAGATGGTGGTGGACCATTGACATTGAAAACTTCTATATAGAGGGGATTATCATAAAAACATGGGCATTGATTTCATGATCTGTATAGGTCAGGCGTGGGCTAAATTCTTCCAATATTCGGCTCTGCTGACCTTTTTGTGCCCTTTGTAAGAATTTAGCCCTATTCTCTTAGGATTACCTGGGGACCTTTAGTAATTTGTAATAATTGTAGAGGAATCGGAAAGTAAAAATTCCATTTCTAAATCATGAGGTCCCCTGGTAATAGACATATCATCACAGCCAACACATTCTTAAGATCATGGAGTAACTGATGTAATTTAGTCCGAGCCAATGATACTGTACATCAAGTTATTGGGAGTTCCTTCTGTTTACTTACTTATACTTGATAAAAGTTCTGTAAATTATTCATTAAAAACATTTTGTTTAAGAAGTTGTTTGTTTTAATTGGCTCTATTACCTGAACATTTACATATACCATGTGGAATCTGCACATTTGTAGCTTATGAACTGATAGCCTAACTGGAACGACTCCAATGAAAAATGTTTGTTTTTCTCTCAGCCAGTCAGGCTTCAGTACTGGGAATAAATATTCTTTTGACAGCACTGCAATTACTTGCAAGAAGTCACTGAATACGTTTCATTCTCCACTTAATCACTGTTAAAACTAAACTATAACACAGGACCTTCAAGTTCTAATTACTAAGTTCTTGTTTACCAGCATCCTTCACCTGCACACTGCCAGCTCCTTTCTGTTGTTGTTTCTAAATCCATTTAGCATTGTGTTTTTAGCTCAGAGTGCCACGGTCAATAAAGCAAGAGTGTTCGCAGTCAAATAAAGTCTTATAAAAGTTGAAAATGTTTTTCGCTGCAGTAGTCTAGCTTTGACTCTGACTCTCCGTGTGTATGCTCAAAAGTTGTTTTAGTCGTGCAACAGAAAACTCAGATTGGACCAATAGTCTAGCTAGCTGTCTCAATTTACAATGCAAAGATTTGAGGAGCAGCAAACCAGTCCTCTTAAAAAAAAAGTTTAGAATTCCAACGCAAAGAAAGCGGAAGGAAACGGATATTGGTGAAAAGACATGCATCCTGAATCAGGAATTTCCTGCGGCACCGAGCAACCCCTGAAGTTGAAAGTCGAGGATATAGACTGCTACTGCAGAAAATCAATTGAACAACAGTTCACACAGTAATTACACTAAAACAGCATATAAAACAGATAACGAGATATCAAGCAAGACTGAAGTGGACCTGCCACTAAGTCAAACTTGTGGTTGTATTAACTTTATGAATGTGAAACAGTGTTTATGGAAAAGATCCATTGGTATCAGTCAGTTTAGTGATCGTGAAGGTTACGTTTCGCTGGTAAAAGGTGACTGTGAGTCAGGTGACCGTTTTTCCTTGAATACAACTTATATATTCTGGGTTAGGTTAGGGTTAATGCTATCTACAGTGATATGTTCATGCTTTCAAAGAGGAAGATACAGAATATAAAGTATTTATGATGTCAATATGTGGACATAATAATTTTAAAGCTGAGATTAAATATTAATAATATTATCTAACATCCTCTGTTTACTATTAAGGAGAGCTGGCAACTTCCCTGGCAACAACCGTTGAAAGCTTCCAGTACAAGCCGTTCTCACTCCGAACTGGTCAAAGACGGACATTTGGACAGTGGCTGAAAGCGTCCTTCAGAGCAGCAGCTACACAGGGTTTAAAGATGATGTAGCACTAAGAGCGACTACGGTAGCGAGGAGTATGAAAGGCCGAAAATCTGCATAGGGAGGGTGGTTGGGGGGTGGATGGGTCAAACAACACAGGACTTTCACCCAGGAGACCGGGGCATCGTGTTGCACGTGTTACGTTTCCTAAACCCAATCGTCTGTTTTTTCTTTTCCTAACCCCAACCGTCCAACCTTCTTTTTCTAACCCAAACCGTCCGTTCTTCTTTTCCTAACCCCAACCGTCCATCCTTCTTTTTCTAACCCCAACTGTCCGTTCTTCTTTTCCTAACCCCAACCGTCCGTCCTTCTTTTCCTAACCCCAACCGTCCATCCTTCTTTTTCTAACCCCAACCGTCCGTTCTTCTTTTCCTAACCCCAACCGTCCGTCCTTTTCCTAACCCCAACCGTCCATCCTTCTTTTCCTAACCCCAACCGTCCGTCCTTCTTTTACTAACCCCAACCGTCCATCCTTCTTTTCCTAACCCCAACCGTCCATCCTTCTTTTCCTAACCCCAACCGTCCATCCTTCTTTTTCTAACCCCAACTGTCCGTTCTTCTTTTCCTAATCCCAACCGTCCGTCCTTCTTTTCCTAACCCCAACCGTCCGTTCTTCTTTTCCTAACCCCAACCGTCCGTTCTTCTTTTCCTAACCCCAACCGTCCGTTCTTCTTTTCCTAACCCCAACCGTCCCATTCTTCCTGCATGTCATGGAAACATAAGCTCACCCATGACCTTTTCCTTAACCTAACTGTGACATTGACACCAATAGTCCCGACCAAGCGCCTTTAGATAAAACGTGTTTAGATATGACGCTAAAGGAGACTTTAAGGGTCAAAAACAACGCCAAAGGCACCTGAGCAGGTGGAATCAGGTTAACAGTCAACAAAGAGAATATACATAGGCTAGATATATAGAATATATAGTATTTTTTTTAAATTCACAAAGATAAAGACAAAATATTGTTTTCCCATCTCATGTTGAGTGAGAGCAGTTGCCAGCATTACGCTGTAACTGTAGCTCTCCGGTCGAGCACTCAGGTAGAAGCAGCCAGAGCAAATCACCAGCGGACAGGCTAATCCTTAAAAATCCAGCAGAATGGGAGAGTTTTGTATAGACTCTCCTGCGCGTGGATTAATTTGAGCTGAAATGGAAACTGAAATTGCCTTGCTTTTTGAATACTCTGCTGGCCTCTCAATGCTAAATGAGGCAAGGAGAGGACACATGCTGTACTGTATGAACACATAAACACACACACACAAAATCATAGCTTTACTCGTCTTCTCCAGTTGTTTTCTATGGAAGAGAGAGGCCAGATTGGCATGACATACAAACAGTAGTTGTAGGAAAGAGACCTACTGTGAAATTGAAGGTACTTGAAACCAATATGGACAAACAAGATGGCTGGAGGGCTGAGATGGTAGAAATTCCATTTTTTTGTCTTTTATTTCTGTGTTCATATCTTTCTGTTTCGTCCATACTTTATTTCTCTCCGTTCTCTTTAATCACATCCTGGTTTCATCTTTTTCCAACCTTTGCTCTTTCCCAGCCTTTTTACCTCTGTTTCCAGCCTTAGGATTTTTTTTACCCCTGTGTTAATTTCCCCATTTTTCTGCATGACTCTATTTCTGTCACTCTTCACCTTGTTGTCTCCCCTCCCTGCCCTCATTTTCCACCAGAGCCGCTGGAGAAACCTCTAGAAATCCACTGCTTCCATTTCCAAGCCGTCACTGGTGATCAGTTTCTAAATCTATCCAATCCCTGTATTACACAGAAACTCACCGTGACCGCTTGGTAATGCAGATGAGGCCATACCGCTCCCATCTACATTCCTGTGCCTCTCATTCAAGCTGTTCCATTCATTAGTGGGTGTTTGTTGGCAGGCTGCTGCCTTTGGGTGGCTGCTGGAGGTACGCTTGGTGCCGTTCACACCTGGAGTTTCCAGCTTTGTGGTGTTTTCGTAATGGGTGGGAGAATTCTCCCTGCGCCCCTTGCCATCTGTCTCAGGGACTCCATTTCCCAACTGAACCCTCCTTCCCTGCTTCCCCTCTTCCCCTCCCCATCTTTTTCTTCTCTCTTTTCAACCTTCTTACAGGTGTTGCTTTCCTTCTTATCAATAATTATTGCATTGTGAAAGGCCTCAAAATGCTGTTCCATTTGCAAGCCAAGGCACAGCACCAAGGTTTTACTTCATATTTCAGTTAATTAGCAGTTAACACTGCATGTGTTGTCCAAGGTAAATGAAGGCTGCTTTTCTTGGCCACATTTATTGGATCCTTTCAAATAGGACAAGCCTCATTGACCCATTGTGACATGGTTGATCCAGAAATGTTGAATTTAAAGGCTCCAGGGAAGGGACAAAGCAACGATCTGCCTTTTGATCTCCCTCCTCCTTCATCACTCCATATTCCCTTTTTTGTTCTTGCCAAAGCAGCATCTTCATGTATTTATCATTCCAACTCAGAACTGAGTTTTGATTTGGTCCTTGTTGCATTGTGCAGAGTGGTGTGTAGCTGTATGCTGCTGTTTCTACTCCCTGCTGTATCTACTTTTCAATTCAGTAGTACTAGGAGATTTCCATGTCCATGTAACCCTAGCCCTTTTCACACTTATCTAAAATTCAAAATGTATTTGGAAGTGTTTACCAGAGGCCTGGTTTAATAATGTGGTCAGTTGTATGATTTTACAGTCTTCAATTTTCTTATGTAGGCAGATTGTAGACTTAAACAAGGGCTGACCTGTGGCAATGTCTAAGTGCAGAAAGGGAGTTGTGAGCAGGGGGATGTTATGCTGTTGACCTATTAGATCCAATTCGTCAATGCTGCCATGAACCTAACCTGACGCGCCAGATGGTTTGTTACACAGAACCAATGTGAATAACAACCCAGCTTGAAAAGAAATCTCTTTTACTTTTAAATCTCCCAAATAGACAGTGTTCTGCAAGTTTACACTTAACAAAAACAAGCTCAAAGTTCGGTTGGTTTACACAGATTAAAATGAACTAGTTTGCATTCATAGTTCACAATCCTAAAAAAGAGAATTAGTTCACAAATAAACTGCTTTGAGATTGGTGGAATGCTTCAACTCAATGTGTTGTTTCAAATGTGTTGCCAATGTGGAGGACCTTCAGCCGGGCAAAGCTACAGTGTATAGTTTCTGTCGCCCTCCTATGAGGAATTCTAAGCAATGACAACACCACTGTTATTGCATCGACATGACACGTAATCGCGCATGCGCCCCACCGCTCCTCCACACAGTTGCTTGTAACCAAGGAGGACACGGAGGAATAAAAAAACATAATGTGCTCTTCAGAAGAGGTCATAATCTTCTGTCTCAAGAGTGAGTGACGCTCATGTTCCCATTCATTATTGATGAGTCAAACTGATACGCTCAGTTTTTGTTTCATCAAAAAAAACATTTAAAAACAATTATGAAATAAAATTTTACGTCATGATGTATAAACAAATATTGTCTTTATCAAACAATTGAGATAACATAGAGTATATGTTTAGGGAGTGCAATCAGTCTCTACTAGAACACAATTAATAATGGAAGTGTGATTAATTTTTTTGTCATAAGGTTATAATTCATGTTAAAAATCCAAATTGGTCATATCCAGAATAATTTTCTGATTTGAGTCAGGAATCAACAGCTCAAAGGATGACTTGATATCCTGAACATGAGTCACTGCAAATCGTGTGGGCCCTGGTACCATCCGTATTATATTAGCAGCTGAGCAGGGGGTCTCTCTTATTCCAAACGAAGGCCGTCTTCAAATTCATTTTCAGAATCAGAATACTCTGAATTGATGTCTAAATTATCCTCATATTCGGAGACATCTTCCTCTTCCACATCGCTGTGTGCCTGACTCTCTTCAAATATGAGCTCTAAAGCTCTCTGAATGCTAAATCTTTTGGTCATACTGAGGGTGGAAGATTCTGTACTGTGATGCAGAGGTATTTATTACTTTTGCCCCCCCCCCTGATGTGCAGGTGCAATGCATATAGTGCAAATAGTTTGATGTATCAAATGTTATGGTGGACACATGACAGGGTACGGGAAAGAGAGAGCAAACAGCTTCTCAGTGCTCAGATTATAAATATTTAACTGTGTGCGTGTGCGTGTGCGTGTGCGTGTGCGTGTGTGTGTGCTTGCACATGTGTGTTTGTGCCCGTGGGCACGTTTCTGTGTGTCTCTGTGTAGGCGGGTCAAACTGAAGACCAAATGAAGGATGTAAATGTGTGGAATATAGTAGCATGTGTGCTCCATTATTTATTTATTCATTTTATACATGTTTATCACAGAAAATAAGGTAAGGGCATTGATTTTAAGGTAGAAAAAATGTATACTTGTACCATTTTTCTAGGTCCATACAAGGGTTAAGTAGCAACAGTCATAACTTATGGCCCAGACTACAGGAGAGTTCAAATCTGGACAGATTCCAAAAATCATATTGCATCACAAAGACAGCTGAGAATGCTGACACTCGCCAGACATACATTTTAAATCAATTATATATATATATATATTTTTTTTTTTTAAAGTGCTCATGCCCATTTTCTGGTTCATAATTGTATTTGGCAGTTATATCAGAATAGGTTTTACAATAGGAATTACAAACAAAAAATAAAGTGTGATATATTTTTAAAGTGGTTGTGTGCCTGGCAACCTCACGGTGATGACAAGAACTACCATTATTAAACTGGGTCGACTTTTGCTGTGTCTATAAGCAGTTACTTTGGTCATTATTTTATTCAGTTGAATCCATAACATGTAGGCCTGAAGATGTTACCAGTTGGAAAGTGATAACATGAGTGTAGCAGTAAACACGTTTTCACTTCTCTTCCTGCATCTACACATCTGCCCTTTCTCACACACACACACACACACACACACACACACACACACACACACACACACACACACACACACACACACACACACACAAACAAGAAATCATGGCTGGCAGCCCAGTCACCTGCTATGCCTGAGATCTTTCTAATAAGTTCAGCACATGCAGGAGAGGAGAACGTAGAAATGATGGGATAAGAGAGGGGGAGAGATATTGCGAAATAAAGAGACTGATGGTGAGAAATCACAAGAGTATTTAATAGCAGAAGGCTGAGATTAGAAGATGGAAACAAATAGAAGAGAAATAAGATAGGCAGAGACAGACGTGCAGGCAGTAGAAAGGCAGATACAGCACACATGCAAATCATATACAGTATTAGCAGTAATATTGCTCGTATTTGACATTCCTGTCAATCACGCAGAACTGACCAACTGAATAAAACAGGGCAGAGGAAGAGCATCTCTCTTAAATAATCTTTAAATATTTGATGCTTTGGAAGTTTTGTTTTCAGCTTTCTTGTCAAGAAATTATATTAAATTTAGATTTTCTCCACTACCACACACAGGCCTATACTATCAGGGAAGGAAGAAATGGTACATCTCTAAGATAAACTGACCAATTCACCAATCTATTAAATCGTGGGATATTTCTTTAACAAGTAATCCAGTAAAATTAATCGGTCAATCTTATTGCTTGATTAATATCATATCGATATTGTGAAGAGACTAGATATTGTCTGAGATTTTAGATATCGTAGTATGACATAAGTGGTGTCTTTTCCAGTAGACTGTAACTGCTCTATTGTTTGACTTTATACACTTATTATACCGTCATATCCACATTACTGATGATTATTTATCAAAAATCTCATTGTGTAAATATTTTGTGAAAGGGCCAATAGTCATCACTACAATATCGTTGCGGTATCGATATCGAGGTATTTGGTCAAAAATATTGTGATATTTGATTTTCTCCATATTGCCCAGCCCTAGATTCTGGACAGAAACCTACCTTTTGCTCTCCTTGCAGCCATCTTTTTATAAGTCCTGTGCACTCTTGGTAATTTAATGTGATGGACAGAGGAGACGAGAGAGAGTGTTCCTCTGACAGCTGTAACACTCTGCCTCCAATTGACCTAGGTCTTCTGCTACCACAGTTATGGACAGCTGAGGTCATAAATCTACTGTAAAACGGACACAGACCAAAACAGGGGAGGAGGTTGTAGGAATATAGTTTCCACACACCTGGATGAGACAAGCTCCCTGCCTGTGTACATGAATATGCAAGATGTACACATGCAAGTATATCAAAAGGTTCTTCAAGTCATTAAAAGGTGCAATTTGGAAGATTGCACCTTTTTGCTAGATTAGTATCCATAAATCATGACCAGGTACATTGTGAGATGTTACCATAGTTGCTGTAAACAGAACAAACAGCGTAGTGCTGAGAACTCTTTCAGCCTATGTCAGCCATTTACTGTTTTTGCCATTATGTTGGCTTTTCAGAAAAAAGGTCCAATATGGAATACTGATAGCTAGCATTTAGGATGGTTAATGCAGTTCAAATTCAAAATACTGGAGCAAGTCGTCTTCCCCGGCCCTTCCTCCCCTGACTTGAAGTTGCCAGGTTGCGAACACTAAACCTAGCTAAAGGTAGCTAGATGCTATTCTCGCACAGCGCAGCCGTGTTGCTAGATGCTGCTATGGGTACGGAGCTCTCGCGTACAGCTGACAGTCACCTTTTATCGGCTGAACGTGACAATAAGGACCGCTTGAAAGACTGCAACCTTGTGGAGCTTTGTATCCAACTGACAGCCACCCTTTCTCGGCTTAACGTCACTGCTACGGCCGCTAACAGGACCCCGACCTCGCAGTTGTCTGTACCCGGGCCAAAGTCACCTACTCCTGCTTTCCAGTACCCGTTATACAGCTTGACTGAACGCCGTATTACAAAATTGGTTTCAAAAGTAGCAGTTGTCAACCACACACAAGCCAAAATAAGAACTGTCCCAGAATGGAAATTTCAAAAACGAAGATACTGGCCTTAGCATTGTTGTCAATTGGCATGATTTCTTAATATCTGATGGCATATTGTGGTCTTTTTTTTTATTTATTAACTGCAGTGAAAGAAGCATCCATAATTGTTCCATTCCAACAAAAAAAAAATCAGAGCTGAAGATACAACCTACTTATGAAGAGGTGGTAACAGCTTGATTTCCAGCTGCAACATACTTTCCACCACTCTTCTTACATATTTCACAAGTGCCAAACAACAACAAAAATTACGTTGGCACATCATATTACAGACAAATGAAATGCTGAAAACAAACAAAGCGTACAAACAAAACAATCTGTTATCTCAGGAAAATAATTTAATTAAGTGCTGATCAGGGGAAATTGGTTTGTTGTCTCAAAATAATGAGCTAATTAACTTGTGATGTCAAGATAAGAGGCCAAAAAATGATTAGCTACCATGCTTCCAAGAGCCAACAGATTTTTATTAGACTTTAAAAACTTTGGATTTTCATTTCCAAGTCAACCAGCCATAGAAATTAAATGTTGGTGGCTCATAACTCTAATTTTAAGACATTTAAGACATTTAAAGACTGGTAAATTGCTCAATTGGAATTGACTGTTTTTGCATTGTTTTTTTTTAAGCAACTTGTCTTTTTCCAAGAGGATTCCAACCTTTAAAACACTTGCTTAGATTAAAAAGGGGTTAAACAAAAATGTTGTTAACATTATATTAACCAGCAAAGTCAAAGTAACAGCAAAGAGCGAATGTGGAGAACTAAACCACGTTGGTGCACATACGGGTTCCCTGCTCATTGCTGGGAATTGTAATTGTGTTAACACTCAACTAATCCCATTCCACATACACAGATTTAATTGCTATTCAAGTGTATCGACTAAAGTGATTGTAATGAGATCAATTAGAAACAAGGCTTCACCTAAAGTTGCAGTGTTGAGACCCATGACAGGTGAATTGCTTCCACGAGATTAGGTTTTGAAGAGCTCAAACATTATTAAAAAATTAAGCACCGTAAACAACCTTCATACATGTTACCTCCAGCTATATTTTTACAAAAACAATTTCACACATGTGAGTTGCACATTGTACAGAGCCCCCTGGGGTCAGCTGATAAAGAAGAAAAAAAAACTAAACACATGAATTCAGATTCAAACTTTTAACAGTAAGTGGTGTAGTACAACTAGGAGGAGACAAGTTGTAATTAACTTAAGTAGGTTTGGAGACACTACCTTATTTGATTAATAAATTAATAGATATTTTAGTTTATAGACGTTCCTAAGCACCGCCGGACGCCACACGCTTGATTGGGACACGCGGCACAAGAACGGGACAGTTAGGTTTAGGATAATATCATAGGTGGGGTTATGAAATGTATGTTTCAGTAATACGCGGGACGAGAACAGGACATGAACCCCGGTCTCCTGAGTGAAAGTGTTGTTTGACCCATTCACCACTCCAGCCAACCTCCCTATGTGACATTTCTTTCATACTATACGCTACCATTGTCGTTAATACTTCGTCATCTTCCAGAAGCCGCGGTCAAGCTACTGCTATGCCCGGTGCATTCCATACAGAAGGGTGATTTTTGCGTCATAGCCGATGCCGAGAGCCACTGCCCAAGCATCAGTACTTGACAAGTTAGGAGTGAGAACGGGCTGTATCAGAGGGTAGGAATAAACTATAATCTTTGTATGGTTCCAATTTTGTTGGAATTGGACAATGGACTGACATGACATGACTCTTTTTTCAAGTCTTTTTAATATCATTTGGGAATTTATCCATGACACTGGGACTATGGAAACACATCCTCCAAATGTTTTATACAGCATGTTCAACACCACGGTCACACATCTTTAAACACTATCATCTTCCTCTCCTCTTTGAAAAGTGTGAAAACATAACTGTCCATTTTGTATCCACTACAGAAAATTGATTTGGCGGCTCTCATTCAAGCACTCATGTTACTCTACATGATGGGTCTTAGTATTGCCATGGTGGAGATGTGTCACGGCTACACAGTCGGTCCTGCACATTCTCAACCACATTCCACCTACTCACATATAAGGCCAGCCCCCAGTCGCATTCAGCAGCGTATCTGTATTCATCGCATCTCCATTCACAGCAAAGAGTGATACCTGCGTTCCCGCTGGCAGCGCAGTGTCATCTGTCTGCACATGGCCTCTGCCTCCTATTCCAACACTAACATTTGATTGTGAGCATGTCATTGTGAGATTCTTATTCCCCCACCGGACCTGATCTGTCAAGATTGATGAGATTTTGCCTGCAAATGTGAGCTAGGTAGTGTTTCTCGCCATGGTGAGGAACAGGTTTACAGGTTCTGTGATCTCACAAATAAGTATAACTAAATTTACTTCTGTTATAATGGCACTGATATGTCCCGTGTTTTCTTCAAGGTCCACAAGCTCTCTCTAAACTGAAAACTAAAACTTTAGTGCTCCTGACTCCTGGAACAAATAACAGCACTTTCTTAAAATCTACTCACATGTGCCTTTTGGACACATTAAAAATCTGGTTTAAAACTTGCAAACTTATACTTGCTTTATATATTGTACTTTTTTAATATTTGTATTATCCTAATTTATTAGTCAAAAATGTATTCATCCATTTTTTGTTTTAAAGTTCTTTTTTCCTTCTTATGATGGTGTATTCTTTTCTGTTTTGATGTTCTGTTTTTGTCTTTGAAAATGCAAAAAGTCCCATGAAACCATCTGTTTGTAGCCCACAGGTGAAGAAGAGAAACCCTCTCTCAGTTTGTAGGTAGGATCCTGTTAATATCCTCTGTTGAGTTGTCTGTCCTCTGAGACTTCACTCCTGCTTTGTGATTCTCCAGTTCTGGTGTCTGCAAATTGTTCCATCAAATTAAATCCATCGGTTTTCACTGCATTTAGACAATACCCAGGAAAAGTACTTCATCCAGCAGGATTACCAGCCTTATCCCATGTGTGCTTGGAAGTTGTCGTTTTTCTATGAAGTGTTCAAGGACACCAGCTGGTGAAAGGATACAGCATGCAGTGGACAGTCCTAAACCTGTAAAGGACAGAAGTGATTAATAAGCACGTTTGATTTTAAAAGCTTCATCACTGTTGATGTTTGGAATACTGTGACCTCCTTTACTCTGATGTTGGATGCCGTTTAATTGTTTATTTATTTGTTTGCATATTTCTTTAATACCTGCTCCCATGTATACAAGGTAGGTTGGTTATGTGAAAATAGATTGCATTATGCTGTAGTTGCTTAATTCAGTCAGTGTTAAAAACACTAAGCAGTGTCATCCACTCATGCTGTTGCACACCCCCACTTCACGTAACAACGTGCAATTATTTTACAAAAGGATTTGACTATTTGAATATTTACTGTAACTGTAATCCGTTTAACATCTTCACATTCTCTGCTCTATGTTCTTAGTAATGTGTGTTTTTATGTTTGCAGCATAAAGTTATACTTTTAATTCCGTTGTATGTACTTACAATCACAATAAAGTCAATTCTGTCCTATCTGAGTTTTCTGCTGCATGACTAAAACTACTTTTGAACGTACACGTGTTGCACCAAAACAAGTTCCTTCCGGAGACTATTTTGCAGAGGCGCCGTTGGCCCTGACACACTAACCCGATACTCGGTCGAGGTCAGTGACTCGGGTCTGTTTGGTGTGTTCCGTGCCGTTGTTCGTTGGAGGGGCCGGAGGCCTTCATTTTGGCCGACTTGACATGTATACAATTTGGCAGGATGGTCTTTGGCTGTACGTTTTGTTGGTAAATGTGAGATGTTCGAGTCACACACGTCTCATCCATGGATGTATTAAGAGAACGGTCTCTGGAACAAGGAAATTAATTTGACCTGTTCTCACTTGGTCAGTGGCTCTCAGAGCGCACCTGGGACTGCTGGGATTGCCAGGAGTAATGAAAATGCAATAGGGGACCTCGGCTGTCAATCAAAATCTTCCAGTCACGCAGGCTTCTGATTGGTCAGGGCCCGTAAGCACCACTTACCGTGCTTACCAATAGTTATGTTTCTGATCCCAGTTCATGCAAGTGCAAATGTAAAATTTCAAGCCAATAGGAATACCTGAATGGTGGTGGTAAATATTCATAAAAAGGACAAGTTTGTGAAGGGCAATACAGATTTTGAACAACTACACAAGTTACACTTTTAAGGCAAGACACTACAGAAAAAAACATATTTTTTCAAATTTGGCCTTAAGACCAACTTTTGAAGGTCTCGTCACAGAATCAATTGCATTTTTACTCGGTCTTGAATAAAGATGACTCAGGATTTTATTTCAAAACCACAACTGCAGGGATATATTTAAGTTGTCTGCCACCATTGTCTGATTTAGGCATATGTGTTTAAACTTGCAAATGCAACCAAAAAGTTGACTCTATCTAATTTGAAATTTTGTTACCATAACCCCCCGCCTCCCTGCCCCCTTTACACACACTCCCAAGAAAGTAAATGCAGGATACACTCTGGTCTTGGTAATGACTTAGTTTCGGTTTAGGTTGTCTTGACTACATCACTGATACTTTAAAAAAGGATTATAAGATATGACAAAAAAGTTCTGTTTAGAAGCCTGACCAACTTTTTTCTGTACTGGCAGTCAAACATTTGACCCGCCCTCGCTCTGCAGTGATGTTAAGTGTAACTCTGTGTGACACCCGTGAAAGGAAACAAAAAGAAAAAGCTCACTGCGGAGTGCTTGTGGTGATGTGTTCTTACAGCTTGCAGAGGCGAGGACTGGGAAAGACAAACACATCTGTTGTGTTACATCAAATTGCTTTTATCTCTGACTGGTACTGAGAACATGATGAACTGGAGCAACAGGGGTGTCACGTCTTCAGGTCGGATCATCTCAGCAGCAGTACAGAGTGCTGGGGATTTCTAAAAGCAAAGTAGCTTGTAGTTAACAAGCATCTTGCCATAATGATGAAGTATTGATGTAATGCACAGGAAAATCTGCCTTAAATATTAATTAATAATAAGCAGCATAGGCAACTTTATTTGTAGAGCACAGTTCAGCAGCAATGCAATTGAAACTGTGCCTTTAAACGAGGTGTCATGGGCCAGTTTTTTTTTTCAGTTGTGATGTCACAGCTGTACAATATATATGTAGAAAGTGCCACTACAGTGTAATTACAGTCATTCCCCGGCTGCAATGATAATGTCCCAAGCAGAGATGAGGATGACCCTGGAAATGCTGACCAATCAGAGCAGACTGGGCTTTTTCGGGAGGTGGGGGCTTAAAGAGATAGACGCTAAAACGGAGCGTTTCAGACAGAGGGTGAATAGGTATATTTAGACTTTAGATTTAGATTATATAGGAAAATAATGGGTTTTTATAACATTAAAGCATGTAAACGTGTTCTAGTAGAAACTCAAAATACAAGTATGAACTTGACATTTAGCACAATATGTCCCCTTTAACTGTTTATTTCCATATTAGACATTCAAGATTCGGAACATCTATTTTTAGTCCACACAACAACTTAGTTTTTCAACAGTCTCAGTTTCTTGTCCGACTCCTCGTCTATGTGACATGAAATGTGAGTATAATCCTTGTCATGTTTTCGTGAGTCCTGAGGATTTGTGTTGTGCTACCATCACATCAAATGAATAATATTAAATTTGTACTCTTGTAAATCTCCACACATGTCGTCACACTAATAGCAAGACTCTTAGAATAGTTTCTGTTTTTCAAAGGAGAAGGTTTTCTTATTGTGGGGTACACTGCAGCCTCCAGGGGGAGCAATGTTTGTTGAGCATTTATTCATTATAAAGTTGGGTGGCTAATTTTAAGTGATATGATTTTGGCTGAGCAGTGGCCACAAGTGGTTTTTACAGGATAATGGTAAATCTCTGTGGGCATATGTGTTGCTTAGATATCCTGATTCACTGGTTTATGTAGAGTGACAGACAAACCTGGAGGGGTCTTCCTCTTTAGAGAAGCGTCCTTTTACCTCGATGCTGTTCATCTTGTTCTCAAACATCCCATAGCTCAGAGTCACCTGCAGTGGAGAGAAAACACACACACACAGCTGTAAGAAGAAGTACTGTGTGTGTGTTTGTGTGTGTGTGTGTGTGGGGGGGTGTACCTGGTGTGGAATGCTTCTGTGGCTGATGAGCAGCAGGTTTTCCAGGTGGGAGTGGAATAAAGGACAGTGGACCATGGAGATGCCCAGCCTCTTCTCCACGATGAAGCCCACCGTACAGTCGTCAGGGAGACGGATCGTAGCCGAAGTCTGCTCGAACCTTGAGCCACTAGAGTACACACATACAAACACCCACACAAATATAAATTAATGAAGTTTCACAAAATATGGATGACTAAACACATGCTTTTTGGTATTTTCACCTATGGTGCCTTCAAATGTTATTATTTTTTCTCAGTGGTGGCATGTTACTAAGTACAAATTTGTAGTACTTATACTTTACTTGAGTCTTTTCATGCCATTTTCTACTTCTACTCCACTACATTTCAGAGAGAAATAATACTTTTTACGCCACACATTAATCCCACAGCTTTAGTTACTTTACAAATTGATATATTTGCATGCAAAACACATATATACGTATATATAAAACATTATGTTTTATTGTAAATGAAACTACCCAACAATATAACGGTCTACAAGTCCAGCTGAAATGATTAGCCAATTAACCCTTGTGTTGTCCTCCCTTTGACCATGCAAATTTTGTTTTTTTGTGGTAAAAAAAAAGAATTAATCAAATCCTTCTATCAAATAAAGGCCTAAAATTATTGGTGTAGTGAACTGATAGTTTATTTTACATGTGAAGACAAATTGGACCCAAGGACAACAAGTGGGTTAAACACAGAACTGTTTTGATTGTTTACAGTTTCTAAAATGTAAGGATTTTTCTGCATTTGATACTTTGAATACTTTAATTACATTGTGGGCCAACGCATTTTTTTGTCTCAGTGCATGTATTGTTTTAGTCCAGTGCAAAAAAGGCATCGCCACCACTAGTTAGCTTAGCGTAGTGAATGGAATCCTATGTGAGCATGTTGTGAGGAAAAGTGAGCCAACAAAAAAACAACAACAACCTAATTACTTCTTGTGGCCTGCATATTCACAACACAACAAATAGCAATGTAGATTAAGACTAGGCAGATATTGACTTGGGAATATATTGGGTGGAAGCACAGCCAAAGGACTAAAACAATCCATGCACTGAGACAAAAAATGCATTGGCCCACCTATCTACAGCTAGGGGAGACCTAGTTAAGCCCTATTTCAACAACTTCTTCCACCACTGACTTTTCTGGTTATGGAGGCAGCTGACATTTTCCTAAATAAAAGCTATAAAATAAAATACTCTTAAACTGCCTAACTTTAAACCTAAAAGGAAGTTGTTGCGGATCTTGCATGTTTTAGCCCATTAATTATATTGCATGTACTTTACTGCTGACCTTTTCCAAAGAACACCGTAAATTCTTAGATTGATTCCCTACCTTCTGGCCCTGGGCAGCCATTAGTCTCAGCTCTTTGAGAGCAGGATAAATACAAACTTGCAGAGACCTGAAAGTTACTTTAGTCATGCTTTACTTTATTTTGGTCAAAGTTATGCACGGTAATCCAGTTGGGTTAAAGTGTAAACTGAGGAAAACTAAGGAACTAAGGAAACTGTGACTTTGACAACAGAAAACCTGCAAGAGGCTTAAAATCACATTATGTATTGCATGTCTTCTGTGTTTTTTACTCTTTTAAAGGCGCTCATATCTAAAACAAGTCTCAACATCATTACTGAGCAACTATCATTTTGACAAAATACAAATGAGGGCAATTAAATGTTCACCGTGATAAATTCCCTCTTGCTAACAAGTTTCAAGTCTCTTCCAGTTTATTTCCATTGTCAACTTGAAGTAAATTAGTTTTGCATTCAATGGATTAAGAGCAAACACATTAAAATCATCACTAAATTAATTTCTGATAAAAACTGGCTTGAGGGAAATAATAGAATCTGTATCCATCAAATAAAAAGAATGCATACACATTTTTATTTTTTATTTTGTAGACTCTTGATTTTGACTGATCCGTACATTTGGTCCAAATAGAGACAATGTACACACACACACATGTGCAGAGAGCATCAGTTGGTAAATACCTGGCCCATGGAGCCATCTTCTCCGCCAGCTGCCGGCTCAGACAGAATCCTGCTCCTCCTGTAGCGAACCAGAACCGCACTTCCCTCTGTGACAAAACACACACACACACACACACACACACACACACACACACACACACACACACACACACACACACACACACACACACACACACACACAGATTTTCAGATGCATTATTATACAGTCATTGTCACAGAAACAGAAATATATATTGTAAAATTCCCATCCCTAGTTTGTGGGGAGAAATAGAAAGCGATCACGCCTGACGCAAAACTCCAAATATTGCAGACAAGCACCAAGAAACAGTTTCCTGCGGCGTTGCTGTGACGACCAACCACGCTTGCCTAAATCTGCAACGGAAAAAGGAGGACGGGGCTCTTACACTTCTTATGCTTGACAAAAGCTTCGTACCTGTTTTATCTGCTTGAGTCTTGTTACCTCACTCACACACACACACACACACACACACACACACACACACATAAAGTAACATAAATCCACAGTTATATACACATTTCATTTTCAAAGTTGTATTGTCATATGCACAGGAAACATGTTTCCCTGTACAATAAAATTCTTCCTTTGTTGTCCATAGAATGCCAAGCAATATAATTCTACAATATATACCACAAATATACAAATCATCTGCACAATCATGAGTAACCAATATGTTTGGGACTAAAGACACCAATCCTCAGCATGCAAAATGAACAAAATCTGTGTGCACAAAAATATTGAAAAAAATACACACAGGAACTTAAGAAATATTTAACAAACTAGAGCTCTTTCGCTCTGATAACTATGCCTGTAATAGCTAAGAAATACAGAAGAGTGCTTTTCTCACTGACCCTAAAATAATAAAGTGTAATTCTTTTCTTTGCCACTCCTATCTAGCTTCCTGTATTGATTGTTTGTACTTTTCCAAACCACCGGATATGCACGTCTTAATCTGCTAACTCTCTGCCATTTCACAAGCTGATATTTATTTTCTCATCTGCAGTGAAACTATTTACGTGTGTTAAGACGCGGAAACCAGATTAGGAGTTTAGAGGAGGGCACAAATTACTAGACTGTGTGTGTTTTCTTTCCTTTCCTTTCCTTTTGCTCTGCTGTACATCTTCTGACTTCATTTCCTGCCCTTTTTATTTCTTTCTATTCTTTCTCCTATTTCTCTTTTCTTTCAACTTTTTCTATTTTGTTCTTAATTATCTTTTCCTTTACACTTTTCATTTCCTTTTGTCCAACACATCCTCATACCTAAACATCATAGATTGATTTCCAAAGACTCCCAAAACGGCACATATGGCTGTTGTTACCGTAGTAATGTGACCTTTCTTATTGAACGTGACGGGTGCAGTTTTAAACACATAGCAAACGTTGTGAATTGGAACTAGTTAAGTATAGGCAACAAAAATAGCTAGGGTTGGGGAAAAAAATTATCGGCTTTAATTAAGTCCCATAAAATTACTAAAAGGAGGCTGTAGCGTGACGTCACGGACGTTACTGCATCATCTTTAAGCGCAGCTGCAGATATTTATTATGTTGACTATGTCTATTTCCATATACATTTTAGAGTTATTTAACACAAAAGTAATATAAAGTAGGAAGTTGTGGACTCTTGTGTTGTGTTGTGTTTATCGTTATTATATGATATTTCTTCCTCTAATGTAGCTCAGTGTAAATTCTTTCAGGAACCCTTAATCACTGCTCTCTTCCTAAATGGAATCAGCCGTTCACCTTCCTGTTGAAACAAACTGAATTGGTCACGAATTACAAGGGCCAATCACAGCGTCACAACCCTGCTTTAAATCTGATTCTCTCCCTGCTGCTGTCTGCTGTCATCTCAGGGAAAGTGGGCAACCCCCTCCCCCACCTCCCACCCCGAAGGCACCCTTGGTCTTCCTCCTGCAGGACGCTCTGTCGACTCCTTCGGTCTGGTCTTCGGGCTCCTTCGCCGCCACCACCAGTATCTAGACTCCACCGGGGAGATTGTCTTGGCTTCCTTACCCCTTTTACAAATGGAGCTCCAAAGACTGTACATTTTATTATGCTTATGTACAATAAACCTTTGCATATCTGCAAAAAACTCTCTCCTGATTAAATTTATTTAACTTAGCCCAAAAAATAAGGACATTTGCATTTGGTAAATTATTTCTCTGTGTTACCAATGCTCTTTGGCAATAAACCTTATAATGTTGGAAAGCCTGTTTAGTTCTCTTTGAAATGGGGGACCCATTTGTGAGGAACATGCCCATGAAATATGTGCCAAATCTTCTCTGCCAATTCCAAACAGCTTATTCTGCCATTGACTCGTTTGGTGTTTGGTGGATTGGATGATTGAAGTTTGAAGAAACAAGACATATTGGCAATTTCACAATTTATTAATTTCACAAACAAGCGCCTCAGTAGCATGTGGAAGATCCTTAAACAGCCACATAACATACAACAGCCTGGCACCTCCTCTTCATGCTGGTCACCAGCCTGGTCACACACTGCTGTGGGATGGCATCCCATTCTTCAACCAGCATTTGTCACAAGGCAGCCAACGTGGTTGTGTTGGTCACTCTGGCACAAACTGCACACCCAAGTTGATCCCACAAGTGTTCAATGGAGGTCAGGACCGCTGGCAGGCCATTCCATCCTCTCCACTCCCACATTCTGGAGGTAGCCTCTGATAAACCCTGCCCTGTGGGGCAAGCGTTCTCATCTTACAGGATAAAGTTTGGTCCCAGACTGTGGAGATATGAGATTGCCACTGGTTGCATAATCAGCCACCTGATTGTCAGCACCTGGGGGTACCAGAAGCTCAAAACAAGAGTCAATAGCAACAGCAAAGAAAAGCTGTTTGGCATTGACAGAGACAATTTGGCAAATTTTTCATGGGCGCAACTCGCATACGCCGCTCTGCTGCTCATCCCCTTCAAGTGCATGTGCCTTACAAATGTGGCCCCATTTGAAGGGGAACGAAACAGGCTTTCCAATGATATAAGATTTATTGCCAAAAAGCATTGTTACCACAGAGAAATACTTGACCAAACACAAATTTCCTTACTTTTTGTGCTAATTTATTAATGGATAAGGTAACAGCAGGTTTTGGAAATATGTCCTTCTATTGATTCTCTATATCATCTATCATACTATGGATTGCTCTGGTATAATATCTATTATCCTGGTTACTATAGAGGGAGTTGTATTTAATTTTTAACTATCTGTAGTAAGGATATGTGAATTAATGTTATGTATAAATGCCTGATTTAATGTGAAAGTTGTTGATTGGTGCACAACAAAACTCCTACAAAAGATGGCTTCTCTGGATTTAAGACCATTTGCCTGCAGATGGGCCAGTACCGAAACATTGCCAACTATTAAACTTTAATTATTTTTTGAAAGTTAGACAGTGTGCTGGAGTTTCTTTACTATGTTTGACCCATCCAGAACGATCGCGATAATTACTACCACGAGAGTTCGCCCCCTAACAAGAAATGTAATTGTCGGTAGTTATGAGCTGCTTGCATAAACGACCCATATGGTCGTTTTCTGGATGAGGACGGGCTGTGTTTTCCCTTACTTACATTTCTTTCCTTCTGTTCTTTACTTCTTTCATTTCCATTCCAATCTTTTTCTTTCCCTTTCCCCATTTCCTGCCTTGTTGTTTGTGCCACTCTGTCTCCCTTCCCATTCACCCTCTTCCTTTTTATTTTCTTTCTCAGCCTTTTCCTTCCTGTGGATCTTTATGTTCTCCTTTTTGTGTTAAAGGTCATTCCTTTTGTTTAATTTCCTTCTCTGCCTGTCTTCCCTCTCTTTCTTTTCCTACCATTTATGTCCTTTGGCTATCTCTTTGAATTCCTTCCTTTTTTTGGTTTTTATTCTAAAGTTCATTCCTTTTTCTACCATTTCCATTTATTCCCTTAATTTCCTTTCTTTGCCTTCTTCCTTCTCGCATCCACTTCTCCAACTTCACAGTAGTGGCAGGAAAATCAAATAAGACAGTCAGCGAGATGTAAGAAACTGAGAGGAAGAGACAGAGAGGGAGCTGGACATTTGTTTTTTTGTTTTCTCCATCACCCATCCAACCCCACAAAGGATGGAGATGAGGAAAAATAGGGAGGAAGCAGTGGGAAGGAGAGAGAGAGAGAGAAATAGTTACTACGGGAGCAAATATAAATAAATATCTATTTTTCCACTGTGAATGGGTGCAATCAGCGAGGAGAATGTGACACAAGGGAGATGGAGAGAGTAATTCCAAGAAATGAGTGAGATAGATTGAAAAGAGCAAGGAGAATGCCATTCAAAGAGCTTGCTAGAACCAGGATGCACTTTGACTCAATAGGAGCATCAATTCTACTGTAAAGAATGTGAATTCAGTGACACACACACCTGTAAATAGGTACATGAGTATTCCAAAAACAAGCCATCATCGACCTCTTGCAGTTTTGACAGCCTACCTATCTAGTGTGTGTGTGTGTGTGTGTGTGTGTGTGCGTGCGTGCATGCGTGCGTGCCACAAATCAATATCTCAAACGAGACACTTTTCACTCATTGATTCACTTGGGTCCCTTCCCATGTGAACAAAAGACACGGAGCTACTTGTACTTCCAACCATCCATCCATCCATCCATCCATCCATCCATCCATCCTCCCCCATTTCCTGGCAGCACTGATAAGAGTGAAAGTAGACAGTGTAAGTATGGATTAGGAAAGTATGGTTAACCTGGCTGGGTTGCATTTGGGCAAAGGGAAATCAGCTTTGTTTTACAGTTCATTAGTGTCATCGGTGGAGCCAAAGAGCATCTAAAGAGAGGATAGCAAAAAAAAGAAGGAAAAATGGATGGGTAGACAAGAAAACAAAGGGACATAAACAAAAGAGAGAGAAATGTTTACGTTTTTCAAGAGCAACAACTGACAAACGTCTAAAAGTGTTTCCGGAAATGTGGACTGTACACTGGCCAACAGGTCAAGGTTAAGATTTTATATCTCAAAATGTCCATTGAAAATGCTCTTTGACCTTTGAACTACTAAGTTTTTTTTAATGTGATGGGTATTGTTCATACCTTGTCTTTGAAGAAGAATGGGTTGAAGAGTTGGAACATTAAAATGGTTGTCTGTGTGGCTACGAGTGGCAGCTGGTAACCTGACCAGACTACAGGGAAGGACCTTGGTTTGGTTTGAGAGTTAATCTATTTCCACAGTAAAACAGCAAAGAAGTAAATGAGCAAAAAGAAGGAAGGAAATTAAGAAAGACACCAGGAAGGAAGAATGCAATGAAAACAAGTAAGCAAAGGCTAGAAAATAAAGTAGCAACAGAAGGATTCATGAGAATCACTGAGTGGATAACAGAGCTGGACTCTCGGTGGGATGAAAAAAATGAGAAATCAAAAAGTGAAAAGAAAGAAGGTAGAAATTCATGATGGTAAAGAATCTCAGGAGACAGGACAGTATGAAAACATAAATTAGTGGAGATACGTTAAAGAAAGTAATGTGTCTCAGAGGGGTCCCCTGCCTTGCAGAGTTATCGGCCCCCATAAATTCAATTCAGCATAGGTTCCAGACGAGTTTTAGTGTGCTGTGGTGCAAATGCTGTTTCAGAGGCCTTTTTTTTACAGTCCTGGGGAATAAGCTCTGGGGAAACATAGAGGTAAATGATTTGCCTTATCTGGTCTCCTATGGATCCTGTGACCACACTTAACTGATGAGTTCATGCAAAATACCTTCTGGTTATTACCGCCCTTCCCCTGGGCATTGTTTCTAGGCTTATTTAAGTCTCTAGAATGACATGGTTTGCAAGTTGTGTTAAAGAGGGTACTGACAAAAGCACTCACTTTTGGCAACTTTTCCCCAATTTTGTCATACCTTGCACGGCATCTGGATTCTCACGATATCACGACATTGAGAATCGCATGATCACATATCACATGAAAATCCATCTTGTCAGGCTTCAAGTAGTCTCACTTAGCCAGACCTTCCTCCCCAGCGCTGCACAGGAGGGTCTGGCCAATCCACACAGCATTCCAAGATTGGAGAAAACGTGTGAGAGAGAGAGAGAGAGAGAGAGAGAGCGAGAGAGAGAGAGAGCGGGACACGTTCAATCTCACAGTGTGCAACTGCTTTGAACATTGACTTTAGTAATATTAGGTCTATGTTTGAGATATGTTTTCTCGTGTTTGGTGGGTGTGTCTTGGCTCAGGTCACAGGTGACACCCAATCTGCAGAGACGTGTCTGTAAGCTTGTGGTAATAAAACATTAAAATCTGCATCCGTGTTTAACGTTGACGTTTGTTTAAGCCATATTACATAAGAGGGTTTAATTTTGGGCTCCGAAGGCGCATCACTGAAGTGTAGGCCTCCTCATGTGTAATATTGTTATTATACAACAACGGTTACCAAATAAGTGATAATCAATCTCTAGTCCTATTGTGGAGCAATTTGCTCTTGAAATAAAAAATAAAAATAAACAGACAGAATTTCTAGTCCCTCCCTGTCAAGCCAGCTAATTTGAGCTATAGATTTGTAGAGATCACGGGAATAAGCGCACACACACACACACACACACACACACACACACACACACACATAAACACAAAACTGTTAACTCCATTGTGTTGTAAGTAAGACATCTGCTGAAAAGGTTATTGTATTTATTAGCATGATTGCCTTACTCTTAAGTACGAAGACATAGCGGACCAGACGCAAGCTTTTATTTTGAAAGGCCAAGCTCGCGGACAGCACCAGCTGGGAGGGCATGAGACGGGAGCATAGACTGTATAATAATAATAATAATAATAATATTAATTTAATATACAGTCTATGGACGGGAGGCATGAGACGGTAGGTCTCCAGGCTGCAGCCATACCCAACGCTAACAAAAAGGCAAAGCGCTCTCTCCCGGTGGGGTCGAAGATCAAGCTGCTCCACTTAGCGCTCCCTGTAGAGGCCTGGAGAACTTCTGTTGTGTAATCTGGATGCAGCGTTTTTTTGTTTGCATCTGCTTATCTTTTTGTATCGCTTCTTTTTTCTGGGATTGGGATTTGGTGGAACATGTGTACGTTCACATGTGTACGTCGTAGATTGGACAGAGTCTAGCTAGCTGTCTAGATATACCCTGCAGATATTCTAGTTTAAAAGTCTCACACAAAAAAAGCGGACAGAAACAGACATCCGGCCGAAATGAGGGACATTTGGCGGCATTTCCTGTGGCACCTGAACAATCCACCGTCATACTGTAGTGTTTAGTGTTTAGATACTAAAGTCTATCTGTTTACTATGAGATGTGTCCATTTGATGTCATGAAGTAATCCTCATCGTGTACTCAGCATAGCTCTGCCCAGTTTCAGCCAGCGTTGTATTACTGTGTTACAGCAAAAAGGAATCTATTACTGTAATTGCGTTACTTTTGTACTCCCGACACTGTGGGTTACATTGAATCAACACTGTGGTACGGTACCGTTGCATTGCCCTCCAGCAGTTCATGAGCCGTGATGGGCTTGTCCAGACTTGGTTTGCCCACGTAGATGTCGCCGTCCTGGGGAAAGGCTGAGAGTAAGGAGAGGAGGGCCTCCGGGTGCACGTAGTTATCATCGTCCACATGGCAAAACCACCTGAGGACCCGCCGGAGAAGAACAGAACAAAGATGCAGTTAAAGTATGTAAACTGGTTTGTTTGGGTTTCTGTGCTCCTCTCCATTCCTACTGTTGATGTCTGCAGCCAGCAGATCATATATTTCACTACCAATTTTCTTCCTTGTTGGTTTCATTCTTGCATTGAATGAATCCAACACCGGAAGACTTGAAAACTGGCTGAACAACAGATCCACATTAGCTTTGTTTTTCTTTGAAGGACTAAAGTTTGTGGTTTATCATTGTGCCTGAGTTGGGTCTTTTTATTTGAGTGCATACATTGAATATGCTCACAGGAGGAAATGCAAGTCTTCCACGGGAAACAATTCCTCAAAACCAAAAGTCTAAGGTTTACTTACTACTAGGGGCTCGGCCAAAAAATGAAATCTTGATCTTTTTTTTCCCAAGCTTTCTACATTTTGGAATCTACTTTTGGTAGATTCCAAAATGCAAGAAGAGTAAAACATGGTTGAAAAAAAAACAAATGTTTTAGGACTGTGCAATACAGATGAACATTTATAATGACAAACTGGCATCACATGAAGCTGTCGTGACTCATGACAGCTAATGTAGCCGGCTATCATCTACGTTACTGTTAGACTAAAAAAAAAAAATGAATTTTTATGATGTATAGAATACATTTTACACATCGTATAAAAAGACATATATTCCAATTAATTTGACGTATCGCCCAGCCCTACATACTTCCCATTTCGGGAACTTTCAACTGTGTCCCACTGCCTTCTTCAATTACTGTAAAGCGGTGGACATGGAATTCAAGATTACTAATGGTTGTATGGGGAAGAGCGTAACCCTTGGTTATATTCAAGGATCAGAAAAAAGTCAGAAAAGATTCTGAAAAACCTTGTGAGTGAACCTTAGAATAATGTATCACAGATATGTGCTATTAGTCCCAATTGAAAAGTAAATTTCAAAGAATTCCTTCCAGGAAGAATTGGTAAGTATAGGAAAGAAATACAGGGAAAAGAAATGGCACTTCTGTCTTCTTTTGTCTGTCTGGATTACCTGTTATCTTCATACATGAATTTCATTGTATTCTGTGAGTAATAAAGCTTTCTTCTGGCACCTTAATGACTGGACACGATGTCAAAGCCTCAATCCAAACAAAACACACTTTTATAGCAAAATCAGAGTCCAAATGACAAAGCTTTTGGTACCAAACTGAAGTGCTGGCTTGTTTCCTCAGCCATCCTTATGGCTGCCCGACAACACAAAAGCCTTCCTTCCAAACCAAACAGCCTTACTTCCCTTTCAGTCCAAATAACAAAGTGGGCCCTGGAACCAAACTGAAACGCTCTTTCATTTTCTCTGCCACGCTAATGACGACAGCAGTCAAAGCCTCAGTCACACACCAAACGCAAGCTGTTGAGCCTCATCGTATTTTCCACAAATCAAAAATATGACCAAATATCAACAACACATTGTTCAGTCCACTGGCAGCCTAAAACGGTGTCGTGAATTAAAACCAAGTAAAAAAAATATATATAATACACAATACACAATGTGGCCTTCTCAATATACTACTTTTCTTCTACTGTCATATTCTTTTCTTATTATTGCTTTTGAAATTAGTTAGGTTAAATGTGCAATGAATGATTCCTTTGGCCACTCGGGGTTCGCGAAACAAGCTGTCAACACAACACTGACACACATCACCATAAATTGATATTGGCAAAATTGTTAGTGGACAGTAGCCTATTCATAGTCTGGCTATCACCAGACCAAGCCAAGTTCAATAGATTTGAGACTGAGCATTGGTCTGGGGGAGTCTGCTCTGTATTTTCTACTACACAAGAGGCGTGACCAACGGGCATAGTTCAAATGACTCTGTTTGCAATTGGATAGTCCTTCAGCCAATCAGAACAATGATCCGGGTGACGTAAAAGCGACAGGAAAGTGGGCGGGGTTTAGCCAGTCTAGCCTATTCCCACATCAGCAGATAAAGTGAAACACTAGCACTGAGGCTAATGTAACGGCTAATTTCCATAAGGAGTCATTAGGTTTCCATTAAAGTCAATGTGTGTATTTCCACTGACTGCAGAATGGCCCTCCGGAGCAGATACACAGAGCTTCTATTTTTGAGAGCTTCACAGGAATTCAGCACACGGCAGACAGTGCGGAACAGGAAGTCAAGCACAGAAACCAAATAAAACATCTGGTTCATTTTCAAAATAAAATAGACCATGCTCCCGGCGGATCATATTTCCCTACACCACACCTTGAAAACACAGCTGCATTGGCTTCCTGTAAAATCTAGAATAGAATTTAAAATCCTTCTTCTCACCTACAAAGCTCTTCATGGTCAGGCACCATCTTATCTTAAAGAGCTCATAGTACCTTACAACCCTGCAAGAGCACTGCGCTCCCAGAATGCAGGGTTACTGGTGGTTCCTAGAGTCTCTAAAAGTAGAACGGGAGCCAGAGCGTTCAGCTATCAGGCTCCTCTCCTGTGGAACCAGGTTCCAGTTTGGGTTCAGGAGGCAGACACAGTCTCCACATTTAAGAGTAGACTTAAGACTTTCCTCTTTGATCAAGCGTATAGTTAGGGCATAGAATTGAATATTGTCCGCCTAACCCGGCCTACCTGCTTCTCGTCATAGTTGTCAGATCTATCTATCATACAATCAATAATATAATAAAACTAGAGGGAGGCAGGGCATACAACCCGATCCGGCTGGGGAGAGTCTAGCCCGATCCGGCAGCTCTCTTTACCCTGTCTCTCCTAGTTAGTCATGCTCTCCTAGTTAGTTATGCTCTCCCAGTTATGCTGTAACAGTTTTAGATTGCTGGGGGAATTCCTTTGACACACTGAGCTCCTCTCTCCTCTATCTTTTTATCTTTCTATCTTTCCATTTGTGTGCATCTATGTCCCAGAAATGCTTGTTACTAACCTAGCTCTGGGGAGTCATTCCCCGGAGTCCTTATGTTCTTTTCCCCCCAGCATGTTCCCTCGGATCAGGAAGGCTCCAACATCATGGTAGCAGCTGTAGCCATGGTCCCGCTACACGTCCTGCGATGCCGTGTTCATCCTGCTACGTCCTGCTGTGCCTTGTAATGCCGCACAATTCCCTGCTATGCCATGAACTACTACAAAGAACTACTACAAACTGTTATCTTTTCTGTGGCTGTTATTGCCACTCTTCATTCTAACCCCAACCGGTCGTCAGACACCGCCCACCACGAGCCTGGGTCTGTCCGAGGTTTCTTCCTAAAAGGAAGTTTTTCCTCGCCACTGTCGCACTGTTGCTTGCTCTGGAGGGAACTACTAGAACTGTTGGGTCCTTGTAAATTCTGGAGTGTAGTCTAGACCTACTCTATCTGGTCTAGACCTACTCTATCTGTAAAGTGTCTTGAGATAACTCTTGTTATGAATTGATACTATAAATAAAATTGAATTGAAATTGAATTGAGAGTTGTTTCCCGTCTACTCCTCTGGATAGAAACTAACTGTTATTGTTTTGGTGGTTTTATTCTACATGAATTCGCGAGATGTCGTGGGTCCTCGTGACTTCAGCTGTCAGTCATGGCCGCAGCCATTCCGCAACAAATCCGAACCTGGTGGGTGTTGACGGACGGAGGAGCATCCGGTGGAAATTGGGGGTAAGTGTGATATTCACTCTCCTTTCTAACTCTGATATGGTAAATGCGCCTCAATGTTTATTGCTAGTCGCTGACTTTGTCTGTCTGGCATTTAGTGCAAGTAAAGAGTGAGAAAGTAGACTGAAGACAAAATGTAATAAACATACTTTTGTATTGCCCACACTGTTTGAATTAACGAGTGACCTCTGGGAAATGCTGTGTAACAAAGACGTTGGCAAGATAAAAACAAAGATGTACTCCTGCAAAGAATCTGTTTAACCCCAGATGATTAACTTGTTTGATTGGTCCTCTCACCACCTGATGCGGTCATTGCCTGAATTTCCCCACGGTGATTATTCACGTTTCTTAATCCAATCTTCAAATCCAGCGTAGGCAGGATGACAGACAGACATTAATTTGTCTCACCTCTTGTCCGTGGCCATGAAGCCGTCATACTCAGCAGACATCTTGCAGGACAGAGCCTGCTGACTGTGATCCGACTGGCAGCCGGTTACCACCATGTTATAACCTGGACAGAAAGACAGAGAGAGTGTTTTTCTCAGTTTCACAGGTTTTACACATAATTATCATGTAGGCTAGAAATTGATGATTATGTACTTTTGTATAGTGCATGTTCTAAGCAAATAGTTAATAAAGTCATTATAATCAGTAAGTGTAAAAAAAGGTGTATTTGCAAGTGATGGGAGTAGAGTTCATACAATCTGCTGACAAAGACACAGAACTTGGAAAGAAAGATGGAGAGAGAGAGAGAGAGAGAGGAGGAGAGATGGGAGATTGTGAGGAATAGATTAGGGAGAGCAAGAGAATGAAGGAAAGTTAGAACAAAATAAGAAATGCAATCAGGGCTGAGAGCATTTCTTATTTTAACCCTTGTGTTGGCTTCCTGTCGACCGTGCACTTGTTGCCCTCCCGCGTCAAAGCTTTTTTGTCATTCTTTTCTTTTCACTACCACCACAAATGTTACACTTATCCTTGGAATCCATTGTCAAAAAAACCTCATTCATATGAAATAATGTCTAATTTCTGAGTTAATAAGATGAAATTGTGAATTATTTTGAAGTTTATTCAGGATAAGGTTTTGTGTCATCAAATTATTTAATTTCTTTTTCTTCAAATGCTATAAAATGGAATAAAACACCCCAAAAAAGATAATCCTTTATTATCTTGCGAACAGTGTTTTAGGGAGTCATCCATGTTTTTGGGCAATTTGGTTGAAACACACCCAAAAAGGGTCAGATTTGACCCAACAGAGGGGTTAAGCTTTGAATTTGAACTTACGGATCAAGACCTAGCCTTGGAAAACAGCGGCAGGCTAAAATTACACAAAAGTATGTGTCCACATCATGTTGTCAATCAATGTCATGTTGATCTAAATCTAAATTTGAGATTTTGTGTGTAAATTTGATTCAAGATTGCAGCTTACCTTCTAAATGCAAGTCCACATCCTCTGTGTCTGTGAAAATGAAAGTCTAGACAAACAACGAGAAATAAAGGGATTTAAATACACCAGCCTTTATCATATCCTTCTTCTTCTACACCTTCACTCCCCCCCTTCACACACACACATGCGCATACACATGGGATCAATATCATTTTGAATAGAGCATGTTCAAAATGACGGAAACAAGGTTCCCTAATGTGAGCTAAAAAAATTATTGCACATAAACGCAGAACACACACACACACATACACTTATAATCCATAGTGGTCCGGGAATCACTATATGGCAGTCAATTTGTTTTTTGGCAGATATATGAGTCCAATAATTCTCAAATCACATTCATAAACACGTTGCTGATACTCTCACAGCCCACACACTTTGTTCTTACAGTCACTCAATCAGATAGATAGATAGATAGATAGATAGATAGATAGATAGATAGATAGATAGATAGATAGATAGATAGATAGATAGATAGATAGATAGATAGATAGATAGATAGATAGATAGATTTGTAGTTCAACACTGACCTCTGGTGGTGTAAAATTGTAAAGGCATTTGACCATTGAAGCTCCCAAGCAGCAGATTACATTTTATTTTACTCTTTTTTAAAGGAAAAGCTTTTATTTAATCTCAAGTGAACAAAATAAAATAGTAAAAGTGTATAGTTCATAGTTATGCTTGTGTCGATCCAAGTCCAGAAATAAACTTAACATATTATTACTTGTCATGAAAAAAACTTTACCGGACAAAAAAGACATTGTAGAATAATGTAATATTGTAATATGTAATATATAACAGCTTGTTTTGATATTTTAAACTGAATTCAATTAAGTTCATCTCTCAAATTACAGTGTGAGGAACGTTGAGTGAGTTTACAAAAACGCACACAGGAAAAAATTAATTCATTAACAAAATCAAATCTAAAGATTTTTTTTTAATGAATAAAAAGTGATACGGCAAGTAAATTATTTAAAGAAAATTCAAATGCTAGAGGAAAATAGGAACATATTTGCTAACTTCCCTGGAAAGATATATCATATTATTTGGCTGTTCTTTTACTCAAATACAAAGTGATTCATGATTCCTTTCAAATTCACCAACATTTCAAAACCAGTTAGAATCCGGCACCAGTTTCATTTAGCAGACACTCCACAGACAAGATACAAATATTTATGGTGCATGATTCACTGAGACTGATGAGGCTTATAATAGGGGATTTAAACTGGCAACCCTTCATCCATCTCTGCAGACCCTCAGGCTAAACCGTGCGGTGTGTTCAAATTCCTTCGCCAGACTGGCACTAAATAACCTCAGAGCAGGACAAATCACCTGTTGAATAAGATAAATACAAACCATAACTCATGTTTTATTCAACATCTGCAAATATATTAGTGTGCCTGTGAGTTTTGGCTGGAACACAATTAAACTAAAAATGTTACATACATTTTAAAGCATTTTAAATGTGCTCTTTCAAAGTAACTACAACATACGGCCATGTATCTAGGGGAGTCGGACTGGGGTTAAAAAGGGGACTGAGTACCCAGGGCCCTCATGTGAGGAGGGCCCAAAAAGATGCTGGAATGAATAGCTGTGGATGCGGGGAGGGTCCCGTAGAAAATGCCTTTCTACAAGGCCCAGAATTTTATGCAACGCCCCTGCCTGTATCATATTTGTATCAGACACACTGAGATGAGACATTGAGGGTAACAAGAAAAGATAAAATAATGGAGCAAAGTGGACCAAAATACTTAGAGGTGACAGAAGGTTGTCTTACCTGACCATGTCTGAGCAGCCTTTTGTTTTCCAAAAGCTTGATATTTATTTAGGGTATTAACAATTCAGAAAATATGTTTTTTGGGTTTGAAGAAGCACATGCATGGTGTGAAGGGAAGGTCGAACAGAGAGAAAACTGTTTATAATGTACGAGGAAAACTTAGAGCATTAATAGTGCATTTAAAATGGGGAAGCAGTTTTTAGAAAGACAAAAATAAATTAAATGTAAATAATAGTTCATAAATATTGTATTTATTTGTAGTGAATTGCAAATGATAGAGAAGGCAAGAGATGTGACTTGTGACATGATAGGCAAGAGTGTGCGTACGTGCGTGCGTGCGTGCGTGCGTGCGTGCGTGCGTGCGTGCGTGCATGCAGAGGAGATAGAGTGTGAAGTGATCAAGGTGTGAATAAATGTTTCCACGGTAAACGTGTGTGTGTGTTTGTGCGTGCGTGTGTGTGTGTGTGCGTAAATATTCAGTTATAACTTTTAAAATAGCAAGCGGTCTGTTATTGTATATGGATGACAGCAATATTTCTAATTTCATAAACTTGTTATGGTCAGAGCAGAGTTGAGAAAGAGGACTTCGGAGAGAGTAATAGTAGTGCAGTCATCCAATAGAGGGCGACATAGCTACTGTTTCATTCAGATGTGTATGTGTATGTTCTTGTTCTCCTACCTTGTGAGGCTCTGAGTTTAAAACCTTGAGAGTGAGGCCAGTCCACACTTTTAGGTATAGGAGTAGGCCTGTTATGGGGACAATAACCTGTTCATACACTCACATTGTGGGGACTTCCTGTCCATCTGGGGACAGATAAAACGTAGTCCACAAGCTTAACTACAAACTATCTTGGAATCACACAAGTTGCTGCGCCAAATCCGACCAGGGCCATTGAGTGGGTGTGGGAAAGGGCTCCATATCCATTTTTGAACTTGGCCTTCCTTTTGATGTCAACTACACACCTGAAGTTCTGTGATTGTATCTTGCACAGTTGTCGGGCCAGGAGCATGAAGTGGGGGAGCCAGGCTTGGATCACACACATTTTTCGAACTCTGCCTTCATTTTGATCCAAAGTACACACTATAATGTAATAATGTAATGTGTGGTGCCTGAATCTTGCATGGTTGTGACGTTATCACGGTTAAAAAAGCTAGCCACAGACCTGGCAAAGTACACTGTAGTAGATGTCTCCAGGACACACACACAAACCAACAAGGTAAAAAAAAAAATGAATAGCATTGCTTTCGCGGCTGGTAATCATTGATTGTTAATTATTCTACTTGACTTTAAGTTTCAGGTTAAAAGTAGGTTTAGATGACAAAATATTCTGTTTCCGTTTCTTCAAGGAAAGTGTGTTGTAAGTGTGCAAAGCTGTGTGCTTTAACAACTATACTGCTACACAGTGTTCCTTGCTGTGTATGTTTCTATATTAAAGTAATTCATCTCCATAATATCCTCACTGCTGCACTCTAAAAGAAAGGCTGCATCATCTGTTGAAGCACAGTTTTAATGTACCAACCTAGTCCATCAATTCTTAACATTCGTTTACTTTACCATTGTCCATTCCTCACTCTCATCCCTATAGCAGAAAGAGGAAGAGGAAGTACAAACGTACGGATCAATCCTCGTCACCACTATCACCAAGACACCATCAACATCTACCACAGTTAAACCTTGAGAAAGGGCCACCATCACAGTTTCCTCACCTCCGGTCATAACTCAAACCAAACTACATGCACTAAAATCAGTCAACCTGGGCTAAGGAACAAAAATGGCAGACCATCAGTATGCAGTGTCTCGTAAACAGAGTTTAAGAAGATGCATAAATCTCAGCTTGTTTTTTACACTGTTAAAGGGCCATTAAGTAAGATTTGTACTGCCCCATAGCACAAAATGACTGCAGTACATCTGGATAAGGTTTCTTGATCAATACTTCAAGATTCATTGGCTGTGTGATAGCAATGTGGCTTTCAAATCTGGCATTTGGACCTTAACTATTTTCAACTTTAGCATATTAAGGTATCTCAGGGGAACTATAATGAGAGTGAAGGAGAGGAAATAATTTTAACCCTTCTGTTGTCCTTCCGGGTGAAAAAACAGACAAAAATTTGATATTTCCATACCCTTTTCAGATTACTTTTTTGTTTTCACTAACACCACCTTACTACCACTAGTTTTACACTACTTTTTTGGAATTCATGGTTAATAACCCTCATTTATATAGAATTATACTTAATATTTGAGTTAAAAAAACTAAAATTATGAATTATTTTTGACTAATAGTTAAAATCAGAGAAACAAACAGATGAGATTAGTCAGGAATGAAAGTGATCAATTGTATTTGCAAAGAGCGTTGGATGGAATCCAATCCATTTTTTTGTGGTAATTTGGTCAAAAAGAAACCCATATTTCAGATATAGACATTTTTTAAAGGGGTCAAATTTGACCCGAGGACAACAGGAGGGTTGGGAACTGGGAACTATGCTAAATCGCTTTCCTTCTATAGATGAGAAAACTGATACTACTTTTATGTCTACATGTTAAGTGAGTGGCTGGAGCCAGAGGGTGATTAGTCAAGTATAGCATAAAAAGACAAAGGAAAAACGGTTTGCCTGCATTTCTGTTCACCACAAACAGTATTGTAAAAATGACAATTTGCAGTTTTACAGTGAAGTTATCTGCTGTAATAGCCAAGAGCAGTGACTTCCCAGAGGCTTGTCATTACAGTGACGGAGATACTGTACACAAAGTCTAAAGGGAAAGTCTGGATAGGAGGGTTCAGCTGATAGTCGAACCTCAGAGTTAAGAGCAAGAATGCGCATTCCATCCTGGCCGTGGAACAACCAACTAGCTCTTCACTCTCGCAAGGATCCTGGTGGGGGGGGGGCTGGGAGTATGCCAATCCCAATTTTGTGACACTACATTGACTGATAACCCTAGGGCTGCACTCTAAACTCCCTTACCAACACTTTACACGTTAAATTAACATGTGTAGACACAAGCCTTTTTATTCTTGATGAGCCATCCTATTTAATAAATAACTGATGCTACTCTGAGGAAAAACCCTACAACTCGTCAACATTAACATCTAACAACATTTCATTGGACAACTCAGCCACTAGAGAAATAACACTGGATACCAACAGCCAGAGAAATTACAATATGGTTGTGGCTGATAAAAATGTCCTCAAGGTTGATACTGAACTAAAATATTAATTTCTGTGACATCACTCAAATTATTCAAACTGTAAAGATTAAAAGTTTTGAATTTCTGTATTGGTGTTTGATGGTAGTGTTTTTAGGCTGAATCTATATTTCTCGGTCTTACTTCTTCCCCTTTGTTTTTCCGCATTCAGGGAAGGGGGTAAGACAGAGAAATGGGATTCAGCCTTACTCTGTGTGTTCTTTCTTGTGTTGTCTCGATCAGGATTGTTCATAGTGTTTTGCTGCACTGAGCATGTTTTGAGACATGTGTGAAGAGTTGTGTTGCTTGTAGGCCTGTCACAATAACAACAAAATCAATAATATTGTCGTTCTGAGATGATTTTCATCTAATATGATGATAATGGCATATTAATGCAAGTACACCTTTTAAAAGATCAATAAACTTTTATTGCTAAAGAATACTTAACACTGGAATTGGAAGACATTTTAAATATCTACAATAAATGAAGAAAACTATAACTCTAAATAAAATGGATTGTTAACGAAAAATGGACTGGAATAAAAACCAAACACAATCAAAAACAATAAATGAAATAGATTTTTGTGGTGCCGGAAATTCCACGAATGTCCCTCATTTCAGCCAGATGTCCATCACCTTCCCCATTATTTGAGTTGGCATTTCCTCAGATCTCTGCAGGGTAAATCCAGACAGCTAGCTAGACTATCTGTACAATCTGAGTTTTCTGTTGCACGACTAAAACAACTTTTGAACGTACACACAAACAAGTTCCTTCCCGAGGCTATTTTGCAGAGGCAATGTTGCTACATCCCGGTCTTAGTGCCACCCAAGACGATTGTGACTGGTTTAAAGAAATGCCAATAAACTAGAGCACGTTTCTCTCCCATATCAGAATGCTGTGTGGACTAGCCAGACCCTCCTCCGTACCGCTGTGGAAGAAGGTCTATCAAGACTACCTTTTCACACATGATTGTACTTAGCCATTAAAACCCAAGTGTATGCAACAATTAGATGATTATGGACCCAGAGCTGGACTACGACCCTATATCATTTTAGGGACCAAGTCATTGTTAGAGGACAGTTTCTGTTGCAATGCTCCTGTTTCAGGCAGGAAGCTATTTGCCGAGGTGTGTGTGTGTGTGTGTGTGTGTGTGTGTGTGTGTGTGTGTATGTGTATGCGCGCGCGCACGCGCATGCAATCTGCTTCCTGTTCTATGACCAGCTTCCGTTTCAGTATTGTTAACAGAGTTGCTACACAGCGGCTGCTTCCCCTCGGCCCAGACAAGCAGCCTGCACACAGCTTCCGGTTTGTGTGTGTGTGTGTGTGTTTTCTTGTATTGCTACGTCTATACTTGCATCTATGTGTGTTCAAGGGTAGGCTATATACCCAAAAAGAACCACAGACCCACATATATTTGTTTATGTGTGTGGGTTAAGTATTGTCAAATACATGAACAAGTGAGAAAGAGGAATACACTATTTGTATGTTCCTCTTTCACTCTTAAAATCATGCCTCTTATTTATAACAGCACAAGCAACAGCAAAGACAGAAAACAAGAAGTTAAAAGTTGAATGCTTGCTTTCATGATCACTTTTCGTCTGTTTTACTTTGTTCCGTGAAACACAACATTGAATCATATTAAAAGTGTATTCCTTTGAAAGACATTTACAAAGCGCTTTGTTACAAAGCAGTCTTTCACTCTGACATAAAGACATGTTCCTCGTAAAGCGTGTGTGTGTGTGTGTGTGTGTGTGTGTGTGAGAGAGAGGGAGAGAGAGAGCGCAAAAAAAACAAAATCAACTAAACTGAAAGAAAAGATGGAGAGAAAAATGGGCCACTGCTGCCTGAGATGTATACAGCACTCAATACCAGAACTCTTGTATGCTCAAAATCTTAAAATCATCTTTAATGAATCCTTTAAAACTGGACTGACAGGATGGCATCTAGCTCACCAAGTAAGAGTGTTTGCCCCATTTTGGCTGAGTCCTGCAGCGGCCAGGGTTCGAATCCGGCCTGCGGCCCTTTGCTGCGTGTCATCCTCCCATCTCTCTCCCACTTTTGAAGCCTTTAAACTAATCTAAACCCTTAAAAGAGAATTCCACCATTTTTTATGTTAATCGGGATTGCTATAGATATGCGAGTATTTTCGAAAAAAAAACCAACCTCAGGTAACACTGAGTAGCAGTTATCAGGGCAAGTTTTAGAGTACCTTTGTGCCTCTAAACAGCCACAAAGTGCAATTAATATGTCTGTACAACACGAAAAAGGCCCTTACATGACAACAAAATGTGTTTTCAACTCAGACATTGTTTTAATTCCCCTACCCTGTCTCGATCTTGGCGGTGGGTAGCATGCTCGGTTAGCTGCTAGCTGTTAGCTGCTAGCTGTTAGCTGCTAGTGATAAGTATGTTCAGCCAGGCTTTTGTGAAAATTTGTAGCTCATCCATTTTTTGTGTGATGGATCTATCTGTTGTTGGTGAGTAGAAGGCTTGGCAGTGTCGATCTGTGTGGTAGACTCCTTAGCCGGGCAGGCAGCCTTTGTCCCCGCCTTCGGGGACAACAATTCCCCGAACGCCCGGTGGTCTGGTCGGTGTCCTCAATGCCTTCGCGCCGACAAAATGTAGTTCATTTCCTCCTCAAAAAATAGGTAATTGAGCACTGTAGTGGTTATGACTATATCAGTAACTATGTAACTCCATGGAAACGGGATAAATGATGTATGTGGCTTGCATAGTAATAACGTTACTGCCAGCTGTAGCTTGCGCTTGGAGCAGCTGCTTCATCTGCCTGTTGCACCTCTCTGTTTGGTTCTTTCAAACTCTTGTGAGGCGAGTTCTTCGTCTGTATTCTCGGGTTTGAATAAATAAGGACGACCATCAAACTCAAAAGGCTCTTCCGTGTGTTGTATATGTGCTTTATTCTCCTAGTTACGTTACTCCAAGCTTCTTCCCTTGTGAACAACTCCGCTATCCACTCTTCACACACAAGCCGCAATCTGCACACTACTGTTTAGCTACCTTTTCCTGCTACAACTGAATTCGCAGGAGACAGCGTAAGGCTACAGCTAGCCTTCAGTTACATTGTCACTGTGCAAACCACATACATCATTTATCCCGTTTCCATGGAGTTACATGGTTACTGATATGGTCATTACCACTACAGTGCTCAATTACCTATTTTTGAGGGTGAAATTAACTACAATTTGTCGCTGCGAAAGCATGGTAGACATTTAATGGCTGTTAAGAGGCACAAAAACTCTCTAAAACTTGCCCCGATAACTGGCGTTTTAGCTCAGTGGAAGCTTGTATGTAGCTGCATCTACTCAGTGTGGCCTGCACCGATTCAGGTCACGGTTTTTCAATTAAAAGTACTCGCATATCTGTAGCAATCAAGATTAACATAAAAATTGGGCAGAATTCTCCTTTAATTAGTGATGAGCGTTATATTTTGAGTTTGAAAATTCCATCTACATCTCTGCAAGCCGTAAATGATATAGGCGCAAGTAAGAAAACTGGTTGAAGGTGTGCTTTTTGCAAATTGGTATTCAGAAAGTTTCCATATGTGTGTTGTGTACACACTTTACATCACTTGGCAGTATAAGAGACCAACTACCTCGCTCGGTAACTAAACTTAACTTTAATCAGCCAAGTAAGTCATCAGACCTGCAGTTTCAAAGCAGGAAGGAAGTGAATGCTTTCATTTCATCATAAAGGCCATTTGATGAAATGAAAGCATTCAGCAGCTCATGACTAATTTTATGCCAAATCATGGCTCAGATATTTAGATTTTTTTAAATTCAATAAATGTATTATATAATGAATGAATAAACACGTTCCGGAGTTTCATCCAAAATTACTGATTCAACATTTAGCCAAAATAGTCTGTTCTCTTAAATGTAGTATACATAATTCAAACTAAACAGAGAAAGTTGGCTTACATATGATACATATGAACATAACTTTGGTGCAGGTGGCTTTGGGTGACAGCAGCAGCTGAGTGTCTTAATGCAAGACTTATCAGATCAGCCCACAACAGCACGGACACAACAGACACTCACATGCGCCTTGGTTCTTGAGATCCACGTCTCCAACAGGAGCGCAAGACGCGTCTTGTGGAATCTGCCGGTGGTCTTCACAGCGACGAAGATGTCCTCCAGCTTCAGTTTCGGCTGGGTGACATATACAACTCCGGAGACTGGGTGTCCTCCGTTCCCGCTGCTGCTGTTGCTGGATGGGTTCTGTGCGTCCGTGGCCGATGATGGAGCCCGTTGGATGGGGCGCTGAAGCACAAATGGTAACGGATGATGAGCCACGCTGAGTTTGGGAGGGCTGCCGGTGCGTAATTGAAAGTCCACGTAGAGAATGATGAAGATGGTGAGAATCAAAACAGGCAACCTCCGACGTATCCATTTCCTCTGCATGATAGAAATAAGTTATTTACATTCAATAAAGCGTGAAAACCGTGTTCTTGGTCCCCTCATATAAAAAGCTCATGTTCATTTGTTTTGGTCTATGTTCGTGGTGGTTCCTCCATCACCTCTCCGTCTTCCTTCTTCTTTTCATCGGTGTTCCTCATTAATCAATTCATTAATTTGCATGACTGTAAGAGACTTGGACTGGAGAGGGTTTATCAGAATAATTTAATAATCACTTTTTAGAATTCTGTCTGTTTTAAAGAGGCTCCAGCAGCATGGCAATAAGACAGATGTTCCTCTCATTTTCTATGTAAACGCCGCTGTCACTCGGATACATTTGACTTTTGTCACAGTCGCAGCTCTGCCCACCCATTGTCAATAGTGTCAATATACACGGAATCAAATTATGAGACTTCCTGGCTTAGATTTCAAAATAAACTACAACACTGAAAATGGTAGCAAACTTCCGGTTATAAGCTGCCCTTTTATTTGAGAGTACTAAATTCAAAATTCACATGGAAATATGAATAAATAGTAGGCCTATGCTATATTTGAAGAAGGAATGTCTTGTTTTTCTGGCTTACAACACACATTTCATTTTTTTAGTACATTAGAACATGGAACAAATGTGTGTGTGTAGATGAATGTGAATATGTGAGATGTGCATGGGTGAGAATGTGCTGGTGTGTGTGTGTGTATATATATATATATATATATATATATATATATATATATATATATATATATATATATATATATAAAGATCTATCTTTAAACTACCTAAATGCAATATATTGCTCTGGCCCCAACATTTTATACTTCACAAGCAATACTCACAATGACTAGAGAGGTTGCATACTTCAATAAGTTGTGTTTAAAAGAAGGATATCCCCTTTTTGAATTTTTCTTTTTTTTGTTTTACATATTTTCTATGCATCCTGAAGAGATGTAACCCAGAAGAGCCACAAAAAGAGAAAAGTATTTAAGTATATGTGAGAAAAGTCAGAAAAAAACAACTTCTGTAAGAGAATTGAAATTGTTATTGTTGATTATCTCGTAAGCCCTTTTCTCGCGACTTCTATCAGGGGTCTATCAGGGGGTCCTGATCCCCAGGTTGGAAACCACTGATAAATTTGAAGAGCTGACAAAAATTCCCCAAATGAGAATTCATCACAAACTGTACAGCAGATAACTTATCAATTATTAAGTGAGCCTGGTGTCATCTGTTCACTCATACAGAAACAGCAAACCACAGCAAAACACTCCGCCTTCTTCCTTCCTCCTCAGCGCTGAGTTACTGTCACACCGCTCGCTGAGAGGTTTTGAAACATTGCAAGACTGCTACATAAATGAGTTTTTTTTTTTTACAAATAGGTTTGATTCCAAAACACAAGTATACACTTCTTTGTTTTGGGGATCACTGAAGTTGTACCCTCCTGAAATTAATCTGTTCATATTTTACACTGATAATATCCTCAAAAACTTAACTGTATTGTTAAAGTAAAAGCCCAAGGATGACTCATAATGTTAATGGTACGTTTACTGGCAATAAGCATCATGTCAGTAAGCAGGCTTTTTTTGTATTTCTAAAAATTGGCCATCTTATTTTGAAAGGAAACTGTGTGTCAGGATCCAAACCCGCAAGGCCAGTCTTGTCCATGGTGAACTAAAGGTTTGATGTAGAGTTGTGAGTATATTTTTGGATGTGAAAGAAATTATCTACATTATTTATGCTCATGAATCCCCTTTGTGTGAGTTTTTGAAGCTGTGTTACTGTGGATTTTTTAAGTATGAATGATAAAGAAAAATCAGGATACATTAAAAGAAAGCCATTTTTTTAGATGACAAAACATGATTAATGATAAAGATGGAACAAGTAAAAGGAAAAAGTCCTATCCGATGGATTGGGATCAAATAGAGGGTTTTCCCCCCTGGGAATCAAGAGTGTGTTCAACAAATTCAATGTCAATATCTTGTGTTCAACTTTTGCATTTTTGGCTTGAGGGTGATGCTGAAGGACAGCTCATGGAGTTTCCCAAATAAAACCGGTGCACACTCTGCACAGCGTGAAAGTGCTACAGTGTACATTTCAAATGTGAAGATCAGATTTTAATATTCTTGGGCTGGAATGGCACTCATCAATCAGTCAACAACTTTAGTCCAGACTGAACTACCTCAGCACCTAGTGGATGGATTGCCATGACATTTTCTACAGACATCCATGGTCCCCAGATGACGTACGGACTCTGGTGATACCCTAACTTCCTCTAGCACCACCAGCAGGTCATCGCTTTTATTTGTGCAATACTTTAGTTCATGACTGCAAAAATAACATTCCCATCAGTCTCAGCTGTACTCTATGTTTAGTGCTAATCAGCAAATATTAGCATACTAAAACAGTGAAGGTTAACATTATGGCATGCAAGCATTGACATTGTAAGCTTGTTAGCGGCTGACATTAGCATTTAGGTTAAAGCACCGCTGTGCCTAAGTCAGTACAGCCTCATAGGGTTCAGGCCCGTAGACGGGGGGGACGGGGGACGGGGGTGTTCAGGTGGTTTGCTAGTGTGGCTGCAGACTCTGTAGTCTTGTTGTGTGATTTGTGTAGAAGGAGAGAAGACAAAGCATAGGTTTTCCTGTATGACTGTTGAATGTCTGCGTATCTATATATTTAATCTAATCTAAGGTTTGATGTTGGAGAGAGCTTTAAACAAATCTTTGTGATTTAATGAAATGATATCTATTGTGGGAACATATAGACACAAAGTAATTTAATCTACATTTGTTCAATGTAGAACTGAAGTAACATTACATGTAAATGTTTCAGAGAGGACCCATTAAATGTACATGTTACCCAGCAGGTTGCCTCTTTAAGATCTGCAGGTCTCTCTAAGCTGGTCTATAGTTTAATACTGTATCCATTGTCTGCTGTTCTCTGTGCTGCTGTCTCTGGAGACGGCCACCAAAGAGAGCAAGAGCTTGATACAATTAATTCACCTCAGACCCTCATCACCACCTTTGTTTATTTGTCCTTTCTCAGCGTTCTCGTCTTACATCCATCCTTCTATCCCTCCCTTTCTCTAGGTCCCTCTCTCTCTCTCTCTCTCTCTCTCTCTCTCTCCCTCTTCCACTGACCAGCTGCTTTCCTCTTCTCCACCCTCAACACTACTACCTGGCCAAGGGAGGACCAGCCCACTCCACCCCACCCATCCTGTTCCCGCAGGTAAACCAGAGACGCCCGAGGCACACCCTAGCTAGGAAAGGCCCAGGATCGCCTTACGGCCCAGCTGAAAAGGGCTCTTTCTAAAACAGTAAGTACATCACAGCCCCGCTTTGAACAAAAGGGCCAGGGGAGTCAGGGGACCAGACCCCCTTTCAGGGCTTTGTCTGTCCGCCTGCTCTAAGCTCTGAGTCAGACAGAGACTTACTTGGACTGCACTCAAGAACTGGGATTGGAGAAACGTTACAGATACACAAGTGAGGAAGACATACGATCAAGGCCTGCAGGATTTTTTACTGCATTTTCACGTCAGCCAAACCAAACATAAACTTTTAAAAACAGTGAAGGAAACCAGGATAGAAAATAAGTCCCTGGCCCACAGCCCCTGTAAGCACTGATTTGACTTCTACATGGAGAAAAATGTATGTCTTTTGATGATCATAATTTCAACAACATTGTAATATTTACTGTAAGTGTGATGCAAGTCATTTCAACAGTTCAAGGGATCCTATTTGTCCTAATCCATAATCATTTTGTAAAAGTATTGCTGCATTTAAGGTGACATGGAACACTAATACTGGCTCCCACTGACAAACTAAACCCACTAGAGGAAACCACTCCACAGCCAGATAAAGTGTGTGTGTGTGTGTGTGTGTGTGTGTGTGTGTGTGTGTGTGCCTGGCACAGAACGAAGCTTACTGTAAGTACCTAAAAGCCCCCCTCTTAACCCTTGCGACTTGTTGTCCTCCACGGTCAGAAATGAACACTTTTTTGTGCTTTTTTTTTCACCACTAAAACCAATTTATTAGTTTTACACTTTTTCGTCTGGAATTATTGGTCAATAAACTTCATTTATATGAAATTATATCTGATGTTTGCGTTAAAAAGCTGAAATTGTGAACTATTTTGACTAATAGTTAAGACCAGAGGAAGGTATGTAGTTTAGTGGAGTGCGTTTTTAAAACCAATTGATGCTATAACATTGAAAAAAAAACACCCAAAATTCAATGAAAGTAGTGACCTGATCCTTCATTTAACTTGCACAGAGCATTGTATGGAACCATTCATGTTATTTTTAGGAAGTTAGGTTGAAAGGAACCACATTTCTAATACGTAGAAACTATGAAAGCAGGTCTAATTTGACCTGAGGTCAACAGAAGTAACCCTTCTGAACCCTAAAAAACAGTCCACGTTGTAATATTGCACGAATCTTAGTAAGTAATAATTGACACCATGTATTATCTATACAACTGTCACTGAATTAGTGGTCATAGCATTTCTGTTTGATATCCCATCCAGATGTCTAGTTTGAATCCAGCTGTGAAAAAATTGTGCATATATGGCAGCAAAATCACCACAGCTATTATTCACTTTCAACATTCACATGAGGTACATAATAAAGGCGGAAATGTATTACCATGGGCACCTGTTGTTGTTTGAAATGGATTGAAAATGGGTAAAAGAGAACTAATGCATACAATCATTTGAAAAACACTGGAGGTTTCACTGTATTCTTTAGGCAAAGAGAAGTGATGTGAATTGGGAAATGGTCAGCAGAGGGCGTTATAACCTCTTGCATATTCTGAAACTGTATGCAGTCTCACAACCTTGCTGCTTTCAACTTTCTACAAACAGCTGGCTAAGTCTTTAATTTGAAAACAACTTCTCTCCACATTCGTGCATCATATGCAACAACACAGATGTATGGAAAGTAACTCTTAGATGTATTCATTATAACATATAGTGCAACATATAGGCCTATGTCTCTCCTTATTGCTTAGTGTTACATTTCTAATATACTTATTGTATGCATCAAACACACCAAGGCAAATTCCACGCAAATGAAAACTTACTTTGGCAATAAATCTAATTCTGATTCTCATATCAGCAATTTTAAAGACCATGCATCATAAAAAGTGTATTGTCTGAGACACACGTCATGTCTCATGTCTCAGCATTTTGTTTGCAATTTTGAAATAAAAACATTTTGTCACAAAAAAATAAAAAGTGTATTGTCCCCCATTCCATGTGGGTACAACCGTAAATCTCCTGCTGATAAATCCATCCATCCATTCAATTCAATTCAATTACACTTTTTTGTCCCCTTGGGGAAACTTGTCTTGGTCTCCTGCGCTGAAACTTTAGCTGCACTTTGGTGTGGATAATTTTTTTCACAGTGTGGTATTAGAACATTTACTTAAGTAAAGTGTGTGAACAATCTTTCCACCATAGCATATCACAAATAGTGACATTAGCCTCAATGTAGCCTAGTCATCATCACCCAAAGGAGAGAACAATTAGAAATCAAAACAGTTACACAAAATCCCACTATGGATATTCAATAAAACAAAGAATAAATAATTCTAAGTTTTGAAAATGTTACTTTCTCTATTATGTTTGTCTATATGTGGAGTTTATCAAATGAAACATGCTTACAAAGTTCATAACAAAGGACTATATGGCAAGTATTGCTATTGAAATGTGATGAATAAAATTCCATTCACCACCACTAAACAGGGGTGGAGGCAGAAATGGAAATACTGAACTAATGTGTGTGGGAACGTGTTCTCTTTAAAATTTGGGGGAACTGCCTTCCCGTGTCTGTCAGATATAACCGAGGGCAGAATTACAACAATATCCATAGTCAATAACCATAGACAGTTAAAGAAAGACAATAACAAGCTGGATGCCATTGCGGAAGTGCCAGAGACGGGTTTGGGCTGTATCGAGCGGAGTCACTCAATTGCCACCCGAGCTGAGAGGAGACACAACCAGAGATGGCCCAGGCGAATATCTCGGTGGCGGAGAGCCAGTTCAGGTGTCCCGTCTGCTTGGACCTCCTGAAAAACCCGGTGGCCACCCCCTGCGGACACACTTACTGCATGTCGTGCATCAACAACTACTGGGACCATGCGGATTTGGGCGAGTTCAGCTGCCCTCAGTGCCGGGAAACGTTCAGCCCTCGGCCGGTGCTCCGGAGGAATACGGTGCTAGCCGAAGTCGTCGACAAACTCAAGCTGAGTGAAATGCTAATGGAGCCGGAGCTTTACCTGGAGGGAGTTGGGGAAGTACCGTGCGACTTCTGCCCGGTGGAGAGCAAGCTGAGGGCGGCTAAGTCGTGTCTGGTTTGCCTGTCGTCTTTCTGCGAGCTCCACCTTCTGCCACACCGGGAGGTTGGCACGCTGCGGCGGCACAAGCTGGTGGCCGCGGTGGAGTGCTTGGCGGAGCGGCTGTGCGCCCAGCACCGCCTGGGGCTGGAGCCCGCGGGGAGCGGCTCTGAGGTCCCGGTGGAATGGAGCGGGGACTGCCTGCTGTGCGAGGCGGACCAGGAGGAAGTGCACAATGTCGACGCTCAGAGAGCCAGGAGACAGGTACAGATGCACACTTGAGGTTTCATAATATAGATAACAAATGTTGGGCTCTTAGACATTATTAGTTTTCTGAGTCTCTCTGCTCCATAATCTGATTCTCAAATTATGTCTATTTTCAATATCTGGGATGCACAGATGAATTAGATCCAAGAGTTTTCCTAATTCTGAAGTGGCAAAATCTCTGACAATAACATTTCCAGCTTTTAAAGGATCACCAGATACTAGAATAAAACATTTAAGACCAGAGATTCTCACATGCTTTCTCTGTGGAACCCATACAGACATGTGTTAACAAACCTGATGTTGTGTATTATTTACTGTGTTGATCCATGTGAGTCAAGTCAACCCAAACTAAATTGCATTAAGGAACTGACACAGCCAATAAAGGACTTGAATCTAATTTAATTAAAAACAATATGTCAAATCACATTTCTGTCATTAACTGACAACCAGAAACAAGAAAGGGAGGTAACCTTGCCCTTATGACCTCCATAAGGAGCAAATCGGCCCATCTGAGCTTTCATTTTCTCAAAGGCAGAGCAGGATACCCAGGGCTTGGTTACTCATAATGTGAAATTTTCATGCCATGGGACCTGTAAACCAAAGAAATTATTTAAGAGACTGTAGTAGAGATGCTCCACACAAATGCCTGAATGTCTATTAACTGTCTTGCTGTGTGTCAGCTCCAGCTCCAGGGATCTCAGAGGATGATTCAAGAAAGGACACTGAGCGGAGAAAGAACGTTGGAGGAGTTTCAACAAAGCCTGGAGTTCCTCAAGGTGACACAAGGCACACAAGCTTCCAAGAACTAATATCTATGGTGTAGTCTGTGCATGTTGAGGGCTGAAGCAATCATGACATTTTAGTCAACGTTGACGCTCACTTCAAATTTTTGAGATCAGGGGATTATCTTTGTTATTATTACTTTCTACTTGTGATTACTGAGACATAGAACGTGTCCCAGAACCAAAAGAAACACAGAGAGGAAAGCTGGGAGGGAGGGAGACAACAACACATGTCGAAACAGACACACACACACACACACACACAGACACAGGACAAGGACAAAGGACCAAGGCTCACATACGCAGGCTGCGAGGTAATGGCATGTAGCACAGGCTACATGCCCGACACTCGAAGCAGCCAGCGATGCTCGCAAGTGTCAGAGGTCCAGGCTGCTCCTTTCAGAGCAGCTGCCATGGAATGCACGCATGTGAAGACATGTGTATTGCACGACACCCAAGAAGGCAAGGGTCCATGCATGACACTAGCCTCCGCTTTCAGTTGAAACAATAACTTGAGCAGGTTAGTCAGACAGCTAGCCTCCGTTTTGTTGAACAAACTTCAACGTCAACAACAATCTCACCCAACATCTTTTACCTTTTAATAGCTGTGATTAATGATTGGGATCTTAACATTGAGCAAAGTAATTCATGCCAGTCATGCAGCCTTATGATACAATACAGTACTGTATGGCATGTGCTATGTAAAACACATAATATAAAGGGTTATATAAATAGATTTGGCATGACATTTTCCCAACTGCCCGGGCAAAACATCAGGCTCACACACTCGCCTCTTTCTATCTCTCTGTCTCTCTCACACACACACACACACACACACACTCACAGCCTTACAGGAAATGTTGTGTTTCCACTGCAAAGCTTATTTAATTCAAGTTTCTAAGTAACTCTTTTAGTCTTCCTGCAAAGTCTTTTTTTCTCCTTCCCCTCAGCCTCATCTCCATCCATTCTGCTCGTCGCTGCTCTAGCTTCCGGAAACCCACAGTGTTAGCTCACTGAAACAGACGGAAATCGTCTTTTCATCAGATGTTGGTTTTGTTATTTTGAGACTTTTATGCTTAATTTAGATTGTTTTGTTTTCTGTAGAGAGTTACATTGTCCCAGGATAGTCTAAATCAGTGGTTTTCAAAGTGGGGTCCTTGAGGGGGTTCCAGGGGCAAAAGGGAAATATGTAGTTTTCACCATTTTGAATGGTTTTTCAAAATTTGATCCATAAGTAATTTCATCCATAAGTAACAAAATAACAGAATGTATGACTATTTTGGTCATGGGTTCAATATACTTTCTGAAAGATATCATTGAAAAGCAAAAAATCCTATCAGATGGGGGACCCTGGGAAAATTTTCTATCAAATGGTTTAATTTGTGTCAGTAAGTGGGTCCTTGGTGTGAAAAAGTTTAGGTACCACTGGTCTTAATATCTTATATGTAAGGTTTTAGGCCTGCTAGAATTTTCAACACACTTCAGGCTGTCAATATATATAGTTTGGCAATTAATATATTAAAATAGAGCAATAACACCAAAGATTGGTGAAAAATGATTGTTGGGATGGCTTAAAATCTCAGAAAACTTTAATGTAAGGTTTTTGTTTTGGTGATGTTTATGTGCAAAAAACATTGGAGCTGTTTGAAACTGAGCAGAGAGATTACGTATAACTCTTTGGGCTGATGAAATCCTCCTGCGTCTTAGGATAAATAAACCATATTATATACCAAAAGCCATTGGATTTTCCAAAAAAAGTATTGTCACATATCTAAATACAGGCCTGCTTTTCTTAGTTCATGTAAAGTTGGGAGTTGTAGATGTAGAAGATAGGAGACGAAACACAAATTGCCGCGGTAAAATAAAATGACAACTTTACTCAATCTAATAGGATTCGTGTTGGTTGAAACGGTACATATAACACGTCTTTCTAAACTGTAAAACTATGAGATATCATTGATGACAAATAGCTGAGAAGTATCAGTGGATCCACCCGTGCTTTATTGGTTGGAGCTTTTTCTCTGGCAGATGAGGTTGCCATTAAAGATTCACAGTTTCTTAGAAAGAGTTTGAATTCTCTGCTTCATGGTGTCTTTAAGTATTGACTGTTTTGTGTGTGTGTGTGTGTGTGTGTGTGTGTGTGTGTGTGTGTGTGTGTGTGTGTGTGTGTGTGTGTGTGTGTGTGTGTGTGTGTGTGTGTGTGTGTGTGTGTGTGTGTGTGTGTGTGTGTGTGTGTGTGTGTGTGTGTGTGTGTGTGTGTTTGTGTTTCAGTTGTCAGTGTCGGCCATTTTGGAGGACAGTGATGCTCTCTTTGCAGACATGGCACTCCGCCTGGGGAAAACCAAGGCAGAGGTGAGGGGCAGGGGCTAGAAGTACCGGTGGGAATGATACCAATAGATGTAGCAGTTGGAGTGGTCGTAGTCTATATCAACAACGTTTTATTTCCGGGATTGTTCAGGTGCCGGATGTTCGCCACTTTCCGCTTTCTTTGTGTTGGCATTCTAACCTCTGGTGGTTAACTGCTCCTCAGATCTCTGCAGGGTAAATCCAGACAGCTAACTAGACTATCTGTTTAATCTGAGTTTTCTGTTGCACAACTAAAACAACCTTTTGAATTTACACATTTTCCACCAAAACAAGTTCCTTCTCCAGACTATTTTGAAGAGGCACCATTGCTCCGTCTTGCGCTTAGCACCGCCCAAGATGATTGTGATTGGTTTAAGGAAATGCCGATAAATCAGAGCACATTTTTCTCCCATCCCGGCATGCTGTGTGGACTAGAGTGCTGATCGGGCCGCATTTTTCTGGCCGAGCCCGGCCTGCGTCCGACAGAACAGTTACCGAACCCGACCTGAGCCGACAGGCATTAAGATATTTATGTCCACGCCCAACCCGAACACAGTTAAAGTTGTGACACACTCATGACACATGTACGTTTGTTGGTGTGGAAAGCCCGCTTTAATTAGGCAAGGCAAGGCAAGGCAGCTTTATTTGTATAGCACATTTCAGCAACAGGGCAATTCAAAGTGCTTTATACAAAATCAGTTAAACAGATAAAACACAAGTATAAACAGTTAAAAGTTAAAACATTAAGACAGATAAAACCCTAACCCTAACCCACTTGAGACTACCTTCACACTAATTAGTCAATTTTAGTGCTACCTTTCGTGATCACCCTCAGTGTCACTACCCTTCACGACTCTATTCTTAGAGACGTTACCTTTCGTCTCCTTGGACTCTTCTTCACACTAATTAAGCCAATCTAGTCTTTTGTGTCTATTTTCGACACTACACATTCACACTTTTTCTTTAAAGTGTTACCCTTCGAGTCTTTCTTTCTCTGTATTAAAAAAAAAATCATAAGCATTAAAAACCGATAAAACACATGAATAGACAGTTAAAAATAAAAACATCGAGACACATAAAACACAAGAATAAAAAGTTACAGTGCAGCATGAGAAATTAAACGTTAAAGAAATGAACAGTCATTTTAAGAAAGGCAACATCAAAAGAAAGGTCTTCAGCATTGATTTAAAAGAACTGAGAGTAGCAGCAGATCTGCAGGTTTCTGGGAGTTTGTTCCAGATATGAGGAGCATAGAAACTGAACGCTGCTTCCCCCCGTTTAATTCTGATTCTGGGGACAGAAAGCGGACCTGTCCCAGATGACCTGAGAGCTCTGGGGGGGGGTCATAGTGTAGTAGTATTAGGCAACTGTAGGAAGGCATTCGAAAATGTCAACAGATGAGTGCATCAGCGCACACGGGGCAACAAGCACCATGGCAATAAGCTGTTTCATCTAAAATGTTCAATGTGTTAACCTTTTCTGATAGCTTTTTTTCTGACCGTGGTCAGAAAGCCAGGGGAGATTTGTTACCTCCAGGCCAGACGTTCTAAAATGAATCACGTCGGGGTTAAAATCTCGTTTCTGGTGAGCAAATGAATGAACTTGGCTTTCAGTCTGGGGTTATTTGAGACACCGCACACACTGTGTACAAAACCTATTCCACCACCTCTGCTCCGGTCGCATCTACACGTCTGTTTCCTCTTTCTCTATCTTTCTTCTGCCCACTTTCCACACACACACATGCACTCTCTCTTAAAGGAGCTGCAGCACCATCTAGTGTGGACTTGCCAGACCCACTTTTGCAGGACTGTGGAGGAAGGTCTGGCAATGCAAGACTAGAGTGGTAGTTCTAATGGCAGGGATTCTCCTGGAAACGAGCAGTAGCAGCCGTACTCAGAAGAGTAGCTGAAGTAGCCTTAGGCTATGTTTAGACAACAGTCTCGCTAAAAATGGAAAAAGGCTTTCCTTTTACGTTTTTAAAAAAGTTCTTTTTAGACTGCATTGTTTTGAATGGACTGCTGAGGTCCACCTTGGAGTTCTATTATAGTGCGAGGGGTATAATGAGAATTTCCAGTCTGGCTCCCCAGACACCAGTTTTGCCAGTTTTCATGGCGATGCTTGCCTTGTGTATTCAAAAGATTTCACTCTGGTAACCGGTTTCAAAAGTCATCGTTAGAAACACCAGTGACATGTAAACGAACTTCCAGAACGTAAAAATTCTTTTGCGTATTAAGCTGAAAACGTTGCAGTGTAAACGGCCTCTCAGTAGTTCCTGTATTAATTGTAGCAGAAGCTGTAAATGTAGCACAAGTAATACACAGCTCTGAGGAGGTTAATGGGAACTGTAGTTAATAGTACTACAATGCTTACAAAATAATCATTCTGATATGTTTGTTGAAATGACTGCAGTTGCTCAGTTCTGTCCAACGCACTTCTTCAAATCAATTCAGTTTATTTAAGAAGGGGACAGTGCAAATTAATAAAGCGCGTGGTTTTACATGGGTTAAAAATGCCAGAATTAGAATTAAAAGGCTTTTTTTAAATCTGTAGTCCCCTGGCTTTTAAAACTATAGTGCGTAGCTTCTGTCGTCCCCATGAGGAATTCTAAGTTATGACAACAAATCTGTCCACATGATAAACGAGCTTTCCGGGACCGAGAACTTAACACAAAACAAGATACAGCACGGAAGCAAAAAAGGTTAGCAACAGAACGGTTTGATTTGTGCATCCATGTTGTGCTGGTGTGTGCCGTTCAGGTTCGAGCGAGGCTGGAGGCAAGGGAGCGAGCGGTGGTTGGTAGGGCTGAACAAGACGTAGAGGTGCTGGAGAAAGACCTGGAGGAGCTGAGGAGGAGAGACGAGGAGATCAGTCAGCTTCTGCAAACAGAGGACAATGCCCATTTCCTACAGGTGAGGGGGAGAAAGAGGGAGGATGTGCACTGGGAAGAAAGAGAGCGTGCAAACCCACGGATGAGTGAGAACTTTAGAGTGACAAAAAAGAAGGGCGGGTGGAGGGGAAATGGATAAATAAAAGTGGCATGTCTTAATGGATAAGGCTAAATCATGCTACGAGCACAGAGGTTTGCTCTCCCAAATACAAATACAACTTTAGTAGCAGTGAAAAGGAACTTAGAACATCTACTCAACTGGGTCAACTTTGTCAACAAAAGTGCCTCAAAACTGAACTTAACTGCAGTTTTAAGGCACTTGGGTTTAATATTATGTTATAACATTTCAGAGGGACACTTGTTTAAAAGTGAGAGACATGTCCTATCCAAACTTCTCAGATGGTTTGAGTTTAATAATCCATCAAATGATCCAAAGTTTCACCAAAAGTAAAGGGTCTTAGTACGGCTGCTTGGTACGGATCTTAGAAGGGATCTGAGTACTTCTTCCACCACTGCACATTACCAACTCTTGCATTTCTTTTTCATTTCATGTTTATTTGATAGGGGCAGATGCTACCACATAGACATTAGAACAACACATCTCAAACTCAGCATCACACATCTCAGCATTTATATTGCAATTCAAATGCCCGCCCCTAGAAGCTAATGGTATGTGGTATTCACCCATTACATCTAATGCATCCTGGAGGCCATACGAAGTCACCAGAGTGCATACTGCTCAGAGAGATTAGCCTGTGTAGATGAAGAATGGATGTGAGAGAAGAATGAGTCAGCAGTGATCAGTGGAAAAACGACAGCGGCCACTTAAGTGCTATTTTCAAATTCAGTTGTACAAGGAATTAAGGAAGGAGAAAGGGAGGGCTGTGGATGCTAAGTAAGGCTGTATTATCCACTTTCTCTTTCTCAAAGAATTGGATGTGCATCTTTTTTTCTACCTCCCCTCCCCACAATTTAGTCTACTTTGTGTTTTTGTTTTTATTTCTCCAATGTTTTAAATATTGATCTTTTGATTGTTTGTTTCTCTCTCTCTCTCTCTCTCTCTCTGTCTGTATCGGCCCAGCTGGCTCCCCTGCTGTGTGTCCCTCTTTCCACCAGTCTGCACTGTCGAGGCCTCGACCTGCCCACGGAGGGATTCAGCAGCGCCTGGGGAGCGCTGTGCCACCTCCGCAGCCGCATGGAGGAGGTCTGCAGGGAGGAAGTGGACAAGATCAGCCGCGCAGGTACAACAGATGCCCTGCAGGCAGGACAAAAGTCACTGAGTATATACTGAATACTAATAAATATACTAAGTACTCAAACATGCAGACACGAGCTCTATGGGCAAATTTATAGATCGAGCAAATACAATTTAAAATACTGACTGATGTTGCGATATTTGAGGGGAATGATCATTTTTGTATCATTATTCTCATTTCCATTGAAAAAAATTCAATGATTACATTGGGATTTTTGTGAGGCTCTGTACCAAACAAAGATTTTTTTTCTGTAGGAAAGGCTTTGATTGCACTAGTCCATTTCGATATATAGTTGCGATTAATTGTGCAACCCTAAGATAAAGTACATTGAAGTATACAAAATGCCAAATGCCTACGCTCACATCTGTGTGCTCAGTTTCATAGTATGATTCATTTTTTTTTCCAGTTAATGACAACTACATGTTGGGCGCAGAATGTGTAAAAGGTAAGTATTAGGAACATAACACACACACACACACACACACACACACACACACACACACACACACACCCTCTGTGACAGTGTCAGGTCCGAAGTGACCCATTTTTAGCAGGCTGAAGGTTTTGACATGACATTCATGCTGAAGACGACAAGACAATGTCTGATACAACGCTGTCTGGCTCATATCCAGCTCTGCCTTGTTCTAATCAGTTCAGTTTAGTTTTGCATTGCTAGACCTTCCTTTACAGTGCTGTAGAGGAGGGTCTGGCTAGTCTTTAAAATAGCCTCGGGAAGGAACTTGTTTTGTACGATCAAAAGTAGTTTTAGTCGTGCAACAGAAAACTCAGATTGGACAGATAGTCTAGTCCTCAGAAATCCACCAGAGTTTAAAATTACAACACAAGGAAAGCGGAAGGAAATCCAGCCCAAAGAGAGTGACATCCGGCCGAATTTCAGGCAGCACCTGAACAATCCTGAAAGTGGAACGTTGTGGATATAGACTAGGTTTTTGGAAGCATTCAAATGCAATTCAGTTCATTTAGTTTTTTGGAAGTATTTTAATGACAATGAACACTTGTTGTTTTGTTATAAATTATAAGCATTGTTGAGTTTAAAAATGTACAGTTTATAATAAATTCCAAATTCTGTTAATATCCATTGTATTGAGGAGGTGCAGAGAACTTCAAACCGCAGCAAATACAACCAAAACTATCTGCAGGGCAACATACTACTCGGGGTAAGTGGGAAAAAATGTGGGATTTATTAGTCATTTTTGGTGGACTGACCCTTTAACACACAAAGAGCTAGTTTTGGTTTTGTAAGCATGCTAACTAACCAGCAGGCTAATTTAAAATATCAGCTTTTAAAAGGGAAAATATTCTTATTCACTTCTTTCTAATTTCTGTTTTTTTTTTTTATTCTACCATTGTTTTAATTTATGTACCTCGTATAATTTCTTTCTTTCCACAGTTATCTGTATTTAAGTCTTTATTTGTTTCTGTTGTGCTGCTGCAACAACCAAACTCCCCACACTGGGCAACTCAATAAGCACGTTTCTCAAAATGCCAAATTACTCCTTCACTGTTTAGGATTATTTTAAACAGTTTGTGATAGGAATTCATACTTTGGCGCCAAGAACGTGAGATGAATGGACTCACCAAAATCCTTTAAAAGATGCTACTCACATACAAATTCTAAATGTAACAAGGTGTTATTACTGAATAGTCTTATTCTTTGGATTTATGGAGCCATTATTTCCCAGACACTTCCTTTTACTGGTTACAATGCATGTGCCTTCTTCTTTCCTTTTTCATCATTTTCTGTCACACTCATTTTCTCTTTGTCTTACTTTTTATTCCAATTCCTGTTGTTTCTCTTCCCCACCCTCTCACTCCTATCCAATGCATTTATTCAATTCCCTTTATTTAAAAGTATTAAATACCAGTTTCTCTGTGTCTTTCTCCCACGTGTCTCCTGTCAGCAGTGCCCGTGTTGTTCCCTCTGTCTTCTTTGTCTCTGCAGCCGGCTGATCGGAGGATGAGGGCAACTTTCCTCAGGTGTAAGTACCATGTCTATCCTCCATCCCTCTCTACTTCTCAAACTTTCCACCTCAGCATTACATTTCTTTCCTTCAACCTTTCTCTTCTCTCCCCCTAGTGCACCCATTCAGAATGACCATCCTGCATGTCATTCATTTGCTTTCTCTCTTCTTCCTTTCTTTTCCCTTCTCTTTTTCTCCTTCTTCTTTCCATGCCTCGAGTTCCCCAGATAATGTGATTCCTGCTGGGAAATCTGAGAGCCCAGTGTGGATTCTCATCAATGATGAATGGCAATCATACTGTATTTATGACATCCAGGTCTGTCATTAAAAACCTGACCCTGTCCCGACAGAAACAAGCCGGCTGACAGGATGACAGTGTACCATCGCCTGGTTGGCCATTAATAATTAATTTGGTCAAAAGAGGATTAAGGTTATGTGTGCAATTTATCCTCTCTGTGACAAAATTTGTATGGGATGGCTAAAAATCGGGCAGTGTCCCATTCAGCTTTGGAACCCAGAAAACTGTGACAGCGGCAGAGTAGAGCGGAGAAACAGGAAAGACCTAGTTTTGAGGTCAAGGATTTTAATGCCTCAAACCAACTGATTTCAACCAAGTCTGGGGCAACTATTTTAAAGGTCCCATGGCATGAAAATTTCACTTTTATGAGTTTTTTTTTTAACATTAATATACATCAACCCCAGCCTGCCTATGGTCCCCCAGTGTCTAGAAATGGTGATAGGTGTAAACCGAGCCCTGGGTATCCTGCTCTGCCTTTTGAGAAAATGAAAGCTCAGCTGGGCCGGTCTGGAATCTTGCTCCTTATGAGGTCATAAAGGGCAAGGTTACCTCCCCTTTCTCTGCTTTGCCTGCCCAAAGAATTTGGCTCACCCATGAGAGAGAGACATCATGGCTTTCAAACAGGCAAAGTGGCTGTTGATCAAGACCACACCCCCAGCCTCCACCTTGTAATTCTGCACCAAGGCTGAATTTTGGGAAAGGGACTTCAGATATGGTATTAGGGGACCACTAAGGTCTATATAAAAGCATCCAAAGAGCACCATGTCATGGGACCTTTAAGTACCCTGATCCCACTTAGATTTGCAGGTTCGTAAAAACATATTGGAACACTAAAAATGTTCTGACCGATTGATTGGTGGGAGATGAGTTATCACTATTCATCCTATGGAACATAAATGTACCAAATGTCAATAGAAATCCATTCAATTGTTTTCTTGGACCGAAGTGGTGGATTTACAGACTAAAAATATTAAATCTTAATTCAATTATTATTTTAAATGACAATTATAAGTTCCCATAGCCCAAGGCTACATCTTTAAATTGTTTCTTTAAATTGTCTAGTTATCCAATTTACAATAATAACAAACAGCAAATATGTAAAATGAAATGAAAACCATCTATCCTTAGACCTTCGGTCTGGATAAGGAAGAAAACAAAAATTGATTATCAGCGTTGTTGTCAACTAAGTTAACTTAGTTGATCCTTAACTGAATGGAGGTGTCTGACCCAATATTTCTTTAAATTTCAGGAGTTTTGACACTGGTTATTCAAATTTAGAAGATTAAAGCAAGGATTGTGATTGCATTTAATATTGTTTTTTATAAGCAGGTTTATGGCACTGCAGAAATCTCTGCTCTACTTTTCTGGCTGTTATGTTTACAACTCCCTGATTAGTAATCAACAACCTTCCGTCTGTCCAGAATATAGTTTTTTCTTTGGGGCAATAATAATCTAAATTTTTGCCTCTTGACCTCTTCTCTTTTGATTTCCTTGCTTTTCCAGTTTTATGTCGTCTGTCTCTGGACCCTGACACAGCCCACCCTACCTTGCTTCTCCTGGAGGGGCCCTCGGGCGCCCACTGTGGCGAGGAGACCCAACCCTACCCCCCTCACCACCAGCGCTTTGATTCAGTGGCCCAGGTACTGTGCAGGGAGGGCCAGTTTGGCGACGCCAGCTACTGGGAAGTGGAGTGGAGGGGTGGGGGATGGGTTGACATTGGTGTCACCTATCGAGGTATCGGACGCAAAGGTGGCGGGAAACCCTGCCTGCTGGGACGCAACGAGAACTCTTGGCGGCTAAGGTGTACACACGCGGGATATGCGGCCTGGCACGACAACCGTAAGACCACGGTGGCTGCACCGCCCTGCCCCAGGATCGGGGTGTTCCTGGAGCGTCAGAAAGGAGCGCTATCCTTCTACAGCGTATCGGATGCAATGGTCCTCCTGCACACCTTTCGTTGCCCGTTCTCTCAGCCGCTGTACCCGGCCTTCCGCCTGGACCTGGACTCCACCTTGCTCATCTGCCCCCATGACGGAGGCAATGGAAACCCGACCTAACCTTTCCCCCCTTTTCCTCTCCCAGGACCCTACATTTAACTACTGCAAGAAAGTGGTGGTTTTCACTCAGCTTATTAATATGAAAACTAGAAATATTACTGAATTGCCAGACCTAACTCCACAGCGCCGTGGAGTAACGTCGGGCTACACCACAGATGCATTCTGGGATAGGAGAAAAGAAACTCTCTGGGTTGCTTGCAATTCTTCAAAGTTCCTATATCATGAATATGTTCTGGTTCATACTTGTATTTGTTTCAGATGGTGGAATACTTTATTTAACTCCCTAAAATAACAGGCTAAATATTTAGTAACTGCGACTACTGACATGGAATTGTTAGCTGCTAAAGTGACCTTAGCTTCAGATTTAGACTAATTAAAGGCCATATTGTAGCAGATGTCTTTCTTTGGGTCATGACTGTCATGCCATTTGAGGTCATTTTATTTTATCCAGGTGAGTTTATTTTTTTTTTTTTTTACACCTCATTGCAGGCCTTTCTTTAGAGTAGATTACCGTGAATGAAAGAAATAGTTTAATATTTTGGAAATAGGCGTACCCTCTCTCTCTTTCTTGCCGAGAGTTAGATTGATACCACTTAACTGTCTGTGCCAAAGGTAACCAAATCCACCGTCCTCTGCACCTCTGTGTAAAACCAGAACTGTCATTCTTTTTACACTTTGGTTTGTGTAAAGATATTAAAACCATAAACGTCTATGAGCTTCAGATGCGCTGGTAGCCGGATTTAGTTACCTTTTGGACAGAGCCACGCTAGCTGTTTCCCCCTGTTTCCAGTCTCTGTGCTAAGCTAAGCTAACCTGCTGCAGGTGATGGCTTCATATGAATTGTGAAAACATGGGAATGGAATAGATCTCATTGAACGTTTGGCAAAAAAAATGAAGCGTAATTCCCCAAAAAGTCAAACTATTCCTTTAACACTGCATTTACATCGCAGGTCTTCTTCATTCAAAATTTCAAATGTCTGTTAATGTGATTATTTTTTTGATTTTTTTTCCCCAAGGACCATGTAAGTATATAACTAATATTCAGTAATACTATATGATTACATATTTAAAAGTGATGGCACACCATCAATCATCAGTGACAGGCAAAGCACACAAGCCTCCAACACCTGGCAATGATTTGGTGACCAATGGTGGAAGATTTAAAATATACTTACTGTCATGTAGTGTTGTCAACCGTCAACTAACAAACGTGTCCTTTGCATGCTTCCAAATCCAATCCTAATGTTATCTTATCACCAATCATGGCTAATCAAGTCTAATCTCATATCCATTCAAGGTTAGATTTGAAAAACTGACTTTCTGTAACTTCAAACTCTTCACATGAATAAAAGAACATCAGATGGGACAATCAAAACGTGAACATTTCATTTAAGTCTGCGACTTTTCCCCCTTTGATTGAAGCATTACAAGGGACCAGGATCTACTTGGCATGTTAATTGTACTAAAGTTTCCAAATGTCCAAATGCCCTTGCCTTCTATCTGAATGGATGCCATTCTGTAGCCACAGTTTTTCTTTGGTCATGGGAATCTTTTCCTTTTTCTCATTGAAGTTTTCTTTTTAAATGGCGCTCTTCCAGATGATTGTGATCACTTGACCGAGCACTGTGGGAGGCCTTTAAACCAAAATATCTGTGGAATGGGAAAGGATTGACTATTTTAATTCCAAAAACACAACAAGAAGGGTACACAGAATCTAATTATTACATGTAACTTTGTTTGAGGGCATATGTAAAAAGTAGTTTAAAAAAATAAGTGCTTTATTAAAACATGAAATATATTTAAAATAACAGCAAACTTAAAAGCTGTCTCATCTATGCTACGTAATACGTCAGAAGTTAAATTCAACGCAAGCCATTCTGAAAAAATATTTCTGAGTTTGCAGGTCTGGTAGGTCAATCCAAAGTAAGAAACACTTGAAGTGCATTATTCCATAAGCTGTAGAACATTAACAGAAGTGCTGGTCTGTAAAATGGCATCATGTAGCATTTTCTCAATATGTTTACTCACTGTGGTTCTGTTCTTAATGTAGTTGTAAAATATTGACTTTACTTTTTCCAGGATGAGTTTGTTCCATTGAGCTTGCAATAAACTGATCCGTGGAGATCTGAACTGGCAGTCTGAGGGCTATTTTATATCACGACCTGGAAATATTAGTACACATCAACAAGGGTTTTTACGAGAGGAGTTGTTACCACAGATTAACACTGCCTTTGTTATGCAGTTTGAAGTTGTAGCATATTAGTGGTTGGATGTACAGTTTCTCAGACTGTTAATTTGCACAAAAATGACATTTTAATATTTCCCTTCTCATAAAAAAATGCCTTAACTTAGCACCCAAAAAACAAGACAGGATTTCACTTGTAGAGGACCTCCATCTTCCATAGTTATGTTTTTATGCTGACAAATATTTGTTTGTGCTGTAATTTAACATCTCATCTATTGTCCAAAACCTTCTTGATATCTTTTTTTAGTTTTTTTTATTTGAACCCTTATTAAAGGACGATCCACTCAGAGAATTGATTTTTAAATGACAATTTCTTTCTCTTTTCACAATCAAATTTTGAGAAACTGAGATAGTGCCTAATGGGTGATAGCATTTCTATATTCAACTCCAACAGAATCCAATGTGTGTAATTGTGTTTTCTTTTATTTGGCAGCCAGTGGAGGGACACAGGAAACACGGGGAGAGGGAGGGGTATGACATGCATCAAAGGCCGGGGGGTTGGGAACTGGAGTTCCCAACCCCAGTTCACCTCCTCTGCACTGCCAAGGTGCCCTTGAGCAAGGCAGCGAACCCCCACCTCAACCGCTCAGGGTGCCTGTTCAGCAGTCAGGACCTGAGCATGTGTGTGTATTTCAGGCCTATGTGTATTATGTAATAACATCAAAGTGTAAATTGTAATTTCCTCTAGGGTATCAATAAAGAGAATACATTATTATTCAATAAAGTATTATTAAAGTTTATTTCTAGAGCACATTTCAATACAGCTTAAGCTGACCACAGTGCTGTACACAAAAAGCAATAAGGTTCTGTATAAAAGAACTGAAATGTAAAGATAAAAAATAGAAAATTCACACAAATTCTCCATAAATTTGTTTGTTTTTGGGACGCAGTTGCTTCAGCCAGGTCATAACTATATATATATATATATATATATATATATATATATATATATATATATATATATATATATATATATATATATATATATATATATATATATATATATATATATATATATATATATATATATATATATATATATATATATATATATATATATATATATATATATATATATCTTAGAGTCTGAACTGAGGGCACCACAATCCCTTTGTACCCTTGTGCAAGTCTTATCACCTGACCCCAGTGAACATAAATAGATGTCACATGACTTGCGGTTCATTTTCCAACATGGCGGCCAGGTTGCAGCAGCTGGCTGCGGCTCTCCCGGTCCTCCTCTGCGGGGTTTTAAGTTTTCCTCTCGGCCAGGAAACAAAGCAGACCCTCACCTGCGGATACGAGGTCAGCTGCGTTTACTTTCTGCCGTTTTAACGTGTGTGTTTTAGTTGTTAGCATCCGTTAGCTAAAGCTAAAGAGTTTTTCTTTTCAACTACTTTCAGTTTTACTTTTCCGCCTTTTTGTTTTCTCAGTTCGTATGAGGAACTGAGATTATATCGACAATATATGAACATAAAGAGTATTTATTTCTATGTCACATATTTCTGTGTGTGTGTGTGTGTGTGTGTGTGTGTGTGTGTGTGTGTGTGTGTGTGTGTGTGTGTGTGTGTGTGTGTGTGTGTGTGTGTGTGTGTGCGTGTGTGTGTATAGTCATGTCATGCCACCAAGCCCAACATGCTGAATGTCCACCTGGTCCCTCACACTCACGATGACGTCGGCTGGCTCAAAACTGTTGACCAGTACTACTATGGAGGTCAGTCTGACACACACACCCTCACACACACAAACACAGATTATATATGCAGTTTGCACATATATCAGGTTGAAGTCATGGAATCACCTCTGCTCTGAGCTTAAATTGGTTTTACTGATGTGTGACCAATGTCTTCACATGTCTGTGTGCATCATGAGTGAAAACACATGGTGAGCAAACAGATATGTGGTCTACATTATTTTTGCACCTTTGAGAAAGACAAAGAGGATGGAATGTGCAATTATTCACAATAACAAATATGTGCAAATTCAAAGATTCAAAAATGTCAAGTCAGATGTTTGGACTGTAATGTGTAGTGTCCATGGGGTGACATAAGAGTCCTTGTCAGTAAGTGGGGGGGGAAGATGATGAAGCCAGCTGCTATCTAGTAAAACACCATAATTATAGTTTTAGGGCATCACATGTCTTTTTACAGTGAGATCAGCCATGTGCTTTGCAGGTGACCATCATCTGTTGTTGACCTGTGTCGTTATGTAAGCAGAGATCATCTGCACTTTATACGATAGATAAAGTGGACTGTGTGTATGGGGAGGGTTGTGGATTTTGGCAAACTTTCATCCATTCTTTATTTATTTTGTTGAAACATTGCAGCTTATGCGCAGGGGTTACAAGGTTACAAACATGTAATTTAATTAAGTAAACAGATTCGGTTTTAAATTTGTGTAGTTTTGCAAGTGTATCATTAAATATATTTGTATGTGTGTGTAGATCGTAACGACATTCAGCATGCGGGTGTGCAGTACATCCTGGACTCAGTGGTGGATCAGCTGTTGAAGAATCCTGACAGGAGGTTTATCTACGTGGAGACAGCGTTCTTCTACCGCTGGTGGAAGCAGCAGAGCTCCAGCATGCAGCAGACAGTCACACAGCTGGTTAATGAAGGTGCATGAACCTACACTGTACATTAGAGCTGGTTATTGTCATTGTTTTTTTAATCGAATCAATTTTATTTTCGATTTAAATATCAATTAGGTTAGGAACATGTCAGTTACAATACCAAATTTAGCTTGGATATAAAAGAGATTCTACTAATTGTACAATGCTCCCTTTAATCTGGTGCATTATTAAAAGGATCAATGTTCGGGCGCCCGGATTGTTCAGTTGGTTAAGAGGGCGCCCGTACATAGAGGTTTATTCCTTGAGGCTCGGGTTGGACTCCGACCTGCGGCCCCTCTCTCTCCCCTTTCATGTCTTCAGCTGTCCTGTCAATAAAGGCCTAAAAATACCCCAAAATAATCTTTTAAAAAAGTATCAATGGTTACACTAACTATTAACCCCAAACCAGTTACATTAATGTACACACAAAGTGCTGCTCTACAGACTCGACAGTCGGTGAGTATTGACTGACATGTCATTCAGGTATATTGGTGTGTTGGGGTGCCTGGACAGCTCACCTGGTAGAGCGTGCGCCCCATGTACAAAGGCTCAATCCTTGTTGCAGCGGCCCCAGATTCGTCTCCGACTGGCAGCTCTTTGCTGTGTGTCGTTTCCCCCTCTCTTTCCCTTTTCACATCTTCAGCTGTCCTATATAATAAAAGGCCTAAGAATGTCCAAAAAATAATCTTAATCTTAGATTTTCCCTCACTAAACTGTAGCATATTTTTTTTGGAGGTTTATTTAACCTGTTTCCCAACCATCTAGCACGGCACAGTTGGCACCAATGGACTCCTTTTGGTCGTATAGTTTGATATAATACAGACAGAGATCGATTCTTGGATGTTATTAATCGATATTGCATCGTTCAAATGAAAATCTATTTCAAAATTGATTTAAATCTTTTATCTTCAATAATCTTCAATTTACACTGAAAAGGTTTCAGAACCTCACGCTCCTTTCCCCCTCGCCCTTCCTCCAATTTATCACTACTAGTTAAGCAGTTGCACATTTTGTATTCCCAACTTTTTTATAAGTATTTGTTCTCGTATTTTATCCTATTATTATTTCACGTAGAATGTATGTATGTATATTGTATCCTAGTATTTCATTTATATTCTTTGCTGTGTGACTGATATTTTGCTGCTGTAACACTATAATTTCCCTTTTTTTTGTCTGTCTATCTATCTATCAATCAGGTCGTCTGGAGTTTGTGAACGGCGGCTGGTGCATGAGTGACGAGGCCACCACCCACTACAGCGCCGTCATCGACCAGATGACCATGGGCCTGAGGTTCCTCAATGAGACATTTGGGCCTTGTGGTCGCCCCCGCGTCGCCTGGCACATCGACCCCTTTGGCCACGCCCGCGAACACGCCTCCATGTTTGCGCAGGTAGTTCATCTTGAAGGACTGGTTTGACATTTCACAAAATACACGTTGTCACTCTCGACGAGAGTTAGATTAGAAGAAGGTTTTAAGTATTTGTATGTATTTATTTATTTATTTTGAGTATTTTAAAATTAGCTTGTAATGGCTTGTAGCTAAGCAGGCAGTCATTTCAAAAACGTTTTAGTTATCTATAATTGTTTGATTGCTAAGGTTAGCTCAAAACGCCAGACAGCCTTTGTTGTGTTAGATGCTAACTTGTAGCCAGCAATGAACAAATTTTAAGTAGGTCGATTTTTACTGTCTCTCATTAGCATCTTGTATGGTACTTGGCGCGAAGTGACGCATGCGCAACTCACATCTGCACTCATCTCACATTGGGCAGTGACATCCCTTTTGACGTTTTTATGCTGAGCTTCGCTAAGCCAACCAGCTGATGTCTGTAGCTTCATATCTTCAGACTGTTATCAATGTTCTCGTTTAATTCTCAGCAATGAAACAAGTAAGCTTTTTCCCCAAAACAACTTCTTTAAAGCAACACTAAAGAACTTTTCTGCTTCGGTCCCCTACAGGTTGGAAGCGGAATTGTCCATTACCATTATTCTCATGTCATATGGGACCTACAGATCCGTTACCCGATCTGGCAAACTTGCATAGTGCGGTTATAGCCGATAGAGTACCGCAAAATGAGTGCCGTTCACCCTGTTACAAGTTGATGAACCACTGACATGCTTTGGAAACATGCTTTAAGACATTTGCTGTCAATCCCTGACAAGCCAATATTTGCCTCCTGAGCTCACGCGTGTGTTGTTCCAGATGGGGTATGACGGCTTCTTCTTTGGTCGTCTGGACTACCAGGACCGGGCTCGCAGGATGGTGAACCGGGAGCAGGAGCTTCTGTGGAGGGCCTCCGACAGCCTCACACCCCCCATGGCTGACCTCTTCACCGGTAGCAAAGCTCTCACACACGCACATGTACTACTTCACTTCTTGATCTATTCTTTAAAGAGCCCATATTATACTCCTTCTTCTTAAGGAAAAACTTAAGTTGTAGAGCTGTGAGCGTGCGGTTGGGGTTTTCTGGTACGATCACAGAGAACGGAAGACTAGTAATCTGTTTAGAACTAGGCTAAAGAAAAATGGGACCTTTTAACTCAAGTTACTGAGCCACTCACTGGATGGACTCAGCCACCTCCATCTATATAACACACTTAAAGACAGGTAATATCCAAGAAAGCCTAATAGACGCTCTTTAAAGGGTCAGTTCACTCAAAGTATAAAAATAAATGTTTTTTTTTCATATTTTATTTAGGGTGCATGACTCAGTCTGTGTTTTTTGTCATTTGTTTGAGTCGACGACTTAACCTTTCTCCCCCCCCAACCCCACCCGTTAGGGATCCTTCCCAACGGGTACAACCCTCCTGAGGGCTTCTGCTGGGATCAGTCCTGTGACGATGCACCAATCAGAGACGACCCTGATCTGGAAGACTATAATGTCGATGATGTAGTGAAGCGCTTCCTCGTTATCGCCAATAGTCAAGTAATATATACACACTCGCACACACACACACCTAAACATAAACACACCATATCTCACAGGTAAGTGTGTAAAGGATATGATCACTAATAACAAGATCATTGTACATAATTATGTTTACTTAAAGTGCTCATATTATGTTTTTATTTTTTTTTTACTTTATCTTTTTTGTGCACGTTATAGGTTTACAAATTAAAAAAGCCCAAAGTCCGTCCACCATTAATACTCCTCTTATTTTTCTCTCTCAGGCTAAGGTGTATAAGACCAACCACATTATCATGACCATGGGCTCAGACTTTCAGTATGAGAACGCCAACCTGTGGTACAAGAACCTGGACAAGCTGATCTACTACGTCAACGGCCAGCAGGCCAAGGGCAGCAAAGTCAATTTGCTCTACTCTACACCGTCCTGTTACCTCCAGGAGCTGCACCGCGCTAACCTCACCTGGTAGTGTCAACTTTAAATACGTTTGTTGGACTGATAATGCCAGAATTATACCCATAATAGCCCTGCATTGTCAGACCTTCCTCCACAGCGCTGCTGAGGAGGGTCTGGCTAGTCCACACAGAATTCCGGTATGGGAGAAAAAAACGTGCTCTGGTTTATTGGCATTTCTTTAAACCAATCACAGTTCTGTTGGGCGGAGCTAAGACTCTATGAAGGTGCCCCAGCAAAATAGCCTCGGGAAGGAACTTGATTTGGTGGAATGTGTACGTTTAAAAAGTTGTTTTAGTCGTGCAACAGAAAACTCAGATTGGACAGATGGCTAGCTGTCTGGATTTACCCTGAGGAGAAGTTAACCATAGTCCTCAGATATCCACCATAGTTTAAAAATTACAACACAAAGAAAGCGGAAGGTGACGGACATCTGGCCGAAAATGAGGTACATCCGTACATCCAATTATCCAGCGGCACCTGAACAATCCCAGAAATGAATAGACGTCGATATAGACAATACCCAGAAATGACCGCAGAAAGAGCAATCTTGTGTATTTCTGCTGCAATTTCATCTTTTTTTTTTTAACCCAGGTCTTTGAAGACCGATGACTTCTTCCCCTATGCCGACAACGCTCACAATTTCTGGACCGGCTACTTTACTAGCCGGCCAGCGCTGAAGCGTTACGAGAGGATCAGCAACAGCAACCTACAGGTAGGGATTTAACGATACACTCCACTCCCAGTGCCATACGATTCCCAATCTTTTAAGTTCACGATACAATTTTCTCACAATTTGTTTTAACAAAATGAGCTGCCAAATGAAATCTGGACACTGTGTCCTCTTGTCAATAGTGCAACTGAAATTGTGTTTTATTTCAAATAACAGTTAAATTATAAATTGATGTAGTGACATCTGAAGTCAAACAATAAGAGATCACATACAATAAGAGATTAAAATTCTAGGCTGATTAAAAATCCTTATGATTCTTTTTTTCATATGTACACAAATAAGCTCGCCTCTGGCCCCTCTATATCAGATACACTGATGTGATTGGTGCAGCTCGGCTACGAGGTATAGTTAATGAGCAGCATTACTCGATGCCAGAGTAACTCGATGAGCAAATTCAAATTGTGCTATCGCGAGAACTCTGTGTTTCCAGGATATGTGGATGCCTCACACCCACTAACTCATCCACTCTGAGTTTGAGTTGCTCCCATCTGTCCGTCTGCCCGAAGGCAAGCCTGGAATATTTATAAGAGGTCCTTCGTTCCCTATACCGTAGAGGCACAGAATGCAAAATGACTGCACGATAAAATACAAGATATTTTTAAATATGTTCTTTTGTAGGCTGTATCCTACCTCTTCTCCACCTGCTGTTTCTACACATTGCACAATTATTGTTTAATGGTGTGTAGTATTAGTGTGCTGTATGTTTAATGTTTGATAACAGCCAATGTCATGGTTGTGTTTTTAATGTTTTAGAGAAGCCAAAGTGGACAATAAAGTCTTATCTGTCGTGTTTTTTTTTGTTTTGTTTTTTAAATAATCAATTCACCAAAATACCCATGTATCGTGAAAGAACCGAACCGGCCCTAATCGTTACACTCCATACAGGTAGTATGTGGTTAACTGTTCAAGTCCAACCACTGATTCAGTTGTATTTAAAGCCAAATTACCAATTACATTTTTCACAATGGAAGTTGATGCATCACATTTGGAAAGTTGCTTTTTCCACTCAGCAGGTTACCAAAGCCAATAGGGTTCATCCACTGGAAGCACAAGTATCTGTACTAAATGTTCTGTGACTCCATCTGTACTCTGGTGCGGAGGTCTGCATTCTGTTTGTTTTTTGTATTTTTTACAGACGTGTAACCAGCTGGAGATACTTGGCGGTCCGGTCTCCAGGAAGGGGCCCTTCGGGGATGGCGACAGCCAGACCATGAGTGAGATTTAGTTTTTTTTATTTTTTTCTCTGTACATTGAAGACCTGGCTAGTAGGGAGGGAAGCCATTGCGTTTCCATCTAGTGGTCACATTTTATTCCTGGTAGGAAGATCACCACATATATCCTAACTCTCCTGTCATAGTTGTTAGGGCTGCACAATATATTGTTTTTGTTATCATTATCATCGCGATATCAACTGACGCAATAAACACATCGCGAAAAGCTGCGACATATTGTGAAAGACACTCGGAGATTTGTTTTCTGTTAGTTGAAAGAAAATATCTAGTAGAAAAGTGCTGTCCTTTTTTTTTTTTTGGTGGTACCTTTTTTATATTCGTTTTAAAGCTATAGTGTGTAGTTTCTGTCAACACCATGAGGAATTCTAAGCAATGACAGCAAAACTGTCTGCACGTCCACATGATACAAGCCTTCCGTGATCGTGGCCCATCCCGCATGGGATTACAAGACACCACAAACTTGTGTAGCAAACTTCTTCCGGTTGCATATCCAAATCATTCAGAGAATATACAGGTAAAAGCCAGTAAATTAGAATATTTTGAAAAACTTGATTTATTTCAGTAATTGCATTCAAAAGGTGTAACTTGTACATTATATTTATTCATTGCACACAGACTGATGCATTCAAATGTTTATTTCATTTAATTTTGATGATTTGAAGTGGCAACAAATGAAAATCCAAAATTCCGTGTGTCACAAAATTAGAATATTGTGTAAGGGTTAAATTTTGAAGACACCTGGTGCCACAAAGTAATCAGCTGATTAACTCAAAACACCTGCAAAGGGCTTTAAATGGTCTCTCAGTCCAGTTCTGAAGCCTACACAAACATGGGGAAGACTTCAGATTTGACAGCTGTCCAAAAGGCGACCATCGACACATTGCACAAGGAGGGAAAGACACAAAAGGTTATTGCTGAAGAGGCTGGCTGTTCTCAGAGCTCTGTGTCCAAACACATTAATAGAGAGGCAAAGGGAAGGAAAACTGTGGTCAGAAAAAGTGTACAAGCGATAGGGATCACCGCGCCCTAGTCAAGATTGTGAAAAAAGATTCACAAGGAGTGGACAGCTGCTGGAGTCAGTGCTTCAAGATCCACCACCAAGAGACGCTTGAAAGACATGGGTTTCAACTGCCGCATACCTCGTGTCAAGCCACTGTTGACCAAGAAACAGCGCGAAAAGCGTCTCACCTGGGCTAAGGAAAAAAGAGCTGGACTGCTGCTGAGTGGTCCAAAGTCATGTTTTCTGACGAAAGCAAATTTTGCATTTCCTTTGGAAATCGAGGTCCCAGAGTCTGGAGGAAGACAGGAGAGGCACAGGATCCACGTTGCCTGAAGTCTAGTGTAAAGTTTCCACCATCAGTGATGGTTTGGGGTGCCATGTCATCTGCTGGTGTCGGTCCACTCTGTTTCCTGAGATCCAGGGTCAACGCAGCCGTCTACCAGCAAGTTTTAGAGCACTTCATGCTTCCTGCTGCTGACCTGCTCTATGGAGATGGAGATTTCAGGTTCCAACAGGACTTGGCGCCTGCACACAGCGCAAAATCTACCCGTGCCTGGTTTACGGACCATGGTATTTCTGTTCTAAATTGGCCAGCCAACTCCTGACCTTAGCCCCATAGAAAATCTGTGGGGTATTGTGAAAAGGAAGATGCAGAATGCCAGACCCAAAAACGCAGAAGAGTTGAAGGCCACTATCAGAGCAACCTGGGCTCTCATAACACCTGAGCAGTGCCAGAAACTCATCGACTCCATGCCACGCCGCATTAATGCAGTAATTGAGGCAAAAGGAGCTCCAACCAAGTATTGAGTATTGTACATGCTCATATTTTTCATTTTCATACTTTTCAGTTGGCCAACATTTCTAAAAACTCCCTTTTTTGTATTAGCCTTAAGTAATATTCTAATTTTGTGACACACGGAATTTTGGATTTGTTGCCACTTCAAATCATCAAAATTAAATGAAATAAACATTTGAATGCATCAGTCTGTGTGCAATGAATAAATATAATGTACAAGTTACACCTTTTGAATGCAATTACTGAAATAAATCAAGTTTTTCAAAATATTCTAATTTACTGGCTTTTACCTGTATATACATATACACAGCACACACACATTATATACAAACAACAAGAAGTCCTCATCTACGGATCATCTCAATAAAGAGCTTTTTTTCCTCTTCTCCCAGGCTTTCTCAGAATAAATGTCACAATTGTGTTAATTAATATATGTGATTGGAGACCAGACAGGACCGACTGACAAGTACTTGTTTGTGCTTTCATTGTCAGAGAAAGCCATGGCGGTGGCTCAGCACCATGACGCGGTGTCAGGCACAGAGAAGCAACACGTAGCCAACGACTACGCCCGGAAGCTAGCTAACGGCTGGCAACATTGTCAGGTATTTCATGTTCCACGCGGCATCATGTTGCTCAACAACTCACAACATACTGTAATCTTGTAGGTTTGGTAGAAAGCAAAAAAATGTTGGATCCACCGCAATAGTGTGTTATGGGACTTATCTGGAATGTAACTTTCTACCAAGCCAGTTGTTTTGCTGTTGTGTTTTTTTTTGTTTTTTTTTCTCCAATATGATTGTGGAGGACTTTTTTTTTTTTGGGTAGTTCTGACTTTTAATTCTTTTAATTCGTCTCTCAGGTTTTGGTCAGTAACAGTTTGACTGCTCTAAGTGGCTCGTCTGCTAAGCGATTATACTGTGACAACCTCAACATCAGTGTGTGTCCTCTCACCGAGTCCAGCAAAAAGGTTACACACACACACTCACTTTGCTGCTATTATTATTATTATTATTATTATTATTATTGCTATTGTTAGTAAATGTGGGGAACAGATGAATTCCCCAAACAACTACCTCGAACTTTCAAAACGTAGCCCTAACATGACCGTTCAACTGGGCCGCATCGGTATTGTTAGATTTTTCACAATACGACATAAGGGCACAGGTACAGTATGTATACAATATACATACATGCAGTCATGGAGTCCATGCAAACAGACAGATGTACAGTGAGTTCTTTTTGCTGAATCTTCCAAGAAAGGTTTGTTAATAAAAATTCAATTAAAAAGAATTATATTGTGTGTAAATATAAACTACATTACACAACATATAAACCTATTAATATCAATATATTTATCAGTACTGTTATCGCTCAACGTCCTCTCTCCCTCTCTCAGTTCTCAGTCAATGTGTACAACCCTCTCGCTCGCCCCGTCACGTGGCCGGTCAGGCTGCCGGTGAATGGAACATCATACGTCGTATCAGATGCTGAAGGCAAATCTGTGGACTGCCAGGTCTGTCTGTCTGTCTGTCTGTCTGTCTGTCTGTCTCATTTTTTTGGAATGGTTGCTATAGTTGAAATGTAATAAAATGTCATACTGAAAGGTTCAGATTATAGAGTATGATCACGTCTTAAAATGAATATCCTCATCATTAATAATCATTATTAGTACTACGGATGACAGGATTTCATAAAATAACCCCGATCCAACAGAATTCAGCCTTAACCCAGCAGTCGTGGTGTGTGTTTCCTTTTGTTTTAAGACTTTAAAGCATTTTGTAGGACTTTTCTCACAGTGTCTCTGTGTTTCTGTTCCAGGTGGTTCCAGTGTCCACATCCACCCGGGACGTGAGGAGGAACCGAGGCTTCGCTGTCAACGAGCTGCTGTTCCAAGTGCAGGCTCCTCCTCTGGGCTTCACCACCTACTCCGTGTCCCTGCGGCAGGACGGGCCTCCACCGGCCTCCACACAGCACCGCACGCCCACAGCCATCCAGAACAAGGTCTTACTACTAATATGGCTTAAAGCTACAGTGCCTCCCACTTATGAGGAGTTCTAAGTAATGACAACAAAACTGTTTTTTGGCGCGTCCACATGACACAAGCCTTCCGTGATCGCATATAGCCCGCACCCAACATCTTAATGTACGTCTGGCTATCATCCACCATTACAAAGTGGACAGTCTCGCAATGCTACTCCACACATACACTCCGGGATTAGAGGAAAAACACACTCTGGGTTGTTTGCGTTTCTTTAAACCAATCACAATCGTCTTGGGCGGCGCTAAGCTCCGGTCGCAGCAACGGTGGCTCTGCAAAATAGCCTCAGGAAGGTACAAGTTTTATGTGGAACATTTGTACACCAAAAAAGATAACGCTACATATATTATTAAATGAAGTTAACTGTTCACACAATACAAGAATTTTAGCTGTTTAAATTAGCTGGCTAGTGTCTAACCGGCGGCGCCAGATGTTCTGGCGATTATCCATTAAATGAACTGTCGTCAGTCCAGACTACAAAGTGGATAACAGAGACAAGTTTAATACAAATTTGATTTTTGCCTTTTTACAGAATGGAGCTGCATTACCAATGATTGCATTGAGGAATTTCTTTTAGAGAAGGGTTAGGTATACGTGCACTTTAGTGTCCCAAATTTCCCGTAATGTAACCCCATTTGTTCAGGTCCTATCCCCTGACCAATCGGCTATCCTAACCTTAACCACCCTGTCAATCTCCAACCAATCCGGAGGGGGTCTTGGCATGGCCATAGTGTAATTCGGGACACTAAACTGCATGTGTAGGGCTAACCCTGGGTACTTTGTACATGTAAATTACACCTGTATTGCATTTATCTAAGCCTTATATGCATGACATAGTACTTTTGTATTTTCTTTTGAAAACTGAGTATTTGTGTGTCCACATGCTCCAGTTCCTACGAGTGACCTTTGACCCCGACACCGGCCTTTTGAGCAGCCTCAGTAACCTGGAGACAAAACAGACTATCAAACTGACACAGAATTTCTTCTGGTTAGTGTCTCTCTGATAGAAACACACTCTGTTTGAACTTGAGCCAAGACACCTATAGATGATTTGGTGTAACGTGTTATTGTTGCATGATAGTTTTATTTATTTATTATTTCATTTTTTTTGTGTGTATGTTGCATGTCCCAGGTATAACGCCAGTGCCGGTAACGACAAAAAAAGTAACCAGCCTTCAGGGGCCTACATCTTCAGACCCAACTCCTCCACGCCTTTCATCATCAGCAAGACGGCCAAGACGGAGAGCATTCAGGTAGAGAGCGAGCAGCATAGTAGCTACAGCATTGTTTTTTTTTGTTTTTCACCCGCATTCTCTTACTAAGCAGTTTTGTTTGATTAAAAAATGATTAATGGTACACTAAGCAATGTCGCACATGTTTTAGGCTATAATTTGTTGTCACATACAGCAATCATCTCCTCACTATCTGCTAGCTGCCTGTCCCCTGAACACACGTTCCAGCCAATAACTGACAAGAAGGATGTGGGGGTTGGGGGGTTAGTGTGCGGAAGCACAGACGGGAGGGAGGGGTGAGCTGGTCTCGTTTTGATTGAAAATACTTCGAACATCAACAAGAAGTAACGTCACCCAACGTCACTTAGAGCACCTTTTTAAAACCGCGGTAATATAAAATGATGATTCATTTACATTGTGTCCATCTCTGCTCCAGACCCCCGTGGTGCAGGAGGTGAGGCAGTGGTTTGCTCCCTGGGTGTCACAGGTGGTCCGTCTCTATGGCGACAGCAGAGCTCTGGAGCTGGAGTGGACCGTCGGACCGCTGCCCATTGAGTAAGTGTGTTTAACACATACCGCTTAAGGGGTAACTAACTTTTTTTTCTTATTTTTAACCCCTATTTTCCTGTTTTTGTTTCTAAGTGACTGATGGGAACAACAATCTTTGACATTGGTCCAGTATTAAGTGAAAACAAACTACAATGTAAGTTAATAAGGCCTTTGTCCAGCTTGTATTTACCTTCACAGAAGGGTTGTTTTGCCACTGACAAACTCAGATTATTAGTCTAAGTATCTGACAACATTATGGAAAGGATCCAGTCAAAGATAGACCTCTAAAGCTGCTTTGAGACCTTTCTGTTGAAGCAGAAACGGCACAGAAATAGCTAGCGCTAAACCCACCAGACTCCATTTAAAAAAAGCAATACTTTTAGCGTGTATAGAGCCAATTTATTTTCACGTGTAAATCTGTAAACTGTGTTTATTTCACCCAAAACTAGAGTTGTGATGGTTTGAAACATGCAAAGACGACCCAAAACGGTTTGTTTATGTTGTTTCTGTTGACTTTGAATGAAGTGGATTTTAAGATGCTAAACTGTTTATTTACATGGAGTCTGGTGGGTTTAGCAAACGCAGTTTTGCGGATGTTTTTGTTTTTAAAAAAGGATCTTCCTCTTTAACAGGAAGGTCAACCTCCTTCAAATTCCTTTCCATAATGTTGTCAGAGACTTAGAATATTAATCTGAGCCTGTAAGTGACAAAACAGCACTCATGTGACGGTAAATACAAGCTGGACAAAGGCCTTATTAACTTACATTGTAGCTTGTTTCGCCGCTGCCGACTGCAGCGATCTCACTTAATACTGGACCGATGTCAAAGACTGTTGTTCCCATCAGTCACTTAGACACAAAAACAGGGTCCAGGTTGACTCATATTATCACCAATACAATGTATATGTAATAATCTGCGTATATGTTGGCACACATGTCAATAGAAGATGCAGCATAGAAATGTCTTAATAGGTTCCTTTTTTATTTTTATAAGGGATTTTGACTTCAGTTATTATAACCAAACCCAATACTTTAAGTACAGAATCACAGCCCAATTGCTTCACTTCATCTCTCACTCCCTCTCTTTATCCATTAGTGACGACCTGGGGAAGGAGGTGATCACTCGTCTGGACACGAGCATTAAAACATCTGAATATTTCTACACCGATTCCAACGGCAGAGAGATGCTGCAGAGAAAGTAAACTAGATTTTTTTATTTTATTTTTTTAAGTTTGAAATACGTTGCCACTATGTTAACATTTGGCATATGTTACTTAAGGTATTTTAAAGGAAACTGTCAGTAAAATGTATAATAATAATAATAATAATAATAATAATAATAATAATAATAATAATAATAATAATAATAATAATAATAATAAAAAAATAAAATTATGAAAAAATAATTAATAATAAAAAATAAAACTTAATAATAAAAAAACATAATAATGATTTAAAAAAAAAAAATAATAATTCTACCATGATTGACAGATTGAGTGAGCCGTGTGTGTCTGTTTCGTTCTAAAGGAAAGATTTCCGGCCCACCTGGAATCTTAGTCAGTCGGAGCCCATTGCTGGAAATTATTACCCCATCAACTCCCGTGCCTTCATCAAGGTGTGTGTGTGTGTTCCAAGTATAATGTGTTTTCCCTGCTCTCTAAATAAGTTTGTAAATGACAATTTTGTCATCTGTTTATTTAATATTCTCACTCCTTTTTTTATAAATTTGTCATTGTGTGCGTTTTTGTTTTCAGGATGATGTGGACCAACTCACTGTGGTCACGGATCGATCTCAAGGAGGAGGCAGCCTGCAGAACGGCTCTTTGGAGATCATGGTGAGACGCACGCATGCATGTTTTGTACCTATTTTAATGTTATTTATACTAATTTCACAAATTGAATCGATTTGATAAGGGCACACAGCCATATGGATTTTAGTTTGTGGACAGATGCTTTGCTAAACAATTCATCAAGCCGCACCATTCATCAATTATTTTTATATTTTACCTCCGTAACGGATTGATTTAAAAGTAGCCAAGTATAATACTTCAAAGGAAACGTACTTAAGTAAAAGGGAAATTACAGCTTTTAAAGACTACTTTTAAAAGTAAAAGAACACAAAGGAAAAAAATACTAAATTACAATAATGTGAGTAACTGTAATTTACTACTTTCCACCTCTGCTTTGGATGCACACATACGGAGCCTCTCTCCCTCTCAACTCCCCCTTCCTCCCCCTCAGCTCCACCGCCGGCTGTTGTACGATGATGTCCGCGGCGTCGGCGAGCCGCTCAACGAGAGCTCTGCCATTTTCCCCGAGGGGCTGGTGGTCCGAGGCCACCTCCGGCTCTCTCTGGACCGTCCGGCCAGCGCGGCCGACGCACACCGCCCCCTGGCCCAGCAGGTGGTACTGCAGCCACTGCTCACCTTCACCGACGGAGAGCTGCACCCAAACACGCGGCTGGAGGTGAGTGCCGAGGAACGGTGGGATACAATGCAGATCGCTAAGCAACCGTATTGGGTCCTGGTATTGGTGGTCATGTGAGGAATATGCAAAACGGTGCTTGTAGATACAGATCATATTATTTAATTAGAAAAGAGAGAGTTTGTCTGTGTTTCTGCAAACAATAATCTGGTGCAACCAGGGCAGGACAAAACGGTGTAGAGTTAAAAAAAAAAAAAAAAAAAAATCTGTGTTGCAGATTTTTTTTTTTTTTTTTACTCAAATTATTTATTATCAGAAGTAAGAGATTAGTTTTTTTACACCTGTGAGACTCAAATAGTGTCAACAAGAGCTTGTAACATAAATATTTTAGCATATTATGCTAATAATCGAGACTATATGTTATTAACACTAATAATGTGAAGAGTATGTCCCTTGTAGGCCTGCCCGATATGAGGAAAATATGCGATAATGTTGAATATTGGGATAATATTACTTGAGATAAACAGACGTATTAAAGTGTGCTCCGGTCTGCATTTCTGCTGCTTTCAGTATCCTGTTAAAATGCAACAAATTGCTTGTTGAAATTTTAAAACGAATGAAAGGAAATCATTTCCAACATTATTTTATTTAACAAGTTGAACATTGAATTCAATATAAAAAAGCAGCATTAAAAAAAAAAAAAAATTCTTCTATTTTCTTTGCCGATATGTTGTAGCCTTTTCCAGTCACAAATGGTGATTAAAATTATAAATATTATAGCATGTTGAAAAGGTGATAAAGTCGCAGTACAGTATGATGAAAAAGTGATGCAAAATGTCTAAAAAAATGATTTAAAAACTTGTATTATAGCATGTCAAAAGTGATAAAAGGAATAGTATAGTTTGTCCAAAAAAAGCCATAGTAAAGAAAAAAATTGATAAAACGTAATAGTACAGTATGTCAAAAAAGTCGTATTATCTACAGAGGGAAAAAAAGTCCATAGGATGTCAAAGAAGTGATTAAAAGTCAGAGTGTATATAGTATGTTGAAAACGAGTGATTAAAAAGTCATAGTATATGAATGTCTGAAAGAACATGCAAACTCCACACAAATGGGTCCGGACTGGTTTATCGAACAAGGGTCCTATACCCATAGTATTATGTTGAAAATAGATGTGGTGTAGTAAAGAAAAAAGTGATACAAATGTTATAGTTGAGTATGTTGAGTAAAAAGTGTTATAAAAGTTATAGTATGTCAAAGTCATTCAAAATTTGTTAATTATAATATAAATTAAAAATTTTCATATAAGGCATAGCATACTGTAGTAGGTCGGAAAAAGTGTAAAAAGTCATAGCATTGCTAACCACACAGCCGCCGTGCCCGCCTAATAAATAAATTAGAAAAATGTCACAGCATAGTATGTCGAAAAAAGTCCTACTATAGTTTGTCGGAAAAAAGTGATTGGGGGGAAAAAAGTCCTAACAAAGTCATAGTATAGTATGTCTAAAAATGTCATAGTCATGACATATGACATATAGTCATAGTATGTTAAAGAAAGTCTGGAAGAACATGCAAACTCCACACAATCCGCTAACAACTACCGTGCCACCATCTAGAGCACATGGGAACAAACCATTAAAGCATAGTATATCAATAAAAGACGTTAAAAAGTCATAGTAAAGTATGTCAAATGTTTAAAAAAAAAATTCAGTGAATTAAATTATAGTATCATTTGTTGAAAAAAGGGATTAAAAAGTCAAGTATATTGAAGAAAAGTTTGTTGAAAAAAAGGATTAAAAAGTCAAGTATATTGAAGAAAAGTTTGTTGAAAAAAAGTGATTTTTTTTTTTTTATTATTATTTTTTAAAACAGTCATAGTGGATAAAGTATGAAAGTATTGAAAAATAATATTCTAGTCATACAAAAAAGCTCCACACAAAAAGGCCCAGCCCACATTTAAAAAAAATAATAGTCAGAATTCTGAAATTTTTTCACATGTGACCTCAATCCTCTTCTGAGAGTCAAAAAAAAAATAGCTATCTATCTAGCTAACCATCCATCCATCCATCCATCCCAGCTCTATATCTGAACCGTGCGACTGGAGTTACAGCATGTCTGTCTGTCTGTCTGTCTGTAGTTCTCTGGGCTGCAGGCTGCGCTGCCCCCTGCTGTCCACCTGCTCACACTGACTCAGTGGGACAAAGACTCGGTGCTGCTGAGACTGGAGCATCAGTTCCAGAGCCAGGAGAGCAAAGTGAACTCCCAGCCCGTCACTGTCGACCTGCAGGTCAGACATTCAAAAACACACACACAGCTCATTTAACTGTTTTAATTAAACCCAAACATTTCTAAAACTTAAAATAATTAAGTTTTTTGGGATTGATTCTGACAGAATTACCGCAGTTTTCATGGTATTGCAATATTTTTTATAGTTTTTTTTTTTTTTTTTTTTAAATTGTCTGGGTTTTCCATTGAACACAATGTTTTTAAACACACGGCACACTATCAAGGAGAGGGTTTTCTAAACTGCACTTTCTGTCCTAGAAGACTCATTAAAAAACACGCTCCTACCGCAGGAACGGCACAATGGAATTTTTTGGTGGTTTTGGAACTGTGACTTATTTTTTTATTTTTTATTTTTTTTTAACCGTGGCATACCTTGAAACCGGAAACCGGCCCATGCCCATCCTTGCGTTAGTGTAGACATTTTATAAATTGATCATTTACTATGTATTTTAAAATAAAGTAGTAAAGTAATTATAATGAAGTGTGTATCATTAATACTTTGCCAGCACTCCTTATTCCATCTTGGTTTTTTTTGGTCTGTGTAGAAGCTGTTTTCCACTCTGGAGGTGCTGGGTGTGTCCGAACTGAACCTGTCAGCCAATCAGTGGAAAGACGATATGAGGCGTTTTCATTGGACACCAGAGACAGGTACAGGACACCTGTCATTCACTTCACTAGGGCAGCTCTGAACATGCTGGAGGAGCATGTATAGAGTACAGAGTACAATCATGCCAGATGTTGAACACCGCTAACGCAGGGTATCTTTCGAGTTCTCAAAGCTGGAATTGACCGTCAGATACATATTTTATTTTTTTGATCTGATTGTTCCCGATTTAAATCTGCAATAAGATTGCTTGTGACTTGTCATAGTATAATATGCCATTTAACATTAAAAATGTCATAGTAGGGCGCCAGGTTAGCTCACTTGGTAGAGCACGCGCCCATATAGAGGTTCAGTCCTCGACGCAGCTGCATGTCATTCCCCCTCTCTCTCTCCTTGTCATGACATTTCACATAAAAATGTCATGATAGTCATAGTATGTCAAACTTTTTTTGTTAAAGTCATAAAAATGTCAAAAGAAATCATAGTGTAGTATTTAATAAAAATGTCATCAAAAATTAAATTAGGGCGCCTGGGTAGCTCACTTGGTAGAGCCCATATATAATGTTAACTCCTCGACACAGCTGCCCCCCCTCCTTTCATGTCTATCTGTCCTATGAAAATAAAGTATTGGTATAGTATGCTATTAAAAAGTCACTAAATGCAGAGGTTATTGTAAATACATCCATCTCCACTGAGCCATGCAGAAGCCTGATTTGTTATTAGTGAGGGATAGGCTATATGCTCTCAATGATACCGACTTGCAGTTGTGTTGCCCGGGGAACATGAAATTGTTAATCCTTGTTGGATTAGGTTGTGGTTACTGTCTCAGATTTAGTTCAAACCTTGTATATATCAAGAATGTGTCCCAAATCCAAGGCCTGTAAAATATTTCTGTTCAAATCCTATGTCTTCATATTTTCAGCTCTTGATATTACTTCATTATTTTACAGCCTGAAGATCACATTATCTGGAAAGCAATAGCTGGACATTAATATAATGGAAGGTATTATTCAGGTTAGAGAGCGAGCGAGAGAGACAGGCATTAAGGTTAGCATACACTTTGAGCAAAATCTAAGCGGGTGCAGTTGTTTTCCTGGATTTAGTCTGATTTGACCCAGAATGACCCGGCTGCTTTTCATTTGGCTCAAATCCTCCCACGTACATTACCTCAGGCAGGTTAGATAGCAAAGTCTTCTTAGACACAGATGCATGTTTTGCTTAAATATCTGCAAAAACACTGAATTGTAAATTTGACTATGTATTGGTATGTAACTTACGGTGGTGTAAGGTGCTGGAAGAAGCTTTTAAAATGAAAGCTGCTTGAATTTGACCTTGGAAAGGGTGCACGAACCCTGATAGTTCTTCGTTTATGGGTACATGTTGTGACTCCCTGTTCAAAGATGGACTTCGCTCCTGCTCCTAACGGAGCAAGTTCTGTTCGACCTTTCACCTCCCGTCAGAGCAGCAGTTGACACTCAAACACCAGCTTGTTGGAATTTGTCGCGTCCGTCCGTCCGCTGGTTAGCTGCCAGCTTCTGATGCACCACTTGGCGGGTGTTCGAAGGCTCCGGTTCAGGCTCACCATGAGATTGACAAGAGAAGGGTGAACTCAAAAATCCACTGATGCTTTTTAAGTCTCCGAGGGTGGTAATCACTGCTTCATTACAGTCAACTTAGCCGTAAAGGCTATTTCCCTGCAGGGACCAATTAGGCAGGCAATGTAATATAAGTCGTTAATGCATTGTTATGGTTCAAAGCTTTAATAGTAAACTGTGAGGTGTTTTAGAGGCTTCGCAAGACTCATTTTATGAGAGCAGGTATAATTAATTAGTTTCAGCTTCCTGTTAAGTTTCTACTACGGCTGCACAATGACAGAAATGTGTGGTATGCAATAAGGATATTACTTTAAAAAAAAAAAACTGGACTCAGTTCTACCCTTCAAACAATATGTTGTAAAATACAACATATTGCTTGGATTTAAAACAAATGAAGCGGAATCCTTACCAACATTCTTTTGCTGAACAAATTGAACATCGGATTGAATATAAAAGGATGAAGGTGCAGTTTTCTGCAACTAACACACAAAAAAAAATCAGCGTCTTTCACAATGTTTATTGCGCCAATTGATATCGCCATAGTCTATAATCCGTGACGTTCCACCTCCGGGATTGCCCGCCGGGTGCATGTGTTGGCAGCAGAGATCTGCTCCTCAGATAAAGTCAGCTAGACTATCTGTCACGACTATTTTTTTAGCACCGCCCATTCTGATTTTGGTTTTGAAGAAATTAAACCAGAGCAAGTTTTCCCTCCCATCCCCTGAGTGCTGTGGAGCAGCCAGACTCCTCCAGCGCTCTTTGGAGAGGATGGAAAAAACAATAGGGTGCAGTACTAGGTTCTACCATTTTTACTCCTGCTTTGTTGTGACATTTGAACTGGGAACTGAAATTGTCAGCTCATTTTTCTTTAGTTTATTCACTATTCAATAATTCCAGAATGACAGCATGCCATATTTGTAGAAATTCTCTTGTTTTTGTGCATTTCTTTAATGCTGTATGTATTCTCCAGGTGAGAAGCCGCTGCTGAAGACGTTCCCAGACCCCTCCGTATGGGAGGTGACTTTAAGACCAATGGAGATCCGAACTTTCCTGCTCAGAGTCAGCTTCAGATAGCCAATCACACGCCTCCACCTTTCACAAGACGTTGCAAATGAGTTAGCGACGCAATTTCAAATCAATCCAAGTTCCTGTGGCCTCTCGTCTGTTTTGATTGGATCAAGCGAGGACAATTCTACACCAGTTAGAATATGTATGGACATGTGAGAAAGGATGCAAAGGCTTTCACTTTCCAAAAAAAAGCTGTGATTTTGCATTGGTTGTAACCAAAAAAAATGCCTTCTCTCTTCCTCATGGCTGTCAACAGAAATAAAAAATATATATTTTTCCACTTAATAACTGACTGGTTGGACATGTTTCTCCTAAATCCATTTAAAACTTGACATTTTCAGATTTATCAGAATTTTTCCAGCACATGCACGTCCAATCCCACTTTTTCTGTCTTCGAATTGAACTGGTGCCAACTTGTACTGACGGCCTAACATGTGCAATACGTGTAACCTTTTGTATTTCTGCGAATGTGTGTGTATATAGTTTGAAGATGATTTTTGTACTGATCACCAAGCAGCCGATAATAAAGTCTGTTCTTCTCACTTTGTGTTGACCTGCATGTTAATGTTCCTGCTGCACATCCACAGACATACTGAGGCCAGTTTTCTCCCCAAAGACTCCTTCAAATTGAGTCATCCATCACTGCTACGTGCAGTGTTTTTGTGGAGTCACGACAGCAATACGTTTACATCAATTAAGAACAGTTGAGACAAAATGTTAATGCCACCATTTCTAGTTAAACGCATCCTAAATAGTTCAAAACCCAATTAAATTGGTCGATTTACAGCTTCTCAACTATTCATTAAACTCTGCATGGAAAACTAAGTCTGTGACCAGCTACCAAATCTTAAATTTCTGATATTTAAAGCTTCAATAAGACTGAGCTCCCTGCTGACAGCAAGTCTGAACAGTCGCAGTAACATCCCGTGGTGTTTAAAACACTCGCAGTCTAACCAAAGAACAAAAGCATACGGTTAAAGTCAGCGGGGGAGGACTTTATTGGACTGAAACAGTCATAACAAAAGATCTTAAACATAAAATAACTGGCATAAAACTGAATGATGGACATGTTCTGCATATTATAGCGGTTGTTAGCTTTTTTTGGGGCCTATTCAAAATCAGATTGCAGTGCATCATACTCACTTTGTCCAGGCTGCACTGGGCCATTCAAAGTCCAGAAATAAAATGAATAAAAAAAAAAAAATACTAATTTTTAATTAAAGAGAATCATTCCATTTTCTCTTCCGTTGTCGGCTCCAGGTTGTGGGAGTAGCCGCATTTGTCTCCATTTGTGCATGTTCCCTGAACAAAAAAAGACAACAAATAACTCATTAAAATACTCATTAGAGCTGGCTATTCAAAAAACTTACAATTCCCGGTTCCTAAGTTATACTTTTTAATACCAATTTTATAAAACTAAAAAAATTACATTACATTACGGCTCCTACAACGTGAGCCCCGTCTCTGTGCGTTAAGTAGCCTACAATATCTCTGATGTGTAACGTTAGACAGCCAATCACAGACATTATTAGATCCTGGTAGAAGCATGCTGTGTGCTTATTGGCTCACTGACGCTGATGAGATTTACTCCTTGGGTACTGAAACTGGGTGTTGCGTGATAGGAGTAAAATATGCGATAATGATATATCATGGAAAAAATAAATATTAAAGTGTAATCACTTGTACATGTCTTCTGCTGAAACAACACATTGCTTGTTGAATTTGCAACAACAACAAAAAATGGAAAGAAAAGCCTTTTCAACATTCTTTAATCAAACTAATTGAACATTGATTATAGAAGACAAAGCCAAAAATAATGACAATTACATTTAAAAGTAAAATTTTCTACTGATATTTCCTTTCATTGACAAAAAAAAAAAAAAAACATCTCGGAGTGTCCTTTTGCGATGGAGAAAAAAAAAACTCAAGAGTGGAATGTACCATTCCAGTCTGTAAAATAGCCAAAGGTCCATTTCGGGCTGCGGCTAATGAAAGCTCTCAGCGTCTCTGGCAGGAAACCAACAGTGATTGGCGACCTGCCAAAGCAGCTGATGGAGATGAAGACGACTAATTCAGCAGCATGGGTCGACTGTTTCATTCCCCACCCAGGACATGAAGACTTTATGTGTGCGATTAGTTTTTGCCAAACTGTCTCCCTTTCATTCTATGCCAACGTTGTCGGAATAAAGGAGCACGATGTGCGGAAATTAAGGGTGCTCCGATCAGGAGTTTTGATTGCTGGAAGCAGTATCGGTTGATACCAATCACCGGGTCTATTTGGAGTCTTCTATTTATCACGTCATATATGTAACATATATTCATTTCAATAGTCTTAACAACAATGTATATGTATTAAAATTAACAGAAGATAATGTATTATGAATTTTCAACAGTTTAATTTGACAGGAAACGTTCAACATTCTACTTCCTGTTAGAAACACACCTTTAACAGATTTTTTTTTTTTTTAAATATTCCTTTATCAGAATCATGATGAATGAATATTTAAAAATGTTTTTATTTTTTATTAAAGCTGCCATTATAAATGTCGATACCAATAGATCGGGAAATGCCTAATATCAGCCGATAATATCTGCCCGCCGATATATCGGTCGGACTCTATTGCACTTTTTTGTTGTTGCACATAATGTTTGAAGCAAACTGCATTTTTCTGTTTTTGTACTTGTACACTGCACAATGACGATAAAGTTGAATCTAATCTATCGGTATTCAGTCTTATGAAGTTGAGTAAAACAAATATATATATATATATATATATATATATATATATAGATTCAAGCTACAGCCAATCCATGAATGTGGCTCTCAACGGTGCACCAGATGCAGGCAGATGTTTTAGTTTTGTTTTCTTCCTAGAATGGAAGGGAGGACTTCTGAATAATTCATTAGATCATTAATTGACTTTGGTCTAATTAGACAGTTTTTTGTAACGTACAAAGCCACGGACAAATTGTTAATGTGCCTGGCACTGCTGTTCTGGGAAAAGGAATGAGTCAGGTCGGACTTTTCCAGGAGAACGGCTTGTCTACTCTATATATATATATATCTATATATATATCTATATCTATATATCTATATCTATATATCTATATCTATATCTATATCTATATCTATATCTATATCTCTATCTATCTATATCTCTATCTATATCTCTATCTCTATCTCTATCTCTATCTCTATCTCTATCTCTATCTCTATCTCTATATCTATCTCTATATCTATATCTATATCTATATATATACTCTCAGTCATGACCTTTTGTCTAAAATAAATGTGATTTGATGTGATCGCAGCACCGCTGCCTGTAGGTGAACTGACCTGTCTGAACTTCTTGCAGTGAAGGTTTTTCACCTCCGAGGAGTCTGTGATCTGGTTCTTTCTCTTGTTCTGGCACTTCTTCCTCTTGTCCTGTAGGTTGGTAGCGATACCGCCTCTGGAAGAGAGCAAGAGAGAGAGAGAATACAGAACAAAAGGTTAGAGATGGATGGAGAAAAGAATGTGGAGGAGGGAGATTGAAATGGGGGCAAAGTTAGGAAAGCGATAAAGACAAAAGGAATGAAGAGGATGGAGAAGCACCACGTGCAAGGCGGTAATGAATTGGAATTACCAGTTGTTCACAAGTCCCCCCCCCAAAAAGCCATTTATCAAATCTTTCAATTTGAGTTCATCTGTCTTCAGGATCATAAAAAGTATTCAAAACTTTCAGACACATATCCAGAATTTACAGCTGAAGTCCGGTGTGTGTGTGTGTGTGTGTGTGTGTTGTGTTGTGTTAGTTACCCAGCTTTGGCTCGAGCTTTGGGTCCCCAGAAGGCCTGTGGATTCTCCTGGAAGCGGGTTAAATGGCGTTTACGGGACTGAGGGTTGGCGTCTTCCCTCACAGTGAAACAGGCTTCTAAGCTGCGCGCACAGACACACACACACACACACACACACACACACAGACACACACACAGACACACAAAGAAACAAACAAACACACGTTAAGTAGGTACATTTAAGATTCAGACATACGTTATTGATCCTGAAAGGAAATTCATTACATTTTAAAAAGGCCTTTATACATTCAGTACATACTATAAACACTGCATAGAACACTAAGCTATTAAATTAATAATTGTTATTTTATAAATCATGTTTTAATGTTTAACATACAGCTTTAGGATTAACTGGATGTGTGAATAGCTACCTTAGTGACTACCTTACCTATGGGCCAGTAAGCTTATCATCAGTGTTGGGTTTTTTCCCCCCAAATAGGCAGATATATATATTTGATAATACTATGTTGGATTCATGTCAAGGCATTTTAGTTTTTGATAAAAATTCTCTGCACTAAGAGATGTCAGAGTGATGGGGCTGCCCGTTAAAGGCGCCGCGAGCAGTTGGAGGGTTCGGTGCCTTGCTCAAGGGCACCCTTGGCAGCGCCCAGGAGGTAAATTGGCATCTCTCCAGCTCCCAGTCCACACTCCCTACCTGGTCCGCACGGGGACTTGAACCAGCAACCCTCCGGATCCAACGCCACGTCCAAACGGACTGAACTACTGCCACCCCAAATTTGAAGGTTTTTGATATTTCAAGGTTCAAATTTGTGTTTTTTGGAAAATTCCACAGGCTCATATGAAGTGGTGCTGGCTGTATTAATATCACGTGTGTTCAGGGCTCTGCGTTGTACTTCTTTAACACGAGAGCATAAACTATCTCACTAAGTATCATTCATTTGATGTTGTGGGCCTGATAAACTGGCTGGACTCTCAAGTCCAGGATGTGGTCTCACCTGGGCTCTGTGGAGAGGATCTTGAAGGCGGGGCTTGTCTCTGACAGCTTCTCCCTCTTCACAGGATTGGCCTTCTCCTGTGACACATAACCAATCAAACACACACACCGTGAAAATGATTGCAATGCATTTTATGTTTCAGGAGACCAGTTTCAATGGATTCCTGGGAATCTAGACACAGTGGTTCAGACTTATTAAAAATAGCTACAGTAGTTTAATAGTAGAATATACAGTCGTTTTTTTTGTCGTCGTAAAATTAGGAAAGCTTACCCAGCATCGCATGACGTCCCAGATGGCTGCAGGAGGAGCGTCTGTCTTGATGGCATTCTTAGAGGCGTGTGAGAGGGAAACCCTGTGACCTGCATGAAGGAGAGCAGACCTGCAGGGAGACAGAGAGAGAAAGAGAGAGAGGGGGACATTTAAGAAAACTTAATATGAACGATGAAGGTGGATTCCTTTACAAATATTTCTCTAAGACAAGACAAAACTGCTTTGTGTAGGAGAAAAAAAGTGAAGAACCACAATTGTTTGTGTCACTAGTCTATATCGACGAACTTTCACTCCCGGGATCGCTCCGGTGCGGCCGGAAATTCCACCGGATGTCCCTCATTTTTGTTCAGATGTCCTTTACCTTCCGCTTTCTTTGTGCTGGCATTCTTGACGGAGATCCTCAGATCTCTGCAGGGTAGATCCAGACAGCTAGATAGGGAATCTGAGTTTTCTGTTGCACGACTAAAACAACTTTTGAACGTACACGTTCCACTTAAACAAGTTCCTTCCCGAGGCTTTTTTGCAGAGGCGCCGCCATTGTGTCCGGGGCCCAGCAGCGCCTAAGACTGTATGGGACTGGTTTAAAGAAATGCCAACAAACCAGAGCATGTTTTTCTCCTATGAGACTATAGTATATATAGCCATATATAGGAAATTTTAAAGGGGCATAGTGCAGTTTTGGCCATTTCTTCGCCGTTTTCTCGCCTTTTGCCCGCAGGTTTCTCTATAGAGCTCCCCCTACAGCTTTGGAATAGATATTTGGCAGCTCCTATGTTTTACTTGTGTCTGTCTCCTCGCTCGGCCGTTTCCTCTCTCTCTCTCCCTCCAACAATGCTTTCTTAGCTTTCTGCTTCTTTTTTGCCGTTTTAGCCATGACGATAGTGTGAAAAAGTCCACTGCTGCCTTGTTAGCCGCTTCCAGAATGGCTGTATGAGCGCAGTGCCGTGAAGCAATTGGTTACATCACGAGACCTGATATCACGCGATACTTCCTGACGCTGAGGCCAGCGGCTAGCCGGCCCAAAGTTGCAAGCGTAGGCGTCATTTTCGGTGGCATTTTGTAGTCATTTTGTACCCACCACTTTTTTGAAAACCTCAAGCTCAATATAGTTAAAAACATTTAGTTAAAAAAATAAAAAAAAAGTCCATTACACGTATAGCCTAATTCTTGAGTAACAGATGCCAACAAATCCGCAGGACAGGCAGAGACACACTGCTTGTCGGGACATTCTGAAACGCTTGACGTGAAAAAGCTTAACGCGGTTTCCTGTACCTAATGTTCCCGTACATGTTTTTGAGTTAGATAAATCCCAGACCAAAAACACTGTGGTTCTTGTGCTAATTACTTGAACCAATGACCCCATTTCTGAAATGTTCAAATCAAAAAATGCAATATAGCTTCATGACAACACTGTATACAGATGTGTGTGTGTGTGTGTGTGTGTGTGTGTGTGTGTGTGTGTGTGTGTGTGTGTGTGTGTGTGTGTGTGTGTGTGTGTGTGTGTGTGTGTGTGTGTGTGTGTGAGATTACCTAAACTGGAGCAGGGGTGGAGTACTGCAGTGTATTGTGCTGCTCAGACTGTCCATAGTGTAATAAAGAGGCACATCTTCCAACTCCTGAAACAAACAGCATATCAGAGGAGATAATGTGGTAGTCTACTGGGAAGCAGCACTTCCACAAGAGTTGTAAGCCAAGAAGACATAGATATAAAATGACAATACCAAAAGATGTAAACACATAACAAGAGCGGATACAAATAAGGAAAATAAAATACCTCAGTCACCATGCTGAGCATACCCTCAATGCGTTTGGACGTCCCAAATCGGGACGGGTTCCCCGACACGGCAGACAAAACCTTCTGGACAAATGCCAAGTCATAGATGGGCTCCGCCCAGATAGGACCCCCCAGCTACAGAAAGGACAGACACAGGCTTCAGTTGGTTTACTCTGTATGTATGTGTGTGTGTGTGTGTGTACACAGTAATGACCACAAACAAGCAGAGGGGTTTGCACACAGGTGACACCTGCCAATATCCACTTTCGGAAAATAAAAAAACAACAAGCAAATGTGTATAACTATAAATCCAGAACAAGATGTGTGAAGGCTGATTTATAGCAGTACGTGGGCTGAGCCTACGCTGTAGCCCGTGTACGAGGCCTCCCCCGTTCACGTCTCTCACCCGTGTTATCTTCCCGCCGACCTGCAAAGTTTTGTTTTTCGGAGTCAAAATTTCAAATGGAAAAACCTTTTAATCAACGTTTTGGTTGTCTTTTTCAACACTTTTGTGTCTTTCCCCCAATGTTTCTGTCACTTTTTCAACGTTTGTTGACTTTTTCTGAGCCTTTTGAAATTTGTGTTTTTTTTTTATTTCCAAAATCTTTAGTTTATTTATTTATTTTTTTTTTTAAACACATTTGACACTTTCCCCCCCATTTTTGTCACTTTTGTTATTACATTTGTTCACATTTTAGTCACTTTTGACGTGTAACTTTTTTTTTTTCTCCAAATGCTATAAAATTGACAAAAAACACCCAAATTCAATGAAAGCAGTGAACTGATTATTTATTTAACTTGTGAGGAACGTTTTAAAGGAACCATCCACGTTACTTTTTTTGGACAATTTGTTTGAAAGAAACCCACATTTCTGACTGACATAACGTTTTGAAAAGGGGTCAAATTTGACCCGAAGACAACAGGAGGGTTAAGTGAATAGCAGAGCTTTGAAGCGAGCAGCGAGCCCTGGCGGCGGGGACGGAGCAACAAGTGTCTCCACTGAGCTTTGCTATAGCAGGAGAAGTTAAACTCCTTGATTTCATGTTGCTTACAGTGAAGATAAACATGGAAATGAGGAGGAGGAAATGCAACGCTGCTAATCCAAGTGGTCTAATCACAATAGTTGCAGTCTAAGTCGACCGAGGCGTGTAGTTACATTTCAAGGCGGGTGCACGTTAGGCTATGGCTTGGGCTACGGCATAGATTCAACCCACTGTCTGTGTGTGTGTGTGTGTGTGTGTGTGTGTGTGTGTGTGTATATATCACCTGATGTCTCTGTCCACAGTGTTCACACTCTGGTCCAACTGGGGGTCCGGTAGCAGGAGAATACTTCATACTGAAATCATAGCAGATCCATCTTTACTATGAACATGATGCCCAGAAGCAGATACAAATATACATAGAAATATATGTATTATTTCTATGATGCTCAGAGTGATAGTGCTAACAAACTAATGTTTAGCAGGTGTAATGTTTACCATACATACCATCTTATCTCAATGTGTTGGCATGCTAAGATTTAGCTAGCTAGGCAAGGCAAGTGTATTTATATCGCACATTTCAGCAGCAAGGCAATTGAAAGGGGCTTTACATAAAAACAGTTAAAACATTAAGTAAAGAGAATTAAAAAAAGAAATAAAAACAAGCTACTCTAGCAGTGAACAAAGTACAGCTAAGGCTGACTGGATGTCAATAGTTTTACAAGTATTTGATTAAAACAAAACGTATTCTGACCTGACGATGGCGCTAGAGGGACAGTTAAGGGTTCATCGAAGTGATGAGTGTCTCCACACACACACTCATTGTTTCATTGCCATCCCTACAGGCCTGACTAAAAACTACAGCTTCTCACTGCGTGATGACGGAGCTTACTGCCTGTGATTTAAACTGCCCGTTCAAGAAAGAAGAAGCCCTCACGTTAAAATGTGACTCGGGGGACTGATGCCGAATTGTGATTTCCCTGTAACATTTTAGATCTGATATCTCAAAGCATCTACGAAAAGTCCAAGAGCGTCCGCATGCAAGTTTGTTGACAGTAGGGCTGGGCGATATGGAGAAAATCAAATATCCCAATATATTTTTTACCAAATACCTCGATATCGATATCGCAACGATATCGTAGTGTTGATTATTGGTGCTTTTACAAAATATTTACACAATGAGATTTTTGATAAATAATCATCAATAATGTGGATATAATGACTAACAGCAAATAACAGAACAGCTACAACAGTCAGGTAAATTCAGAAAACCAGGGTAAGACAACACTTATGCCATATTACAATATCCAAAATCTAAGATGATATCTAGTCTCATATCACAATGTCGATATAATATCGATCTTACTGTTTTCCATTGCTTGTTCTCCTGCCCATTCTCTGTAGGTGAAAAGAGCCACAGCCGACACAGTTGTAGACCAGAGCCTGTTTACTGCAACACAAGACGGGGGGCTTAATGTAAGATTTAACCGCTGTTTGTATGAGCACATATGCTAGTAGACATGCATACATGTAGAATATTGATACAGGCACGCTTCATATTGTCAGTTTGACTCTCCTTTCAAATTCTCCTAAATGCACATGACATTGTAACACGTCCCATATTTCTAATCTTTTTCTTTTTTCCCTTTATCTCACCAAGTTCTGCTGTTGCCAATAATTTTAATATTTGTTGCTGCAGGGACCCAATTTCAGGATCATTCAACTTTTATCATATATCCTTTGTAAGTACAGTATATCCATGTGTGTGTGTGTGTGTGTGTGTGCGTGCGTGCGTACCTTGCTGAGTTTTTGACCGTGGCCTGTCCTGTGAAGACGCGTACAAAGACCCTGATGTAAAAGTCGACACTGACGGACAGCAGGGGCTGGATGTACCGCTGATACACCCCCGCCCTCTGGTCCAAACTGTGGAGGATGATACGAAGAGCCTGCATGGGGAAAAAAGAAAGAGAAGCACACGCATTTCTTCTTTTTTTCTTCCTTGATGTAAAATGTCTGATCGGTCTTGCACCATTTGCACGGCTAAAAACATGTGTCTGCCCAGTATGCCACTGGGTCCGCCATTATTATTGAAGATCCCCTTCTCCTTCCGAAGCTGGACTTAATTAATGAATTAATCAGACTAGAGATGTCCAAAACTGCTTAAAACGCTGGTATCGGGATGTACTGGAGTTTATGCACCCATCCGATACCACGTAATAAAGCCCTAAAATCTACGTTCAAGTAGTTGATTTATGTTCTTTTTCTGTTATAACTGACTGTCAAACAGGATGAAATTATCTTTGTTCATGTTTGGCAAAGAGTTTACCCTGAGCCAGACCAACAACAAAGATAGAAATCATATCACATCCATACAGGGATAGTAGTACACAGCTGTTGTTAAAACATATGACACACCGGTCTCGGATCAGTACTCATATCGACCGATACGCAAGTTCAGGTATTAGAATCGGTTTTGGGAAGCAAAAAAAAAAATGGTATCGGACCATCTCTAATTCAGACAACAATCATGTTGCGTATTTGTCTCATCACAAGCCTGATATCTCATTACTGACAGACTTTGTGTTCACATTAAATACTTTTTTTATACATACAAAATGATCATGATGAAACGGAATTATTATCACCCAAGTAGAGCTGCAACAATTAATCCATTAGTTGTCGACTTCGATTAATGGCCAATTATTTTGATAATCGATTTGAGTAGTTCTTTTATGAAAATAAAATAAAAACTCTCAGATCCCAGCTTCTTGAATGTGATTATTTTCTAGTTTCTTCTCTAAACCAAATATGTTTGAGTTGGGGACAAAACAAGACATTTGAAGACGTCATCTTGGGGCTTTGGGATAACACTGATCCACATATTTCACCGTTTTCTGATATTTTCTAGACCAAACATCTAATTGATTCATTGTGAAAATAAATTGACAGATTCATTAACAATGAAAATAATCTCCAGTGGCAGCCCTCCACTCAAGCCTTTAGAATCCACTAACATTAAATTATTTGTACAGAAAAAAAAAAAAAAAAAATCTTTAAATCTAGTATAAATAAAAGGAAGCATTTGAGTTTATCACAGCGTACTTCCTGCTGGTTCACCTGGCAAAATATATTTGTCACTGTGGTTAGCGCTAGCCTGGATCATTCATCTGAAATGCGAGCGCCGCGGGCAACAGGCTTCACGCCTCCAACTCCTCAGCAAAGTGAATAACTGAACTGTCGCGCTGCTGTGGGAAAAACCGTGCGCAGCGGGAAACCAGATCGCTGCTGCCCCTGGCGTGATGTAGACTTCATTAAAAACAACAGGAGTTTGTTTGGCTGTTCATCTTCTGTTTTTCTGTATTTTGGACACAGTAGGTGCTCAACGAGTGCTTGCTGTAGTGATAATCCACCCTGGCTCCAACAGTGACGCTGACTTCCGAGTACGAATGGAACGCAGTTTTACTACAGGTAACGAGGGGAGTCGCCAACTCAACCAGGACTGAAATCTTAAGGATTATAACTTTAAAAAGATGCCAGGAGCAGCAATATGGCATTAGTTTGGAGGAGTTTCCTTCATCTTTCTATCCTTGTGAACAAGTCACACACACACACACACACACACACACACACACACACACCTTGTAGCCTCAGGCCAGAGTCTATGACAACACTTACTGTGTTTCCGTCAGACCCACACACATACTGCATTACAAAGGCTCAAGACATCATGAATGCAAACACAGTGACGTGTCGGTGCATGTACTCTGTGTGCATGCATGTTTTGTGTGTGTGTGTGTGTGTGTGTGTGTGTGTGTGTGTGTGTGTGTGTGTGTGTGTGTGTGTACACTCACCATCTCATGGCAGTATTTGGCTTTGATGGAGACTGAACCGTATTTGCTGTAGCAGGTCTCGCCGCTGTTTCCTGCCATCACCGCCATGTCTGTACATGTTACACACAACAGACCTGGAAGGGAGGGAAACAAAGAGGAGACTGTGACTCCACCCTGCAGCCCTTTGCAGCATGTCATTCCCCCTCTCTTTCTCCCCTTTCATGTCTTCAGCTGTCCTATATGAATAAAGGCCTAAAATGCCCAATGGGGTTTGATTTAAGCTTCTGGTTGCCTCGCATGGGTGGAGGGTTTCAAATTCAAGGCAGTTCTGATCTGTCAGATTGGCTTTCAAGTGTAACAAGGATTTGTTGTACTGTGTGCTATTTAGCAAACTCATATTGAGACTCAATTGAGAGAAAAAAAAAATAAAAAACATGTCTGACCTACTTCTGATCCAACTGTCAACTCGATTTAATGGCAATGTTGGAAAATGTCGTGAAAACCATGTAATGTGATGTGAGTGCATCTCTTTCACTAAGTCAAATCAAAAAAACAGAGTTCAATAATGTCAACCAAATCCATAAGAAAAGGAGTGAGGAAAAAAAAAAAAATTTGTCTTTCAGGGATGGATTAGTATTGAGCAAAGTAATGTTGTTTGAAAGTGACACATATTCATGGCCACGTCTCATGCATTTCATTTGAAAAATGAAAAGCAATGCAACCGATAACTTTTAAACCCATCAACTTAATTTAAGGAGAGACAGTGGGTACAAAATGAACACAGAGTTAAAAAGAATGACCATTTCCAGTTTTATTACCCATATAACATACCCAAGCTATCTGGGTAGAAACTGCACATCTATCAACCCGGCTGCTCAGTGATAATTCTTAACAGCAAAAAAAATGTATTGATCCAGTGTACCTTGGACGGAGCGGTCTCTGCTGTTTAAGAGGCAGTTTGCGTCTTCACTCTAAAGTTTTGTTTCATTACCGATTGTTGTGATTGATCACTTTCTTAATTTGGACAAACAGGGAGAGTCCACAGGACGTTGAATAGAAGAGACAGGATACTCTCCTCTGCCCTAAGCCAGGAACACACTGGACATTTTTAAAATCATGACGGTATAAATAAATAAAAACCTCTGTGTTGCATTCAGACTGTTACTAATGACAGTCCTGTTATGTGGAGCACAGCAACAAAACTACAATTTGACAAGAGCAGACCCAGAAGAATGAAAAGCAAAAGGAGTTGGTTGAATTATTGACAGAGCAAACTACCCACCTCCCTCACTGACGGCCTGCACGGCGGCATCCAAGAAGGAAGCGGGGCTCCCGTAGGGATCCAGATCGATGACATCAAAACGCTCCTTCTTCCCTCGCATCTCATACATCAGCATACTGCAGAATATAAAAAGGAGAGAAGCGAAAAGAAATATCCATGAATCCAAGACAACTGAAAGGAAACGTAAGATGCTAAAGACAGCACTTCATTTAAAAATGGAGTAGACAGGGATGGAGAGAAGAGAGGAGCAGTAACAAGATGAGTCAAGGCCACTTTAAAAAACATAGAGCAGATTATTTCAGAGAAGACAGAGGACAAACAACTGAAGACGAGAGGCATGAAGACAAGCAAGCCAAAGAGAAAAGGGGAGAGCGGCACGCACGAGGGAAAGAGAAGGGACAAAGGAGAACATAAAAGAAGAAAAGCAAAGAGACAAGAGTGGAGGAGATGAGAGCAGGACCACAGAGATGAATAGAACAAGAGGTCAAAAGGTGAAGGCTGGAGAGGAATGAAGATGAGAGAAGAGTAGGAGGAGGAAAACAAAACAAACAAGAAAGCAAATCAGTGAAGCCGATAAATCCCAGGGGCAGACCGGCAGCAACAAGCAGTTGCCAGAAAGTGCCGAGTCATGGTACCTGGCGTCCCTGCAGCTAGCTTCGAGCAGGTGGCTCACTCCGTTGTACTGGGCGTTGCGGGCGATCAGCGCCGCAGCCTTGGTGGAGAAGTCGTTGGCGGTGACGCTCTGCAGGCCCGGGACTTCCAGAGCGAAACGCACAGAGCGCAAACCGGACGCCGCCAGACCCTCCAGCACGCGAAGGCCGCGCTGAAATGGAGAGCCGGAGAGATTATTCTGAGAGCTGCATGGACTGATATATGATCTGATATATCAGATATATATACACACAGTATACATTTTTTTAAATCCAGAAACGCATTACAAAACAAATTGATTTCCCTAACAGTTATTTGGAGTTATTTATGAGTTCTCACTAAAATAATAGGATAATAATTTGTTTTATTGTCTCAACAGAACAGAGGAACATCAAAATATCCTTTGAACAAAAAAGGAATTATTAAAAAAAAAAAAAAAAAAAAAAACACGCTCATAACATGGTTGACAGTCCGTTTTTATTTTTAAAATATTCATTTATCAGAATCATTTATTTGCCATTATAAATGCCGATACAGATTTATTGGGAAATGCCTAATATTGGCTGATAATATTGGCCCGCCGATATATCAGTCGGGCTCTACTAATATGTTACTACTACCACTGCTATCACAACTGTTGGAGCAGTCATGTTGGATTTTTTGCTTGGGGTACTCGGTGGTCGCCCGAGGTCAAGGGGGGGTGTCCGACTTTGGGGTGATTGCTCTCTTCTTTCAGAACATTTTTAGTAAGACAGGGGTCCATCTCTCCAGAAGTTTATCCATCTGGAGCCTCAAATTATGAGTTATGTCCTCCATACTATAGAGCTCCCGCCATAGATATAGAACATGTTCTCACTAGAGCAACTTCTTTTACATAATGTTCTTAATTTCAGCCATGATCTTATTACAAAAACATAGATTTTTCCAGCTGTAAAGCTGCAGTAACACCGGCTAATTTAATTCATTCTTTTCTTAAAAAAGATCAGAAGCTATATATACACACAGTATAGTCCACTAGGAAATTAATTTGGCTGAGTATCTGTTGTACCTCAGTCAGTGAACAACAGGATAAAAACACAGCCCTTCATTGACATCTGATAACATTAGTATAACATAATGAAATCCTTCAGTTTTAAAAACAACTACCGGTCTGTAACATTTAGGGCCACCAGAGCGTGAAATTACCTTAACATTAACATAAGTTATTTGATGAAAGCCCTCATCCAAACTGAAAATATTTTTTAGCATTGGGAAACCCCAGTGAGACTCAAACCACTAGCGCTGACAGTATTAGAATATTTCTCCGTCCTACAGAACCACATTCACATAGGGCTGGGAACCGGTCTTTGATACTTTAAGGCAGCTCCTAAATCTATTATTCAATACCAAACTTCAATACCTAAAGTGGAAATCTCAATAGCGGTAGTAATAGCATGTAAATAAGCATGTAAATGTAAACGTGCTGTATTCATATAGCGCTTTTCTAGTCTTAACGACTACTCAAAGCGCTTTTACATCCTACAGGATACATTCACACACGTTCATACACTGTGGCCGAGGCTGCCGTACAAGGTGCCACCTGCTCATCAGATAAACACTCACACACATTCACACTCCGATGACACAGCATCAGGGCAACTCGGGGTTCAGTGTCTTGCACAAGGACACTTCGACATGGCATTGAACCACCAACCTTCCAATTGGCAGGCAACCGCTCTCCCACTGAGCCACAGCCGCCCGCCTTGGTAGAAGCATGCGGCAAGCATCTACCAAGATGAGATAATGTTTGCGATTGGCTGTCCAAAGTTACACGGCGTAGAGGTATGCAGGAAAAAGTCAACGTTACACACGCATTGCGATAGTCGAATATAATTTGAATAGTAAAATAAAATCATTATTCAAATGCTGAATATATATATATATATATATATATATATATATATATATATATATATATATATATATATATATATATATATATATATATATATATATATATATATATATATATATATATATATATATATAAAAACATGTTGGCCAATGTTAGCTAATCTCTGTCTTCTCACCTTGGCCTAACCACGTGTAAAAACAAATTGCTTTTGCCATGTCACGTCTGATGATCAATACGTTAGCAGGAGTGAGAAACACAAGGCGTTGTGATGTCTTAACACCACGGAGCATGTAACAGAAGTACATGTGGAGTGACAGGTTGCAGCTACAAAACGGAAGAAGGATTAATTAAAATTAAATAAATTCAAATTGATTCAATGTCACAATGCGTCATCTCCTCAATATTAATATATATTGCTATACATTGTTTTCATCAACAAATTCATATATACGAGCTCCCCTTTTTATTGTATCTCCTCTTAAAATAGACTTAGTGTGAGTCTGAACACAGCAGACAAACGACAATAACATCAACAAGTAACATTATTAGGCAATAATCGATTATGGTCTAGGTCCGCATCGCGATGCAATGATTAATTTCATACCCCCTAATGAGTCACATAGGGGTAAAGGAGATAAAACTTTTAATAAAAAGATTGTGTAATGCTGTAATTTCTTTTTGTTAAAATGGATTTTATTGTTCGGGAACCCTTATCAAATTTTGCGTTATTGGTAGCGTTAGCGTACATTTTTGAACGATAACTCACGGTCTCAGAACATTTGCTTCTTTTTCTGTCCGTCTTTACTTTCTTTCATTTTTCAGTTTTCAATTAGCAATTAAAACTGCTACTTCGCAACTGCACTGAAAATCAACCGTTTTGTACCTCGCATTTCTCCCCCACTGTTGCAGTTACAGCTGGAGACTCGGCTCCGTTTTTCTCCGCCGTCTGTGCGTCGTCCTCGGTCTCCTCTGACAGAGACACCACCACCCTCTCTTTCTCTCCGGGCACCACCACCTTCACCCCGCGCTGAGCCAGCAGATCTCTGGCAAACTCTGTGATCACAGCACATCTGGGAATAGAAAATGAGTTTTCTATGTATAAGCATGTACTGTAGATGCCACAACAGGGTTAAATAACAAAAGCTTACGATATATTCATGACATTTGCTGTCATTCAAACAAAACATTAGTACTTCTTGCACAAAATGAAAGGCACTAATCTAGACTGAAAGTGGGTTAAAGTCGCAGTTAGAATATTATTGTGTTTCAGAGGTAGACTTGTCCCGGTTTTGTAAAAATAAAATAAAAATAACCCTTAAAAATGACCCCATAAATACAGTCCCAAGCGTGACTGGCACACTGTGAATAATGGAGTGAATGTGTAAAACACTACTACAATCATGCAATTCTAATCAGCGAAAAGCGGGCCAATAAAATGAATTATGGAAGCAGAATAAAAGATATGACATGTGAGACGGAGTGAAAATGGCTTGTCCTGCTAAGAGTAAATCCATTCCTCTACTGAGGAGGTTAGGTGATCAGTCCTGTGTTGTTTTGTAGTAGCAGAATACGGTGTATTTTAAAAATGACGTGACACATTTTTATGAAACTTGATAGAAAGTTTGCAACGGCCAAAGAAAGAAATAATTGGGTTTTGGTCCAGATATATCTATCTATACAGTGTGTGTGTGTGTGTGTGTGTGTATGTGTACACACACACACACACACACACACACACACACACACACACAGTTGTTAGGTTTGTGAAAGATGTTTACGGGTCCTCCCTCAAGAAGATTTTTTCAATAAAAAAGAAGATGCAATTTCACATTATTTTGGGCTATTACTATCATCATATCTTTGTCTAAATCGTTGGAAAAGCTAGAGCAGATAATAAATAAATAAAACTCAAAAAGCTTCAAGACAAAACTTGCTAAGGAACTCCACCGGGGACCGAGTGCAATAATTAGATCTGAGAAAAGGCATTTAGTTTGTTTTGATGCTCACATTGATTTGACCTTCATTCAGCGTAGGTGGTGCCCAAACCAGCATGGGTGCCGTGCCCAAGCCTTATAACGGTAGCGTAAAGCCTACATCTAGAGCATTGTACTTGGCAGAGGTATGCACTCCCTGGTTTAACAACCTAGCATGTTATCGGAAAGCATATTGCTAAATGATTTGTCTCTAGCGTAAAAATGAAAAGACGCATACACTTTGAACTAAGGCTGGGTGATAGGGAGAAAATAAAATTTCACAAACTTTTTGACCAAATACCTCAATATCGATACCGCGATAATATGGTAGTGTTGACTATTGGTGCTTTCACTAAATATTTACACGAGATTTTTGATAAATAATTATCAGTAATGTAGATATAATGACTAAGTGGTTAAAGGCAAATAATAGAACAGTCTGGTAAGTTCAGAAAATGACATCACTTTACAGTAATGCAGCCTTTAAAACCAGGAAAAGACAACACTTATGCCATATTAAGATACCCAAAATCTAAGATGATATCTAGTCTCATATCACGATATTGATATAATATTGATATATTGCCCAGCCCTACTTCGAACAATACTGTCTATTGAACAATGCCAAATTGTTGACAGACTTAAAGGTATATCTCCACTGTAATGAATTAATCTAAGGAGACTCATGTCTTTCATTTTGTTTCTTCAAGGTACAAGCCAAAAGGGCCAGTGCTTATGCTTACGTCAAATCTCTGTTAAACTCCTGGACTGGGTTGTAAAAGACCTCATTAGCACTGGGGAACAAGATGGCCGCCTTGCCCTCCTTGACCACCGTCTCCCCAGGTAACAGTCCTGCTGGAAGAAGCTTCTCCTTGTCAGCCGTGTCCGCGGGTGCCAGGCTTGGGTCTTCTGCTGAAGATTCGGCAGTAGTGGGAGGAGGTTTGGTGGTGGGAACCTCTGGGGCAGTTTTTAGGGGCTCCATGGATCTCAGCCCCCTGCTGGCGGCAGCGGCAATGCCTAAGCGCAACTGAAACGTCTGTGTGGCAGGACGGATGCAGGAAGGATGCAGATGATGGGAGATGATGAGGGGGAAGAGCCGAGCTGTCCGCACCAGCATAAAGGTACACCGCCTGGAAACAGACAAATGGCACGCCTGAACGCAGTAAAATATTCAGAGTTACACTCAAATGTCTCGAGTTGTGCGTACAAATTATATATAGTACCAGTCAAAAGTTTGGACACACTTTCCCCATTCAAGTGAATGAGAAAACTGGTACTGTAAAACCCATTCGACACTGGAGCTCTGAAATTAATACCAATGTCAATATATGACACTTCGCGTTTTATATCATACACAACACAAACAAATATTTTGATGATAGAATTATGACCTAAATATGAACAGAGCTTAATATTTTACAGTTTAAAAAAACAAAAAAACAATGTCATGACAACACTGTCTCTAAGTTAGGACTGTTCAATAAATCAAAATTGTAATTGCGATTCGATCACAAAAACTCTTCATTTACACATTACGCTATGAAAGTCAATTATTATTCTGTCTTGTAAGGGAAGGGAAATTTTTAAAAAGTTCAACCATGGTAAAGTTGGTTTTGTATTGAATGTTGGGGGGGGCATTTGAAAAATCTATTGTGCAACTTGCCCTTTTGACCTATTCATGTCAAAACACTTTTGGTGAACTCCGCTAACTCCCCTACACATCGCACAAAGGTTATTATTTCAAAACAAACACTGATTTCATGCATAAAAAAATGCTATACAATTATTTATAAAATTAAAGTATGGTTTTGTTGTTGTTTTTTGAGAAAAACTAATCGTGTAACGTGTAGTGGAGTTAGGGGAGTTCACCAAAAGTGTATTGACATGAATAGGTCAAAAAAGCAAGTTGCATAAAATATGTTTCTAATGTGTCGAATAGCCAACGTCCAATATAAAACCAACTTTACCACAGTACGAGCTGTTTTCACTGTTGATTTGTTTAACAGTTTCGCTGTTTTTTTAGGTTCAATACTTGCAACAATGTAAATGTCAATGTTTACTACGTAAGACACTTCAACTATTAACTTATGATCAAATTTGTACATGAACCCTTTATTTAAACCAGGTAGGCCGTTGAGAATAGGCGACCTGGCCAAGAAAAGCATAAACGTGCAGGACAACATACAGTTTCACATCCAATACAATACAGGAATACAGAATACAAAAGGCTACATAAAGTAGATTAAGTAGCCATTACAAAGCCGCTGCACAGTGAGGTGTAAGTAAGACGAAGGATATACGAATGTGATATGAAAAGTGATATGTTAATAACTAAATGTAGCTCTATTTAAGCAGTAGAGTCAAGCCAGGATTAAATGAGACTAGTCTGCCCTGTAGCTTTAGCTTCGTGTCTTTCAATACAGCAGTTATTGACATGCCAGTACAGCGGAGTGAAAATGCGTGTTATGAAAAGTAAAATGATGCGTGACGTTACTTCTTACCAGGAAAGTTATTAGCTTGCTTGCTAGCTAAGCTAACCCTTGTAAACAGTTTTTACCTGTGACACCTCCCTCAAGGCGGACACTTCTTTTCTAAATTGTCAGGGAGGGTTAATATCAAGGCGATACAGTCTTGCAGTGAGTGGAAACTCCCCGCTGCTACACATACGGCTTGGTTATGAGTTCCTCTCACGTTAGCACATGGAGGCAGCCATGTTTGAAGCGTCTCTACGGAAAGCCGCGAGGCCAGTAAAGAGTTGCGAACGCGCCGCCGCTCCAGCAGTGCGATGTCAGGGAAACGGTGTAATGTAAGGACAAGAGAGGAGAGAGAGGGGCGATCTGTCAGCCGCTGCACGCACACTAACCTATTTTCCCCAGCAGTGAACATGTAAGGAGACTGGAAAACACATCAGGAATGCGTTCATGAATAATCTAATGTAATCGCATCGCCTGAGTTTGGTGATGCATTCAGATGAAAAAGGCTAAACATAGCCTATGGATTAACCAAAATAACCCAGCCTTATGATGTGAGGATATCAACTGCCTAGAGAGAGAAAAAAGTCAATGCAGGGCAGCGTTGAGCGGCTGGCAACAGTAAAGTAAATTTAGGTCGTTTATAGCATGAGTGTGAGGCTGTTTAAGGACAATGTGTGTTGCTTTGCCCTTTAAACCTTCTACCAAGTGTTGTCATACATGAACAAAGTGGATTGAATAAGGGGAAACTGCCCTTATTTGATATGAATTGTGTTCTTCAATGTGCAAAATAAACAAACTTTATAACATTTATGGGGTTTTTAGCTTTAGGTGAATCAAGGATTTTCACTGCAGTGAGCAAGGATTGCAAAAGTAATAAGTTGCATGGGACCCAGGTTTGCTGTGTAGCCTGCCATCAGGGCCCTGTCTGGAAAAGAGCCAGTAGTCGAAATCTCAGTTGAAATATTCAGTCAAACCTAGAGCCAGGTACATTTTCCATCTTTAAAAGAAAATGGTGCACATTTGCAGAGGGAATGTAAGAATGGTGACATGTGTACAGATAATGTACATCTCAGTGATCTTAACACCAGTGGTGTACCATTTCAACCATTTATAGATTATTGACTTAAAATGTTGAGGTTTTACTTGAATAGTTTCCTATTATGCAACGTTATACTTTTATTCCACCACATTTAAGAGGCGAATATTAGCCTATACTTTATACTCAACTGCCCTGCAACTTACACATTCATATTTTACATACAGAACATATGAAACAAAATAGGATTTATTGTTACTGATTAAACTCCCAAAGCATGTCAAAGAATTTACAAGCTTTACCTTGATCTGCTACATTAATATGATGCTGCCTGACAATAAATAGCAATAAAGCTAACACAGCTAAACAGCCAATCCTGCCTGCATAATGAATTTGGTATTTCAACATTTTGCTGATGATAACACTCTGTACGTCAACTAGGCTTCTTAATTGATCCCACATAAGTGTATTCCTGAAACAACATTTTAGAGAGTTGGCTGTACCTGAAATGAGATGTGCAGAATCCAAATAGCCTAAAAAATGTCATTTAAAGGGTGGTGATGTGGATGTTGGGGGACTACAACCACTAAAATCATGGCTGCAGCAGCTGTGCTTGTAACTGAGTGTTTGTACAGTGTGTGGCGACTTTTACCTGATAAATCACTTTTTTACCACTGCCTCACAATAAGTAGGCCTATGCTTATGTATGTGTAATAAATGCATGACCACATTGAAAAACAATTAGTGCACACTTACTGTCATATCATCCACCATCACACTGTTTTATTTTAGTAGTTTGGACCAATTTCCCACAAATATAGGACATGGATGAGAGTGGCTGAAGAAAACAATCTGCCTCTCTACTGTATGCACACACGCCTGAACATCTGGATGGGGGCGCTGTGACAATATAAATGCCCAGAGAGCGTGGCGCTATACATCTGACACTGGAGAATTATAGAGTTAATAGTATTTGGCATGACAGAGAGAGAGAGCGAGGAGCGCAGTGCCGTGCCTGAATGCAGTCTCATCCTGTTTAGTATTCACTGTGCGCAGCGCCTTGAGGCCCCAGAGGGCTCACCTGCCCGGAGTCTAGACGCACCATCACACACATTAAGACAACGGGATCGAACCGGCGGCACCCGGCTCTACGGTCCGGTTCCACCACCCGAGGGAGAGGACAGCCCGGTGAGTAGTGAGAGTGGGTTGAGTGGGTGGACTTGTGGGTGGGGCTCAGACAGTCGGGTCGGCTGGGGACGCTTCCTGTCTACCTGCCTGCAGCGGCGCGTGCGGCTCAGACCTGTAATCAGTTACTCCCTCAAGTGTAATCTCATTACTTCTAGTTTTAGGAGTTGTTTTGTTAGGCTTATTTATGGCTATACGCGTTACATTATGGCCATAAAGACATCATTTCTATCCTCTTGTAGGCTGGATTCAAAATAAAATAGCTCATTGAAAAATTAAAATAGCCTAAATACCATTTCTACCCTCATTTAGGCTGGATTCAAAATAAAATAGCTCATTTAGAAATTAAATAAATACCATAAATAAAAATAACCCATCGTCTTTGTTGTGACTGGGTAAACACAGTAGTATTTCAAGTGCACTAAAGTCAACTTATCAGCCTTTTCTCATCCAATATCATAAAGTTATTTTTGGTAATGCTGAGGAAAGCAAATGTAATTTGGAGGAAAGCCTAATTTCCCTTTAGCCATGCTATTTAAGGGCTGTGATGACAAATATGGACCACCTAGGTAAACTCACCTTTTACTTTGGTTCATATTGTTACACTGGAAAAGCTTTATTTAAGCTGGCTGGCAGGAAGTATCGCCAGATATGTGCATACTGGTTTAAATTGGGAAAAATAATGGTTTTTATGGGGGAATTTTAAGGTCTTGGGATAGGATAATTATTGAATATATTGATGTGAAGGAGTCCAATTACTGTAGCCTACAGGTGCAGTGTTAATTCGTTGCAGCACTGGCAAAAGTAATGAAACGATGCAGAAGCCTCCCCATCTGTCTGTCTGTCTACCTGTCACTGTAGCCCATCGGTAGCTCTGCGATCTGTCTGCAGCCCCTTGGAGAGTCAAAAATCCCCGCTCTGCTCTTGCGTCCCCCTCCTCGATAGCTCTGCGCTCTTCTCCCCGCCTGCATGTGTGAGTGCGTGCGTGCCCCCACGCGCGCACGTGTATGTATGTGTATGCATGAATTGTGTGCGTGCTCAGGCTGCTGGTTCACAGTTTACAGTCACAATGAATGGCTGCCTGAAGCGAGGCGGAGGGAGACACTAGACTGCTTATTCTGCGCTGACCCGCCGTCCATTGAAACACTTTCCAGCGGAACACTGCCAAGGGGTGAGTTGAGCACGGCGGGTGACCGAGGACAACGGTTCGGACTCGAGCAGGCGAGACGGGTCCGTCAGTTATCCGAGCCCCGAATTGTTTGTGTGTGGGGTGGTGATTTCTTGAATTCGGATGGCTGAATTTGTATAGAGGAGTGGTGTAACGTTATGTTCTGCGGCGGTATGTTGAAGTGGGGGTTAAGCTATTGTTATTTTATTGTTTTGTTAGGGGATAGGGGTGGTAAAGTTGTGCAAGCTATATGGGGGATGGGCTCATGGGGACAGACCAAACTTTAACCACTTCACAGGCTTCACTCATTCGTCGCCGCGGGCTGTCCCCCCCCCCCTTTCCCTTGGTGAGTGACTTGAGTCCTCCGCTATTCTTTCTCACTGCATTCCTGAACTTTCACTAAAACTATTGCTGCTTGTTTGGGGAGGGGAAGGCATATTTTCTTTTTAACGTGCTTAATTAAAAAGCAGTCGTTGATTAGTCCAATATCACGATGTCCCGTCGGTAAACGGGTTAAGATTTTACAGCCAACCCTCTACTCTCCTTCCCTCCTCTCCTCTCTCGCCATGCCGGATCCTTCCGTCTGTCTCGCCCACAGTTGCAGTGCATTTGTGTCCCGGGATGACCTGTTGATGTCGGCTATAAAGATGGAGCACCAGTATCGCCTACCGCTATAAATCCCACTCTCCTCTTCGACAGAAAAAAAAACGTTAACACATAGCTGTGTTCACATCGGAGTTCAGCCAAGTGAACGAAGCCTGTGTGGCGTATTGAGACACATTTTGGTGGATATTTAATATATAATGTATTCGCTGTGATATATCATAAGCGACATTTTGAAGGGGAACAACGCGTGTCTGTCCCGTATCGGTTGCTGCCATTCGGCCGGAGGAGGAGGGAACTCGGGCTAAACGGACATCACACCGCGCTGGCACGGAAAGAGGGGAGACGGGGAGAGCGCTAAACTGCTGAATATTTTATCCCCTCGACTATTTTTGTGACAGCTTTCGTGCACCCGGTTGCTCTGACTATAAACGTGTGCGTGTTGGGAGAGAGTTGAAACCAGGGTTGGCACACAGGGTAAAGAAGAAGAGATTCCTTTTTGTCCCTTTTCTGCTGCCGCCCCCTCACTCCCTCCGCTAAACGCACGCACACACCGGCCCGGGCCAGCCGAGCACTCTCAAATCCTACCGGGCATCGAGGCTGGCACACGGCGGGGCACCGAGAGCTCTCTGCCCGCTCTGACTGCCCCTGCTGTCCCGCTGGTGGCGGGCTCTTTTCCAACCCGAGGCGTCTACCGGCGAGACATCGGCTCTGCTAGTCTTTCATGTGAGATTTAATTGATGTATAATTAATTTGGATAAATAAAAAATCGTTTTTGAAGTTTCAGCTCTAGTCGTGCTCAAGGGAGGCTACACTATAGCCACATTTTGGTGCCTGTTTACCAACGAGTGTCGGAAAATACAGCATTTTTCAGCCTTGAATGTCTTTAAACCAAAGGCCACACACGACTGGAATGCATAACATGTGATTTAAAGGCATGTTTGTGAATTATATACACAGGTAAAGTGTTTTACTAATGTCAGTGTTAGCCTTAGCTTTAGCTTGCTACTTGCTAACAGGCCACCTTTAACCTCCCTAAAACCAGGAAACCGAATATGATTAGGTTGTGATTGATGTTGATATCACATGCTTGTGTTAGTCTTGACTCAAATAGTTGCTTGAATTGATTATATGCCCGCAAGCTGACTGCAGTGATCAAGTTACTTTTTGGCATGTGGTTAGTTTGCATAAAGTAAACCAGAGTTGTGCACTGGAGATGAACTTTACAAGTTGTAGAGGACACACACACACACACACACACACACACACACAGTTTAGCATAAAGTCAGAGCATATAATGGGGCTCATGGGGCGGCAGGGCAAGGGTCAAGTGGTGTGAATAAACTTCCCTTTATGTTTCCTGGAAGTTGTTGTGACCTCTGACCCGTGGTGAGGGAAAGGTGGGTGGTAGGATGTCCTTGGATGACATCTCAATGCTCCACATTGTGTCAAAATCAAATGAGTCAAGCAGTTCACTCGGCTGAAAGAAAAAGTTTGCTTTTAGGCTTTCAAAATACACAATTTCAAGCAATTTAAAATTGAATCACAAATCCTGGTGCCTTATTGCGAATATCAGCTTAACTATCATTTTCTGTTTTGCTACCGTTTTTGTTCTTGCCTTTTGATCGTTGAGGGGAGATTTTCTTCACACAAATGCTTTGTCTCAGCAACTGCCTGCTTATTATTCACATGATTGCACATATCTACACCTGGAAACCACCACAGGCATCTGCTATTGGTCGCTTAGAAGCTCCACTGGGACACTTTGTCGTTTCCATTGCTCACTCAAGGCCATGAACAGTGCAGATGTTAGGGAGCAGACAGTGCAGAGCATGCATTTTTAGTACTTGGAGTTTTCCAAGCCAATCCACAGGTCAAATCAACAGCATTTTTTCATCTTAATCCTGCATCCCAATCAGCACAAAAAGTTGCTTTGTAACCTATTTCAATGAGACAAAAATCCACATTTACCATTAGGCTCATGATATACTAATTAAAGTAGGAGTAATGTATGTAAACAAATCCTAGATAAGACCCAACATGCATGGAGAATATATCCCTTTGAGCTACTTCAGTTATTCAACTGAATACATCATTATTACATTAGTGCCATGCATATTAATTTCTTTAAATGGACACAAACTGTCAAAGCACAATAATGTGTCGGTGTTCAATGGCCAAGAAGTTATGTCAAAACATTATTGATTTTAACAAAATAAGTAGTATAGAAAACTAAAGTAATTTATACCTCTGGGCGCTAAGGGTGTTTTGATATAATGGCATTATTATTCAGATTGAATTGTACAAAGTGTTCCCAAACCAATAAGCAGTCTTAAATCTTGATTGTTTTTTTTTGTCCAGAATATCGCTGCCCAGTTAATTAAGCTTAATAATATTGTTATGGCAGTTTATGCAATTAGTAGCTCACTCATACTAATATTAGCATTCAGGAAATGTTCAAGTATCTTTTTCCAACTGATTTGCTTGCTGCAGTTGTTAACATCCAGAGATGATTATAACCAAGGTTGTTTTTTTATTTTATTGTGTAGGGAGTAGTCCAGAGTTTTCAACTATTAGCCTTATATTTAAAAAAAAAAAAAAAAGTTCATATAGAATATATTGAATTGTCATGCTCTGCTCTTTCTCACTGGCCTTCTTAGTACGCATATATCTATCAACATTAATGAGTTGCCATAAACTTAAAAATAAATTATGATGATTAATGCTGATGGCCCTTTTATTCTCAGGGCTGCCCTTATGTAGGCGTTAGACTGAAGCACAGGACTGCTTTGCCCACTTTTTTTCAACCTTTATTTATCAACTGGGGAAGGTTTGCTGAGCATGCATGCTACAGTACCCTGCTTCACTCATATTCACACCTGGAAGCTTCCTACAAGCATTATATTTTGCAAGGAGCTGCTCCACTAAAAGAGTTGAAATTTACTTCAGATGCTCATATACTAAGTCCATAGTGTTAGTGTAAATTGTGAAAGAGTTGTAATTACTTGTTTTGTCAGTCTTAGTATCCCAAGACCGGCCTTGTCTAAGTTTCCCAGGTGGATTTTTTACAAAGTGAACTATACTATGATTTATTACTGAATATGAGGTTGTGAAGTAAGTTTTTGAAACTAGGGGTATTGTCATGATGTTACATGCCTAGTTGCTGTCACTGTTAACAAAGGTGTCGCCACCTACAGATCAACAAAGGCTAAAGGGAGTGCTGCACTATACTGTCTCTGGATGTTTCAAAATATCACATTTGGATGTGTAGAAATCAACATCTGCACCTTTTCCCCCTCAACCTTGGTGTGAAATGGTGGCTGTCGGAATAGCCAATACTGTTTGACGGAATAACAAAGGTTTTGTGGCAGAGCTAAAAATTTCTCAATCAAGTGATATTTATACTTGGCATGTTAAACAGAAGAATGAAAAGATACCAACAAACGCTGCAAGTTGTCTTATTTTGTTTAGTTTTGCCCTTTTCATCCCCAATTTGGAATATCCAACTCCCTTCAAAGTGGTGCACCCTGAGTCCTGGGTCTCTGTGAATTTTGTTCCTGGGCCACCTTTACCAAACTTTAGTGATCAAATGCTAGTGTACATATTTCCTCGTAGAACCTTGCTCAGGAACATATGGGTGGTAGCTATTGAAGATCTTAAGGTTTTTATTGATTTAATGACATTTAATGCAGGGATTTAAACTAGTAGCTTTGTTTTACTCTGACGTTTTTGTCTCAAGGCTATTTCCAGTCTTGGTTTCATCAGTAGGGTATTTTTGTTGATTTTGATCATATTTAAGGCCAGTTGTGCTCTGAGTGGATGGCATTTTCCAGCTGTGGCGGTTTACCATCCTATTTAAACTAAAATTCAACTTGGCTTTGGTTGTGGTGCAGACTGTCCTAAGTTCTCTTGTACTATTTGCCAACAACTATTTAGTGGGGTTTAACTAAATTAACACCCTGTGGTGCACAGCTTGTCAGCAACTGTTTTTGTTCCACTTATGGTAAAGTTCACACTTCACAACTTTCAAAGTTGTCAGATCTCTGTACTGTTGGAGTGTAGTCATGTGTTTGTCGTTGGCACACACGTTCACAAATTACCCTGTTTCCTCACGTCTTTACTATTTCCCTCTATAGATGCAATAACAACTCTATTCCCTAGTGATATCTGGAATGCGTCTGCAATGCACCGGCACCACACAAATTGTGCTATGGGGCGGTGAGCCTAAAGCCTATTGGCCTTTGAACTGGGGCTTTTGTCGGGGAGCTCCAAAAAACTGTTGAAAAGTAGGAAATCAGGGTAAAAGCTGTGTAGTGGGAACTAGGCACACTTTGCTATACAGTTTCCTATGAGGGGGATACATTTTGTGGCTGTAAACCCTTATCAGTCTGACTTTAATGGCATTATTTCTTACTCAGCATTTTTTCATTGCACACTTTAGTTGTCTGACTTGTAGTACACAATTTTGCTGACTACACAAGCACTACATATCAATGACTAAATCAGAATTATCCCTAATGAAGGGGAACATGAATGTTGTTTTGCAAACACAATTGTTTGCCTAAACAATAGGACATGTTGGGGTATGTTATCCGTTTGTGTCAATTAATAATACATTTTTATGATCGTAATACTGTGGTGCAAAGTGCAGAAATTAGCCAATCAAATAATTAGGCCTAATCATGGCACTGTCTTTGAACAAGACTATGTTTTGTTGTATAATGAAAATATTGAACTGAATTAGCTGATCAACTGATAATAGATTTTCAAAAAATATAATTTATTCATGTAATTTATCCAATAAATGTTTAGCCTCTGGCCTAAAGAAATAAATAAGAATTTGTAGGCTCCAGCCTCTTCATTATGGGGATTTGCAGTTTTGTTCTACCTTATGTAATTACACTCTAAATCCCTTTGGGGTTTTTAACGGTAATGCAGGCAAAGTAAGTACTTGGCAGTAGACACTTTGGGCTCTTGGAAGTTGGATTGGGCATTGAGTATGCAATCAGTCATAGAATAATGGAGATATTAATTAATAATGAAAATCATCAGTTGCAGCCTGAGCTGTATATACAGTAGCTGTTTTATTGTTTCTTTTTCTGTAGATCATAATTTTACTAAGAAATCGTTTGACAACTGTTTATCTTGCTGCTGTATTTAAGCGAGCCATAAAAAAAAAATCTCCCTCAAGCCCTCGGATCAGTCGAGACCAAGGCATTGAATAACAATAAACCACACAGTTCTAGAAATTTTACGTATTTGAAGAGCTATCCGATCGTGAATGTTTTTCTTATCATCATGAAATTTGCCTCTTTCCATTCAGCCAAGCAGACCACAAGAAGTTAGTCTGACGCTGCAGTTCAGCAGGAGTTGAGACAGTCCCTGCATCAATGTTAAGTGTTGGATCAAAGTTTTAAATGCATTTTTGTTAAACTCTTGCTGCATCACTCTGCCTTCTCCCCAGCATTTGGGCAGAGAAGTGGAGGTCATGTAGCTAAAGGAGCCTGCTGTAAAGGTCACTAGCTCTTGTCTGTTTGTTCAGTAGACAAGTGACTCACCTTTTTGTTCATCATACTTGGCATTAGGAGTGGGGAAAAAATGCAAAATCGTATGCATCGTAATTTTTTTTTAAATTGATCATTTTCCCTAGAATTGATATTTTCTATTTATTTATTTATTTATTTATTAACCAATTCACCTAAATATGTTCTGTTTATACAGTACCACTGATGGCGACATCAAATTAAATAAATCAAAGTTTTCTAACCGAAAGCAGAAAATGCAGAAAATACATGTTATGTACTTCTTTACAAATTAAATAAATGACTGACTGACTGACTGACTGACATGAGATGTGCATTAATTTTGGAAAAATAAATGTCTCATGACATATTATCGCTAGAAGCGTATTATTTAACTGTGCGTATTATTTAACTGTGTTAAACAAGTAATACACAATCGCCATTCTCGATACAATCGGATCGGCAACCATGTATCATGAATGAATTGAATCAGGGCAAAAGCTTATCGTCCCGGCCCTACTATGTATACGTGATGCATTCATAAACAAAAATACAGGGTCCACTCGAAAGTGATGCTTCCAGTCTTAAAATCCCAAAAATGATTCAAAGATAGATTTCTTTTATCTTCTGTTAGAAGCAGTTTCCTCCTTTTTTGATCAGAGGCTTCTTTGTTGGATGGTGAAGAAGATGAGTGAAATATTTGAGTTATGTAAGAGGCTGTGTTTTGACTGATGAGCGACGAAAAAATAACAAAGTAGGCCAAAAACCAACCAAAAAAAGTTTATTAACTGTGAATTAGATGTAATGAAATGAGGTTAGAAAAAAGAGAAAGATGTCTTATATAACTGTCACTGGTGGCCCGAAATTCTCTTTCATTTGGAAGTTAGTTTTGAATTAAAGTTGTTTACCAAATACTTAATTTATTAATCATCACACACTTCACTTACCCTGTTTCTATATTTCAAGTCTCTTTTCTCCTCATTTATCTTTTTTTTTACCTTTTGCACATCTCCCAGTCCATCTTACTGTTATTGTTGTCTCATTACTCCTTTATTCACTGTTCTTCTCTTGTCTTGCTACCTCATTCTGTGCTCTTTTCCTCACCACGTCTCTGTCACTTCATTCACCCATTTCCTTAAGCTCCTCCTCACCTTCCCTTCAATCATCTACACGTCCCCATCGTCCCTTCATCTATTCCTCCTTCCCTCCACCTATCTCCCTCTTCTCTCCCTTATTCCCATCCATTCCTTTCTATTTCTCCCAACCTTTCAGTGTTGTCAATCCGGGTTATCATTACTCCAACTTCTCCCTTTCTGTTTCCCGCACAGACCCTGTGGTGCTGGGCAGAGCGTTATGGCTCAGACGCTGCAGATGGCGATCCCTAACTTTGGCAACAACATCTTGGAGTGTCTGAACGAACAGCGGCTGCAGGGCCTCTACTGTGATGTCTCCGTGGTCGTCAAGGGACACGCCTTCAAGGTCCAAACGTTTTTTTAAACTCTTACCTAATTCAACCTAGTAAAATGTAGTGTGGTCTAGACCTACTCTATCTGTAAAATTGTGTGTGTGTGAAACATCTGTTATGATTTAATACTATAAAAGAATTGAATTGAATTGAATAGAACCTATTCAAGGAATGGCAATTTACAGCCAAAGTTAAATAAAAAAGTTCATTTTTTTTTCTGGTGAAAGAACTTTGTATCGTTCATGTTACGTGCTAAGTAACAATATCATAGAGGTCTCAAAAACTTAGCATTAAAAAAGTTATGAAGTTAAATGAGTTTTTTTCAAAAGAAATAAAGGAGTGCCCAAAGTACAATTGGAATCAAAACAATGCACAATTGTTTTCTTTTTTTTTGATTTTCATTTCAATTGTTCATTGCGCTGGAGGATTGGCACAAGCAAGTGCAAACCACTTAATCAGTCAAATATATTTTGGTTGTTTAAATTTACCCAGATCAGCTGTGATATTCACATTGCATGGATTTCAATCATAATCAACATATATTTACACCAAAGTTTCTTTTTTTTCCTGCTGTTTAACCCCCCAGGCCCACCGTGCGGTCCTGGCAGCCAGCAGCTCGTACTTTCGGGATCTGTTCAACGCCGGGGGGAAGAGCTCGGTGGTGGAGCTGCCCCCGGCGGTGCAGCCACAGAGCTTCCAGCAGATCCTGGCCTTCTGCTACACAGGACGACTCAGCATGAACGTTGGAGACCAGTTCCTGCTCATGTACACCGCTGGCTTCCTCCAGATCCAACAGATCATGGAGAAAGGCACAGAGTTTTTCCTCAAGGTAACCTGCTAATGAAGCATTCCTAAACAAAGATTTAAGAGTTGAATAATAACATGGAAATGTTCCTGTAGATATAAGAAACATTTGAATAATTTTGAAATAATGGTATAAATGAACCAGGCATGAGTAAAATAGGCTTTTTTATGTGCTGCCACCCATTGCACCAGTTGCGTGTGACATTATGCGTGTCATTATGTTGTCATGGGGGTGTCTGTTTTTGTATACACGGTCTTGTGACTCAGGAATAATTGAAACACTGACACTGCAGGTACCGTCTATAGTATCAGATGATCTGATTAGATTTGGAGTGCCTTGCTGCATACATTTACATATTAACGAGGAAAACTGATTTTCTTGAAAGTACCTTAACACCGTCAGACACAGAGTTAGTGTAATGGCAGCTATGTGCGTATGTGATGTATGTTAAGAAAGATGACTATTTGCTACAGCAGGATGTGTCAAGTTGGTCTTCAAAATTCTGGTTCTCACACATGGGGGTGTTTTGTAGAGTCTTGGCTTCTTGAGTAGCCACTTTGGCAAGCTACCAAGGAATATTGGAAACTTAATATACTTAATAGTTTGTTCAATGCTACAGACTAATTTGAATTGATATCCTGTTGAGTCCTGTTTAGTGGGCAATAATATTTTAAACCTGCATAACCATTAAAGGATGGAATGATGTATATACACTTACCTAAAGGATTATTAGGAACACCTGTTCAATTTCTCATTAATGCAGTTATCTAATCAACCAATCACATGGCAGTTGCTTCAATGCATTTAGGGGTGTGGTCCTGGTCAAGACAATCTCCTGAACTCCAAACTGAATGTCAGAATGGGAAAGAAAGGTGATTTAAGCAATTTTGAGCGTGGCATGGTTGTTGGTGCCAGACGGGCCGGTCTGAGTATTTCACAATCTGCTCAGTTACTGGGATTTTCATGCACAACCATTTCTAGGGTTTACAAAGAATGGTGTGGAAAGGGAAAAACATCCAGTATGCGGCAGTCCTGTGGGCGAAAATGCCTTGTTGATGCTAGAGGTCAGAGGAGAATGGGCCGACTGATTCAAGCTGATAGAAGAGCAACTTTGACTGAAATAACCACTCGTTACAACCGAGGTATGCAGCAAAGCATTTGTGAAGCCACAACACGCACAACTTTGAGGCGGATGGGCTACAACAGCAGAAGACCCCACCGGGTACCACTCATCTCCACTACAAATAGGAAAAAGAGGCTACAATTTGCAAGAGCTCACCCAAATTGGACAGATGAAGACTGGAAAAATGTTGCCTGGTCTGATGAGTCTCGATTTCTGTTGAGACATTCAGAATTTCAGAGTCAGAATTTGGCGTAAACAGAATGAGAACATGGATCCATCATGCCTTGTTACCACTGTGCAGGCTGGTGGTAGTGGTGTAATGGTGTGGGGGATGTTTTCTTGGCACACTTTAGGCCCCTTGGTGCCAATTGGGCATCGTTTAAATGCCACGGCCTACCTGAGCATTGTTTCTGACCATGTCCATCCCTTTATGGCCACCATGTACCCATCCTCTGATGGCTACTTCCAGCAGGATAATGCACCCTGTCACAAAGCTCCAATCATTTCAAATTGGTTTCTTGAACATGACAATGAGTTCACTGTACTAAAATGGCCCCCACAGTCACCAGCTCTCAACCCAATAGAGCATCTTTGGGATGTGGTTACGGGAGCTTCGTGCCCTGGATGTGCATCCCACAAATCTCCATAAACTGCCAGATGCTATCCTATCAATATGGGCCAACATTTCTAAAGAATGCTTTCAGCACCTTGTTGAATCAATGCCACGTAGAATTAAGGCAGTTCTGAAGGCCAAAGGGGGTCAAACACAGTATTAGTATGGTGTTCCTAATAATCCTATAGGTGAGTGTAATTATGTACATACACACATATATGTGTGTATGAATGTATATGTATATTTACATAGGTAGTAATATCACTGAAATTAAACTTTTATCATTCTTTATGTCACCACACCTCCAGGTCTCATCTCCGAGCTGTGACTCCCAGTGTCTCCACACCGAGGAGACCCCACCCTCCGAGCCTCAGAGCCCCGTCACTCAAACAATGGGGGGTGGCGGAGTTGGCGTTGTTGCCCCAGCCGCGGGGAGGCCCGCCTCTTGTCTGACGCCCCTTCCCCTGGTGTCCAAGGTGAAGACAGAACAGGTGGCCTCCACACCTCAGCCCACCCCACAGCCGCAGCAGGTAGGCTGTCACCGATCATCTTAAAACAAGCAAAGTGTTGCATTGATGATTTAATTAACACCATCTAGGCTTTGAATTATGCAAAGTAGTCTGGCCCAATAAAAAAAATCATCATTCGGTATCAACGTCATTTGAAACGGGCCATCATGAGTAGGTGTCTCTTTGAGTTTCAGTTTGAAATGGCTTTGACTTTCAAGGGAGGGGGGGACATCTGCTTGCTGAAAAGCTCATTTAAAAATCATCTACAATATATTTTTTGACAAATCATGTGACCTGAAAGTTGTCTCTGAAATATGGCAACAGACTGTGTTCCGTCAACCACTTTATAAGAGCTTTAACTTGTATTGTCCTTGTGTTGTAAGAGCCTTAAATGTCCCATGGCATGAAGATTTCACTTTGAGTTTTTTTAACATTAATATGAGTTCCCCCAGCCTGCCTATGGATCCCCAGTGACTAGAAATGGTAATAGGTGTAAACCGAGCCCTGGGTATCCTGCTCTGCCTTTGAGAAAATGAAAGCTCAGATGGGCCAATCTGGAATCTTGCTCCTTATGACATCATAAGGAGCAACATTATCTCCCCTTTCTCTGCTTTCCCCGCCCAGAGAATTTGGCCCACCCATGAGAGAGAGACATCATGGCTTTCAAACAAGCAAAGTGGCAGTTGGTCAAGACCAAACCCCCAGCCTCCACCTTGCCCCCCCTTCTCTCCTCAAAAGCTACGGACTCAGAAAAGGCACATACTAATGAAAGCTCATTGTGGGACTGGCTCTAGTGGCTGTAATTCAGCACCCAGGCTGAATTTTTGGAAAGAGACTTCAGATATAGTATTAGGGGACCACTAAGGTCTAAATAAAAGCATCCAAAGAGCACCATGTCATGGGACCTTTTAATATTTAGAGACGAGTATGGCTTTGTTTTGATCATATTACGATCCATATAAATGAGCTGTGGGTGTGGGCACAAACTGTGTTGAGCCAGCTGTTTGTCTCACTACATTTATTGTCAGGGGCAACAGTAGTTAAGTCTGTGGGGTAGTGCGTAGCTCTGCTGTCAGCTTGCTTTGGTGTTGTTTGAATAACGTTAGTGGTTTGGTGGAAGTATTTTGCCGAGTGAAGACGTCTTAAATCCTGTATTTTAATCATTGCTCTGTACCCGTCTTTCTCAACGTTCTGTAGTTGGACTGTTGGTGGATTGTTTTTGTGTTGCTGCGCTGCATGCTTGAGGTGACAGGTCTTAACATAAGCATGGCCGACTAATGTTAGAGCAACAAGTACAGTTAAATTTTTTTTTTTAACCAAAAAACCTCCAAACAACAGACACATCTCCTCTTTTTGGCACAAGTTCTTCTGTGTCATCATGTTTTACTACTTCTGCAGCTTTGATTTCAGGACTTTCAATGTCTATCCTATCCATCTTCACCAGAGCAATGAACTGTTTACCCTTGTCACTCCCCGATGTAACTTGAGTGCAGATTTGAATTGCGCATGCTCAACGGTTTACAACATAACTGTCATACTGAAATTTGTTATTAATAATTAATAAATTTGTTATTAATGTTAATAAACATTTCTCATTACAAACAATAACAGAAGATGGGAATCATTTCAAAAACGTTTCAGCTATCTATGATTGTTTGATTGCTAACGTTAGCTCAAAACACCTTTAAGTGACAGCCTTTGTTGTGTTTGATTGCTAGCTTGTAGCAAAGCTAGTAGTCATTTCAAAAACATTTTAGCTATCTATAATCTTTGTGGTGTTTGATTGCTAACTTGTAGTCAGCATAGTATACACTAGGACTTGGCTTGGGAACCTGAGGGCCGCCAGTTCAAGTCCATGCTAGGACTGAGTGTGTACTGGTAGCTGGAGTGATGCCAGTTAGCCTCTTGGGATGCAGAAATGTCCTTATAGCAAGGCAACAAACCTACAACTGCTCGTGGCGCCATCCTGTGAGGCAGCCTCCTCGCTCTGACATCTTTCCATACATAATGCATGTGTATCGGTCCTGTTTGTGCGTGTGTGTGTGTGTGTGTAGACATGTACCTTCCAGGAACTACTTTTACCAGCCTACAGTGCATATTTTGGTTTACATCGCAGTGTCATATTTATTAACATACTCTTGAAGTTTCAAATCAAATTTCAGGTTGAAACTTGCACACTCAGTTATGACAACAATAGACAAATCATTGTATTGTTGCATCACTTATACAGTGCTATTGTAAATATGGACAACTGTACACGTGCATTTGTTATGACTACTTTACTCTCGATCAAAATTAGTGAGTTAACAACTTTGCTAACAGCCAAACACCAAGCAAGTTCAACAACACAAGTCATAGCAACATAATAATATTACTTACTATTAGGGCTGCACGATTATGGCCAAAATGATAATCACGATTATTTTGATCAATATTGTGATCACAATTATTATCACAATTATTTGTTGATTTTAACCAAAACAAATTTTATGGTCACATAGGCTATTTATAACTGCTTTCACATCCATATTGTGCTACATTCTTCTTATGTTGAAGTTGTATGTTGTACATACATACATACATACATTTCATGTAAATGAAAATTATCTAAAATAACTAGCCTAGGATATATTAAAAAAAGAAAAATGTATCTCTGTGAAAGCTCCTTTACTTGTTTTCAACAATAACTGATTAAAAGAGCTAGGGAGAGAGGGGGAGTGCGATGGACATACTCAGAGTGACGGCTGACTCATTATGAATGGGTCCAACAGGCTCCGTCTCACACGCTGTTACTCTACAAACCAAAGTTAGTTGCATTCATTAACTTCTTCTGTGTTTTTTGCTGTGGCTGCCGCGATAGCAGAGTTACCCGCGGAAACACTGGTACAAATACAGAGGAGAGAGCCAAACATAGGCACGGCTTTACAGAAGAAATGGGTCATGTAACGCAACATTAAACCATATCGATATAAACAACATTGCTTCGTTTGTGGAGAGGCAGCGGATGCGACCTAGAGGAAAAATATTACTTGCGCCCTAGAGCCCTGTGAGCTAACAGACACTAACTAGCACCGACTAGCACTGGTCACTGCTGTTGTCTGAAAAACAACACAGACGGGACAAAATGTTGCGTTTACTGGTAAACTGGTTAACATTGAGACCGCCGTATGACAGACTGCTATCTGTTGAATTTTCCTCACGTTACTCTGTCCTCTGGGACTGTCTACATCTAGAAACTAAGCTGCGCGGTGCAGGGAACATGCTCAGACAGTGGTTTACGGAGTGGTAGATGGGCTTTTCAAAAAAACTCTCAGCGTTCTATGAAATGACGCATTTAAAAAAAGAAAATCGCTCGATTATGCAAATTTGATCGTTATACAGGTAACAAGTTCAAACAGGTGCAGTTAATACAGGTAATGAGTGGAGAGCAACCAGGTGTCAGATCGCAAGCACGCATCCAAGAGGGAGCTATGATGAGGGCGGACACGCGCCAAAAAAAGACTAAACGCCAAGCGGACAAAAGTTCATAAACAACAATGAATCTGGGGTTTACCCGCAGGCGAGCACCAAAACACTCATTGAGCCGGGGAGGAGGGGCCAACTTTGAATGTTGTATACAAACCGCAGCTGATGAGTCCTACTCATTCTGCCTTTAAGCTGGGAAGCCATATCGAAGATGTTTTGGTCACAAAAAAAGTTGCTGTCTAAATTAGCTTAATCTCTTGATTGTTACAGTTTGCTTTTAAAGTAACTGTTTTATATTTGTTCAGTGTGAAGATGAATAACCAATGTTTTGCTCTCCCCCCAGCTGGAGGGCTCTCCCTACTCGGTGGTCTGCACCCCCGTGGCCAAGCGGCTGTGGGAGGGGGGCAGCCGTGACAGCGGAGGGGGGTCTGGAGGGGGTGGGGGAGGTGGAATGAGGAAGGCCGCACGCTACTCTTCGTCCTCCTCTTCGTCCTCCTCCTCCAACAATGCTACCCAGGATGCCTCTGGGCGGGGACCTGCAGCCAATGCTGCTGTGATGGGCGGTGGCGGTGGTGGCGGCATTGCCACTTCCATGGGAGGAGCCGGACTCAACAGTAACCATAACAACAACAATAATAACACCAACGGCGGGACCCCTGAAGGCACAAGCCCGGGCACACTGAGCATGTACACCAGCGACTCGCCGATCAGTTACCACGACGACGAGGAAGAGGACGACGTAGCAGATGAGAGCGCTGAAGAGCAGTACAGACAGATCTGCAACATGTACACCATGTACAGCATGCTGAACGCTGGAGCAGCAGGTAAGCTCCGACCGCAGATTAACACATCGGACTAAGAGTGTGAGTTTTTCTCATGTAAATCTAAAGTCTTTGTCTTCTGATCTGTAACTTTTGCTGTAGACTGTTTAAAAGTTCCACTTGTTGTAAAGCTTGTTTATCCAAACTTCTTAGGAGCGGAGGTTGTTGAGAATGAAATGTTCAAAACGTTGAAACCACTAAAGGTTGTGGACCACTAAAGGAAATGTATCCAAAATACACGAAAAAAGTGAACAGCAATCAAGTTAGAGAGAAGATGTTTGATGTTTTGTGGTTTAAAGTTCAAGGGTCTGGGGGGCTATTTTAGGTCTAAGGTCCGGGATGGAATTTAAGAATAGGGGGGGATTGCCTGGATCCACAAGTGTCTCCTAAGACCTAAAACTGAATCATCAGAGGGTTCGGTACCAACTGGATTCATATTCTCTAATTTGGACCTGCTAAAGTAAGAATAAAAAGACTGCACTAAATGGTTTCATGCATGAATGGAGTCAAAGAAGCACACAATGCAAAGTGGAGTGTGATTGCTGCTGTGCTATAATCCTTTCAGCATACACTTTAGAGTTTAGAGTGAATTATCTCACTTATACTATGGTTACAGTTACAGCACTGAGGTTTTCTTCTATTGAATGTTCATAGAGCAAAAGTTAGCAGGGCTTAGGGTTAGCTCTGGTTTACTGTTAAAACATTTAGCTGAAGCTCACTAACTGCCAAATGTGTGCATTTAGATTTTATGTCCAGTCTAGCCAATCAAGCGTATTCCCCAAGAACATTATGTAATTAACGGTTTATTAGCCAAAATAGTACTTGGAGAATTAGTAAACAATGTGAAAGCCATTATTTAACAACCACATTTTTTTTAAATTATTTTATTCAGGCAACATTTTTTTGTATGGCTGCTTTTCACATTTGAGAAGTTTGGTGGCGTCTTTTCCTTGTTTCTATTCTTCAAAGTAAGGCTTTGTATCCGCTCTGAACCTCCGGCAGTGGTAAAGTAACATTTCAAATGACACCCAGCACTAACTGTACAGTGCATCATCCTCCCTCTTCAGTGGTCGGGGAGCGGGTGGAGGCTCTTCCTGACTTGGCCCCAGACTCAGGCGGCGGGCGGGGGGGCAGAGGGGCGCGGTCCCGCCAGGACCTGGCGTCGCTGCCCGCCGAGCTCATCAGCCAGATCGGGAACCGCTGCCACCCGAAGATGTATGAGGAGGGCGACCCGGCCGAGAAGCTGGAGCTCGTGAGCGGGACCTCCGTGTTCATCTCCCGCGCCCAGCTCATGAACTGCCACGTCAGCGCCGGCACCCGCCACAAAGTGCTGCTCAGACGCCTGCTGGCCGCATTCTTCGACCGGTCAGTGTTCCACACGTTACACATACCAAACATTTGGTTTGTCAAATGTAGTAAGGCCTGTCTGTGGGTGTGTGGGTTAACTAAATAACGAAGGTAGAGCATTGTATGAGCTGCTTTAAATCATAGACTGCAGACTGTGAGTCAATCCACTTTTGGCATTGAATCCAATGTTCTTGGGGGTTTGAAAATTTTGATTTTGAAAAATCGTTGTGTCTCAGCATGTACCACAGCACGTCTTTTAGTTTCCTTCAAATTTCTGTTTTTAAGATTATTTTATGTGGGGGCGACCTCTAGCTCACCCAGTAGTGTGTGCCCCATGTAGGCTGAGTCCAAAAATAATCTCTTTTGTTTTGCCCTTGCTCAGGAGCACTCTTGCTAACAGCTGTGGAACTGGCATCCGCTCTTCAACCAACGACCCAAGTCGTAAACCCCTGGACAACAGAGTGCTGCACGCTGTCAAATGTGAGACACACACACACACACACACACACACACACACACAGTTTGCAATACTATGAATACTGTAAGTCACATGTCAGTGAGATTTTGGAGTTGCCCGCATGCAAAGTTGCCCTTTATAGATTTAAAATTTACATTTAAGACTCCTCACCGCCCATTCCTTTTCTTCTTTTGCTTTTGGTGTTGCCCTGGGGTTTCTTTCTTCATCTTTCTCTTTTTTCCGTCCTCTAGTCTACTGCCAGAACTTTGCGCCGAGCTTCAAGGAGAGCGAGATGAACGCCATCGCGGCCGACATGTGCACCAACGCCCGCCGCGTCGTCCGTAAGAGCTGGATCCCCAAGCTCAAACTGCTGATGGCTGACAGCGACGCCTACTCCGCCTTCCTGGCCGACAGTGTAAAGATGGAGGCAGACGCACTGGGGGCAGAGCAAGGCTTTGATGCCGCCTCCCTGGAAGCGGTGGCAGCAGCGGCGGCTGCCGCCGCCAACCATAATGAAGCGGGAGGCGGAGCCACGCAAGCAGACACCCTCCATGGGGCGGGAGGAGATGGCAGCACTTTGTTTTGAGTGAGTGAACGGACAGATAGATGAGTGGACAGATTGATGGAGGGAGGGATGGCAATCCTCTGGGGGCGATGAGTAGAGAACGATGGCCACTGTGGTCCTGATGATGGTTGTCACTCTTCCCCTAGCTGCCATGTGTTTTGGGGATCTGTTTCTTCTTTTACACCTCTATTGGTCAGTTTGTTCTGCTCTCCCTCCTTCGTTTGTCCACATTTCTGTCTCTCTAGACAGCCCAGAATGCCTCACCTTGGGTTGTTCCTCTTTCCTTTTCTGTTGGAGAGAGGTGGAAAAACAGAAAGGTAGCAGAGAGAAGAGGAGAGGCCCCCCCCACACCTCTTCATTCCTCTGCAACCTTTCAATACCTGATTGTTTCAGCCTTTATTTTTTATGTTTTTAAAAGTGTGTACTGTCACTAAGTCCCTTTTCTTACCATAATCAATCATAGACATTCCCTGGGGTGGGGGGAGGGGTAGGGGTAAACCTGTTTGGAGAAAGTTATATTTCCTTCCCCAAACTCCGGTAACACTGTTTAATATTGAATGTATGTGTGGCAAAGCATCTGAACGCGTTGTTAGTCAGTGGAGGTAAAGTGAGTTGTATTTCTTTGTTTTTTGTTTTGCCTTATTTCGTCTGGACGGCCAGATGAAAGCTCCTCTGAGAGTGTGGGATTGATGAGGTCAGGGGTTTATTTGAATATTGATATGTATATTGCCATAGTTTATGTTGTCCCCGAACTCCATCTGACCCCACCAACCCTGCCGGGCATGCTGGGAAACTTTAGAGAGCTGCTGGTGAGTTCTGATCTACCATGTTGTGGCAGACGGGGGGGGGGGAAAGCTAATATTTTCTTGACAAAAAAGACTTTTCCCCCTTTAACCTCCACCACTTTCTGACCCTAAAACGTAAAAAAAGACTTACAGTTTTACTTTTTTGTGTCTAAATTCTCAATCCTTTTGTGTGTAATTTTTGCCAAGCCTCCTGAGGGAAAAGAAACTTGTTACTGATGATTGTCAAAGAGTTTGCGTGTGATAAATGCACTGTGTTATTTCCTGCGGTATGAGTACAATCAAACTAAGTTTTTGTACGTATCAGAAAGAGAAGAGGGGTGGTTTTATTTAAAAAAAAATGCATAAAAGAAAAAAATGCAAGCTGAAATCCAATTTATATCTCTGGTTATCATCCAATTTTTTTTTTTTTAAGTGTGTGTGTGTGTGTGTGTGTGTGTGTGAGAGAGAGAGAGAGAGAGAGAGAGAGAGAGAGAGAATATCAGTAGCTATATTCTTTTGTTTTCAGCTAATGTTTAAATCGTTTTCTTAGAATATTCGCAGCCATGCCAGTTAGCAGAACAATTTTTCTCAGGCTCTGCTGCCAGGATGCGTGCTCGCCTGGCATGGAAAAAGGTGCTAATTCAGGCATTGGTACATTGCTAGGAATACAGCTCTGTATGTGTAGGTGTGTGTTTGAATGGCCGCACAGTTTTGTGTGCGTGCTGCAGGAGAGGGAGCGCGGGAGGCCAGACAGTTTTCACACACGCTTGGTCGATTCATTCACCCATCACTGCGGTGAGCACACACACGCTAATACGCATTTGGCCGCTGTCAGCCGCATCAGCTACAGTACACCAGAGCAGCATGGGAATTAAAGCGGAATTACACCGAAGCAGAGCTGCTGTTCGTCACATGTAAGCACTCCCCTTATATTTTGTGCTTAATGAGGATACATTAGATCTGATGGGAAAGGTAAACTGTCACTGTGCTGGCCGGGAGTTCTGTTTGTTGGTTTGACAGTTAATTTCCTGGCTTCATGTGAGATATTTAAAATTATTTTTTTTTTTAAACGAAAGCTGCTAAATAATGGAAATCACAGAAGAACGTAGGCGTAGAGCCAACCCTGAAAGTCAAATTGCCGTCATATTTTCCTTTTGATACTTGCGTGGCTGAATGGTAGCTTTCAAAAGAAAAAGAATACTACAGATACAATACAATATTTTCTCTTTAGAAAAATGTACCTCCCCATCAGCTCAACCATGGGGAGGCCTTTTTGCTTTTGTTCAATTTGAGGTTTTAATACAGGGGCTCCACGGGAATGTTTTGATGTAGTGCCACTGATATTTTTGTCCTTTAATACCATTGTTGTGTTTCAAATGGATATTCAAATCCTCTTTACACCAGATTACAGTTTAAGTTTGACCTCAGTTACAGCCTTTAAATCATAAAAAACAATCCCTGACAATCAACATAAAGGCTTTGTTATGACAGACCTGACACACCTGGCACTGAGGAATCCTAGACAGAAGTAGAATCCCATGGAAGATATATATATATATATATATATATATATATATATATATATATATATATATATATATATATATATATATATATATATATATATATATATATATATATATATATATATATATATATATTATATATTGCTGTGTGTAAACCGATTACTATGTTTTCTATCTTAGAATTCAACACAGCAGGGTAAAAAAAGAATAGTTTCTTCATGTATCCAAAGTAATTGCTGGCAGATTCAAACGAATTTAAAATCAGTTTCAATTTCTTCTTCTTTTTTTCGGCCAACGTCCGCTCTGAAGTGGACTGATTTGTATTGATTACATCCAGGACACAAAAAGATGGTTTTGTTTCCTCACACCAAAGTGAGACAAGTCACTGTTTTGTGCATTTTGTTGACAGTTGTGGACAAGTCAAGACTGAGACCAGAGCAGTGCAAGTCCAACTCATGACTGTCGTGAAGTCTCGAAATTGTCATGTCAGACAGTTATTGGCCCCAGGTGCACGAAAGAAATTTAGATTCAGTCCCTTGAATCATTTTTAATTTCGTACAGGGATGTTGAATGTTGGAAGTCCAGTTTATGTGCTCAGCTAGAGTTGAAATAAATGACTGATGGTGTTGATGGCGCAGAATCAAATCCAGTGCAAGACCGTGTCTGATCAACTCATCGGTAGGATTGGGCATCGAGAACCAGTTCCAACTTGGAGTCGTTTAAAAATATTACTATTCCAATGGAATTGTTTCTTTATCGGAATCTGACCATCGGTTCCAAATTTAACACGTGCATGTCTATGGTTCCCGTAGCGGCCACCGTACATCCAGGCGCTTGTTTTTTTCGCAGCCCTGGGGCTCAGTAAGCAACACTCTAAAGTGTGGCTTTATTTTACGTTAATAAAAAAACCTGTAAAACTGTAAATCACCATTTTTAATAAAAAGAAAATGTTCCTCTTATCTGTGAAATAAGCATGTGACCCATTTCAACTCCACCCCTCAAAGAATCAGAATCGAGAATTGATAAGAACCGGAATCAGAATTGTTCAAATCAAAGCGATGCCCAACCCTAAATCACAGCGTGATACTTCTATCGATTTTTTTTTTTTTTGGCAAAATAAGATACTAATAGTCTGGCTATCACCAGACCAAGCCAAGCTCAATAGATTTGAGATTGAGCGTTGAGTCTGCTCTGTATTTTCTCTGCACAAGAGGCGTGACCAACGAGCGTAGTTCAAATGACTCTGTACGCAACCAATCAGACCAGCGATCCAGGTAAGCGACAGCGGCATCAACGGTTTTCTGCGCTTCGGTGGCGTTAGGTGGCCGCTAGGTTGAATGTAAACAATAATCTATCGTCATTGTGTTAAACCCGCCAGTAGCGCAGCAGGTATATAAACCAGTTTGTGATTGGTTCAGATTAGATTAGATTATACTTTATTCATCCCACAACGGGGAAATTTCCTTATTACAGCAGCAGCAGCATTTTCTTAATTTTTTCATTTTCTTCCCACAAAATTATGAACTAAAGCAGGAGCATTAAACGTGCAGGTTTCCAGACCGAGCTGCAGGACGAAATCAAATTGGCGCCAGAGTGGGCGGGGCTTACCCAGTTTAAGCTACTAATACTAATCAAGCGTAACTGGGGTATTAAGAAATTGATTACGGACCAACAGCCGTTTTTAGTTTTTAAAAGCCTTATTTTGTTTGATGAAAACAAAGACAATACGAAGTGGCACTAAGTTTCACTCTGCAGGACGTAAAAATGATCAGATTGGAATTGGACTTTTTTAGTTGTAGGTCTTCAGCAGCGTTTATAGTTTGGCAAATTGATTTATTTGGATTTAAGGATGGAGATATTTTGCAATTTAGGAAAGGCAGACTCATGTTCTGCATTGGACTGACCCTCCAACCTTCCAGCAAAAACTAGTGGACACCAACCACAGTCACTCTGGTTTGTTGTCCTGGCGTTTGTCCGTCAGCTTTGGTGGATTCGGCAAAACCTGTGATAAGCGGTGGTCACATCTAGTGTGTTTGCACAGCAGATACAGTAATATTACTTTTGAAATGTTGATGTATGGACAATAGGGGGCAGCAGAATGCCTCGAGTGTCAAAAATGCCATAATCCTAGTTAAAAAAGGGAACGCGTTGTGTGTTAATAATTTGAAAGATAATCCAGCTGTTACGACCACTTTGTAATACATAGTTTTCTTTGCTTTTATAAACCATTTCCTGTCTGTTACATTTCCATAGCTTCCAGAACTGGCGAAGCAAACTTTGGCAATTACTATTACTATGAAATGCCCTGTGCGAAAAACAAATCGTATCAAAATTGTCGGCTTTTTTTAAGCGTGATAATCTCGACTAACTTTAAAACCCAAACAAGAAAGGACTTTATATTTGTTTTGGTACGAACTTGAGATCGACAAAACTGACGTTCTTTTTTTTGGGGGGGGGGGGGGCATATTTTGCCTGTTTTGGTGTCCTTTTTTTTAAAAGGACAAGAAACCTCAAGCACCTTATTGCCAGCATGGCATCAGAAACGCTGTGGTGAACTGTTAAAGGTCACTGTCACACATTTATATTGATGTTTGAACTGACACACACACACAGACAGATACACAAACCCCCAAGGTGAAGGGTCTGTCGTTAAATTGTCTCTTGAACTAAACAGAAACGGCGCTTCACAAAGCCTAAAAATTTAAAACAGAGGAGAACCAAAAACGGCCTTTGAGGCATCATCTAACCAGTCTTGAACTGAACCAGTTTTGTAGACCAGTGTTAAAAAAGAAATGTCTGCTTTTTACAGCCTGGCTATTGAGGAAAGATGTTTACGTTTTTTCAATATATTTAGATGTATATCAAGATTTCTTTTAAAATAAGTCTAAGAACCCTTGGTCCTAAGACGAGCACCTAAAAGTCCTACAGTCATGAGGTGGGAGGTAACTGGGGGTATAATTTTTATTTTTTTTAACCCCACCCTCTATTCTGGAGCACATGGTGCGATCCATGGAGACTTAACCAAGTCCAATAACTGAGGACAAAGGCAAGAAGAAGAGAAAGAAAGAGAGAGAAAAAGAAAGAAAACGCGATTGGAGGAGGGGGATAGAGAAGACAGTTTGCACATTTTTGTTTTGTTTTGTTTTTATATTAAAAAAAAATTAAATATTTGTATTCAACTGCATTGTTTGAAACCGCCGCCTTAAATGAGAAAAGAAATTCTGAGACGGATAGAGAGGGAAGAAGAGGACAGTCTGTGTCTGAATGGGGGTGCTGGGACATTTGTGTGAATGTGTGTGTGTGTGTTTGGGAGCTGTTTGTAAAGGCTTTTAGTGTGTGCATCTGTGGGCAAACATAATGCGTGGGTGTATTTTTAATATCTGTATGTGTGCATATTAATGTATGTATGCAGTTTTATTTTTTTCTCCCCGCTAGTTCCTCTCCATCTCCATTTATGGCATGCTAATGTGTGCCTTCTCACTCGAAAGTGTGTGTGTGTGTGTGTGTGTGTGTGTGTGTGTGTGTGTGTGTGTGTGTGTGTGTGTGTGTGTGTGTGTGTGTGTGTGTGTGTGTGTGTGTGTGTGTGTGTGTGTGTGTGTGTGTGTGTGTGTGTGTGTGTGTGTGTGTGTGTGTGTGTGTGTGTGTGTGTGTGTGTGTGTGTGTGTGTGTGTGTGTGTGTGTGTGTGTGTGTGTGTGTGTGTGTGTGTGTGTGTGTGTGTGTGTGTGTGTGTGTGTGTGTGTGTGTGTGTGTGTGTGTGTGTGTGTGTGTGTGTGTGTGTGTGTGCATGCCAGGCTGCGTCTCCATCTATGTGCTGCATACGTGTGGGTCTGGCTTCATGCGGCAACTGCGCATGTCTGTCACTGTGTGTGGGTGGTTTGGGTTCTCAGCTCTGTAAGTGTGTGTGTGTGTGTGTGTGTGTGTGTGTGTGTAGGTGGTATGTGCGGAGAGATGAGTTGCTGTTTGTTTTTGTCTGCCTCACAGAGCGCCATACCTTTTTTTTCCCCTCTGACACACACACCTGCAGGGTCACATATCCACAGCACAGACTCTTAACATGTGTACCATATCAAAGGTGCAGATGCATTTTGTAGAGTAGAGGTCCTTTACTGTTCCTGGACAAGAGTTTTTACATAAAAATCATTGAAATGTAAAATCGATTATTAAAAAAAAAAAAGTAGATCATGAGCCCTTCTATCCACTTTTCTTTTCAGATTCCCTCTTGCTATATCCCATCTCTGCCTGGTTAAACATCCTGTACTCCTGCATGGGACCGCAGCACAACTGCAGCCTTGGCCAGGACACTGACACTTTTTGTCTCTTGATTTGTCTCCCCCCCCCTCCCCCCCTCATTTGTTCTTTTCTTCTCTCCCTCTCTGTCTTCGCCTTTCTCTGTTTCCCATTTTCTTTGTTTACAACCACTCGCTCTTTATGCTTTATGTATACATTCCTGTCTCTCTCGCTTACTGTCTCCCTCCCTCCCTCCCTCCCTCCCTCCCTCCCTCCCTCCCTCCCTCCCTCCCTCCCTCCCTCCCTCCCTCCCTCCCTCCCTCCCTCCCTCCCTTTCCATCACACACACACAAAGAATGGAGCTAAATAGTGGCAGTCCCTTGTTGCTTCATTACGTAAACCATCCTATTCTAACCACCGCTGCTTCGTTTCTGTGTCGACTCCATTTTCTTCATAGAATGCAAATCCCTGCCAAACTCTCACCCGTGTGTGTGTGTGTGTGTGTGTGTGTGTGTGTGTGTGTGTGTGCATACATGTGAGCTATTTGAATGCAGATGAATTGGTGTAGGTACGTCTGACCAGGCACATCAGTGCAGTGTGTGCGTCTGTGCGTGTTGCCCACCCCCCTCTCATGGGGCAATGTGTGATTGTTGTGTTTACTGCACCTTCTTTTCTTTTTCTTTTTTTAAAAAGCCTATGTCCCCATGTTGCCCTGGTGGAATCAGAATGTCCACATGAGAGACGTAGGCAATCCTAACGCAAATATCAACCAGACTGGTAAACCAAGCGGGGGGTAAAAGAATCATTCTAATCATCGTAGACTTGAGCAGTGGGAGGAGGAGAAGGAGATGGGTGTGCTGCTCTTCCTGAGGAGGAGATGTTTGTTAAAAATCTCCCAGGACAGATGAGGCATTGCGGCAGTCTGCCGTCACATGAGCGAAGCCACAATCCAGACAAAGGGAAAAGAGTGAGAGGAGAGAGAGCAGGCTAATAACTGAGAGGGGAGGAGGACGGGGAGGGGGAGGGGAGAGGTGGCGGCGATTGTCTCTCTCTCTCACTAAGATAAATACCTGGCTGCTTGTTTATTTATGTAGCGTGGCATTTTTGCAGAGGGGCGGGATTGCGGGCTGAATGAATAAACGCTAGAGTTGCCTAAATACATTTTTTATTTTTTTATAAACGACCCTAAGCAAGACGAGCTTATTGGCTGATGACGGGCATCCAGAAGAATGAAGCTGTCAAAACTTAAGTTAAGGTTTGTCTGGAGGACAAGGAAAAATGCTTTTGAAGTTGAAATTGCACTAAATGTCTAAGTCCAGGAACCCATTTGGCTGAACGTTTGACCCCACTGTCCTTTTTAAGCACTGCGATATGATAATGCGATAGAGACCTTTTTGTAGAGGTGATCTGGTCTCGGTGGCAGCCCATTGGCCCAGCTGTTGTCACTGTGTGTTTTACAGTGGCGTGCATAAGTTTACACACCCATGTTAAAGTTGATTAAAAGAGGAATAAAAAACATATTTTGGAAATTGATCTTAATGCTTTAATTCAAAAGATTTAGGAAAACCAATTTTCTTTGAATGAATAATGTAATGTTAATAAATAAATGTTCTTCCTTAAAATACAGAGGGCATAAATATACACCCCCCTATGTCAAATTCCCATAGAGGCAGGCAGAGTTTTATTTTTAAAGGCCAGTTATTTCATGGCTCCCCCCCTAAAAGTCTGCCTGCCTCTATGGGAATTTACCATAGGGGGGGTGTATATTTATGCCCCCTGTATTTTAAGGAAGAACATTTATTTATTAACATTACATTATTCATTCAAAAATAAAATCAGTGTCCTTAAAAGGTTGGATTTTCCTAAATTTTTTGAATCAAGGCATTAAGATCAATTTTTTTATTCCTCTTTTTAATCAACCTTAGCATGGGTGTGTAGACTTTCTCAAGCCACCGTATGTTGAAAACAGGACAAATCTTCAGGAGGGTCAGGAAAAAATGATATTAACGGGTTGTGTGGATATACATCATGGTTCATAGTACAGTAGTCGTTGTCCCCCTTTTCTGCTTGTTACCCCTACATCAATACCCAATCATGTACAAATCCACCTATGTTTCCTTCTCAGATTGCCTCATTTCAATAATGTATAGAGGCTGCAAGAGTTCAAACCAGAGCTGAAAGGATTAGTTCATTAACCATCTAGTGGATCGGCAGAAAATTAATTGGATTTTGACGATTGATTGATTGGTTGTGGTTCCAAACGTACAAATATTTGCCTTTTTTTCTTCTTCAATGCTAATGAATGGAATATGATTCCACGCTATCACGGAAGGCTTGTATCACATGGATGCGCCGACAGTGTTGTTACTGTAGCCGAGTGCTACTGAGAGGAGAACGGAGAGAGTGATTTGCAAAAACTGAAACTGAAGTAAAACTCAGAATCTTTTTAAAATAGTTTTTATGATATACCTTTTGTCCTTTTTTTAGAGGTAATCATCACGTTGCAGCTTCTTGCTTCCTTGTAGGGCAGCTATGCCTGAGCACAGTTTTATGACTGAAGGTTGAGCGGGGCCAGAGCAGACTTTTTATTTCATTTCATTTCTCGGCGATACGAGTTGGGTCTCGCTTTTACTAGAGCTTTGTACACATTTCACTCTTTTGTTGTTTTTTGTTTTACGGTTTCAGTTTTTGTTTTCTACATTTTGAGCTAGTGTACTGTAGTCCTTAAGAGTTACTTTAAGACCGATGCTACTAATAATTTAACATTAACACCTGTACGTAGAGTTGCCAAGTTGTGTAAAAAAGAAAAAAGAAAAAATAAGAGACAGGGCAAACATGGTCAGCTGTAAAATAGTCTAGAGAAAGAGAACCACATATTTTTGCATTGCGATTGTTGTATGACCGAGGTGCTGCAGACGGAAGGGAGGACGTTTTAATGCTGGACCAGATGTTTTTTTTTGTTTTGTTTTTTTACTGTACTGCAGATGTTGTCCGGGGCGAGATCAGGGTCTGCAGAAAGCAGACGGACTGATGGATGGACGGATGGATGGACGGATGGATGGACACTGTCACGCTCACATCATTTTAAGGCTACAAGTCTGAATGTCTGCTTAAAACAAAAACAAAAAATCTCTTCATGGATAAAATCCTACTCTCCATTGCCTTGTGACGATATAAATACGTTTCTTAGCCACATTTGCATAACTTCCCATGATAAATAGACCCAAAGTAAGTTTACTTGACCTGGTTCTGGGACCAGCTTTGCCACAAAGAATAAGCTACTGCTGCTTGAATGTTTGTTTTTTCCACATTAGACGCCACCTGGTGGCTAAATGCAGTTACTGCAGCTCAGAGAAGGGGGCAGCTGCACTAACTGCCAATGCCACCAAAGGGCGATATCCCAAGAGGCAGTGATCCCACACAAGCTACGATTGTAACAAAAGAGTCTCGATCACTGTATCCATCGGAGCACCTTAACAGCGGGCCGCCGGAGGCTTCTGCTGCTCATTTTACAAAAATCAGACACAAGACGCAAAAAAATAATATGTCCACGGCACGTGGGCCCAGAAGCCAAATAAAGTAGTCGGTAGATTGAAAGTTGCTGACATGACTTCCAAAAGAAACGAGCAGCGTGTTTCGACTCGTCCATCCACAACATATTGTCTGTTCTTGGCTCCTGATCTCCGCCCGGCTGCCGAGCCACAGAAAGGAACTAAAGTGACGAGGAGAGTCTAATCTTTAACAAATACATTTTCTTTTGTAAAAAAAAAAAAAAAAAAAAAAAGCACCTTGGGGCGAGCACTCAACTGTCCCGGAGAGCCAAAGCCCTCTGCACCTTTCTGAGCACGCTCACTTAAGTCACTTCCTGTCTGCGGTTTGGATGCTGGTATCAGAAGCGGGACTTTTGTTTAAGGGGGAGCGGGGGTCAAAATGTAATGAAAGGGTTCTTTTTGTATGTTCCTTATTTTTGTTTTGTTTTTTTATCTTTTTGTACTATTATTCCCTTTTTTTATTTTGTATGTTTTCTCTTCTCTCTTTATATTTGTTGTTTACTGTAAATGAAAATGACGATGATGATGATGATGTACCCGATTTGACCGGTCTCCCTCCAGATGGGAAGCGGGAGCATAGACTGTGCAAACTCTCCTCCGTCTGCACTGGGGTGGCGGAGGAGTTAAGGGGGTGGGGGTGGGGATCAGGTGGGTGAGAGGTACCAGTAAAGGGGTGAAGGTTGGACTTGTTTCAGACAGGGTTCCTACACACATGGCGTGACATGAAGTGAATTCTGATTATTTCTTTTTTCCTTTTCTTTTTTTAAGAATCCCAGAAATCACTGAGGGTTTGATCACCCAGAAAGCATTTAATGCTCACTTGGTTCAGTGTCAATCCAAATAAGCACAAAACTATTGGTACGACAAGGCAGAAAAAAGTCTGTAGAACCCGCTTTTCGGCTGATAATCAGGCAGATCAATGAAGAAATCAATGAAGAAAGCAAAGACTTCACTGTCCTTTCAACCATCATACAGTTCAATGCCTGGGGGGGGGGCTTTGACTTGCACTGTCACCTTGATTGCATGAACAAATGTATGTTCTGGATGACGGCCTCCTTTGTAACAAATGTTTGACTCCAGTGAAAAAGTTAAAGGAAAAATCTACCCTCAAACACTTGGAACTCTAGGTTTAGAAATCCCGTATGTGGGTGTCTCCTCTGGTGAAGCTGCTGCTGGCCACTCGTCCAACACATCCAGCTGACACAGAAAAATGAGCATTCATTCGTGTTTCTGGCCACCTGACGAAACAACCTCTAAGCTCCATTTTGGTCTCAACCCACTCCTAATCTGGCTCTTTAGCTGCAAAATGCCCCACTATGTTCACCAGCTACTACCAGATTATTTTTTTTTTTTGGGAAACAAGAGGGTGGATTGTTCCTGTGTAGGGACCCTGCTGAAAACCTGGAGCGATGTCGGGAGTTGTGTCATACAGGGTGGAAAGAAGACAAAAACTGGCTAAACTTGAGAACAGAGCAGCGAGGGAAGTGGATTCGAGACTTTCTATCAAGATCGTAATCCTGAGGTTGTTGATCTCTCCCTCTGCATCCCTTCGTCTCTGCTCAGCCGCCTTCCTTCTCGCGTTCCTCGCCGGCCTGACCTCATTAACCCTCACCTTGCCCCCCGCTCCCCAAGTGGCTCTTTTCCTCCATTTTCTCCGCTCTTTCCCAAATCCCCACACACCAGAGACAAAACACACACACACTTATGTATAAAATAATACAAAACGGGCAAACCTCTGAGATACAGAAGCTCGCACACACACCTGCAGACTCACAGGATGTGTTGCAGGGCGTGTGTGTCTTTGTGTCACTGATGCAGTTTTAAAATAAAAAATAAATAAAAATAAGTACCAGTTTACCTCGGGAGCTCTCAGCCATAGCAGACCTTAATGGCCACAGATATCTCGGCGCTGCGAGCAGCTTCTGAACTGCTGTGGCTGCCGTTACAAAGCAGGTACACACCTATTTTTTTTTTTTCAGGAACAAACGCTGGGAGCCTCAGCAGAGCACTCTCGGACCACGTGAATGCACACAGCGCAGGGTTTTTACAGAAACGGGGACGCAAGCCGAGAGTCCACGTCAACAGTCTTACCTCAGAATCATATTACAGAATGGGGGATGGGGGGGGGCTTACATATGATCATAGTAACCATGAATGACTATTTTTTATTCCTTCTCTTCCTTGTCTCTGGTGTCGTCGGGTGAAAAAAAACTGCAGAACTCGTTTCCCCCATTATAAATATATAAATATATAAACTGTACATTATGACATAGAAGCACTATTGAAGTTTGATTGTTAGATGTGCACTCGCAGCATGAGGTATTATTCTTTATTATTCTTCATAACCCAGTAAAATGAAAAAGTGATATAACAGCTTTTGGAGGTAAACAAAAAAAGGATAAAAAAACAAAAAAAAACAATCAAAAATAATGCAGTAGCATCTACTGATGATCAAGAAAAATACCCGACCTTACCCAGCCACGCACACACACGCACGCACACACACACACACACACACACACCCTGCCGTGTTACCCCCCTTCACCCTAAAGCCCCTCCGCGCAACCCCCCCTCCCCGTGTACATGCCAGTGTTTCCCCATGTGTTCCAAGTGCCAATAACTTTGTGAATTCCTAACTGTGACCCAGTAATAAAGAAGATTGCACATTAACTACTGTAAAGAGAAAAAGAATCCATGATTAAAAATGAGGAAATATCTTAATAAAAAGGTTTTTAACAAACAGGAATGACCTTACTGCTGTGTTGGGTCTTTATTTACCTTTATCCCAAATGCCCTCCAGTAGGATTGGGTCATGTTTAACTGGTATTTTCCTCCATTTTGAATATATGTAACCTTTACCAAAAACAGCCACAAAATGGCAATTACAGAATAATGGTATGTTGAATTTCCCTTTGATACTAACCGTCATTAGCCACCGTCATTTTTTTTTTGTGTGTATCACTAACTTTTTTACATTTCTAAGAAAATTTTGTTATTTCTTACAAAAAGTCACACTCCTGGGGGCCCCCGCTGGCAGTTTAGCAAGTCTGGAAACACTCCACTCAAGAATATAATCAGCTTTTTCAGGTAAGTATGAGATCAATCATCAGGTTTAGATATAGTGATGATGGTTGCACATTTTCTTTATACAGTGATTTATAAGTGGATTTTGTTGGACAGTTAGTAGAAGCTTGATAATTCCATAACAGCCATTATGTTTTCTGTCCAGATTGCCAAAGTTAAGAAAAAGATCAACAGCCTGTTGAACAATCTAATAAATTGTCATGATCAATTATCCACGTTAATATTTACTCATTTTTTTTTGTCTTCTGTCAAGAGTTTTCCAGACACAAATGTAGCTTGTAAACAGCTTTCTAACTTTCAAATCTCAGATGTCAGAATTTCCTTGAATGCACCCAAATGTAGGGAGTTGGGTTGGGAACCGCTGGTTCAAGTCCCCGTACGGACCGAAGTACGGCGTGTGGACTGGTAGCTGGAGAGATGCCACTTCACCTCCTGGGCACTGCCAGGGGCTCTTGAGCAAGGCACCGTGCACCCCAAACTGCTCAGGGCGCTGGTCCAACATTGGCAGCCCACACACTCGGACATCTCTCCATTTGTGCATACATAGGTCCTGAGTGAGTAAGTGTGTGTGTGTGTGTGTGTGTGTGTGTGTGTGTGTGTGTGTTTCAGGCCTGTGTGTAGTGATTACTAACAAAACAGTGTAAATTGTAATTTCCCCACTGTGGATCAATAAACAGTATACATTAAATTAAACACACTTGCTTTTCAAAATACACTACTTACTGTTGTGCTGCTGCCACGGTATGATGTATGCTGCAATAATGATGATCACTCCAGAAGAACACTGGTTGGCTTTTTTAAAATGCCCATTAATTATTATGGATTAATTGTCGAGGGACTTTCTCAAGACAAAACCACTGGTGTAAGGCCGCAACTAACGATTATTTTCATTGTCGATTAGTCTTGCATTACCAGACCTTCCTCCACAGCGCCGCACAGAAGGGTCTAGTTAATCCACACAGCATTCCGGGATGGGAGGAAAATGTGCTTGGGTTTATTGGCATTTCTCTAAACCAATCACAATCGTCTTGGGCGGCGCTAGACGCCGGTAAAAGCTGCGGTGCCTCTGCAAAATAGCATCGGGAAGGAACTTGTTTTGGTGGAACGTGTGCGTTCAAAAGTAGTTTTAGTCGTGCAACAGAAAACTCAGATTGGACAGATAGTCCAGCTAGCTGTCTGGATTTACCCTGCAGAGACCATAGTCCTCAAAAATCCACCAGAGGTTAGAATGCCAACTCAAAGAAAGCCAAAGGCAACGGATATCTGGTGAAATCCAGCGGAATGTCCTTCAGCAACAGAGCAATCACAGAAGTGTCAATTAATCTGTCAATTATTTTCTCAATTGTTTGATTAGTTGTTTGGTTTATAAAAAGGTCTTGTTTTGTTCAAAGATATTCAGTTTACTGCCACAGTGGAGTGTAGAATCTAGGAAATATTCACATTTATAAGCTGGAATCAGAATTTTTCATAAAAACCGGATTTATCAAAAATACTTTTGATTCATTTAATAGATGACAACTAATCGATTAATCATGGCAGCTGTACACTGGTGTGTTCCTTTTGATCACATTAAAACGTTTCAGGGCGTTTTCTTTTTCTAAGAAGTGGATCGCCATGACAAAACCCGAGATGGAGGAGGCGGAGCTGCACATGCCCTAGAGGCCGACCTCACGGGTACGAGGCTGCATCAACTACATTTTTTATTCAGTGTTGCCATGAAAATACTGTACCACTATATTCCACTTCACTATTGTATTTTTGGGGGATTGCACTAGAACTGTGAAATGCAGAATCATCACATCCTATTCTAAAAGCTGAGCCATAATGTGACATGCTTCAAAAAACACCTTAAGTTTGAAATTAAACTTAATGGAGTGTGACAGGCCTGCAGCGAGTAAAAGAATAGTCATCACCATTTCAAAAAGCCCACTGGGCCTTCTTTTAATTGCCTGTTTTGTCCAACCAACAGTCCACAACCTAAAGATATATTTAATGTAAAATGATATAAAACAGAGAACCGCAAGAAAACCTGAGAAGCTGGAATGAGCAACTGTTACTGTGGTTACTTGATAAAGGACTTGCATTCAATTATCGAAAGGTATTATAGCAATTCCATTTCTGTCTATACAACCAATCAATTGTCGGGGTTACAGGACTAGAGTTAAAAATGTCAGCGGTTGTAGGTTTTACATCCCAGGAATGAATGCTTTGTGCCCAGGACATTTGATATAAAATTGCTAAAAACTATCAGATCAGTCTTCTACAATCTGTCATTTAACTGGCTTACAGTGTGAGAATTAGTATTTTAATTTTAATAAGCTTATCACTGATCGACTGATGTATGACTGGGATGCTGTCCGTGTTGGTCTGATGCTCCTGCCTCAAAAAACAAAAACAATGCAATGAAAAGACTAATAGCAATAAGCAATAGTCAGCCAAGTCAAGTATTCAATGTGGAGCAACCTTAAATGCCCCCCCCCCTTTACTAGTCACTTGCAGTTCATGCAGCCACCAGGGACTCGCGCTCCGCTCATTGCTGCTCAAGTAAATGTAATTTCACATCGCGGTTCGGCTCTCAGGGTAGGATGTGATGTTTCCATTTTAAAGAGTGCCTCTCAACTTAAAAGTCACTCCTGTAACATCTGCAATTTAGTGAGAGCTTTTATCTGAAATACAAACCCCTAGAGGGAACAGGATAACATGCATTGAAACACACAGCGGGGGGAGTGATGATACCGTAGCAGTCTAAACATAGATTTATTAATGTTTTAAAACCTCTTTAACAAGTCTTAAAATGTCAGTTCAGAGGAACACTCATGAGTAAGAAATCACCGTGTAGTCCCTTCATGTTGAACAAGTGTAACGAAACGCCACGGAGCAGTTTCACAAACCAACAATCAGACTCACTTGGTCAAAGCAGCCTAAACTACACAACGGACCATTTATTCTTCATGTAGTGTTTATGAAAGTCAATACTTAAAAAATCTCATATAGGACAGCGGTGAAATGAAAATGTGTAGCCGTGTTTTGTTTTTTGTAGATGCAGTAAAAGTGCAGGTAATGGTGCCGTTAAAGGGCCCGACGGGGGCCAGTACTGCATTCACATCCTCTTATTTCTAAAATAAAACTAGTCATCCAGGTTGTAATCACAGGTCAGTTTCCCAACTCCACCTTTAACACCCACAAGGTTTGCTTCACTTTTAATTAAAAGATTTTAAAGTCAACCACTAAAGCTCTGATGCCTTTTTTTGGTAATAAAGCAGGTTTAGATGAGTCGTAACAGGTTTTGAAAATGTACCTAAAAGTGTTTACATTCTTTATAATCTGTTAAAAAAATAGTATCATCTGTGCTTTAAATATGTGCAACAAAATATATTATTATTATTATTATTATTATATTAAAAAGATGCATCTGAGCCAGTTCATTGAGCTGCTCTGTTTGTGGTGAAAGCTGAGATTGACTTACTTAATAACAAAGTGACGAGTATACTTTATGTAATATCGCAAGGGACTTTTGTGATCAGGTGTAAGCTTTGGCACAGTTTTCACTGGCTTGATGCCATGAAATTGACAGGTGTGTGTGTGTGTGTGTGTGTGTGTGTGTGTGTAGTTCCATTTGGGATTTAAAAAAAATATAAAAAAATAAAGACTAGAAAGATTATACTCTCTTTAGACCCACAACTGGAAACAAGCCACGACAAGATTCCAATCAGAATCAGAAATCCTCCTTCTACATGAAGCCTTTACCTGCACAAACCTTGTGTGTGCCGAGGTCGTACAATGAGTAATGACCGGAGTGGAAACCATACGAGTACTTTTTGTTTATGCTCGCAGCCATTTTCCAAGTATTCAGCTGATTTCCGCCACTGAAGCGTTTAAGGAATGAGGCCTTGAATATGTAAAAAGCACATTAAAAGAGATTTAAGATTAGAAAAGCTCTGGCAGTGACGGAACTAAATCAAACATTACTGAACCCCGCCTGCATTAAATCATGTGACCTCTGACCCCTTTGGTTAAAAAAAAAAAACGTGGAAATGTTTCAGGAGAAATGTCATGAAACGTCTTAGTTCACTCTTTTCTCCAACTGGGTGACAAAAGCAAATAACCACGAGTGAAAAGCAGTCCGGATCACACAGGAATAAAAAAAAAAAAAAAAAACAGATTCTGCATAAAGCCTTTGTACAGGAATTGTGTCAATTTACACAATAATTCTGCAACACACCCTTGCGTGGGTAGTGGTACCCGACCCGCAGTCTCCAGCAGAGGGCGCTGTAAGCCTGAAGCTGGGCTGCGTGTGGATTCATCCTGCCCAGCAACTGTTCCTCCTCTCATTAGCTAAAGCTTTTCAATGAACCAGCCGAAACCCATTCGCTCCGAGGTTGTCTCTCGTCGCCCATCGTGGGTAACAAAGCCTCAGCCAATCGGGTGCTGAGGCACCGGCAGGGGCGAGAAGGCTACAGACCTGACTACCCCTCACCGAGAGATGCATCTCAATCAGGGCGGGAAGTGAAGCGTTTCTGTTGGCTGGCCAGAGCGCCCGGGAACCTCGTATCAGGGAGGGGCAGCATGGTGCCCGTCTAGGAGTCGACATGGTTTTGTTTTGACAACAAACACCACAGCAGCTGATTTCCGGAGGTGACTAACTCCTGGCTAAAGTGTTTTCATCAGTGAAAACCTGCAGACTCTAAGCAGCCAACACATTTGGCCCACTCTCCTGATAACTAGTACTTGTTAATTTCCCAGCGTTATTCACGTGTAGGCACAGACACCATAGTGCACATTTTCACAATATAAAAATATATTTAAGGCAACACTGAAAAAAACCCTGACCCACCCCCATCTCATCCCTCCCACGCTGCTCCTGTCTGCTTGAAAACACAAATAACTGCATCTTTCTCAATTTAACAGTTAATTTACATTCATCAGTGTCCAAAAACTACTTTCTGGCTTGCAACTCTGACAAGTACCAGGTTATACCAGCCAACCGAAATAAAAATGGCACAATAACTGCTTGAGCAACATTTTGTTACAACACTTTTTGTAAGGCACCTTTAAAAGAAACGTTTTTTGAACTACTTAGTTACCAAATAAGTCACATTTGTGGTTCATCTCAGTTCAGCATCATTTAAAAGTTATGAATGATGATGAAAACAAAATTGTTTTGTAGTTTTGAAGAAAAGGAACTACAACTGAAGTGTTCCAAGTGCTGCTGCTTCCATTTTTGTAAGTGCTGTTCACTGATAAATCAACATAACAGATGTTACTGCCACTGGACAGCTGTTGGGTGTACATGTCAAACCCTGACGTACTTGGTAATAAATATGCAGGTTTGTGTTTTTAACCTGACAGCAGCGGTCTCCTATCCCGACCCCCGTTGAGTACCCATATTTCAAACAATAACCGAAATGCACCAATGTGAAATAAACAAATCATCGGGGTTTCTGCTGTGTTAAGCTCCTCTGCTGAAGTTGTTTTTCCTCTCAGTAGAATCATTAAAAGTAGAGAGAGGGAAGATTTGTTTCCCAACTTCTCTCTGCAGGTCACCAGTTCCTCCTTAGTGGCCGTTTGTCCTATCAAGCGGGAGTCGGTGGACGTAGTCAAAAGGTCAGAGGTCACCGGCATCAGAGAGCGAAGAAGAGGATGAGGACCACGATCATAATGGTGACCAGCACGCCGATAGCACACCACTGCCTCCGACCTGAAGAGCACAGTAGGGACATTTAGATGCAATACACCCAGGCGGAGACTGAAGATGCATGCATGCATACATACATACATTTTGATCATACATACATACATTTGATCACCTACCAACCAGTAAGAATTCAGGCTCTCACAGACCTGTTAGTTTTTCTTTAAGAAGCCCTCCTGTTCTCCATTCATTACCTGTATTAACTGCACCTGTTTGAACTTGTTACCTGTATAAAAGACACCTGTCCACACACTCAAACAGACTCCAACCTCTCCTCAATGGCCAAGACCAGAGAGCTGTGTAAGACATCAGGGATAAAATTGTAGACCTGCACAAGGCTGGGATGGGCTGCACCGTATTGAGAGGAAGATGGATGGGGCCACGTATCGCGAGATCTTGGTCAACAACCTCCTTCCCTCAGTAAGAGCATTGAAGATGGGTCGTGGCTGGGTCTTCCAGCGTGACAATGACCCGAAACACACAGCCAGGGCAACTAAGGAGTGGCTCCATAAGAAGCATCTAAAGGTCCTGGAGTGGCCTAGTCTGTCTCCAGACCTGAACCCAATAGAAAATCTTTGGAGGGAGCTGAGAGTACATATTGCCCAGCGACAACCCCGAAACCTGAAGGATCTGGAGAAGGTCTGTATGGAGGAGTGTGCCAAAATCCCTGCTGCAGTGTGTGCAAACCTGGTCAAGCACTACAGGAAACATATGATCTTTGTAATTGCAAACAAAGGTTTTTGTACCAAATATGAAGTTATGCTTTTCTGATGTATTGAATACTTACGTCATGCAATTAAATGCAAATTAATTATTTAAAAATCATCAGTTTCTGGATTTTTGTTTTAGATTCCGTCTCTCACAGTTGAAGTGTACCTATGATAAAAAATTACAGACCTCTACTAGCTTTGGAAGTAGGAAAACCTGCAAAATCAGCAGTGTATCGAATACACGTTCTCCCCACTGTATGTTGAGTTAATAGTGTAAGTTTTTATCATTTATTTTTGGTCTGTTCTTTTGTGACTAGTAAAGGGGAAAGAGGAAGAGTTGTAAAATGAGAGCAGATTATATAAGATTAATCTTAATTCTGCTCCTATTCATTCAGGAGTTGACATTTGGTGTTTGCATTCAGTTTGTTTGAATGAAATTAACTTGTACATAAATTAAATAAATCTTAGGAAATATACTTATTTGATTTCTTGCTGATTTATAAACCTTTGGACAGAGCCAAGCTAACTGTTTGCCCTTGCATCCAGTCTTTAAACTAGGCTAACCAGCCGCTGAGTCAAGTTTCATATTTAGCGTGCACACACACTAGAGCAGTATCCATGTCCTTGTCTACTGGCAAAATATTTCCCAAACTGGCAAAAACATAACTCCCAGCCCAAATAAACATTCAGCGAGGGCAGCCACGTGGAAACAGAGCAGTGTTTAATCACACAACAGGACAGCTGCTAATAAAGCAGTGGTTCAAGGTTAACTTGGAGCTTGTGTGATTATCTACTAGGGGTGTGACAAGACGCTTACTCCACGAGACGAGACACATCACGAGATTGGGTTCACGAGAACGAGACGAGATTTTTAAAAAAAATTTAAAGAAATCCTCGATGAAATATATGAATGGAAAATAGTTTTTTTATTCAACTGAAAAATCACAAAATGCAAAACAATTTAGGTGCATTTTGAAATCAACTATTAATGATGAATGTTATTTAACTTTTTTTTTTTACTATTTTAATGAATTATATGCAGTAAAGGACGTGCAAACACTGCAACATGTTTTGTATAAACTCTACCAACTGGCTTCTGCCCTGTACAATTTCACACGAGAAATCTAACTCCTTTCCACAAACCGAACATAAAAAAATAAACAGTATAAATAAAATAAATGTGTAAATAACAGAAAAATAGGGTTAGGGTTAATGTTGCCACACAAATGATTTAAAAGTGGCAGGGGGATCTTCAATAGTAATTTCACGCTCCATCACGCTGACATCACATCGCCTCACGAGACAACTTTTCACCTCGACGAGAAATCTCGTCACGTTTTAATCTCGCGAGATCTCGTAAAACGAGATCTCGTCACACCCTTATTATCTACGTACAAACTGTTTATTTGCCCAAGTGGAAGCTAGACACAGTAGTACTTGACCGAAAAAAATATCAGCGTCAGCAAAAGTGTGTGAATGTGGAATTAATTGTTTTAGAGACTGAGCATTCCAATGAGTAATTAACCCTCATGTTGTCCTCGGGTCAAATTCACCCATTTTCCTATATCAATGTTCTTTTTGTTTTTTTTGGCACAAAAAATGGGCTGTCGAAATAGGCGTTGAAAATGTCAACAATAAAAATATCAAAAAACATCAAAAGAAAAGCACCCACAATGTTAAAAAAGTGTTCCATTTCTGATCCCTCGCAAACTTGCAGTCTCCAGATTTCAAAAAAGGTGACTGTGTGTGTGTGTGTGTGTGAACTCACTGCTGGTCATGTGAGACACCTTCTCCAGCTTCTTGAGGACCGAGTCCATACGAGACGACGTCTGGTCCATCTCGTCTCCAAAATCCCCCAACATCCTGAACACCAAGAGAGGCACACGGTTATTTAAACAAAGTGTAAAACTTCACTGTGGACAGTTTCAGCAGAAGCATCAAACACTGTTGTGAATGCATTTCATCCGCATTCATCTGGGGCCAACATTAGCAAGGCAAACACTAGGGCTGGGCCCCACGATATCATCAATACTTTTGTCACGATACAATATTTTTGCAATATTAAAGATCTTGCAATATATTGCAATTTATTGCCTTTTTTACACTTTTTTTTTGCCAATTCAAATTTAATTCGCCGAAGGTAACTTTGTCAACATCTGTTGGGGCGGGGGGACACTTGAAAATCGTATGAATCGTGATTTCTTTCCACACGATTTTTTAAATCAATTATTTTCCACAGAACCAATATTTATTTTTAACAATGATTCACCTAAATATTTTCTGTTTATACAGTAGCGCCGACGCCGACCACATAATTTCTGTTTCCAGCAAAACAGAGTGAAAGTAGAAAATGCAAGAGAAACACATGTTCTTCTTCTTCTTTACAGATGAGATAAATGTCAGACTGACACGTGATGTGCATTCTTCTTCATAAATGTCTCAAGATATATTGTCTTTTGCAGTGTATTAATCCACTTTTGTTTTTGTAAAAGAAAAAAAATCACAACACAAATCCAATCGGCACCCATGTATCGTGCAAGAACTGAATCGAGACATAAGCACATCGCCCCGGCCCTACTAGTGGGCTGAAAATGCAATTGAGCTTTGCGTTCTCACGTGCAATTTATTCAACAGATACTTGGTGCTAGGGACGCACGATAATATGTAATTGCAATTAATTTGACTGATTTTGCGATTGCGATATGATTCACAATATTGGAGGGAATGATCATTTTTGTATCATTATTCTCAATTTCATTGAAAAAAAAAAGAAGAAGATTGAAGTGGGACATTTTTTGCAGCACTACAATACTTTATTTTAGAATGGTTTGACACATATTTGTGCAATCCTGTGATTTGGATATTGCACTAGTCCATGTTGCAATTTTGATAAAATTGCGATTAATTGTGCAGCTCTACTTGGCGCCCTTGTATCAATAAAGTATTGCCGTGGAAAATATTGCAATAATATGCTGTATTGACACCCCTATCAGTCACCAAGTACTTGAATATCTATTCAACCACTAAAACCAATTGGTGTGATATGTGGTGTTTTCAGACATTTTACAGTTGAACAGGATATTATGAGGGGAGAAATAAAATGTGGCCAGGGGCTCTGAAAAATGTGGAAAAACAAAAACAAAAAAAAAGATAAGGGATGATGGGGTAAAAAAAAAAAAAAAAAAAAGTCAGACAGTTTGAAAATGAATTTTATTGCAACTCTAATGTGACTTACTGTGAGTCACATTGCATATGCTGCTAACTGTGTTTCTCCTGCTCAGCCATGTGTGTTTAGTCACTGTCGTTGTTCACCAACAGCTGATGTGAAAGGAGCGGAAAGGAAATGTTACAGTGACCAAAAATAATTCTCGACCTACTTCCTAAAGACATGTACCTGATCTGACGAGCAGCCTTCTGTTGACCAAACAAGTCAGTAACAGGAAACATGTATGGGACCATTTAGACACGTGGACCAAATAAATTAACAGTTTAAGAAGGCAGGGATGTTCAGGTCTCCCTCTCCCACTGTTGTCCTCTGAAGAAATTAATTAAAATAAAAAAGATGCATAAAAATACAGGAAATGAGGTCCATAGCACCCATTAGCTTTAAAACGGCTATTCAGACATGGCAATTCAAATTCTTATTACTAAGCAGTAAAGGGACTACAACACTGATTAACTACTTTACTTCAGTTATTATGATTGCAGCATTTCCTAGAATTCCTTCTGATACAGTATCTCCCACAGAATAACTAAAGGTGTTTTGCTTTCAGCTGAAGATGGCATGTGGACACACCGTGGCGTAAGATGACATCACCATTTTCATAGTTAATCCATCTGCTATCTATTTCTGAAATAATCAATGTATAGTTTTTGTCAATAACGTGTCGGAAAATGTGTTTTTTTTTCACAGTTAGATTGCTTGTTTTGACTGACCAGCAGACCAAACTCCAAATATTTTCAGTTTACTGACAGAAAAGAAGCACATGTTCACAAGGAAGCGGCAGGACACCAGAAAACATTGTTGTTTTTTTAATTTTGTTTCTTGAACAATGCCTTAAACAAGTTAATGATGTTAAAAAGAATTGCTGATTAAGTTTCTTTTGATTGATTAATAGTTTTCGCTCTACGGAGGGATTGACACCAAAACCTGACCAAACTTGATGCTACCCGTTGATGTTTTAGGTCACTGAAAATAAAAATAAAATAAAAAAATAAAATAAAAGACTGCACCATCCATTAAATGGATTAAAATTAGGGGGAACTGGAAGGGGAGTTTTGCTGAAATTGTGTCTTCTTGACCAGAGAAATATTGACACATGATGACTAAAATCTGTTTTGTACAGTCAACTGAGAATTGTTTGTGTGGAGTTATGCATGGTTGTGTGTGTGTGTGTGTGTGTGTGTGTGGACACTCACACAGCCTGCTCATCGAGCTCGTCTCCGATGCGTCCCGACATGTCTTTGAGGACTCTGATGCTGCCCGACACCAACTCCAGCTGCTCATCCTGCTCCTCCATGATCAGCTACACAGACACACACAGACACACACCAAAATATATTTTTTTCAATGTTATTCTGAAATTACTGGTAATTTCCCCCGCTAAACATTTTAATTTTAATTAATGTCTCTAGTTGCATTGATAACACTGGCCAGTTTTATTGACTGCACTAAATTTGCTTTAAAGCGTGACGCGGACATATACAGTTGGTAGGGCTGGTACCGCCTACCAAGAGCCTGGGTCTGTCCAAGGTTTCTTCCTAAAAGGGACTTTTTCCTCACCACTCTCACACTAAATGCTTGCTCCTGGGGAATCTTGGGGAATTACTGGAATTGTCTGCCTTTTTAAATTATAGAGTGTGGTCTAGATCTACTTTATCTGTAAAGTGTCTTGAGATAAATCATTAGGATTTGATACTAAACCAACAGCTCACTCTTTTGCAACTGCAATAAAGCCTCACAACACAATTTCACACAATGTTTGAAAGACTATATTAGCAGTGTAGTCTTTATTTTTTAAACGTATTCCCCTCCTAAATGTCAAGTTGAATTCTTCATCGCACTAAAAATGCAAAATAAAGTAGAGAATATAAAACCAATGAATAAGATCTTTCTCCTCCCTCTTCTCTCCACTCCCTTGTTCACCATCTTCCTTTCATCACTTCTCTTGATCAAACCCTACTTCTCTCGCTTCCTTTTGCCTCCCAATGTTCCTTTTCTTCCTCTGCCCTGCTATTTTGTATCCAATCCACCTTTTCTCGTCCCCCCTCTACCTGTTGTTGTTCCTGCTGCTCCTGGATGTATCTGGAGTTAGCAGACACCAGATGAGCCTCCAGTCCCGTTGACCTGTCCCTGTCCTGGCCTGATGAGGTCAGCAGAGCCTGGACAAATACACACATAAGACATGGGGTTAGCAGGGAGAAAAAGGTGTGTGTATAGTTGCAAAAGCGGGCAGTTGGCTGGACCTTTACAGCGGACTACACTTTCCAAATCATGAGATGCTGCAATGATTTGTTTTCAGATGTGTCAGAGTGACCTGCTGACACATCAGCTGGATTGTGAAAGATAAGATAAGTTAAGGTTTGACTGAATTAGTAGGGCTGTCAAAATTGTGAGATGACTTAAAGGAAGAATAAATAAAAAAAACAATAAAGAGTCTCTGTCCAGATTTGAAACCGCTTTGAAAATATTGCTGTTATGAGTCCTAGACCGTGACTAGGCCATGACGCCAGGATTCATTTTGATACCAGTGCCAAAATGTAACTATTTGTTTATAAAACACTTCTGGGAAAAACTTAAAAGTGGTGGTTCAGGATGTACAAGTAATGGTGCACGGAATTGTTTTACCTGAAAACCTCACATTTCTAAGAGTTACATAACCCAGACCATGCTCATTAGATTTTCCCCAGCAGTGTATGTACTCTTTGTGTGTTTACACATCAACCAACCTCTCTGTTCTTCTTCTCTGCCTGAGCCACGGCAGAAGGGCTGGACAACTGATCCTTCATGTCCTACACACACACACACACACACACACACACACACACACACACTTTAATCTCTCACTCGACAATGTATGACAATTGCAGCAAAAAAAAAAAAAAAAAAAAAAAATAACCAAGTCAGTGCTAACAGCTTCATAAATGAGATGTTCTGCAGCTGTACCAAAATTGCCCACCGGCAAATCAAAATGTCAGGAAGCCTTTTGTTCCTGGTTGGTAAAGCTCTTTGTTTGGCTCAGATGACTCAGTTCTCCTCGGGTCTATTTTCAGGACAGTACCTTTTGCCTGAAAGGCCCATGTGTTAAAAACCGACTCACATTTTCCATTGTTGCTACAGCATGGAAAATCATTGATTAACGTTCAGCCAAGTCAGCAGCTTAACACCGGCAGAGCATTCAATGAGCCAACAGGTATTGGTGGATATTCAATTATAGGTCTCCTTACGATACAAACAGAGTGAAAACACACAAGTTAATCTTGATTTATGCTTCTGCGTAAAATCTACTCCGTAGCTACATACGTTGGTACGTGGAGACACAAAGCTACGCCGGACCCTACGCCGTAGCCTGCACTGCACAATGCAACTACATATTGTGGCGACGCACGTCGGGGATTGGTAGCATTTGGAGCTAGATTTGTTTCTTTATTACATGCGAGAAAAATGTGTGAAAAAATGTTCTCAAAAATAATGTATTTCTCTCAAAACGTTTTTCTCTTTTGCAATTTCTTGCTCTCGTCTCAGGATTTTCATGATATCATGGTCGGGGCCACGTTCCTATTGGCCAGTCTGGTGAGCACTGTCTTGTCTTGGGAGTCCATCTGAATCATTACAACTCAATCATTCAACTATGCCCTTTAAAGCTTAATTTCCCTTAACTGAACAGCTTTGGAGTCATTGGAATGGTTATAGGACTTTTTCAGGTTGAATGGTGGCCGTCTCGCTTCCCTCTACCGCCTGTGAGCGGAAAAAACACCATTGCAACCTACACGCCTACACACCCCCATTCAGGAACCAGCTAGCTATGAGAACAAGGTAGCGATGGAGTTTTTCCCACTATCGTCATGGCTGAGTCGGCAAAAAAGAAGCAGAAAACTGGGAAAGCATTGTCAGAGGAACAGAGAAAGAGGAAACGGCAGACTGACCGAGCGAGGAGTCAGACACAAGTAAACATAGGAGGGGGGTGGGGTGGGGGCTCTATAGGGACACCCGCCAGCAAAAAAAACAAAAATTGCCAAAACTGCATAGTGCCCCTTTAATATCTGTTTATTTATCGCAACTTATATCATTGATGATATGATGTTCAACAACGTTATCGCATATTTTCCTCATATCCTGCAGCAGTAGTTACCTGGACAGATTTCCTGGTTCGCTCCACAAAGTCTCTCCTCTCCTGAAGTTCAACGTCGCCCAGTCGGAACTTCCCGGGGTTGGACTCCACAATACCTGAGCCAGCTAAGGACCCTACACACACACAAACACCAACTTTCTGTGTACTAACCGTTAAAACTCTGCAGCACTTTCAACAAAAGCTTTTTCACACATTTACTAACAGCAGCTAATAAAATGAAGGGAGACAAATAGATTTGAAAAAGAAAATACTAACAAAAAGTAGAAAAGGTTTATCTGGAAAGTGTTGTATTGAAGTATAAAATATGTTCATAATGTAATCTGACTAGCTGTATCTTTAATACTGTCTTCCTTCTGTATTTAACACACATCCAGTCACAGTGGCTGGTTAAGTCTTGTGAGATAAAACAATCTGTTTTTTTAAACTGCTCATGATACTATCACTCTCTGTGCAAGTGAATTATGCTAACACAATAAACATAGAGAGCATGAGTCACAGCCCCATAAAACCATTAAATTAAAACAGGTTCTCTTCTCTCTCTGCCTGAATATTCCGCTCTACTAAAAATAAAATATTTCCCTACCTATTTAGAGGATCTTTTTATATTTCTGACATCTGCCTAATCATGCAAGAAGACATATTTCTGGTCTTCAGTAGGTTAATACAGTACATCACTGAATAAGTGGAACGATAAAATGGAGGAGAGGGTGAGAGAGTGGCACAAAGCATTGTTTGTTGTAAATAAATACTGCATGTCATGTGAAGACGCGAGTTTGTGTGGATGCGGGAAAGAGATTTTCCTGTTCAAAAGGATACTGATGGTTTCGCTGAGGTCCTCCAGGTCCCAGTCTATGGCCCTCAGACAGTTCCTCAGTTCATTGGTACTCCAGTCCAGCTCATCACGGCTTACCTGAGAGACCCCAGAAAGCAACAGAAAGTCACTAAACATACGTACATTGGCCTTTGAGCAAGCAGATTTTCATTTTAAGTACAAAATTTACCAGGCAAGCAATGCCCTTTTTTACAGTTTCTTGCTTACGAAACATTGGAGATGTGGGTCGTGATTCAGAGGTCTAAAACCAGGCTGTAATACGCATGCTGTCAGAATTGGTTTACATGTGTGGCTTGAGTCGCCGTAGTAAGGACTGGCATGTTTGAGCACATTTTAGTCGTAATTAAAGATTAGTTGAAAACGCATCATCATCATAGTAATTAGAGTAATGTGGTTTTTGATAGCTATAATTAACAGGTGAGTGATGCATAATGAAATATAATGAAAATATTACAAAAGCAGCAGCCCTAGAAAATTGTTTATTTCCATGGAGGTCAGTAAAGAGCATTGTCATGCTATTTTATCGGTTTAAAAGTTACTATTATGTAACTTTGAAATGTTTCTGAAACTTAGTTTTCATCTGATGATCATAAATGATTTGAGGACAATTTTTATATAGTTTTTATTAATGCCTTTGCCCAGGTCTAATTTTCCCCACAAAGTCTCAAAATGACTCTACAGAGCACACATTCTAATGGGTCACAGATTTCGGCGTAACACGGAAGTAGCCTATGTTGCCGGCTAAAAGTTAGGAGAGCTGGAGATTTCTTAATATAGGCCTAATTATATTTTTATTTTATTTGAGAAGTTGTATGTTGTAGTTTTGGCTGATACTGGGGCATGTAAGTAAATTAAACGCAGAACAACTAAATGCTAAAAGGAAAAGTGACAGACAACGGGCAAAATCGGAGTCAATCTTGGTCGGGGTTTCAACAGATGGAGACAATTACGACATTGTAAATGATTCAACACCGACCCCAAATTGACCCTGAGGTATGTCATATGTCTATTTCATTCATAAAATAACTTTACAATGCGCAATGTGGTTGTACATTTAAACTACATTAAATGATGTCCTTTCATTTAGCGTGGGCAATACAGCACCGTAAAGCAAAGACCTTCAGAGCGGCAAGTGTGGTAAAAACACTACCGCTTTTGTCCAAAGCGGCCGCTAGAATCAACACAAACTGAAAGTTACATATAGCCACTTTAAATAGGTAACAATTATCACCTTCCACCAGTCAAATGCTGGTAAAATATGTATGTCACAGCTATATTTACTTCCCTCATCGGCCAAAAAACAATGGTAATCAAAAAAAAAAAGTTAAGTTTGCACCATGGATAGGACTTTGGTTACAATAAAAGCAGCAATCCCCCAGCACTTACTAATCAACTTTAACAAATACAGCTGCTTTTTAAAGTTTTCCTTCTTTTATTACTTATTATTTCCGGTTATATGCCCTGTGTTATGCGTTCTTTCCAAAAAGGTTTTAGCAGATTTCAAACTACACTAAAGCTACAGAAGTGTGTCCTCTTTTTGTTTACCCCAGTTATCTCAAAGGGATCTATAAAGAATTCATAAAGATGGATGAATTACCAGACACAATTTTTGGGAGACGGACAATTATTTCAGTGCAGTTGGTGGTTGGTATGTTGACTTAGGTAAGGCTGTTTGATTGTGGGAGATTTATTGTGATGTACAGTACTATGTGCAGTTGACAAGACAAGTCCTTCACTTCCTACAGAAGCATTTGCATGTCCATACGTGCATCCCTGACCACCTGTGAATGTAGCTTTAACATCACAATCCCAAAGAGTCCAAAATGCATTTCATTATTTCACATCTGGACAAGTTTCCCTTAAAAACTTAAAAGATAGCACAAAAACTAGCACAAGCAAGCCGATATAACGGTGTTTAACGATAAAGCTGTGACACTTTGTGTTGTGTGATATCTGGGAATCATAACCAGAAATGACGGAGGAGACAGCACACATGACGAGTCTAATAAATTTAGATTAAATGCAGCTTAATTCAACAAGGAGAGACACTTTGTGCGTGTGTGTGTGTGTGTGTGTGTGTTTGTGTACCCCCGGTTATCTTCCTTGTTCAATAATTGAATACAGCTGCATTTAATCTAAATGTATTGGACTCTATGTCATTGTGTACAATATTCAATGCTGCTACATTTGCAGAATGTTTATTTGAGCTGCGTGGGCATTGTCACATTGCTACATGTGTGTATGACCTTGCGTTTCATGTATTTGCCGTGTATTTTTTTTTTTTTAAATTGGATGCATTTGTGTTGAGCTTTCTTGGCCATGAAAGACTCGGGCTTAAAATCTTGTCCTCTGGTTTTTGGTTAGGGTGTGATGAGTGTCAGTCAGGACGGTGGGGTAGGTTGGATAGAAAACCATGACAGTGGCTACAGGACAGTGATTTGTGCAGTGACATTGCTGAGGTAGAAAGTTAGAGGACTGCTCACCTGTGTCCCATCTTGCAACAGTTCCTCCCATCTATCAAACAGGCCCCGAGCACGAGAGAGGGCCTTCTGCACCTCCCTGGTTTTACACAGAGAGAGAGAGAGAGAGAGAGAGAGACTGTTAGCTAGCTGACCCTTCACCAACTCCGCTGCTACGCCCCTTAAAAAACAAACACAGAAGCTACATTTCGCATCCCTCCCTGAACTTCACAGCGCCTTGCAAACTGCCTGACAGCAGAGTCCCAAAGCCGCCCAGGTGTTTTCACTGAGAGCCAGATGAAACAAATCTAAGATATTACTCAGTATCAGTTCCGACTCTTGTTAATTTAAAACAAACATTAAAAAACTGATCACCTCGGAGCAGCATGTAGCGCAGATGCTAGCTGGTTAGCTAACGTTACAGCTAGCCTTAGCTTTAACTTCGCTAATGTAACTATCTTTTCTAAGAAAAACAATAACTCACGGTGGGTTTAAGATTTGAATATGTAAATGCTTGAATTAGTATTAGATGTTTCTGAGTTATATGTCTTAATTTGAACAATTCTTACCCCTTCACAACGAAAAATGGGTCTTCTATCGACATGATGCTCACTTCCTCTTCACTCCGAGCGCATGCGCACTTCGCAGACGGACACATGCAGGCTACAGTTAGTTATTTTGTGGAGTATTCTGCTCTTCATCTTAATTGAATGAGCGACTCTACAATGTAAACAATACTGTTAGTAAAAGCCCTGTATTTAAAATAAGAAAGTACAAAAAGTAGCCTTTTAGCGTATAAGTCATTTTGTATTAAGAATCAGAATCTGCAAAGTAACTATAACTAATGTTATCAAATAAATGTAGCAGAGTAAGAAGTACAATATTTGCCTCCAAAATGTAGGTACAAGTAGCCTACCTCAAAATTATACTTAACTACAGTACAGTACTTGAGTATACCTACTTAGTTACTTTCCACCACTGCAATTAGGTCAATATTATATTCATTTATGGTTATGTGTGATACTTAAACTACATAAATAACAGCATTGTCCACTGGTTGACTGCATTATTCAACTAAAGCCTATAATTTCAGAGGAAGAAAATAAGGGAGAAAACTGGCTGCTAATTTTGGAGAAATGGGCTTGTAAGGACAGAAGAGGAGTTACTGGTACACATCTGTACAATATTAGTTGCCATGGTAATGTCTATGCAGTTACTGCTTGAGTTTGCAGCAGATTGCAAGATGAAACCAAAGGGCTGAATTTAACTCTTTGTGTACACGTTGTCCAACTATAGATGTAGTAAACTGCTCAAAGAATGCACACACACACACACACACACACACACACACACACACACACACACACACACACACACACACACACACTTAAAGTACAATTTCATGACAACTGAGCAACCACCATCTGTTGATTAAGGTTGCGTAATGTCATTGAAAGGTCCAGAACAGCATCAAAATGGACTTAGTAAAATAGTTTTATCAATTACTGTGTCCACATTTAAGAATTCATTTTCATCAAAAATATGCATTCTATTTCTGTCTTTGTTATGAGACTTACAGTAATGGGTGTTTTTTACTCTTCCAATGTGGTATGGAAAGCCAAAGTGGTATATAAAGGTTTTGCCCTATTTATCAATTTTGATTTGGACTGTGAGAGTTTGTTCTTGACTGAGGAAACAATTATTTGACAAATAAATAAAAAATAGCCAACAGTTGCAGTTGAAAGCTCTGAAAATGCTTTTTATGGTCAAACAAAGATGATCATAGACTGTGTTTTAATGTTAAAAATCTACATTTTTACGATCTTGTGAAAAACCTAGAAACTTCTCCCTTTAATCCGTTTGTCAATCAAAGGAAATGAAAATCTGATCGAGGGTGATAAATCATCTGGACATCATAGAGCTCTCATAAAAAAATGAATCAGAATCAGAATCCAGAGTGGATCAATGTAGAGTGTTTCTGGGAAAAAAGAAACCTGCATGCTCAGCACATCCTCCTGTACGCTTCGCATGTTCTCTCTTTACAGCTTTCCTTCCTCTCCCACCCATTTGTCTCTATTCCTGTTGGGGTTCTCTCAATCCCACCCTGTCCTGTCCAGCGCCATCCCTCCTGTCTTTATCCTGTTTCCTCTCCTCTGCTCCTCCTTCACTCCACTTCCTGTGAAAATGTACAGCCAGAGTTGTAAACTAAACGTCACTCTTGACACACACACACACACACACACACACACACACACACACACACTGAGAGAGTCAGATTGTTTTTTTCGATCAGTAATATTCATCAATCTGCTACTTGCTTCATTTTTAAGCATCAATTTAACTGTGCTGTTGTTTCTCCCAAAATTTCCCATTGACTCTTTTGCTTTTTTTTTTGCTTTTTTCTCTTCAATCAGAGGTTTTGTTTTGAATTTATTGAAGAGTATTTGTCCCTAACAAGACTTCCTGGGGCCCTGAAAGCCGCACGTTCACTCTCTAGCAAGTTGACTTGAGAATATTCACCACTTAATCACAATACTAACTTAACTAGCTAATAGGATACTAAGACAGTATTGTTACCTAACTGTGTGGCCCTGTCTAAGAGAAAAGTCATGTGTTGAAAATATAGTTGTATTTCAGTTGTTGTTGTACTTACATATGTTGATTCATATTACATTTTGTTCAATCAAATGACCTCAAACTAGGGCAAATTTGGGGTCAGGTGGTAATCTAGCATAAGAGTACTGGTGTGTATCTGGGGCAACATGCAGCTGTGACTTTTTAGGCTCTGCACAGGCCATAAAATCTTATAAGTTCCTATTAACTATTACACTGGCCACTGACTAATTCTGTTTGGATGGAAGGTGTGTATTAACTTTTTATTATAATTTCACATTAATGACTTTTCACTAATATAGGGCTCTCCATTTGTACTCGGATGTCGGATTTCCTAACTTGGAACTCTGACAACCTCCGAGTCAAGTCTTGAATCCAAATCCAAATCACAAAAGAAGGGTCCGAGTCGAGTCCGAGTCGAGTCACCATTACCTGAGTTCGAGTCAGTTGAGTCTCAATCATGACCTACAGTCGCTGGTGGAGGACACACCCAGTGACAGACTATATCATTTTTATGACCTATTACACATGAAGGTAATCAGAAATCCAATTTACGAGTCCAATTTCATGAATGCTTGAGTCTGATTTCATAAATCCTCGAGTCCAGAGGGAATAGCGACTCAAGTCCGAGTCCAGGACTCCATCACTGTTTAAATCTAATCTTTATTTCTATAGTAATGCACCAGTATTAATATTGAAATGTGGAAACAAACTGCAGGCTAACCATTGAACTTATGACTTGTCAGGTCACTTGATAACATATGAATCAAGTCTCAAATCTCAGATTCGCCTCAAAGCACTTTTTAATCTGCGCAGCATACAATAGGTCTCTTTCCTCAGGCCTTTAGTTCAGATAAGCAAAAACTCCAGCAAAAAAAACCCTTAGATGGATAGGCTATGTGATGTGTGAAAACATTTAGGTATTTTCTCAGAATTCAAAAATGAGTTAGTATTTATTATCTCTACTGCTTATCTACAATCCAGCTCAGCTGACTGTGGATCTGCCTGCTGTGGAAAGTTTGAGTCATTTTAAAACACGAGGATGGATCCGAGATAACAAAAGAAACTGGCTGAGAGTCAACAACCATGGAGGAAACAGTCAGAGAAGTGTTGAGTCTATAAATAGACACCCTAACCCATTCCCTAAGGATGCCTTCAAGTGCTCCTTGTAAGGATGACCTACTTTCATCTTTGGAAATCACAAATACAACTTGCTGCTGCAGCTAAATGCATTCAGTCGACAATAATGAAGACAAAAATGTGGTTTGTTTGGAAAGTAGCTGCTACTTGGATTGCTGTTTGTTTTCTTTTACAGCTGAAATGCTGTCGAGCTGCTTTGCATGAAGGAAGAGGAGAACCCTTAATTGATAGTGAATGATGCCAGGATGCAACTGGAAACCACAACAAACACCAGGCTGTGTCATAAAGCTACAGCACAATTAAACAGGCCCCGCCACTTTAACCACCAGTCTACATTCACACGTCTTCTCTTAATAACCCCTTATGTTGTCTTTGGGTCACATGTGACCCAAAGACATTTTCAATGTTTCTATGTTTCTATGTCAGAAATATGGGTTTCTTTTAAACAAACTGCCCAAAAATAACATGGATGGTTCCATAAAATGCTGAAATAAGAATGCATTTTGGGTGTTTTACTTGATTTTAAAGAAACTGTGGTCTAACTGGATCAACATACTGTCTGTGATAATCTATGAACACACTGTATATTCCTCTGATTTTAACTACTAGTCAAAATAATTCATAATTTCTGCTTTTTTTAACACAAAGAATGAATCATAATTTCAAATTAATGAGGTTTATTGACCATTGTACAATTTTGATCCTGAAGGACAAGTGCATAGTTGACAGGAAGACAATTTGGGGGTTAAAATACTGCTAATCCGTGTTTAATTGTACAAATGTTTTATTGAGATCTACTGACAACCGGTGTCAAATCCTTGTGTGTGTGTCTGCATATTTGGCCAATTAACATTCGCTTGTGGGGTAACACATAGTAATTGTATCCATTGTTAATATAGAAATATTGATTAGCTTCAAGCTACATAACAATTGATGTAACATTGAAAACAAACACCTTAGACTTGATATTTACTGTCATTGATCACACATCTCTAGAATCGGTTATTTGGTTTTCAACCTTGTAGAAACGAATGGAAAGCAAGGACCTCCTGAAACTAATAGAGCAATACATTCAAAAGTCTGAAAAAAGGCTTACAAAAAATGATCATCAAAAGACGAGGGCTACATGACTTGTATTTAAGGAGCTCAAACCTACAAACTCACACAGTTGTGGCCCTTTAAAATCTGTTAGAGGTTTAACACACTGCTTCCCAACATAGTGTAGTAACAACATAGACCAGAAGTGCCAGAAAGCTGTTGATCAAAGGGATCATCTTTACCATTATACTGTAAAGTCTTAATTGTGGCAACAGTCTCCATGCTTTCTGCCTGCAAGTGCAAATGTCATATTTTGGCAACGAGGTCATTTCCCAGTCCTCGCAACCAGTGTTTATACTATAGAGAGAAATAGTGTAAGCAGGCCACACCCTCTGGTCTGACTCTGCACACATAAACACTTTGCATTGCACGCATACACAGTCACACACTCCACCGCCCATTTGGCCTCAGGCAGAGACAGTATTTAATCACACATAACACTGTAACCATAGTGACCAGTCGGGTACAGACCTGAAGTGAAGTCATGTTTGGTTGTTTTTTGTTTTTTTTGCCTCGTCTTGTAGAACTATACTCATCCAACTTGCATCTTTGGTGCCAAAGCAATTTATATCTCACATGTTCTCCTTTAATGCCAAATATGAGTGCAGACAGTGAACAGAATTGAGCATACATTCTCCTTACATTATCCTTTCAAGTAGCATGTAAGATTTGATATGCTTTCCTCATTGCCAAGATCACAAACCTCAAGTATTGAGAATTTCTGATTTCACAATTAATGTATTTAAATAAACAATTAAGGAGAAAACTCCAGGTGTTATATATGTTGTATATATGTATATACTGTATATATATATATATATATATGTTATAAAAACATTTTTGGCCAGATGGTCAGATTTTTTACAACAATAATCTTTATTTTAATGAGTATTTTGTTTTTTTAAAATGCCGCTGTACAACGCATTGTCACATCATTGTATAATTGCTGTTCAGACATTTGGTATCCATTACAGTGTTAGTGTTTCTGCCACCATGTTCACGTCATGTGGGATGGAAGCGGGGTGATGGGAAAGGTCTCCATGGTTACAGCTCACATGTTTATACAGCTTCTAACAACTCAGGGCGGTGATTGTGTGTGACTGATAACAAGTGTAACATGCAGACTGAATTAATATTTATCAAGCACTGAGTTACACTTGTATGACAGGATAAGTTTTAATGTAAAAAAAAAAAAAGATCAAAGTGGCATAATTTTAGCTGCCTTTAGTTATGGAATTTGGCTGATTTTATGTCCTCTGTGTTTTTTTACTGTACTTCTTACCACAAAGTCAAATATTTCAGAAAACTTCCAAATCCTGTCTCAATTCCCTCTTGTTGTCATGATGGTTATTTTATGCCACTGGTGGTTATTTTTAGGCCTATAAGTAAAAAGAAATACAGATGTAGCTACGGCCATATGTGAGTTATGTAAATCACATTTCCCCCAACACTAACTCACTTTGCTTGCTGCCAATTTGCTGTGCCCTAAAAAAGATCAGTTAAGATCTACAGGAGGGAAATTTAGAATTACACAACAAAAGAAAAAAAAAACAGACCAGAGATTTTTAGTTGTGAAAAATATGTTCATTTTTGTTATTTTATTCGATTATTTATTGTATCATTTAAGGTCCTTTTTAACCTCTGGCCAGGGGCAAATGAAAATTAGCATTATTTAAGCACCCCCCCCACACACACACACAAACACACACTTCAATCACTACAATCATATAACTATTAATTTCTTACAACTGACTGTGGCTTTTATTCTTGTGTTATACCTGTCCTATTCTATTTTAGCTTGCTTTTATTTTCTATTCTCTTGGCTCCTATTTAGTTCCATTTAAATGTCTTTTTGTGGTGTTTTTTCTTTTGAACTTTGTCTCAATGCTTTTGGTATTTTATGTCAAACACATTGAATTGTTTATGAAACGTGCTCTACATTAGGCCTATGAAAATAAACCCGCCTTGCATTGCCTGAATGAATAATGAGCACGTTCCATGTCAAAAAACTACTAAAATAAAAATACATAAATATACAAATAACAGCAAATAAATCCAAATTAGGTTTGCTCTTATGAAAAAATGTGCAAAACCAATAGGGAAACTCATACTTCTGTTTTACAGTAAATATAGTCATTAATTATTGTGTTTAAAGCCTTCAGATTAAACGGACAAGTCCTGTCTAATTGCAGAACGCGCCCTCTTGTTTGGTTACCAATCTAAAAGCATAGCATTTCCAACGGCACTTGAAAGCCTCATCACTGTGCTTGGGACTGACAGCCGCCTGCCGTTTGACCTCAGCTGTGCGGCTGCTAAGTAACCTAATTCACACCGGTGACAACTCCATATATGGCGTAGAGATGACGCCATCACCATCAGCGCTGTGCCCGGGTACAGAAAAGAAAGGGGAGGGAGGAGGGGCTGCGGTGGTTGCGCGTTCGCGTCACGGCTTTTCCGCTGTGCGCGTCCCCACAGGGGTTTACTACAGGATGGACCATATATGGAGGCCGGCTGAAAGTACGAGTGAGTGACGTGGTGGTGTGTGTATATGTATGTGTGTGTGAGAGAGAGAGAGAGAGAGAGAGAGAGAGAGAGAGAGAGAGAGAGAGAGAGAGAGAGAGAGAGCAGAAACTCCAGAAATTGGAGACACCTTCTCCCACGTAAATTCTTCGAAATGCTGCTGGCTTTTTGTTGTTTTTTGCCAGAATGTAAACATGTCTGACATACTTTTTTTTTCTCCTTCACATATTCACGATCAGTCACTTTAATACTTTCCATTACAACATTTCCTTCATTGCGCAACAAATCTGCCTCGCTCTTGTTGTTGTGAATGTCTATTTTCAGACAGAATTTTGAATTTGTTGTATATTATCTCTTATTTGAAACTATTTTACGTGATAAAATAGCATTATCCTAAAGAATCATTACCTCACAAGAGTCTATTAAATTTGTAATAAAAAACGTATTTTGTCAAATGTTAGGCTAATTGCTGCTTGATTTATAGAATTTATTACAGAAACCTGAATTCATCATCTAAACAGATTATCTCTTATAAATACTTTACGATTGATTGTTTTAGTTGTGTTACTCATTCACATACGTTTAATATACTAATTGTTGCTTTTATTTGTGAACGAGCTGTATCTCTCCTGGAATAAAGTGTGCTATAAATAATGTTTTGTCTGCTTGCTTGCTTATAATCTTGTTTTAAGAGCTATTTCATGGTGTTTATATAAGAAGACATTATACAAGATAGGACGTCTATTAAAAATAATGTAATCCCAATAACAAGAAAACAATCTTCATGTCTTCCTTCATGTGCATAAGGAAGCTGATTAAAAAAATCAGCTGAAATTGAGGGAGAGATAATAATAAAATCTAGATATTTCAGGATTTCAGCGAGCAATTACTTGCAGCAGAAGCACAAATCTAAATAATAAAAGAGAACAACTGTGAGAAAAACGGTAGACGGAACAGATGGTGTGTGTGTGTGTGTGTGTGTGTGTGCGTGTGTGTGTGTGTGTGTGTGTGTGTGTGTGTGTGTGTTCGCTGCAGCTACAGCAGGTGTGGGCGGCGCCTGTTTGTCACTTACTGAGGAATGAAGTCCATGTTACGTCAAAGAGGAAATAAAACGCCACCCTGCTATTTGAACGCTCTCATTTCTCTGAGTCTACAACAACTGGTGAACAGCTGAGCACCGAGCTAAGACATATTAGAAACTAAGAAACTAAAGTCTAACTTTAGATAGATAAGCGAAACTCATCTGCTTGCCTTTTTTGGTAAGAAGTGCCAAATAAAACAACCGTGCGCAATTACGCATAGAAAAGAACAATGAGTGCCACAACCGTTATGGAAGTGAACGTCGAAGCCAGACGGATCCTGGCCGTGTCGATAAGCAAGCTGTACGCTTCTAGGACCCAGAGAGGCGGACTGAGACTCCACCGGAGCCTTCTGCTCTCCATGGTCATGAGGTCTGCCCGGGACATCTACCACTCCTCCCGGGAGATCGAGGGGCAAACATCAGAGGAGCCGATGGAGACCAGCTCCAGCCCGGTGGAACAAACTGTGTTACCCGAGCCTCAGCCTGAGCCCCAGCCGGCACTGAACTCAGCTGAGCTTCCCACAGAGGAGCCGGACAGCGAAGGAGAAGAAGAAGAAGGGTGTGATAGTGAAATCACAGAGGACAAAGAGAACATGAGCCCGACAAAGCAGTCCAGGAAACGCCGGGGCAAGGCGTCGGCGGCGCCTGACTTCCTTCCCAGCAAGAGGGCGAGGCTGGAGCCCGGGGAGGAGAGGTATGCGGCCCCGATGGGCAGCTGTCGCGCCGGGGCCGGGGACTCTCTGAGCACTTTGTCGTTAAATCGGGTAATACCTGCCTTCTGAACAGATGGAGCAAGAAAATAGCCTCCATTGAGACTTTGGAGTGAAGTGATTCTGAACTCCTCGTTTAACTATAAGGGCGGGTTGACCCCCCCCATTGCACACCAAGGAGCTGACCTACATCAGCGGTCCCGGGACAGAGGGATTACCGGGACTATGGTTCAAGCTCTCCGGTCGATCAGAATGTGCCTGCCGGGCTGGTAAAGCCCCTACAGAGATCACCAAGCAGAGAAGGAGAAGAAACTGAACCAGTCGTAAAAGAGTTACGGCCGGAAAGTTTGAGGAAGAAACTGAACGGGAACTGGTTGTGTTGCTTTTGTTTCCCCCGGTGATTCACCTTCAGTAAAAATGAGTCCAAACAAGCGACTGTCGCTGACTCAAAGTGTGTGCATGTGTGAATCAGCAGAGAGTGATATGAGTCAATCAGAGAAGAAGTGCTGTGGTTGAGCAACACCCCCACACATGTACAGGACTACCAGGGAATTTCCTGTCTGTATACCGGGATATCAGACTCAACCATTGAAAGAGGAAGAACAGTTTGGGCAGACTCTGTCACACACACACAGACACACACACACAAACACACACTCATCTGCTGCTGTGGACTTTGAAAAATCATACTACTACTAGGTGACTGTCCTGTATACTTTGTTCACATGGTGCTTTGAGGAAAAACAACAACAGGCTGTCTACGTAATGTTGGAAGCCCAGTAATTTGAACTTTTGGTGGATTTATGTCAATGAAATGTTCTTATTCTTATCAGCCCTGTGAAAAAAATAATATTACCTCACATTCCAAGCTGCTGTTTGATTGACTAAATGGTGTACATATTTGTAATAAACACTTTGAAAGGGTACCTCAGTTGTCCTGCTCTCTTTGTTCATGTAGTTATTTAAGGTCTAGGTGATGTTGAGAGTTGCTGATTGACACACACACACTTTCTTGAACCTCTCCACTCACTCTCTTATTTCCAAATTAAAGAGCTAGTGGGTTATATTGGGCAACAGGTCACCGGGTCAATCCTTTTTATAAGAGGGAGGATGTCTGTACAACGCAGCGCCAGTCTGGCTTGCTGCCGCTAATCTTATGCTTAGAGTAGGGAACACACAAACAAACTCTCTCACACACACATGCAGCTTCCAGGGTCATAATATTTCCTGTGGATTACGGCACAATTCTGAATCACATCCTTCCTTCCCAACGTGACCTGACACCGATTCAGAGAGGGATAATAAAAAAAAAAGAAGGGGTTACGCAACAAAGCAGCTGTGGCCAAACACGGCTGCTGAACAAAACAAAGGGCAGCAGGTAGTGTTCATAGCCTGAGAGCCTCTTCTTCTTCATTATTGGCTTCCTGCCAGATGACTGGTAATGATGGTGGTGTCGTTGATCCGGCTGATCTGGTTGTTCTGGTCGCTCTGGTTTTCATCACCCTCCTTGTGTTTATTATTAAGATCTCAGTTACCATCATCCTCCTCCTTACTTCTTCTTTCCTGCATATTAATCCGGCATCAGAGTCAAAAAAAAGGGAAGAATTAGAGAAGGAAATGAAAAAGGACAGCAATGATGAAGAACTGAGGAATGATGATGATTTCATCCCTTAAAAGGTCAAACGAAATGAATTCATGCTTTTTTTTGTCTTATTAAATAGTTGTGATCATCATTTGTGTCAGTTATAATAACATTATACCCACAAAACTAACTGCTGGGATCTGGGAACAACAAAGTCGAAGAAACGAATGCTCAGACAACCGACACAAAATAGAAATAGTAGTTTGGCAAAATACTATCCCAGCTTGAGGTTTCACTTGTTAGCAAACACGGACTATTTGCTCTTCACAAGCTATGGATGACATCATAACTACTGCTGAGCTTTTTATGTCAGCAGAACATCTCCATGGCAACTGAGCAAAGGGACACAATTGAGTTTGGGTCGTTTAGTAAAAATTGTGAAATCTTCATTATCCGTCTAAACTAAAGGAGATATGCCTTGGAGGTCATAGCTCCTAAACTTTGGGAAATCTTTGTTGTTGTCACACACACACACACACACACACACACACACACACACACACACACACACACACACACACACACACACCTTTTGAAACTTTTTTGTGTTTATAGTTTTACATCTGTTGCCGTTGTCTTTCATTCGTAGAACTTTGTGAAAGGTGTTTTTTCATTTTTTTTCATTAATTATTTAAAAAAAACTTCCCAGTGCCCAAGAAGTTGTTTTGAAATGTGTTTCTGTGTCTGACCAAAAAATCCCAATCTCAAATATATTCAATTTACAATGATGTATTACAAAACTGGCAGGAAATTCTCTCATTTGATAAGCTGGAACTAGAGAATGTTTGTCATGTTCCCACTATGTTTTGTTTTTGTTGTTGCTGTCAATCAACTCATCAATTAAACGACTAGCTGCTTCAACGCTAATCAATTGAGCTGATCACCATCGTCAAAAATAAGCAACACAACGTGTCAAAAGTCAGAACAAATAAACAACTTGTTTTTCTTTTTCTTAACCTTATGAGTCATCGTCATCAGGTGATGCCTCCCATGTTTCTATTGTCAACCACGGATGTAAAATGCATCATGTTTTTGTTATGACTTCATTTGCTGATGTTGTTTTCATATATCAGAGGCTCAGCAGCAGTGTCACACTGTGAGTGTTAATACCACCTAATATCCACACTACATATGAATGGAGACATAAACCCCCAGATGAGAGTTTTATCATGGTGACCCTGATCTGCCTACTTTCTTAGCTTATCACCAAACAAACAAAAATTGGGTCATTCATTTTAAAATGTATATGGGCTATACATTCCTTTTTAAGCAGCAATACATATTCAGCTATGAGAATTTCAGGCTGTAATAGTGTTTATCATTTTGGAAAACAAGGACTTAAGTCACACAGTGTCCTTTAAAAAAGCACATTAACTGGTTTTCCTAACAAAGACAATTCCACTTACAGATGCAAATGAGTTTAGAGAAATGACATAACATGAATCATGAATGAGAGTCAGGGAGGGACAGCTGGCAGTTGTGGAAGATGTATTCAGATCCTCCACTTAAGTAAAAGTGCTAATACCAAACTGTAAAAAAAACAAACTCTGCTACACGTTAAAGTCCTGCATTGAAAATGTTACGTCGTCTGAATCCTTTGAACTTGAGTATTTGGGTTCTAACTGATAAGGTCTTGTATATCCTGCTGCCATGTTAATAGTAGGCGTCCATCAAAATCTGACTCCAGGCCGCCTTGTACAGTATGTTGATCTCTGCATAGCCCATCAGAGCGTTCTGCTCATGAATATTAATTAGTTGTGGGCTGAACATTCCACCCAGCAGTGAATCCAAGCATGTGTGGGAGGGGAGAAAGTGTGGGAAAATCAATAACACTATTGAATTACTGTTGAATAGACACATAAACAGTACATATATAAGTTTAAGTGTCAGTAAAAGTATTTAAGTATCATCATGAAAATGTACTTAAAGGTGCCCTGCCACATTTATTTCATTACTTTGTGCTAATATCTGAAGTTCTACCATGGACTCTGTAACATTTTTTTGTGGAGGAAAATAAATACCTTGTTTCAAGCCATTCTAACGTGGTATAGAAAGCCTGCAGGAAGACTCAGCCCGATTTGTGCCAGTTCTCATTAATATTCAACGAGCTAAGCTGATTGACTCTGATTGGCCAACAGCTGGCTATCAGGATCCTTTACCCAGCGTAACTGGGCGAGCTCATGAATAATAATGAGCTCAGGCGACATGACATCAGACTGACCAGCTGTTGTAATTGGCCTGATTTCTCCTCTTATTTCTTTTCAGTGGCTAGAGCTGACAGAGGAGTAGACGTTCATTTTCACATTCACGACATAACACAAACACATATGGACCTAACTGGTTTTGTGTGGCAGGGCACCTTTAACGTATAAAAAGTAAAAGTCCTAGATGCAGAAAAATCCTCACATTTTAGAAACTGGAAACAATCCAAACAGTTCGGTAAATTAACAAAGTGTTTAATGGTCTAATCATATATATATATATATATATATATATATATATATATATATATATATATATATATATATATATATATATATATATACCTGCTTTTCTTGTGTGTTTACTTGTTTGTTTGTTTGTTTGTTTTGCTGTTATTGAAGAAAATGCTGCTGTAACAAGAAAATTTCCCCGCTTTCGGATGAATAAAGTATAATCTAATCTATCTAATATTGTTGGGTAGTTTAATTTTTAATAAAATCTCGTATTTTATAAACTACATGTGTTTTGTGGGTCAAAAATCTTAATTCATAAAGTAACTAACTAATAACGACAGCTTTAGAATTACTGTAGTGGAGTAAAAAGCACAATATTTCTTTCTGGAATGTAGCGGAGTAGAAAGAGGCATGGAAAGTAAAGTACAAGTACCTCAAATATGTACTTAAGTACAGTACTTGAGAGAATATACTTAGTTATATTCCACCACTGACAACTGGAGGTAGAGGATGAGCGGCAAAGCAAGAGCTGATTTAGGATCAATGATGGCTATGGGCTTTAAAATGTTAAGATGAAGAATCCAGAGAGTGACAAACGTGTTTCCTCTGATTAGAGAGGAAATGAGGTAAGGAGAGAAAAAAATAAAAAAAGGCCATTGGGTGGAGTGGGAACTGAGACAAAATGAGAGAAAAAGGGGGTTTCTAGTTGGCACAGGAAACTGAATGAGAACGAGGTGTGGTGTTTGATTCTCAACAAAGTGCACACGTTTGTATCTTCAATGTTTTTTACACTGTTTCTATTCATCTTTTATGTTCTTATATGTATTTTATTTCGTTTGAGGTTGCCCTATCAAAGGCAAATTTCTGTCACTCGTGACAGACAATAAACCTTTATTTAACCAGGAGAAACCCATTTACATTAAGAATCTCTTTTTCAAAGGGTGACCTTATCTTATCTTCTCTTATCTTAGTCATAATACCTCCATTTTGTTTTACCAATATGTCATATTAATCAGCTACGGCTTTCATTGCTGAGCTCAACTGCTTTGAGCAGAGTTGGGAAAGTCTGTTTTGACTGAGTCATCCTAGAGTCATTGGTATCAATCATCATCCCTCTTATTTTGAGGTAATTCTGTGGTATGAAGATGTAACACTTTTATCATCCTGGCTGAAATACACCCCATTTTGTTTTCAAGGATTTCCGTGATTTCAACTCTCGATTGTACCTACGACTTCACTGCTCTGAGCTTGCAGCGGTGGATTTTTTTGAGAGCTCTAAGTTCTCCACAGACGGGCACAATAGCAGCGGTACAGAATGTTCCACACAGCCACTCCAGTGAGAACGCAACATGGCCTTGGACAGCATGTGCTCAAATCAAACAGTAATACAAACGTATCTTTCCAAAGAGACTCCCTCTTCCATTTAGCGCGGATGTGTTATTCCTTTTTATCTGTGTTTGTGTTGACCTACTATTTTCTTTGCCCTTGTCCCCCTGTTACATTACTTGTGTAAAGCGTCATTGGGTTTCATGAAATGCGCTATATTAATCTAAGTTATTATTACATTGGTTGCTAAAAACAGCCCCTTACCCAGCTAAAACAATACAATAAAAATAAACAATAAAACAATCTGGAAGGGATCACCCCTGATTACAATTCATCCTGACGGGGACACGGATGTCTGTTCCACACTTTCTGGCAATCCATTCAGTACTGTTGAGACATGTCTCATGGTGACATGGCTCACTCACATGGTGTCGCTAAAAGAAAAGTCAGGGGATTACCAAAGTCAGCAGGTTTTATTCTCTGGGGATATTGAATGTCTGGACAACATTTCACAACAATCCGTTCCTTAGAGATATTTCCATTAGACCAAGGTGGTGGACCAACAAACACACCAACATTAATATCTGTAGAATGACGCTGCTAGCAACAGTTGCAGCTTTCATCTTCTCAAATGCTAGGATTTGCTACTCTTCTATGTTTTATATTATTTTGAATTCCATGGAAATTGTACATTTTTCACTATGCAATAATCTGTAAACTGTATTTTGAAGTTGTAGTAGTCTAGGTTGGGACTATTTTCAGCCATGGATGAATCCACATTTGGTGAGTAGTTCGACCAGCAGGACTGTGTATGTGAGATTGGGTCAGAATAAACTACAGTGTGTGTGTGTGTGTGTGTGTGTGTGCGTGTGTGTGTTTAGGGTAATGAGGGATATTGTCAGCTATTTCATTAATCACCAACTATTTGGATAACCGATGAAGGGGTTTGAATATCTTTGAGTTGTGGACAAAACAAGACATTTGGGGACGTCATCTTGGGGCTTTGGGAAACACTGATCCACTGTTTTCCCAATTCTCTGACATTTTATAGGTCAAACTATAATTGTTAGTTTCAGCTCTAGCTAGCTTTATTGTTTTTTGGACAACTATGGAGCTCTATGGCACAGAGGAATTACACATATCATCAGGCTTTGGAAACACACCCAATACTTAAGATCAATTCATTGCTTGTGTTAGTTTTCGATGGGGTTTTCGATGGGACCAACAACATCCCCGCCTAACCCTTTAAAACATATTTAGCTCAGTTGGTAAAGCAGGCACACCTTTGCAGAGGTTTATTCCTCAAGGCAGAAGGTCAAGGGTTCAAATCCGACCTGTAACAGTTTCCTGCATGTCTTCCCCCGTTCATGTCTGAGCAGACCTGAAACGCAAAAAAAAAAAAACATCTTTAAAAAGATACAAAATCAATGTAGTTGAGTAAAAACCTATTCTTATAACATCATTTCTGCTGCACAAATTTACAATATTCTACTGAAAACTGATCTCGCAACAGCGCCTAAGCATATTGTAAATGTTTTCAGTGATAGATTCCCTGGAACAATCGTGCACTGCTGGGTAGAGCCACGTATGTGGCAGCCTGATTAAGATGCTCAGTGTAGAGGCCACACAGTCACATGAAGCTCTGACAGCTCTGAGCTATAAATAGCCCAGCACCGGAAATGTGTTCATACAGGATGCATGCATACATCGACCAACGCGCTCCTGCCTGTGATGCAGGCAGATAAACTGAGGGACCAATCACAGTGAGGGAGTCGTGTGCAGATGTGCAGGGGCCAATACAGGGTCTGTGATCACATCTGTCACGTATTTCTCCATTACGATGTATCTGTATTGTGGATTGATCACATATTTGTATGAGAATTTAAACTGTAACTTATCCCTGCATTACACTGGTTGTGTTAATAAACTGGATTAAAAAACATTATTTAGAATAAGTATATTCATATTAAACATTTAGGTATTACAGGACTGTACACAAATTATTGATAATAATCCAAATTGTTTCACCATTAATAACTTAAAGAGGCAAAAAACTTAACAATTTAGGATAATGTAATCTAATTGAGGTATTCATGGCATAATAATGTCCACATTAGCCACTAATACAAATAATTAGGCTTAAAAGTAGATCATTTCAAATTTATGGCAAACATAACACAAATATGAATATTCCAGACATATTAGAATAAATACTGATAAGCAAATGAAGATGGATGGATATTAGAATAAAAAGATACTACATCAAAAAATGAAACTTGAATTCTAAGACAGACATGACACATTTAACTTTGTTTTTTATAACTTTCTATTGTGATGCAGATGAGGAATGAATGACTGTTGGCAGGGTTAACACTAAATCATAACTGATATATTGGTACTATTAGCTAGTTATTTGTGTTTCCATCCACCGGTTTTAACGTGTATTTTCAAAAAAAGCCTTTAAAAAAAGCTGAAACATGGCAGTTAATAACTTCAAATGCCAAAAAAATTCTGGATTAATCAAACTAAAGTGTGTGTTTCTGTGAGTAGGAAGTCATGCTCTGTTGTAGTGAAAACGTGGCTCATGTGTTTCTCTGGAAATGAAGAGGAAGTAATAATGTGTAGAATCTGTGGGTGCGTGTGTTTGTGTGTGTGTGTGTGTGTGTGTGTATAACTATTTGACAATCACATGTCAAGAGTCTGTGAACACATGACCTCATGCCTCTCACAGCGCCCACTGTGTGACTGGCTGAGACGTTTCATTACAGCAGAGGACTAACGCTGAATGTGAATGAGTAAGGATGCTTGCAAGTGCGTGTGTGTGTGTCTGTGTGTTCCTGACGTATACCTTTGGGGACACATTTTAGACTAAAGACCAGTTAATTGGGGATAAAAAACTGGGTCTCCAATTGGGAAAAGCTCATTTTAGGGTCAGTGGTTAAGGTAAGGAAAGTAGTGGCTGTCATTGTGGTTAGGGTAAGTCTCACATTAATGTGAATTTATGTAATGTCCCCAAAAGTGACATAAGTAAAGTAAGTGTGTGTGTGTGTGTGTGTGTGTGTGTGGTAGCATTAGCAGAGCTGGCAGAGACAGGAAGTGATGCGTTGATGCCGGCATGCAACAAAACGTGTAGGAGGAGTCTATTTTAAGACTCGGCTGGAGAAGACAGAGCTCTCCAATACATCTGGCATTGTAGGACTGTGTGTGTGTGTGTGTGTGTGTGTGTGTGTGTGTGTGTGTGTGTGTGTGTGTGTGTGTGGCAGTAGCAGCAGAGCTGGCAGAGACAGGAAGTGATGCGTTGATGCAGGAGGGCAACAGAAAGTGTAGGAGGAGTATATTTTAAGCCTCGGCTGCAGGAGGACAGAGCTCTCCAATAGGTGTTATTATGGAACCCACGCAACTTTGAGGCAAGACTCGCCCCTCAATAGCATTCACACACTACTATTGGCCAGGGGTCCATGTTTACGCAAGGTAACCTAACCCGATTTGTTCAGGTCCTATCCTCTGACCAAGGCTATCATAACCTCAACCAATCAAGGTCAATGCCTAACCCCAACTAATCAAGCTGCTTTATGGAGCGGGACTTGCCTAGAAGTTATGTGGGATCCATAGTAACGTCTCCAAAACATCTGGCATTGTATGAGTGTGTGTGTGCATGTGTTTGTATTCATGATACAGTAGGCACGCTAATGGCCAAAGGTGTTGTTTTTAGTGTTTTAAAATGTCCACAGATAATTGTATCTTTTCAAAAAAACTCAAACTACAATGTTTTTCATTGACCTGTGAGTCTGTATGAGGAGTTGGTAAATAGACAGTCAAACAGAGAAGAGGAGGGGGAGGAGGAGGAGGAGGAGGAGGAGGAGGAAGGACAGATGTGAGAAGAAGGAGGGCTGCAGGAAGAGCAGAGGGCATTTAAAGAGAGGAAGGGGAAAGACAGAAGGAGGAGGGATGTCAATAAAACGTGACTACACAGGGAGGGGGAAGTGTAGGACACAGCAAAAGGTTTTGCGAGTGTGTGTGTGTGTGTATGTGTGTGTCTTTTCCACAGCCCATATCAGTGACGTAGTTTCAGATGTAGACGAAGAGGAGGAGGAGGGAGGCAGTCTGAGGACAGTTAGTGAGGAGGATGTTTTACATTTTTAAATAGGAGAGAGCTTGGTGTGTTGGTCGTCTCACGTGCAATGATTCGGATGCCTGAGGGTTTTTAACACTCTGTAGGAGCAAATGAAGATGCACTCATCTGCAGGAAGATCTGAGGAAGACACGTCTAGTAGATTTTCTCATATCGATTCAAAAATGAAGGCTCTGATGAAAGAGATCATCCCCCAGGTTGCTAGGATATTTGAGGCCGTTTCCACGTAATGACATGTTTCAGTACGCTCCATTAAAAAGCAGCAAAGTTGTTATGAAGACTACTGCTGTTAAATTCATGTCATATTTACGTCAGCTTCTTAATCACCCCTTATTAAGACATGTTTTACACTAATTCTAGCTGACAAATTACAAATCTCATTTTTAAGACTTTGTACTTTCATTTCAGTCCACAAGATCATTAAATGAAAATATTATTAGACAGTATATTTAATGCTATGATTCAACAAAAAGAGACTTTGTAATTTTTGTAATAGCATTTCTAAAATAGTATCCTAATTGGCTTCATAAGTGAAAGTGTACAGAACAGCAATTATGTTCCTATTGTACTTGTATCACATAGTATTGTGTTTAATGATAGAAGTTATGAAATCACATTTCAAATGTTTAATCCTGTTGCATGTAATTTGCTACTGGAAATGATAATTAGTTTTCCTTTGCTCGCACTACTGTAACATAATCCTGTTAGACGTGACTGGGTACTCTGTCCCTTGGTGTGTGAATAAACTGATACTGCTGCACTGAATAATAACAATAATAATAATAATAATAATAATACTGTTATCGCAATAGTATGTGGGAAAGCTGCCAAAACTGTCAAAAATGTATGTAATCTGTAGTGATAGAAGCTGTATAGGGCTATATTTTATTGACAATGTGGAATTATTTATCTTATAGTATTTATTTACTATTTTCTTTTATCTTTTGTGTGGGCTCCGGGAAGAATAGTGGTTCATATGGTAGCAACTAAGGGGGATCCTAAATTTAAAAAAAAACAAAAAAAACATGTTTGTACATCCCTTAAAGCTACAGTGCGTAGTCTCTGTTGCCCCCATGAGGAATTCTGAGTAATGACAACAACACTGACATTGCATCCACATGATACAAGCCTCCCGTAATCTATGAGGACACGGAGTGTTGAAAAACATATGATGGATTCTTCAGAAGAGGTAATAATCTTCACTCGAGTTTCTGCGCGGGAAAGTTACCGGACGCCACAATCTTCTGAACATAGCCATACTGGGAAATACAGAAAGAGAGTTGTGTGGGGCTGGTAGTGTTAATTAGCTTTGGAACAACTCATTTGGCAATGGCTTGAATGTAATGGACGGTCATTAATATGAAACAGTTACGCACTAAAGCTTTTAAAGTGGGACATAAACTTATATATAGAAAAAAATCCTGCAATAAATATGATATTCCAGGAAAAGTAAAATGTATATAAACTGTAAAAGTGAACAGCATTTTAATGTTGTAGGTGGGTCAGGTGCTACTGATCACTTCATTTACAGTTGTGTAGTTTAATTTGTAAGAAGGAATTATAATTTATGACTTCATTATGAAATCACCTGAGTGTGTGAAACATTTATCTATAAAGCAACCAAGACCTACAGCCGTCACATAAAAGTGCTGGAATAAAAAAAAATAATAATAAAAAAATAATACAATATTCCCCTCTGAACACGTCACGTTTGAGTTCCTATCATGTAGCGCATGTATCATGAAAAACACTATGTGGCCCAAGGTTTATGAGATAGTGTCATTTAGTTTAAGGCAGTGTGATAACACTGACATTTAGTTAGAAATATGTACAACAAAATAAAATAAAACATGGTATAAAAATAGATTTCGACAGAGGATCCTTTACAAAACAGGGCCACAAGATTAGGAAGTAAGGCAACACTCACCTTTGTTTATAATGATTGTTAGTGGTGCACATTCCAAAACAAATCTGCAATTAATCAAATTAAGTACAACTGTGTGGGCTTTAGGCGCCTTCTGGAGTCCTGCAGCCTCGCCTTTTGAAATAAAGAGGCAAAAGTACAAAATATTCATACATATTCATTTACATTCATATATAATATTCATATATTGCACACAATATTCAAAATATCTGAAATTGTAGGCTAGGCTACTTTGTACAGAAGTCGGCGGCAGGACACAGTTATCCTAGCTTAGCATAGAGGCTGGAAACAAGGGGAAACAGAATCTCTAACGCTCACTGATGAACACGTAGACCTTGTTTATCTTGCACAAAGTCCAAAACTTCATATTTACCGTACAGACATCTCATCGAAGAAATCTGCCTGTTTTTCAAAATGTTGACTCTTCCTTTAAATAAACACTTCTTTATTTTTAAAACCTGTAATCAGACTATGGAAATGTAATCTGATTATGCGTAATCTGACTACTCAATTGTGATACTGTGTGTATGTGTGTGTTCCTGGGTGCAGGATCATTAAGCAGACAAGAGGATGGGTACAATGCATTCTCTCTGGTTTATTCAGGTTCTTTAGGAAGAGTTCTGTTTGAAATTACAAAATGCACTGGTAGAAACAGCAGAGATAGATAGAGAAAGAAACAAAGAGAGAGAGAGAGAGAGAGAGAGAGAGAGAGAGAGAGAAAGAGATGGTCAGAGTAAGAGAGAGGGAGAGAGAAAGAAGGGATTTCATATCCGGAATAAACGGGAATAACATCACCAGATTCAGGTTCAGGCAGCTCTTTACTCTCAAAGGGATTGTTTTTCATCCAGGAAAAAGTTTAGTGTTCCTTCTCCCCCTTTTTAAAATCATTTTTTCTTTTTCTTTTGTAATGTTAGTTAAAGTGTTATCTATTCTTGTTCCCCCACGGTTTTCCCCCCCGTGAAATAACTGGCAAATATAACAAACAAACATTCTTTGATTTCATCACCAAAGTCATATCCATTTTTTTGTAATCAGGATGAAAGTTTTTTTCATTTTTTTTTTTTTTTTTGGTCAGGTTTTTTTTATTTTTTTGTTTTTAAAAATAGAAGAAAAAAGAAACACATTGCTCTTAAAAACATCTATCTATATATATATATTTTACATATATATACTTTTTTCTTTATATTTATTTATTTTTTTATTCCTGAAGTTGACTTGTTACCCCACATAGTGGCATGCACATTGCACATGCAAATCTGTAATTAAATACTTCTCTTTTATCTTAAATTGCCATGTATGTTTATTTTTTCTCTTCCCCCAAACTTGCTGAGTGAATCCTGTATGGTTTTCTACTGTGGCACTGGTTCGGTTTCTACTGGGTCGAGTGTTCGATGGTTGGCATGGTGATGAGATGGATGACTGGTAGTTGCTTTGGAGAGTTTTCCCAATGCATCTCTGCACTGATGATGAAATCATAACCCTTTGTAGCTAGTTTTTACCATTGGCCTGTGCCCGGCTCAGCATTCATTTCATAAACATTTAGAGAAGGGTTTTGTTGCATTTTATGTTCCAAACAATTATGTAAGGAGCCATTTGCTTTGAAGCTTTTACTCATTTAGCTTTGTTTTACCTAAAACATGGTGGAAACTCATATGAATACCAGAAAAAAAGAGACAGGAATGTTTCTAATCTTTGGATAATGTTTGCGGATTGGAATCATTTCTATCAAATGATAGGTTACTAAAACATTGTCCCATAAAGGAGTTAAAGGGGCTGTAGGTAGGATTGTGAAGATCCAAGATTTAGCCAAATAATTTGAACATTGACAACTTCTCAGTCCCTCACCCCTTTCTGCTTAAGCCCAAACGGTCTCCTAAGCCCAATGTCTGCTACGGAGCCATACCATGAGGTATAAGTAATGGAGCCTTTGGAGGAAAATGGAGGATCTGAACAGGGAGCAGTGGATTTTTGCAATTTGCACTACAGGCTGTAGGTGGTGCCATGCTTCATGTAGTACTACTCAAATATGGGGTCAGTTTCAGCATATATGACAGAAAGTTAGTTCTTTAATGGTTCATTTTGGTCAGTGCAAACCTAAACCAATCAAGTGCAAACGTGAAAAAGATATAATGTGTCCACTTTTGTTGCAAAGCTCTGTAGATGTGTCACTTCCCATCTTCTCTGACTAATCCCAATACAAAAACATAACAATAAAAATTGAACGTTTTGATGGTTAGAGAATAATCAAATCTGTGCTACAAAGGGTTAAAAATAAAAATTGACCCTGTCGATTTCCTGATCTTATGGCACCTGGAGATGTTTTGGGAGGGATCGGCCTCCAGCGTCCGAGACGCTGTCGTCAAGAGGTGAGGACAGATCTTCTGGAAGCAACTCATCTCCACTGGGCTGATGGTGATGAAAAATGGAGCGGAGAGCAAGAGATGGAAACAAAGCGAGGGACCTCGGGGGTTGCTATGGCGACAGCAGGAGACATTTCACCCATGTCTGAGGAATCAATTTACTGTAAATACGCACAGACAGGAACTGAGCCCGGCAAGTATTAGAGATAAAAGTTTTGATAGCTTCTACAAAAATAAACAATTCCTTCCTTGAAATATATAGTAGCCTACAAGCAATGAGCGTTAGCATCAGGCTAGCCACTGTGTTTCAGGATATGGGTGCACACAAATTACTAAACTGATTCTATCAAAGTATAAGGAAGTTATCACATTTTTGCGCATTAGCCCCGTTGATGCGCTCTTAAACATTTTCGATGTTACATCAAAAATTGTTTTAATCCTTGTTCACGCTGTGCTCAGCACCAAGCGGTAGACAGAGTTAGCAACTAGCTGGTAAACATCTAAGAACCAGATATACTCTTAAGAGTTGGTGTAGACTGAAACAGAGTTTAAAGGAGCGTGAACAATGGACTTTAATTCTTTAGAGGGACACAAACACAAGTCCAAATCAATGCTAATGTTGCTCCGCATCAGAAGCTAACTGTTAGCTAACATTTGTTCCCTTGTTGTTCATTAGTGCAGCTTTAATCACACTGTATTGTATGTATTTTATGCAGTAACACATAGTTTGTACACACTCTACCTATAGAACAAATTAATAACAAAAAAAAAATTATTAATTCAAGTGAATAATCTTGGATTAATGTGCCAAAATCATCAAGAAATTCATCTCTAATACCTGCTGGACTCCCTACAGAACTGAAGACGTACACAACGACGCACACAGACTGCAGACAGGCGTTCACAGACAAAGCACACCCACACACCTCCAGCAGGAACTCATTCAACAGGCACTGCATGCACAGACATTCAGTACACCTTCCACAAGGAGTGACGATGGCGAAAGCTCAATCCCACCACCTTGTGTTTAAGAATGGTTTTACATGAGGAATGAGGAGAAAGGGAGGGATGAAGTCAATGTGAAGATGCTGAGAAGAAAGAAGAATAACACACAGAGAGAACATCAGATGAACACAGCGAGTTTTTCAGAAAGTTTATGGATTATATACAGAAGAATTACTGAGCCCAAAATATACAATAGATGATGGGGGAGGGAATGGTTGACAGAAATGACATGATTATCTACTGACCCCCTTCACCCCAAACCCTCGCCGTTCCAGACTGGACAGAGGAACTTGAGGAGTTGGTGAGGTAGGGGAGGAAGGAAGGGAGGGGAATGAAGGTGGCGAGGAGGACATTAAAATCTCAGGGGTTGTCTCAGAAGGAGAAATCATCGTGTCCTGTACAGTGTAAGGCACTGAGGGTGACCTACTGTAGCTGATGTTGTCAGGACATGTGCACACACACACACACACAAAAATGCACATGCACACATGCCCGCACACACAATAACAAATTGACAAGTCCACTCACTCACATATCTTTCTCTTAGACACACAAACACATATATTGCTAAAACGATTAGTCAATTTATTGATTGATTGATTAATCAGCCCCTGGAAAACAAAAAAAAAACACTAATTGTTTAAGTCATTACCAAAAACCTGTTTGATATCAATAAATGTCTTTGGATTTTTAAATCATTTCTCATTTGATTTAGAACTGTTTATATGCACCACCGCACATTAATGAACACTAATGTGCAAGCAGGTTCATATTAATGTAGTGACATACATACCTTTCTGTGCAGTGTTTTCATTGCTTGTAACTTTGTAGTAACCATAACCTGCACTTTCAGTTAAGCCTCCTTATTTCTAGTTTTACTTAAATGTAATTTAATTTTGACATTACAAAACATGCTATGCATATTGACCATTTTGGGTGCAAAACTTTCCTTGGGGAAAAATGTAATTATATCTTATTGCCATTTTGAAACCAAATGTGCATTGTTTACCTCAACAGCTAATGTACACCCGTGGTCCAAAAAAATAAATAAATATATTCCTAGATTATTCTGTAAAATAAATAATATAATAAAATATTAATCAATAATGGAAATCAGTTTTAGCCTTACACACACTCTCACACCACTAAAAACAACTGCACACACACGTTCAGAGACACCAACACACATAGTGAATGTCTCCCTGTCGCAGCAGTAGACCCGCCCCCCTCACAGTGGGGTGACGGTGACAAAATGGCTTCTGAGCATGAGGATGTGCCTGAAAAGTGGTCCAGTGCCATTGTGAAATTGTGTTAACATCACTACAACCTCTGCTGCCCCCCCCCCCACTCCCCAAAACTCCTCCCTTAACCCCCAACAGGACCCCTACATTAAAAAAATCTCTGTCATTGTCTTTTGACCCTCCCGTCCCTCCCTCCCCGCCTCGCTCTTGACCCCCTACACACACACACGCATGCACACATCTAGTGCTGTACAAAGGGGAGACCACAGCGTGGCTTCAGCTACATAAGCACAACTTTTGGCAGCACTACTGTACATTAAAACCCACTGTGTAGTTTTTTTTTGTTTTTTTTTAAAGAGAGCCCTTATTCGTGTTTTTGTCGACGCGTTGCCTCACGACTGACCCACTGACACAATTTCACAGCCGGCTGAGTGGATGGTTTGGTGCGTTTTGTTATTTTTCCTTCGTCCCATAACGAAGAAGAAAAAAAAATAATGATTAGTCGGAGTTTAAGACCAATGGGTGAAAGAAGCCGGGGTTGAAGACACTGAAAGCAAATGTATGGAGAAGCAATGACTGAGCAAAAACTTTGCAATCCCCCTAAACCCCGTTCAAAAAAAACAGACAACAAAAACAAACAAAGAAAAAAAGATCAGATGTTCCCTTTTTTTCCCAAAGAATGGGATTTGTTCTTGGAAAAGCACACACAACATGCTTACACGCAAGGGCAGTGTTGTGTGTCGGCCATTTTGGATCTGCTGTTACAATTCTGGACAAGCGAGTGGTGTCATGGAGCCAAAATGGAGGTGTTTTTTTTCCCCTGCCTGTCTGTCAACACGCTTGGCGGCGTGTTGGTGTTGGTGCGTCGGCAGGCTGCTGATAGGGACGTGAGGGGTCAGAATGTGAAATGTAGGTTAGTGAAGGGGGTGGGGGGGTGTCTACATTACAACGTCTGAAGCCATGCCAGGTAAAACCATACAATAACTCAATCCGAGGCCTGCTTGTTTTGTAGCTGACTCTTCACTACGTTGTCTAACTATCTAGCTACCTAACTCTAGCGGGACCTGAGAAGTAAGCAAAATGCTTTGCACCTCTGTAAACCTCTCACTACACCGCCTGAAACTGGACCCTCGACATTTCTGGGATGGACACAAAATGCCACGCCTAACAGGGAGGTGAAGCCAAGAGAGCTAGAGATGCTATCAGCATCCGGTACATCTCCAATGACCATTTGAGTCTTTGAAAGTCAAAACCATTAGGTTTTGATTCAAACTGTGTGAATCAATTTCAATTTAGATCTGGAATCTTGGATCTTTGTATGTGTAAAAATCTGTGTATGTTTGAATGTGATTTTTAAGTGACCAAGCACATACCGGATGTGATATTGATTTCCCTACGTCAAGTCTAGCGCCTTGGCTATTTCCTCACCGTGGCCCAGTCTCAAAATCACCGCTCTCCCTGTTTCTATGCTAGCATGGGAGCCGGTGGGACTAAAATTTTAAGGCGTAGTGTGGTTGATCTCAACTACCACGGCGGGGGGTGGGTGGGGTGGGGAGTGGCTAAGGGCGAGGAGAATAGGGAGTGATGAATGTGACTCTGATACAGAAGGCACTGTGGCTCTGTAGGGGGTTTGGGGAAGCATCCCCATCTGCCGTAACCTCAATCGATGGGAGGTGTGGGCAGAAGGGTTTCGGGTTTGCGCCCTTTGACTCCCGCAAAACAAATCAACAACAAAAGCAAAAACCCCCTATCCCCATCTTCACTACGCTATGCTCAACTACTAGGCCTGGAGGCAACACATTCCAGCAGAGGAGAGAAAGATGGAGAGAGAAAAGGGATTATGTGGAAGAGGGACAGCGACAAAGGTACATGAAAGAAAAGGGTCCACCTTCACAATTTCCCAGATCCATGCGGTCCTGTTTCAATAATCTATTTCACAGTACCACAACGTTGCAGATTCTTCTCCGAAATACTATGGATGGATGGGTAGGATGCTTATGAGGTCTGCATAGAGTCAAAACACGTGGACTGGTTTTTTTTTTTCTGGCTTATGCGACTGCGAAGAAAACAGTAAAAGGTTTCAAGAGTAGCGAGATCGTCAACCGTGTCATGAGCATGAACGGTATGCAAAATAAATAAATGTCTGAAACTCTATACTCTGTCTGTTTTCTATAACTACATCTACTATATTATATCTAGATTTATATGTAGTTTATCATCTATATATATCTATACTTTATCATCTTGTCCTAGAGTTATTGAATATTCAATAATTGTCCCTCATAACAATAAGGATGCAAATACTATACTAAGTGTTTCTGTCCTAAAATGCTTTTTGTGTTGCTCTCTGGCAAGCTGAAAGAACATACGTCAAAGCAAATGGACAGAAAAAGATCGAGGAAAGAGAGGTTGATGGGGTACTGAAGTGGCTTTTGGCAGAGGAGGTTTTAACTTTGCTACAACCTCATTTGATTGGATTGGTGATTTTGGTGACTGTTCTCTGGGTATCCAGACCTGAGAGAAGGGTTTGGAGGGGGAGGGTCAGCATTGGCACAGACAGGCAGACAGAAGGACGGGCCAAACAAACGGACAGATATGGCATCTCTCAGGCTACATCCATGTTCCCTGACTAGGACTGGACGTTTATCTATATATATATATATAAGAGACAAGTGGTGGTTTCACTCCAGGTCTAGAAAACAGGATGTGGCCCGGAGGCTGTCCTGTAGAGAGGGAAGGCAGGGCGGATAATGTGCGCTTATAATTGCCCCCTGGTGGCAAAAAAAGAGAACAACACCACTTAATACTGACACCAACACTGTACCAACAATACTGTGCTGTCACTGCTGGCAACCTATCGCACTACAAAACGTCAGAGCCAGACAGAGGGAAAAGATTGAGATTTGTAGTTGGCTGAAAGTGGAAGAATTCAACCTTGGTAGAACTTTAACTTCAGTAAAACTCTGCAGTATAAAATGCAGACAAACTTGTCCACATTCTCAATGATTTGGTCTACCCCTCTCTCTGAACATGAATTCTTGATCTTTGGGTTGGCTTTACAAGAGTACTGACCCAATGAATCATTGCAAGTCAGGTACTGAAGCTCCTCTGACCTCTTATCTTAAGAGTTGCGTTACAACACGCAACGCTGCTAAGTGAATGTTCCCAAGCCATCGTTGCCCCAAAACGTTGCAGGGAGGCATCAGGAACCCGGTAAATGTCATTGAACGGAGGGATTATAACATAACGGATGTAAACAAGATGGACATAGCATACTTAAACCCCAAATAACATGACAACAAATCTACAGCAACAGTTCCATCAATCAATCAATCATTCAATCATCAGTATCACTATCATTGTCATTTTGCATTGACGTTGATATCATTAGTCTAAAGACTATCATCATTAACAATAATAAATAAAGTGTGGTAGAAGTCCGCTTCTTTCCACTCTTTCTCCCTCTTGTTTTTACAAGCACAACAGGAAACTCAAATGTGATCCTGCAGTGTTTCCTGTCTTCAAACAGGTTGTGGAAACATATCTTTTGACCTGCATCGGCAGAAAATGGAGAAAAACTAAATAGCCAACTGTCAAAATCTGTTTTTGGTATAAACTAAACGAAAATTCCATTTGAGATGTCAGAGAGGGAGAGAGTCTGATAGAAGTGAACTTCTTTTGTAAACCTGAATGCAGTTTCCTATAAAGCCCCCAGGTCCCACCCACACCAGTTAGATTTCCTCTCTAGTATGTATTTAATCAATCATGCAGGTTTCCATCAAATTTTGGACTCCGAAAAAGATCAAAGGAGGCTGAGCGAATGCAACAGAAGAACCAAGCTCCAATGTCCGAAGAAGAACAAGAAGGAGAAGTAATCGATAGAAGAAATACTGAAGAAATTAGTCTTTTTTCCCCATCCCTCCTTTCCTCTCCTCCGCCCCATTCAACCTTGTGATGTCATTTCCTGTCAGGTCATCCCTCGCCTTGCACCGGGTCGAGTAACCGAGGAGGAAGGGGCTTGACGAAGTGTCCGACTCCCTTCTCAAGTTATCTGACCCACCCCCACCCCCACCCTATAGCCCACTTGAATAGGAAGTGAGCCCATCCCCCCTCAACTACCACCACCACCGGACAGGAAGTGATGTCACACCAGTTCCGTCAGCATTAGGTGAGTCTTTAACAGTAAACAGAGATGATAAAACTCATCGAATATCAGCCAGCGCTGTGATTGGCTGGTTTTTGCAGTATAGGCGGAGCTTCCTGGTTCTGTCCCTTGGAAAGGAAAAAGGTTAAAGATAAAGTGGTTGTTCTCCCTTTTTTTCTTTTCATTGTTTGTCATTTAAAGTTTAATTTTGTTCTTCATTGTTCAAGTTTGATTTTCTGGAGGCATAGCTTGGCATGTAAGGGTTAGGGGGTCCTGGCTTTTTGTTAATTTATTTTTCTTTAAACACATCTGTTTGAGGAGCAGAGTCCAAGCAGTGGACTCTGTGTTCCAGCTAATTTTCAGGCTTTTACATTAGCAGACTGGCCAGCGACAGATAGCACACATCTGACGAAACCAAAATAATCACATGACTGGGAGAAGTGCTTTTAGGCCCCGTAAACTGCGATCATCCATGGCCATTTTACATGCACCTCCCTCGCTTTTTTAGTTCTCACACCTCACTCTTCCTCCTGCAGCATGGCCTTGCTGGTCAAGCACAGAATTCTGGGAAGTGTAGTTCTGAGACGGAGAGAGGCAGAGGTAAACTGTGCCTGGGCCTTGCCCTAGTTGTCTTGGCTGTCTTTTTTTTCATTTTATCCATGTGCTGCTCTGTCACTGATTTCAGTCCCACAAAATCTGTAAAAGGCTGTTTGCAGCATCTCCACCCCCCTGCCCTTTCCTCTCATTTAGAGTCTGAGGGGTAAAGGTAGAGGGTTTGGAGGACGTCCAATTGCCCTCAACATTTTCACCAACTCTGCTTTATTAAAAAGTCAACATATCGAAGCCCAGAGCACCAGAGGCTGCTATTCTTCTCGTCTCCTGCCCTTATCCCGCGCTTCCTGTGGTTGCTAGCACCAGTCATCCTCGTCCGTCTCACTAAAAGGTTCATGCAGGCCCTTGCGGGGCCCTCGGCCATGGGGGGGGCGGTGGTGTGGATGGGGGGGTGCCCCAGGGGGCCCCCGCCGATGTGGGGAAGGTGAGGATGAGCGGTAGCCATTGGGAACTCTACGTGGATGTGGGTGAGGGGGCGGAGGGGGCCCATGGCGGGCAGTCCTAGGTGAGCGTGGGTGAGGATTTCCCCCATGTGGGTGTGGGTTGCCATGGGAGAGGCTTTGCTCGTAGGCAGGGGGCTCATGGTGCCGCTCATACTCGTAGTCACGCTCGTAGAAGGGTCCGTCGCCCTCCAGGCTGTCCCCAGGCGGAGGCCCGCTCCAGCGGCCTCGGTGAGGGGACCTGGGCGAGCCGTGGAGGGGCGAGCGCGGGGACTGGTGCCTAGGGGAGCGCGGTGAACCGTGCCGGGGCGAGGAGGCCCCGTGGTGGGGAGAAACCTGGCGTGAAGGGGGTCGGTGGTGGTAGCTTCTGTCGTGGTCTGGTGGGGAGAAGTGTCTGGGGGAGGGCGAGCGCAGACGGCCCGGCCCTGGGGGGCCGTAGCTGGGCTTGCGGACAGTAGGGGAGTAGGTGACATGTGGTCGGGGTACAGCAGGGGTCTGGGGTAGCTGGCGACGGCCTCTCCGTGGAGTGCTGGTCCCCGAGGTGGAGGGGACCGGGCTGCCGCTCACCGAACTACTGCCCTACAGCAAAATGTAAACAAGGAAAATCAAAACGCACCACAACAACAACAACAGAGACCAGAATAGATAGAGTGGCGGTGATGATAGATAGATAGATAGATAGATAGATAGATAGATAGATAGACACCATTGAAAATCATTCAAAAACATAGTGATGAGGCAAAAAATTGACATCCAGAAGCAACACGTCACATTGAAGAAAAATGGACAGAGAGAGAAACAGTGATAAAGAAAAAAGCATAACACAAAAAAGAGAGATTGATATACATAAGTTGGTGTATGACTTTCTGTGAACTGTTTTAACAGTTGTCGTGGAGAGTGCAAAAGACAGGGGTTAAGGATCACTTCATATATAATGAACCATTCACCTCTGTGCTCAGCTCCTAGCAACAGGTACACTAGGATTCAAACATAGGCTAATACCCTACTGCAATTACAGGATTGAGTATAATGTAACTTGGCAGGATGTTTAAGCACCACTGTCAGCCCTGAAGTATCCACAATGACCGTACAGAACATCCTCAAGGCTATTTGGCTTTTAATCCAACCTGTTTTGAGTAAAAAGCTTTATACAACATCATCTACATATATGGAAATTCAGAAGAAAGAACAGGAAAGAGTATTGGGAGGTGCAATAATCTGGTTGTCTGTGGAGCCCACCTGTCTGTGGCCACGTCCGTCAGGCCCATCGCTGGGTGAGCGGGACCAGTGGCGGTCGTGGGGGTGCCTGTGGGAGTAATCGTGTCTGTCAGGGCCGTAGCGCTCCTTGTCCATGGAGCTGTGATGGTGATGGTGGTGATGGTGGTGACGACGGTCCTTGGTCCGGCCGCGGTCCCGCTCGCGCTCCTTGGGTGGAAGGTCGCCCGACTGCGTGGTCGTGCTGAGGTCTGTGCCCAGACCTAGCAAGGAGATGTCTCAGTTTACATTGGCAAAAACAAGACCACTTGTTATTTTGTTAAGATTTGAGCTACCTGAGGTGTGGACATACACATAAATAATGCAAATTAAGATTACAACATCCCCCATAAATTACTATAGTGGATTAAAATTGTTATTTTTATGAGGGAAAAGTAAGTCAAAAGTGTTTTGAAAGAAAATGAAAACCAGTTAATAAAAAGTGTCAAATTTTAAAGAAAGAAAATAATCGCTAAAATCTTCTAAACATGGCAGTCAAATGTACAGCGAAGAAAACTAGTCTCACCATCAGATTGGAGGGCTCTCCAATTATAGAGAAGATTTAGAGTTTAACTGTGCCAGCCCTGTTTCATTCTATTTACAGCTGAAGCATGCAATTTGCACTCGCAATTAGCAATGAAGTGGGCAATGTTCTTTTCAAGGACTTCTTTGTGCCAATGCTTGACTCACATAAAATTGAGTGACTATGATAACGACTCTGCTCACTTAGCTCAATAAATACACAGATTTCTCTTAATTGTTTCAACAACTGCTACTGAGTTGCCCTTGACTGTAAAGCAACACTGCAACACTGTTGCCACTATCACCACTGGATGTAACATTGTGTTTATTGTAAATTTTAGGAAATCTCAGATTGTGGCTAGGATAGATGTGTCAAACTCCAGTGTCTCCATAACTTCTCAACAGAAATCCTGTTTAAGGACGTATCTCATATCAGTCAATGGTTTTGCCTGGTCACTGATTTGGGAAATAATTTAACAGAACTTGTACTGACTGTGCTCTGGCAAACACGGCTCATAGGAAAACGTTTGACGGACCAAAGGTTAGCACAAAAATATTGTCTCAATAATAAAAACTCTATGTGTAGAATCTGTATGATTACTGAATTTGATGACCCTAGTGGTAGTATTAAAATGCATTTTGGCAGACAGCAATGCCTGCTGCTAAAGTGTCTGAGGAATTGCCATGTTGTTTATCATCTGTATGGTGGCCATTTTAGGACATCTCACACTTAGCTTATCAGGTTCAACTTGACATTTTCAGACTTGGCTCAATCCTACTCAGCCTAAGTAGTTGTCAGCCTCAGCTAACATAGCCTTTTACCAGACATGCGGTTATCATGTTAACATCCTAAAGTTTAGCATGTGAGCATTCATGTTCTTTTTGTTAATTTTAGTGCAGCTGAGCCATGCTTAGAATGTTATACTACCATTAAGTGACATTAAAATGCCACATACAGTGCATGCTCGCATGGATTAAAGTGTTAAATAAGTGGAAACTTTGACCTTCATAGTAATCCCTACAATACGGTAGTTATTCCAGATTTTGCTGTTGAAATGTTGAGTCAAAGGTCGCATATTGTAAAAAGTCTGATTTTCATATGTTTGTTTTTTGATAGTAAAGCAGGTTGAGCATTAATACTGTGAAAGTATCAAAACAGCCTATATTCTGAAAACTATAACATATATTAGTGAAACACGGAAGACCCGGGAATTGCTGACCATCCTTTTTCAGGAGGGGTGGGGGGCTTATAGATACTGGTGCTAAAACGGAGCATTTCAGACAGAGGGTGAAGACAGGTACAGTATATTCAGACATACCCTACAATGACACCAAATATATATTATGCCAAAAGAGTATTGGAGACACATGATGTCATTTACAGCTGTAAACCTTTAGATGTGTAGATGTTTGTCAGATGTTAGGTAGACATTAAAGGTAGTATATATAGATGTCTACTATGAGTGACTCACCCGTGTCAGCGTCAGTGTATCTGGTCAGGGAGCGCTGTGAGGCCCCATGACTCCTGTCCCTGTGCCTGCGTCCTCCTCCGTGTCTCCCTTCTTCAGACACCACCCTCTCCAGGGAGTAGTCGTCCAGCCTCACGCCCCGGCCCGTACGCCCGTGGACAAGGCTGGAGGTGGAGCGACGCATCGGACTGGTGTCGGTGATGGTCTGTGAGGACAAAGGAGAGCGCGGAGAGGGAGATCCAGACAGGGAGATGGGGACAGACAGAAAGGGACAACATCCGGGAGGAGAGGATGTGATAAGATGAGGAGAAAAGAGATAAAAAAAATTGTGGAGGAGAGAGAAAGAAAGAGAAAAGAAGAAAAGAAGTGAGATTTAGTGCATCCTGACTGGTGAAGTCCATCCCCCATCATCACTCACTTTGCTGACTTTTAAGGAGTGTACGACACTACTACAGCACTGTGGTTGAATGCCTGTCAGATTGTGCATTCCTGTGTATATGAGGATATTGAATGACAATATCTGATTTGAGTCAAACAGCAGTAGCAAATAACTCATGGTTTAGGTAGGTGGTGCAGCCATCTGATCTGAAACAAGTACTATTTGACCCATCTTTAATCATATTTTGGCTTACAGTGTTTGCATTCTAATAGCTTGAGCCATAGCACCTGAAATCCCTAACTCCTAAGCCGTTGACAAGCACATGTAATACCATGCTTCTTCATCAAAACATGGAGGAATGAAACAGACAAGATAAACAGGGAACTGGCAGGAAGAGAACAAAGGGGCAGAGAGACAGAGAACAAGCATGAAGGAAGGCTATAGAAACCATGCCTCACATGCACTGGCAAATGGCAGCCATATTTCAGTTAGATCATAGTCAGGTTGAAAAGCCTTGTTTCCCCCTTGCTTCAAAGTTAGTAGTAGTAGTCGTCATCAGACTAGCAAAGAACATCAGGTGTTTAATGCTGGTTAGAGATGCAATGATTGGACAAAGACCCTGACGTTACTGTTATTTTGCCTCACATTTTTGGATAATTTTCAAAATAATTAGATTTTTTCTTTATTCAAGAAAATAACATAAAAATCTCAGTGCAAATTCTACCAAATAATTACTGGTTTTAACACATGAAGCTTAAATTTAACTAATGGATCAACATAATCTTTCTCCACTTATTTTGTAATATATTTGTAATTATTTCCTCTCCTATTGCACATCAGAAAAAAATATTTAGACATAATTAAATATATTTTTGTCCAAAGATTGCTTGTCTCAGTCATTTACGTCTCATTTACTGTGCGTAGGTTTCCCGAAACCATGTGCGTACATCAGCGTGACATAAATCAAATATGGCAGCCATGTAGATAAGGTAACTGACATTCCATAACCCTTGAGTCTGGTCAAAATGCACTGCAAGAACCCAACAGGAAAATCAGAAAAAAAAGATTGATTGTTGTATTGCAAAAATATTTAAAAATAAGCGTGTGCAAAGTCAAATGGTTGGCCTTTAGGAAAGTTAGAGTAACTTTCTGTCCTGTATATTGGGACTATTTATAAATGTATTTGAAACTGTCTAGTAGGCTACTATATGTGTAAAAAAATGTGATGCGCAAACTTGCTAGAATTATTCTTAATCTGTTTGTGGCTGTGTTTTGGCATCAGATAACATGTCAGGTAAACAGTGAGGTACAGCAAAGCATATACAGGAACTGGCTCCAGTAATACATCATGTATTTTGTAACCAGTCTTGATTTTCTTGCTAAGTTCATTCTCAGGCTCTTCTGACCAGGACAGGACCCTGCTCACGCTCTGACCCCCGCTTCACATCACTCTGATGATAAAGCACATGTCAACCTGTAAAGCAGCAGGCCGGATGAAGAACCAGACAAACACAGGTGGATTCAGCGTCCTGAGAAGAGCTGCACTCCACACAGACAGCGGTCTGTACGCCCTCCGAGCAGCCTAACACAAGCCATGCACGCCCTCTGGGTAGCCATCAGCACAGTACTACACTTAATATGCTTACACACGCGCGTGCACACACACACACACACACATCCATCCACACACACTTGAAAAGGATGTGTTACTTTCCACATTTTCTGGGCGTCTATTTTGGAATGACACGTTTCTTTCCAATATTTATGTCATGATAATGAGCTTCACTGTTCCATCGGCTGGAACTAGGGATGTAATAACATTTCAAAACACTCAATTTGGCCAAAATGATCAGTGAATAACTAGTGTTTTCATGTAGCTGTGTGACTTCCATATAGCATTTCAGTCTTTTTATTACATTTATTTTACATAAATGTAATTATATAGCACCTTTTATACAAGTAATTCAGCTCTAAGTGCATGAGTAACTGAAGAAATTAAAACAAGTAAAAAGCAAGAACAGGCAATTTAAACAAGTTAATATGTTAAAAGAAGGAAGTAATATTACTACTTTTAGTAGTACTACCTCAACTAACATCATAATACTTATAATTCTAATTTTAGAGGCACACAGATGTGACCCTTTGAACTACTTTTCCAGTTACTGTTTACTGTAGATGTATATGTCTAATTTTGTGATGAAATTGGTCTTACATTCATAAAAGACATATGACAACAACATTATCATTCCGGTGAATTGTGTGTTTAAACAAGATGTTGGCTGAATTCATTTTTACATTACACCCCTAGTTGGAATAAATTATGCGCTGAAAACGTCCAAACAATGACGTCATGCA